>CM061157.1:24966700-25566700 GCA_030710495.1 Labroides dimidiatus | reverse complement strand
TAATGTCTGAATTTTAACTTTTTTTTTTTTCTTTTTTCAAAAGAAAATAAACTTAAAGTATAGTTGGGATAAAGTATAACACAAACATGTAAAATTATGACATTTCTGAAGGACTTAAATAATTATATTTGATGGTAAAGTCTAATTTTAGGAAGTGGGACAAACAACAAATGCTAGTTTTGCAGTTTTCAAGGTTCTTTAAATTAATCTTTAAATTATTGTTATTGAATATGCATCAGGTCAATGTGTAGAATACTTAGATCGATATAAAAAGTATTTTTCAGTTAATTTTATTGTGCATTTATATATTTTATTTCCTAAACCTGCTCCATCGTCCTTTAACAGGAGCTCTTTAATGGTCCTGTGGTCTGCACAAAGATCACACGTCAGTCATTATGTTCAGTGTATCCGGCTCAGCGTATTTAGCTCCTGTATGCTAACACAACAGGCCACTGTGAACTATGATGTTAGCTTAAGTCCTCATGATCAGTTTCAGATGAGTAACTCTCATGTTTCCTTCCAGCAGGACACAGAGCATGGAGCTCAGCTTGGCTGTGTTGGAGTTTATGACGTGCTGACAGCTGTCAGTCCAGGTGTTGCAGTTCACGTGTTTGATAAAGTGGAGATGGAGTGTGAGTATATCAACCCTTCCTCAGAGAACTCCTGTCTCAACACGTCTGCAGTAGGTCCTGGACTGGACAGTGACTTTGGAGCCAGTGCAGGTATGACTCAGTCTGCTTCAGTCTGTTTCATTCTGTTTCAGTCTGTTTCAGTCTGTTTGTCTGCTTCAGTCTGTTTCAGTCTGTTTCAGTCTACGTTAGTGTGTTTCAGTCTGCTTCAGTCTACTTTAGTCTATTTCATTCTGCTTCAGTCTGTTTCATTCTACTTCAGTCTGCTTCAGTCTGTTTCACTCTGCTTCAGTCCGTTTCACTCTGCTTCAGTCTGTTTCAGTCTACTTTAGTCTCTTTTATTCTGCTTTAGTTTGTTTCATTCTGTTTCACTCTTCTGTCTGCTTCAGTCTACTTTAGTCTGCTTCAGTCTGCTTCAGTCTGCTTTAGTTTGTTTCAGTCTGCTTCAGTCTACTTTAGTCTGCTTCAGTCTGCTTTAGTTTGTTTCAGTCTGCTTCAGTCTACTTTAGTTTGTTTCATTCTGCTTCAGTCTGTTTCAGTCTGCTTCAGTCTACTTTAGTCTGCTTCAGTCTGCTTTAGTTTGTTTCAGTCTGCTTCAGTCTACTTTAGTTTGTTTCATTCTGCTTCAGTCTGTTTCAGTCTGCTTCAGTCTACTTTAGTCTGCTTCAGTCTGCTTTAGTTTGTTTCAGTCTGCTTCAGTCTACTTTAGTCTGCTTCAGTCTGCTTCAGTCTGCTTTAGTTTGTTTCAGTCTACTTTAGTCTGCTTCAGTCTGCTTCAGTCTGCTTCTGTTTGTTTCAGTCTGCTTCAGTCTGCTTCAGTCTACTTTAGTCTGCTTCAGTCTGTTTCACTCTGCTTTAGTTTGTTTCAGTCTGCTTCAGTCTACTTTAGTCTGCTTCAGTCTGCTTCATTCTGCTTTAGTCTGTTTCATTCTGTTTCACTCTGCTTCAGTCTGTTTCAGTCTGTTTCACTCTGCTTCAGTCTGTTTCAGTCTGTTTCAATAGAATACCTTTTTTGACGTTATGGTCTTGATCTGGACACATTAAAACTTCATTGATGTCACGTAACAACTTTAATGGTCTTGCATCATAACTTATTCAGACTCGTTCTCAGACGCTTTTCTTTCTTCTCTCTGGTCCTAAACCATCATACGAAACAGTCTTTGTCATCCCAGTGAGTGGATAAATGAACGTGTTGTGATGAGTAAACAGCTGTTTTATCCCTGGATGAAAGCGAAAGGTGAAGCTCTTCGAGTACAGAGTGGTCCATACACCGTGTGTTTAGGTTTTCAGACAGCTGATCGTTAGAAATCAGCTGTTGTGCTGCAGTTCATCAGCAGCTGTGTGAAGTGGACTCTAAAAACCTGGTACCCTCTGATCTCTTCTCAGGTGTGTCTCTGCGGATTCTGTCTGCAGACAGTGACGGTCTGTCCAACGGGGTCCTGTCTTCAGCCCTGGAGTGGGATTATTACGACCCGTGCTACGTCAAACAGAATCATTTACCCCGACACAAACACCACAGACCCCTGATGCACACCAAGCAGTACTGGGTCTGATACCACCGCACTGTCCGTGGTAGAAGAAGTTTTAATGTTTTATTTATTTTCTCTCCTATTTATTTGATTTATTAGAACTTAAAGCTTATATATGTTTGTTTTAAAGGTTTATTTATTCCATTAGTCTCACTGATAGTCACTTTATCACAAACTAACAGCTGTTTACATGTAGAACACACTCTGCCACTCAGTTTGATTGCAGTTCAATATTTTCACCACATTCACAAAAGTTATCGTCACACATTAAAGATGAACTTCTTCACCTTTTAATATTGTCACCGTTAGATTTACAGCGTTGGATTTCATGAAATAAAAACCACACTAACACTTCTGTTCACTCGTTTTGTTAAATGTTTTGAATCACTGAAGAATAAAGATTCATTTTGACTTTAATCTGGTGCTTCTGTTTTTTTGTTTTTTTTTTTATGTTTAAAAATGCATCAGGACGTCTCTCTGATTCAGGCCTCCACCAGCAGAGGGCGCTGTGTTCTTAGTGTTTGAGAGAAATTAATCTCAGCAGCTGGCTTCATTATTTAGATCTTATCCTGCAGAATCACGTGAGCATAGATTTCACCGTCTTTATTCGTTTTGGTGGATATCAGCCACAACTGGAAATGATGTCATCCATCAGGGAGTGAAACCACCACAGACAACAACAGACAGCACATGTGACTTGTTTAGGAGTTTATTTTCTGTTTGGAGATTTCTGTACATTTAAGTCCACGTGTCACTGGAGTTCCTTTTAAAGTTCATAGAAAGTTCATCTGAGGCTGCACCAGCCGGCTTCACGTTACTCAAAGCTGGAGAGGAAACTCAGCACGATCTGCTTCAGTTTAGCATCAGACGCCTCCGAGATTTTACCATCAGCCCTGTGGGGAAAAGAGGACGGCACATTAATAACATAAACATGATATGAGGTAATCAGATCTCTGCTGGTGTTAGCTCAAAAGCTCAAAAAGAGCCACGTCACTGCATCAGGAAGTAAATCTCCTTATATCTGAGACATCAGAAAAATAGCACAGTTTACAAATCAAAAATAAACATCTGTATGAGGAGTTTTTTTTCATGGTAAGTTAGGTGATAAAATTGCTTGTGTTGTACGTCGCTTTGGAAAAAAGCGTCTGCTAAATGAAATTGTAGAATTGTAAAATCAGATCTTATACAGAGGTGGAAAAAAGTTTTCAGACATCCTTTAAATTTTACACAATCTAAAATATCATGAAGTATGTGACTCCTGAATTTCCCTTTGGGGTTTAATAAAGTACATTCTATTCTATTCTATTCTATTCTATTCTATTCTATTCTTTTATTCTGTTCTGTTCTGTTGGAATTCTATTCTATTGTAATTCTATTCTGTTGCAATTCTATTCTATTGTTCTGTTCTTCTATTCTGTTCTGTTTTGTTGTGCTATTCTATTCTATTTGGCTCTTTTCTATTCTATTCTATTCTATTCAATTCCATTCTATTCTGTTCTGTTGTTTTATCTATTCCATAGTTCTGTTCTTCTATTCTGTTCTGTTTTGTTCTATTCTTTTCTATTCCGTTCTATTCAATTCTATTCTATTCTATTCTGCTCTATTCTATTGTTCTGTTCCTATATTCTGTTCTGTTCTGTTTTGTTCTGCTATTCTATTCTATTCTGCTCTATTCAATTCAATTCAATTCAATTCTATTCCATTCTATTCCATTCTGTTCTGTTCTGTTAGAATTCTATTCTATTGTTCTGTTTTTCTATTCTGTTCTGTTTTGTTCTGCTATTCTATTCTATTCCATTTTATTCTATTCTATTCTACTCCATTCCATTCTATTGTATCACAGTCACGCCCTGACAGGAGACGCTGCTGAAGGAGCCCATCAGGGTGAAGTCATCCCATCCACACACAGCTGTCTCAATCTTCCTTCACACACTTCAGGGGCTTCAGACTGACCTAATAGCAGCCAGCAGGTCTTGGTGCTGGCTCAGGATGTGCTGCAGGAACGCCTTCTCAAACTTTGTGATCTTGCTGGGCTCCATTTTATCCAGATGTCCTCTCACACCGGCGTAGATCACGGTGACCTGTTCTTCAATCGCCATGGGAGCTGAAAAAAGACAGTTCACAAACTTACAACCAGAAGACGCTTGTTAAAAAAACAAAAACAGCTTCTGAAAGTTTAATCAGTGAACTTAATGAGTGAACACTCACAGTACTGTCCCTGTTTGAGAAGCTCAGTGAGGCGAACGCCGCGGTTCAGCAGCTGCTGAGTGGCAGCGTCCAGGTCTGAACCGAACTGAGCGAAGGCAGCCACCTCACGGTACTGAGCCAGCTCCAGCTTCATGGTACCAGCAACCTGGAGAGGGACAGAGGGCCTTCAGTCTCACTCAGATATATTCTCTGTCTTTAGAGAGGAGGACAGGGATGACGAGGAAAGTCTACCTGCTTCATGGCTCTGGTCTGAGCAGCAGATCCCACACGTGACACAGACAGACCCACGTTGATGGCAGGACGGATTCCTTTGTAGAAGAGCTCAGTCTCCAAGAAGATCTGCGTGGGAGAGAGAGCCAGACTGAAAGATGCATTCGGGGTTATATCTGCGGTGATAGAAGTCACAGCCTCACCTGTCCATCTGTGATGGAGATGACGTTAGTAGGAATGTAGGCTGACACGTCTCCAGCCTGAGTCTCGATAACAGGAAGAGCTGTGAGGGAGCCGCCACCGAAGTTGTCGTTCATCTTGGCGGCTCTCTCCAGCAGACGGGAATGCAAGTAGAAGACGTCTCCTGGGTAAGCCTCACGGCCGGGGGGACGACGCAGCAGCAGGGACATCTGACGGTAGGCCACGGCCTGCAGAAGATAAAACACACCAGCTTACAGAGATTTCTTTTTTCTAGCGTCCACTTTTTGTTCCTGTTGTTTTTTTCTGTCAGCACTTCATCAGACTCCTTCAGGCCACACGGGTCTCATATTTTCACCTCACATTTTTACATCATCAAGAGATGAAGCTGTTAGCAGGAAAACATTCCCAGCTGAAGGTTTTCATCAACCATCCTTTGTGCTGTTTACTGTGACTGGATGAAGAAGGATCCTGGTGAGCTAATAAGCTTCATGTAGAGGTTTGGCTCACAGCCCAGTGAAGCCTGGTTTAGGCTTGATGCGTCCACGGCTCCGTGCAGACGAAGGACGTCATTTTAGCAGCCTCAAGCGGAAAATTTCCACGTTACACGCATCCAAAAACTTCTAACTTCCAACCGGATACGCGTGGATTTACAAATACACAGACATTTATGCGATTCAGCACAGAGAAGAAGAGGAACGGACAAAAAAAAAAATATGTAAACAAATGCAAACTTCTTCTACTCTAGTTTAGTTCTGTGGTAGACGTGCGTTTGAGATACACTGCCCCCTGCAGGTTGGGAACGGACGCCGCGTGGAGTGTGAAAAAATATAAAAGTCACACGCTGATATGTAACAACAAGCTTAAATGTGATAAAAGCAAAATCTAATAAAACCCAAAATGTAACAAGATGCTGAGCCCAAAACATAAACATCAGTTATCACATTTTTTTTAATTACATTTTGGTCTTGGTCATAAATCTGGTTTGAACAAGCCCCAGAATTCTTCCAAGGAGCCGTTAGAGAAAACAAATTTCAATGTTGAAATGTTGTTTTCCAGGTCTTCTGTGATAATAACTCAGATCTGAAATTTTTGAACAACAAACAGGAAGAAACGTGGGCCTAAAACAGGCGAAGCTTTCAGAAACCAGCTCTGTTAGCAGCTCACAGCCTTTTCTTTGTGGGTTATTTTTAGTCAGCAGTTTGTTTGTTTGTTTGTTTGTTACAGGACACAGGAGCCTCTGTGAGAAACAAACACTGAGGGGTCATTTTGAGAATCTGAAGCATTCCCTGCCATCCCCAAACTGACCTGCTTGGACAGATCGTCGTAGATGATGAGGGCGTGCTTGCCGTTGTCCCTGAAGTACTCTCCCATGGAGCAGCCGGAGTACGGAGCCAGGTACTGCAGCGGGGCGGCATCGGAGGCCGTGGCAGACACCACGATGGTGTACTTCATGGCGTCTGCGTCGGTCAGCCTCTTCACCAGCTGAGCCACAGTGGATCTCTTCTGACCGATGGCGACGTAGATACAGTACAGCTTCTTCTTCTCGTCGGTGCCGTCGTTGAAGCGCTTCTGGTTGATGATGGTGTCGATGGCGATGGCGGTTTTTCTGCGATGAAAAGTAAAAGTCTGAACACGATGGACAAACAGACCCAGGTCGTAAATAACCAACCTCTTTCTTTAGTTATGGATCCCAATCATACATATGTCACTTTGGAGAGGTGTTTAAAGAGGGGGTGTTCTGCTTTCCAGGATTTTAAACATGAATACAAAGTCACAAACCAGGATGTTCAGACTGAGCGTGTGCAGATTTTCAAACTGCTACACATTCATATGTCATAGAATTTGCTAAATCTGTCTGTAAACTGGCCAATCAGAGGGAAGGGAGTTTGTGGAGCAGGGAGCCTTAAAAAGACAGCAGCTAAAACAAAGCAGTTCAGACAGAAGCTGAAATCAGGGTCTATAAAACACCAGAGGGACATTATACAGCCCCTCTTTAACATTTTTTTTCAGCCAGGCCTTAAAAAATGTCCTGATTAAAACTACTGAGGTGATTATGTGCTCAAAAACAAATCATATTACTTCAACTCAGTAACATTTATCTTGTTTTCATTAAATACAAATCTTTTTTCACCCCATTCTGAATCAGCTCTGGCTCCTCTCCTGCTTTAACAGTATTTCAAAGGCACCAGCAGTAACATCAAACACGGCTGTGTTCAGTTATTCACTTTGAGCCGAGCTCGCTCACCCTGTCTGCCTGTCCCCGATGATGAGTTCACGCTGCCCACGACCGATGGGGACCAAACTGTCCACGGCTTTGATGCCAGTCTGCATCGGCTCCCTCACAGAGATGCGGGGGATGATGCCTGGGGCCTTCAGACCCACACGCCTGCGGGTTTGGGAGCCCAGAGGGCCCTTTGAGGAAAATCAGAACAAAAAGATCAGAGGCTAGAATCAATCTGGCAACAAACTATTTGATCAAAAAGGAATGGTGCTGTAAAGCCCTTCAGCGTGAATATCATAATCAATAATTACAAAACCTTAACCAGATACTTTTTCTGCAGGATAATTTAATTTACGGTATCTTTGTCTTTATTTTAACATACCTTTCCATCGATAGCATTTCCTAGAGCATCTACGACACGCCCCAGGAGCTCCTCACCAACGGGCACGTCTACGATAGCTCCAGTTCTCTTCACAATGTCGCCTTCCTTGATCAGCTTGTCGTTACCAAACACCACCACACCAACATTGTCGGGCTCCAAGTTCAGAGACATGCCCTGGAGAGGAGAACATACAAGGATTATTAACTCAGGATGCACGATATATCGGCATTAATATCGGTATTGGTCCAATGAGTAAAACTGGGTCAATATTAACAACTGATGTTTACATCCGTCTAGTTGCTGTTTGTGTCTGGAGGGGGTCGACGTGAATCCTGGTGAGTTTGTTAAGGTAACTTTGTCAGGACATTATTTTGATTTATGATCCTTTTTTTGTAATTTATGACCCAGAGGGTTGCTAAAAAGTAAAAAGTAAGATTGCTGGTTCCTTGTGTTTATGGTAGCTTTGTAACGTTCTTAATTGAAAGTGAAACACCTTTTGAAAATAAAGGAAGACATTAAAAAATTCAGCCATCATAATTTTTAGTTTGTACAAAATTGTATCATCTCAGAAACTTTATTTTTTTAACATATATTGATATCGGTAAATATTGGTTATCGAACATAACAGAAATATTAATATCAGCAATCAGTATCAGCCAAAATTTCCATATTGGTGCATCCCTATTATTAAAATTTTCTGTGTTTTTCCAGTCCAGTGATCTCTTAATCTCTGTAGGGATAAACCTGTGTGAATACACTGCACTGCACGGAGGTTCAGATTTACAAGAAGCATCCCGTTTTAAATGATTGTTGGCTCCTTTAATCTGTTTCTAAACTTGGGAATAACTTTTGTGTCTACCATACTAAGCAGCAGTGGCTCCGTCTGACTTAAAGTGTATTGTTATTCTGGCAAGGAAATCCAATCTCCAACTGTTTTATTCGGAAGATGATTAGGGCCACTGAGTTTTTAAATTTATTTACATTTAGCCAATCTTTATTTCCAATTCAGACTCAAAAGTCATAATTCTGACTTCAAACCTAAAATTTAGTAGAAGAAAAAAAAGTTTTATTATTTTTATTATTATTTCATCTCCTCCAAATTAATTTTCAGTGGACCTATTTCTCTTTTGAAGCTCTGCACAGTATTCTATCTCGACAGCACCAGGTAAGACAAGATGGTAAATCTGGAGAAGGAAAAAGGGGGAAAAACAGTCCACTGTTTTTAATGCAGTCACTAAATGTACTGAGCATGGAGAGCGAGGCACAAAGTTAACATCATCAGGCCTACCTTCAAACCAGAGGAGAACTCCACCATCTCCTCCGCCTGCACGTTCCTCAGACCGTAAACTCTGGCAATACCATCACCAATGGACAGCACGCGACCTGTCTCCTCAAGGTCAGCTGAGGTGTCAGCTCCAATGATCTTCTCCTCCAGAATGGATGACACCTCGGCGGTGCCTTGAGAATATGCAACATGTTAAAAGAGAGGCCTACATAGATACAAGATTAGACTTCCTTTAACAGTATAGGTGTACTACACACAGACCTGTTTTCTGCAGCCATGGTCGGGCGGTGTGAAGATTCTTCACTCCTACACAAGCTGCTGCAACGTTCTTTGATACCTTTGAGACATGAACCAGAACAGACGGTGTTATCTGAAGAGTCTGAGATTTTCTGACAACTTTCCTTGTGTTTCTAACCTGTGCAATATAACGTTAAGGCTGAGACAGGCATGTTGACACAATCATAAGGACAGATTCACTCTTACTGCTTTTCTTCATCATCACTGTTTATTTCATTCTGTATCATTATCATCCCTTAACAACCAAATTCTGATCTGTCCCTGTTTGCAGTATGACTTGAATTCTCCTTCAAAGTAAAGGGCACTAGGTCATGATACCTGAAGAGGACAGTCCTTAGCAAAAATGTTTCTATTTTAAATGGTGCACCAGTCTAATGTCACTATCTATTTATGTACTTTTTAGCAATGTTAGGCATTTCAGTTGCATTTACAGTCCAGTACAGCATGCCAAGTGGGAGAATCCTGACCTATATTCGTCTTTCCTGCACTTAAGCTTAGTCACATCCGTTGACTGTGCATTAACAACACAGTGCAACGTACTGAGAGTATTTTACAGTGTTGACCTCCTAATTATGTGTGTGACGCGTGAAGTCGTGTGAGCGGTTCGTTTCTCTATCAGCTGTCAATGTTAACTTGGAGAAACTATTATTGTGAAGGGCCCGATGTCCTCCTCAGCAAAGACTTGTGCATGCACAACAGCGCCTTGATTTTTAGTACGAACAAAGTCGTTTTGTTTGCAAAAGTGGACACAAAATTATTAAAGAAGTGTTGTGAATATCTTACGAATCCAGTCCGTCGAGGCAGAGTGCGGGCAAGGGCCGCTGCAACGCGAACTGACAGCATGTCGAAGTCCTGAGTGTCTGTGTCCTGCTCCAGAGAGGAGAGAGAAGGAAGGACACGGCAGAGAGCTGCCGGGAGGTCACAGTGAACCGGAAGTACTTCAAAATACAACTCTTTGCTTGTTTTCTCTTCTTTAGAGCTGTGAAGAAAAAAAATTATCTTGTACTTATAAAAACGATCTAAATGGTAACCCTAAATGGGGTGACAATGAAACAATATAATAAGGAAAGAAAGAAACTTATAAATAAAAGAATGATTACCAAAATAAATTTTAAGAATATATATATATATATATATATATATATATATATATATATATATATATATATATATATATATATATATATATATATATATATATACACTTATTTCATAAGTTCCACTTCGGAGCCAGTGTCCCTCTGAAATATCAGGGTGCTTGTTGATTATATTGTGTGCTATATAGGTATTTATGCATATATTATCCCCGCCCTCAGTTTTGATTAATATATAGCCGTATTTTCTAATTTAAAAAATGAAAGTACTAAAGGGAAGTTGTCAGGAAAAAAAAAAGAAGAAAAAAGACATTAAATCAAAGTTTTGTTGAAAGTTCAAAAGCCCTCTTTAGGGTAATGTTATACTTCTATTCTGTTCTGGGGACACGGGAACGCTCGGCTCGACTCGACTCGGCTCGGCCACGAAGAACAAACCAGAAGTGACGCATGTAGCTTTGTGAGAGACATTTTAAATAAATACTCGGCTAACTGCTAAGTGCTAACAGGGCTCGCGAAGGTGCGAGCACACTGCGCCAAAATACGAATAAATTCTCCCGATTTGTAAATAAGTGGAGTATAGTTATCAGTGCACTGTTTATGCATCTTTAATCAAAGGGACTACACACTATCGAAGATGTGGAAAAGTCTAAGAGTGGATAAAGAAGAATATAATTAACGCAGCGGTAAGTTACCATCGCAGCCGTTGGAGATGCTAAGTTCGTTTAAACAGAGACAGCGTTAGCTTCGAGCTAACTGCTGACATTATCCTGCCCGTTACACCTCCGCTCGGATAGATACTGCTTCCATTTATAGGCTCTTGTAAAGCAGCTGCCCTGCAACCTGAACATTTTGAATTACTTGCCGTCATCCCCTCGCCAAGTTTCGCAGAGCGTGTGGTTATGACCGAAATTAGCTTTACTACGCAGCTAAACGCAGTGTCTGGTGACGAGCTAGCCGCAGGTAGCTGCAGATATATCAACTAACTAAAGTCACCTAGTCGCCAGAAAACGCTCCATACGGCACACTCCAGTTTACTGTTGCTGAGGATGTTTAACTGACCTGCATGAAACACTTTGCACTATGAGTGAAATATAAAAGTAAAATAAAAGGCAAAATTAGACGAGTTTAATCAGCCATGTAAGCAAGCGAAGTTATTTTAGCATTATCGCCATTGCCATTTTGCCCCTATCGTTGCACAAAAAAAAAAAAACTAAGTGTAAAACTTAGTAGTAATGCAGCATTCATTACGCCTAAAAATGCATAAAAATATCACAGGTGTAATGCACGGTTAGTAAAATAGTACAAAAATGCCAACAGTGTGTCCAAACTAGAGATCTAGGTAACACATTCCGTCTTATATTTTCAGTCCCAGCTAATTCTGTTTAAAAATAGATTGTGTATTATTTATCAAAGTAAATAAGTCACTGATAAAGCAATTGATGTATTTATATAGGGACTATGATGGTAACTCATGTTGCAATTGAAGTAACATTTTATTGGATTAGCAGAATGTTGCAAAACCTGTCGTGTGAAATATAAGAATATAATTCCCCAGTTTGATTGATACCGTGATTTGATGGTGTGGTTTTTCTTTTGTCTGGTAGGTGAGCTCCTGTCCAGGCACATTGGTCCATGTGTGTTGGACCTTTGGGCTTCGGGCTCAACTTGCACGACGATGGCTGATTCAGAGAAGGCAGAGGAATTTGTTGATGCTGAATGCTCACTAGAGTGCCTTGATGAAGCACAATCAGCCACAGCTTCCATTCAGGTAGAGCAGGATGAGCACCTGAAAACAGAGACCACCACAAGTACCAGCTCACCGCCAAGGGAAAAGGAAGGAGACAGCCCCTTGAACACAGAGGGTGAACAGAGTCTCCTCTCCATGCCATGCCTGATGAAGGAACTCCGCAGAGACTCCCCAGAGTCCCAGCATGCCTCCACGGGGAGTGACAAGCCTGTGTCCCGTCACGTCTACGAGAGTGACTCCTCAAACCCCTGCATGCTCTCCCCCTCATCCAGCGGACACCTTGCTGACTCAGACACCCTCTCCTCAGGTGAAGAAGGTGCCGCTCCTCCTGCAGGAGAGGAAGAGAGCAACATGGAGGCGTCAAACGATCCAGGGCAGGCAGCAGGAAGGCAAGCATCTGTCGCTTCCACAGGGGGAAGGAAGTCCCGGCGATCACGCTCGGAGAGCGAGATGCCTCCTAATGCAATGGCTGCAAAGAAAAACCGCTGCCAGCCTACTTCAGCTGCAGCAGGGGGGCAGGAGAAACAAACAAACGGCAAGCTGGGGAAAGTGAAAGGTCACCGGAGCCAAAAACACAAGGAACGGATGCGTTTGCTGAGGCAAAAACGCGAAGCGGCAGCACGGAAGAAGTATAACCTGCTGCAGGACAGCAGTACAAGCGACAGCGAGCTCACATGTGACTCCAGCACCAGCTCCTCTGAGGACGACGACGACGACACTTCAGGAGGTAGCAAGACAATCAAGACAGATATTTCAGGTAACACCTAGTGCTCTCTACACATGCTTCATAGTATTACTACCACCATTCAGGGTTACAGCTGAAGCCACTCTAATTCCATATTTAACACTTCATCATCACATTATACCACATACAGCACAGTGGGAAAAAAGTTTAAGCTAACAATGAATGACAACCCGAACATAGAAGTCAAGCAGCAGACACACATGAAGATATTTTTACTATAATCTGTTAGAAAAGGCACTGCTCTCTTTGTTTTTAACACTCACTTTCTTTTCTGTTTTTTTTCACACTCATTGGTCTCCATCCACTTTGTCTTTAGATACTCAAACCTTTGTTGTAGAAATGTCTACATCCTCTCACTTGTAGTCCGATATTTGTTTTATCGGGGCTCTGTCCCATCATCTGCATGCCGTGGAGGTATTTTGACATCTTCGACTGATCGAGCGATTTTAAAAACCAGCTTCTGGTTATCTGACCTTTTATTGTGGTTCCTGAAGTTCAACAAGTGAGCCATTTATATCCACATCCTTTCTGCTTCGAATAGACAGTGGCGTGTGTGCTCACCCTGTGCTAGCTTTAGCTGCGAGGCTCATTTAGTGTGTCCTGCTTTATGTCTCTGCCAGCAGTTTTTTTAGACAGGATGCCTACACAGGAGTTGAGGAGAGTTTTTAGATCTGATAGAAAACTGATAGGTTATCTCTTCCATAAAGGCTCCTACAGCACCTTCAAATGAGCGAAATATCTTTTCAGAATCAATTAAAACACTGACGCGTACAGCTATGACTGAGGATTGTAGGAAAAACAAACTCTGGGGTGAGTTGAGTTTCTATTAGAGCTGCAACAATAAATTTGATTAATTGTTCGAGTTTAAGTAATTATTTAAGAAAAAAAAAAGTCCAAACTCGCTGATTTCAGCTTCATAAATGTGAATATTTTCTGGTTTCTTTGCTTCTCTATGACAGTCCTGAACATCTTTGGTTTGAAAACGAGACATTTGATGATGTCATCATCTTGGACTCTGAGAAACACAGACATTTTTCACCATTTTCTGACATTTTATGGACCAAAAAACTATTTGACTAATCGATAGATTCATCGATTATGAAAATAATCGTTAGTTGCAGCCCTAGTTTTCATAATTAACAAACAATGTGATATTTAAGAGGTTAAAGAGGCTTCAGTCTGCAGCTGCAGTTGTTGAATAAGTGTCTGTTTTTAAACTTTAGGTCTTTTTTTAAAAAAAAAGTCCCACCGTTCCCAATAAACACCTTTTTCTTTTCCATTTGATTTAGATTTGTGTAATTTTTCTGGTTGTTTTTAATTTTTATAGTTTTCAAGCCTGTCTAACTTTTTGCAGCCAATTTTTTTAGTTTTCTTTTTGTGCTCAGGTGCACCAGAGGTATCTTACAGATTGCTGTTGCAACAGCAACAAAGTAAAAGATCTACGCTTTAGCTCCCCTGAGTCTCCAGACACAGATTTTTTTAACCACCATCACTGTCACCCAAAACATCCAGTTATCGTGGGATCTTTACTACATGCAGTGTTTCCAACCATTTACATCCCTACACAGATTTGAGTGCAACAACTGCATGATGTTGTCCATTAGCATGAAAACAGTCGATCTGCACGTAACCAAAAACGAACTCATTTTCTCTTGAATGAAAAAGTCCAACTCCGAAGCATGACCGTGCTACTGTATTTTCTTATGGCTTGGCCTCAATGTCTTTAAAGCTGGCTTCAGACGTGCATCGGAGAGATCCAGAGTGGGCGCCCAGATTCATGGGCTGCTGGACAGCGGCACGTGGGACAGGAACGGCATCGGCAGCGTCCTGGAGGAGGCCATGACGCGCTTTGCTGTGATGCAGCGCCAGACTGAGGAGCGCTTCCGCATCTGGATGGAAAAACTGGCACACCTGGACTCGGACAACGACTCGTCCAAACGTTCAAGTGACGCCCACGAGGGGCAGCAGGGGGGCCGCCTGTCCCCGCCCAGTTCCTATTTGCCATCGTCGGAGTCTGCAGAGACTATGGCTGCCTACATGTTGGCACGAGAGAACAACAGTCTCACCCCCGCCCCTATAAACAACAACATCCTACCTGAAGTGGCCACTCAGAACGGAAACCTTGCTGTTCCAGACCCCGGCCTCCTGAATGTTTAGATCACACATCTACTTCACTTCCTGCTGTTTCAGACTCTCTCGAGTGTAGAAATCAAGTCAGAGTTCACGGCATTGGTTATCCTAAATAAATGACGTGAGGTCAGTGAATGACACACCTTCAACAGCAGCAGGTCTGAGCTGTGTTTCTGAACTGGACTCTGAAGACCTGAGACTCAGAGAATCTGCTGACACTAAATCACTGTGAGATTTGACTTTCTGAACAGTTCAGCTCACCTCTTTGATTTCTGCTGACACTCTGACATGGACACAGGGCATATCTCTATAGACTCAAGTCAGGGCTCTTCTTCTACTGCTTCATGTTTGGCCTGTTTGTTTTCATGGCGCAGCTGTACACACACATGTACACACACGTAGGCCAAGGAGCTGATTATGTCATTTACACACACTCTGCGTGACAGCACCTGGCAGCCATCATGATAATGCTAAAGTGGGGTGCTGCTGCTAAATAGCATGTGCCTTGTCGTTCTGACTCCATGCTGGGAATGATACATAGAGCATCATGAGACTAATACTTAAGATTATGGTTCCACCTTCTTCATAACCGTCCTTCTTCCTGAGCTACGTTCGCATTTACCTTAAAACTCGTTCAGGACTTTTAAAGCGGTATAGCAACTTTTATTTTGGTGGCATAGCTTTACTAACATTGAACCATTTTAATCATAGATTTGCTTATAAATATAAACAAACTGCTAACCAACGAGTCTCTTGTTTTTTCGGATTAGATGCGTTTACATTTTTAAAGTTTGCCTTTCTGTTACATTTGCTGCTATGGCTGCGTCTGTGCAGTGAAACTGGCGAGGGAGGAGCGAGTCCTTCTGGGTGTTTGCAGACGCCTGTGTATAGATTTCGAAGCATGGGTTTCTGTGTTGGAGCGATCAGCTGCGCTGTCAGGAGCTTCAAACATTCGCTGATATAATATTTGTCTCGTTAATATTTTATTTGCGCCGGTCTGCCAGCTCGGCCTGTGTCCACAGCTTGACTTTAAAACACAGATATCAAACACCGCAGTATGAACAGCTGCGGCACGGCGCATGGCGGTGTTCACTGGCGTCCTAAAAACCGACTGATCTGAGTGATCATGTGGCCTTCTCTGGTTCAGATCCTGTGGGAACACTTCTCCTGAACCTCTTTTACCGACGGGGGTGACTAAAGTTAACGCCGTCCAAAAGTAATGAGGGAGTCTCTGACCTGATCCTACTTCCTGTTGGGATGTTTAAAAAGACAGTGTTACTTTTCTCTGTGTGTTCATGTAGCCCTGTGACTGTCAGTTTACAAAGCTGCGAGCTTCCCTACATGTTTGCATGTTATTATATTAGCATATAGGATGTGCAAGGCCAAATTAATTTCATCAACAGCAGCAGCAGCAGCATGTGTGCAAGGTGTACCTTTTTGTTAAAGCTGATAAATGGTGACTGATGGGACGTTTCGTGTTTATTTGCTTTCTGTCGGCCGGTTTGTGAGTGTTCCGTTTCCGTTTCATGTTGTGTAATTATTAGGGCTGCCCCCGTCAAGTTAACGATTCGAATCGTAATTCAAGAAGCATCGAATTGAACTATCACTGTGCCGCATCACAGATGAGAAAACAGCATGGCGGATGGCGAAGCTTTGCAAAGGGACCGGGAAAGGTTGGAGAAACAACTTTGCGATTTCATACGTGAAGAACTAAAGCTGAGCAGCCCGTTCACTAAACTTCAGATTCACATAACCGGTAGATTTCTGACCTCCAGAGGAAATCCTCAGTCTGAGTTCGGATTTAAACATCAAGAATGTCGTCTGATGGAGGTGTTTGAACATCTGATTTACGCGTCTGCAACAATTAATCGAGTAATCGATTATTTAATCGATCACCAAATTAATCGTCAACTATTTTGATAATCGATAAATCGGTTTAAGTAATTATATGAGAAAAAGAAGTCCAAATTCTCTAAGTTCAACTTCATAAATGTGAATATTTTCTGATTTCTTTGCTCCTCTGTGACGGTCCTGAATATCTTTGGTTTGCAAACAAGACATTTGATGATGTCATCATCGACTCCAAAAAAAAACCACATTGATATTTTTCTCCATTTTCTGACACTTTATGGACCAAACAAGTACTCGATCAATCGTTCGATGCAGCTGTAGTCTCTATGACAGATCAGCTAAACTCTGAGGAGGATTCAGCCCTAATAATTACTTCATCGCGGTAAAATGAGCGCAGTGACCCTCGTCCTGCATCAGTTCTGACTTTACTTTGAAATCAACAGTTTTGTCGACATTATAAAGTGAGCCCTTACAATCACACACTGCACGCGTTGGACACTAAGGACAGTCAATTGTTTACCAAAGAGCGTTCCTGGTTTACATGAGTCCTTTTCTCTGATACATGGCCTTTAAATCAGTTCCTCTGGTAACCCCGGGACCCTCCCAACGCAGCCCAACCAGCTATTCATAGGCAGCGTTGTGTCATAGTACATGCTGTCCCAACCAGCCCACACAAACACACACACACACACCCATAGATAAATCTGGGTAGCTGTGTGTGTGTGTGTGTCTCTCTCTCTCACACAGGGTAGAACAAAGATAAATGTTCCTGCTCTTCCACTTCTTCTTCTTCTTCTGTTGTTTTTTTTTTGGCCTTGTTTATTATCTGACAACATTTCATTCACAGGTTCTGATCATTTTCAAGTGTTTTGTAATGAATATATTCTAGTGTAGTTTTTATGTGAATGGCTATAATTTTGAAGCAATAAATGAAGAAGTAAAAAAAAAAAAAAAAACCCTGCTGCATGAAGTTTATTGATGCAAACACACGGTTATAAATGCAGGAAAGCTCACAAGTTCAGCAGGACGTGTGTGTTTGACTGAGTCAGCCTGTGTGGTTTTACTGTTTTGTGCCTGGGTAACAGAGCTGTTTCCTTGTGTGTCATGAAGACGCTGCAGTTTGCAGCACTGAGGGTCCAAACAGTCCTCTCATTCCCAGGCATGATTTGAATAATAAAGTGTTTTCTTTGTTTCCTGCAGACGGGCCTCCAGTAGTGGGTCACTATGATATTTCAGACACTGATTCTAACCAGGAGAGTATGAGTGTGGAGACAGTCCGGCCCACGGTGATAAAGCATGAGCTAAAAACACACAGAGGCAAGGATATGGCAGCTCACTCTGGGTGTATAAGAGCTCTGAGCTCGATCTCAGGTCAGTTACAAACCCGGTAAATCCAAACTTTCCTCTCAGTGAAGACAGGACATTTAGCAGCATGGGTGTCACCAGTAAACAACATGCTATGTGGGGAGACGGTCTTTTTCAGCTACTGCTGCCTTCTTCACTCACACTGTGGCTTCTTCCGCCTTGCTTCCAAACAACAAATTGACCTTTTCTCGCTGGCTAGCTGGCAGCATCAAACTCAGACCTTAAGTCCACAGCGTCATGTGCTGCCCAGTGTGTCCCTCCCTGCCGTATCTGCTAGGCTAAGTGTCAGACTCCTCTCTGTCTTCTTCTTGTCTGTGTCACAGC
Organism: Labroides dimidiatus; assembly: GCA_030710495.1. NCBI lineage: Eukaryota > Metazoa > Chordata > Actinopteri > Labriformes > Labridae > Labroides > Labroides dimidiatus. The sequence continues at coordinate 25,548,482 of CM061157.1, read as the reverse complement.
AGCTGCAGGCTCTTCTGTTTCGGAGAGGCCTGAAGCTCCTCTGATTGGTGGCCGTTCACAACCAGTCACTCTGTCTGTTTGTCTGTCTTTGTTTCAGGCCACGCGGACGCAGACCTGTCGCACAAGGAAAGTTCTCAGCACAACAAGAGCCAGATTAACATCGCTTCCTCTGACAGTGAGGTAGAAATAGTGGGAGTGCAGGAGAAAGCAAGGTAAAGGCAGCGTTGGGGAAAAAAAACACATGTTACTGTTATTGAAGGTGAAATGTCTCATTTGGTTTGACAGACAAATTAAGTTTTGAGCGTCTTCTGTTTCTAAATCCAGATGTGCTCACCCGTGTGGAGGTGTGATAAAGAGTCTCTCCTCCTGGAAAGATAATTCAGTCGAGCAGTTTAACAGCACAAATCAGCCCCAGCTCTGGACTACTGTTTCCCCTCAGCCCAACTGGGTGTCCCCCCCTGAAGTGGTGGACCTCACACTGGACGAGGACACAGGACACAAATACCTCCCTTGAACGACGTGTACACTGGAGACTTCTGGTTTCTTCCCCGTCATCCCCCCTCTCCCCTCTCGCCGTGCCTCCGTTGCGGCGGCTGAAATCCTTCCTCTGGTTGCGGCCTCGCCTGTGACTGCTCATGGACTCTTCCTGCAGGGCTCCGTTTCTCTTTACTGTTAAATACTTGTGTGTCAGAGTCATTCTACTGAGGTGATCCCCTGATCTGAGCTTGGGCACAGGTGAAAGGTGTGTAAGGGTCATTAATCTGTTAACCATAGCAATATTCTTCATTTAATACCTCAGTCTCCCTCGATAACGGCTGTGAGTTGACTTTTCGTGTTGTGTGCTTGCAAGCTCTATCGTGAAAACTTCAAGTTGCTGCTTGGGATCAGGTCAGTATCACGTCACGGCTGTGGACCTGCATCACTACAGACTCTGAACCACATGGTTTTTGTTTTTGTTTTCAGCTGCAGTCGACTCAAACACAGCAGCTGGAACCTTTTTATCGAACACGAGACCGTGGTTATACTCATCTATGGTCAGTTTTTGTTTTCAAAAGTCTCACCACTGGTTTCCCCCCTGAGGTCAGTCTAGATTTATAGCTTTGCTTTCGTTAAACTGCGCCCAGCGTAGCCAGTAGTGCTGCTGGCAGGGAGGGCTTCGCTGACTTATTTGTAAAGTGCTAGTTTTGTGCTTTGTCAAGAGTTAGACGAGAAACTTCTCCTATAATTTGGCCCCCAGGAAGAAGAGGTGTTTAGGTTGATATCTGTCTCCACAGGTGGCCAGAGCAAAGCTAGCTACTAGCTTTAGGGGCCGTTTATACAACAGCACGGAAACACTGAAGGACTGAAAATGCTGTAGTATGCATGCCAGGCCTGTAGGTGTTGATATAACTGTAGAGTCTGTTGGTAGCCCTCTGCTGAAGAAGAGGTGAGCTGATCATCTGGTGTATCCACCTGTTTCTTCAGAAGCCTATGGGTGATGACAGATAACTACTTCCGCTCCCGGTTATTGATTGCGCCTTGCAACAAAGCTCAAAACAACTCGCGTGGAATCATTAATGCTACACAGGGCTCAGTGTAAACTTTTTAAAACATCCGTACTACAACTCCAACACCGATTTTTGTTCATTTTGTCTCTTTGTTACTGCTATGCCGCAAAATACACCGGCTGCGTCTGCATTGCAGCTCTGCTCCGCTGCATGTTGACGGCATTTGTCAACTCACACCAGCTGCGTGTTAGTCCGACAAGCCGCAGGACCAACAGACAGCTGGAGTCGAGAGACCACGGAATTCCCGCGCTTTCCTCTCCGTTAATAAACCTCTCTTCATTCATGTTGTGTTGTTAAACCTCAAACCTGTTGATTCCTGGTGTGTTTTCGCTCGTTGTCGTTTTCTTGCATCGGTAAAGCTAGTAGTTTTTGACAGTTTGTTTTATTTTGAAAGTCTCAGGCTCTTTTTAGGTAGTTTCTGTGCTCTACTTCCTGTCCCGCTCGATCTCCTCTACTCTGAATTGATGCGTCACAGCTCCGGTATGCGGCAAAATAGGATGGCTGCAGATTAGCTGCGACCTGTCGGATCAGGCACGCGGCTGTACCACAACAGATGCGGATCCAGTGTGAGTTGACACATCGACTCAAATGGTAACCGATGTGATCCGGCGCCTTGACGGAGCGGAGCTGCAACACAGACGTTAAAAGCCGTTTATTATCATCGTTACTGTTGTTGTTGTCCGGTATGCACATAGTAATATAATGATCCATTCCAGTGACATTAGAACTGTCTGAATATAAGCAATTTCTGGACAAATATGCAGTCCTTTTGCAGCCTACAAACACGGATGAAGAGAAGACACAAAAGCGGAGAAGGTAGTCCATGCTTTCTTTGTTTTCCTATAACTGTTGATCGCATAAAGTTCTATCTAATCTAATTCAGTCTAAAACAAACATCCACAGTTTCACCGTACACTACTTTTATCCATTCTCTCTATAAACAGTCTCTGAAAAAATCATTAAAACCGCACGTCTGGCGCCGATCTACCAAGTTATTGTTTTTAGCCGTTGTTAGCATGCCCTGTGTTAGTGTGACAAAAAAATAGTCAGAGGTGTTACAATTAACAGAAGCTCATTTATTGTTTACACTGCTGGCAGCCATCTTCGATTGTCAGCTCGGGGTTGGTGAAGATCCCCCGAGTTCCTCGGAGGGGCGTTTCATTTGAAATTTCCAAATCGAAAATCCCGATTTCTGAGCACAGCCTGAATGCACCGTAAGTTCCCACAATGAAAGTGTTATGTACAACTCTGGAGGCTGTTTTCAAAAGTTTCCATTTCAGGTCGACTGAAACGCAGTTTCCGTGTAAACGAGAAGCCGAAATTCATCAATACCTTTTGAGTTTCATCCTTAAACCGTTGCTGTGTAAACGGCCCCAAAGTTTTCCCGTCAAACTCTTCTCAAAAATGAAAAAGCGCATTTTACAAACGTCTTAAACTCTCCCCTTTTCGTCGATGACGTTATTGTGTATTTCCCAGCTGTATGAAAGGAACCACTGGTTCAACTCTGAAGGGAAGAAGCAAACACTAAACCATGAGACGGCTCTTCTTCATGAACCTCTTTTTCATTTGTTTTTGACACGTTTTGGTTCGGAGCCACAGAGTCTGCGAGTGTCTCAGGAGACGCAGTTATCAGTGAATGTATGACTGGGTGCACTCGTCGTTTGCATGTTCATCCTGAGTAGAAGCAAACACCTTTAATCCTCCGGGGACCCCTTTATGACAGCCGAGGAAAAGTTTGTTTTCCATTGAATACTGCAAAGCAAGACGGCCTGAATGCCTTGAAATGTGCACTATTTTCTTTAAGAAACCTTGTAAAGCATATTCTTTTACCTTACCAAGCATTTTGCTATGTCAACGTTAAATATTTTAGTAAGAGATGTGAATCAGCACACGTTGGAGGGGCCGCAGACTTTGTGTCAGGGAGGTGTGGAAGAGGCTTTTACTGTAAGAGTAGTTTTTACCCTCAGCCTCGCAGGGCCGGCTTCCTCTCCCTCCTCGCCCTCTGATTCCTGTTTTCATGCAGTACTGCAGTCATGTTGGTATTTTTTAAGCGATAATCTAACTTCAAACACTGTTTTAAAACTTAGGATTTGTTAAATTTCATACAGAATGCCACAAACTCTTCTATACAATGCTTGAAAATTGTAGAGTCTAAATTTTTTTACTTCTGCTGGTCACAGAAGGGAAGAAAAAAAAAAAACCTAAATATAAAGAACTAAACCAAAGCTCAGAGTTTATGTTTCAAGTTTTCATTTCTTTCCTGATTCTTAATTTTCTTCAGAGGTTTTTTGTTGTTAAACCGCTCAGTAATACCACATCTCTGGGTTTGTAAGTTAGTGTATTTTAGGTTAATAATGTCACAACAATTATGTGTCAAACTCAAGATAAGGTCGTATAGTGTGAGTTTTATGTTAAATTATGTGCTCCTTTTGCCGTTTTTTTCCCCCTCACTGAAGCATCACGTCTCTTACCAGAACACTTCTGCTCGCAAACCCGTTCCGCTCCTGTTCCCCAAGACTTTCATGAGAAGCGAGTGAGACTCGTGCGCTTTGTAACCGAGGGTTGGTCGACAAAGTCGACTAAGGTCGCACGAAGCGTGTTCAGTCACATCCTTAACCTCATGTCACATGTTTTCCTCATCACCTGTAATTTAGCCTTGCTCTTCTTTTTGTTTTTTTATTTTATTTTACTGTCAGTATTTTAAATTAACAAAAAATGTTTATTTTGTTGCTTCTGCAAGCCCGTGACTTCCTTAAAATTATGTCTGTAGAACAAAAAGAAACTATTTTAAAACTAAATAAATAGAGTGTTATTTAATGATCCTCTTGATGCTGATTTGTTGTTGTGTATGTGAGAAATGATTTAACATTGGAACTTGATTGTTACATATCTTTATGTTTCTGGTGTGCAGTAAAGAAATATGAGGGCTGATTGAGAATTTGTGAGCTTCATATTTAAGGGTTTGACTTTTGACGGACATATTGAATTATTTTTCAGACGTCCTTTTCTTGACCGTTCAGAAAGTCCTTCACTGCATTTATGATGTCATCATCTGACCCAAAGTGGGGACAGGAAATGGTCTTTTTCAATTTTGGCAATAGATGAAAGTCTGATGGAGCAAGATCGGGTGAATAAAGCGGATGCTCAGTCATTAATGGCAGCCATGGCGATGACAGACTTGTGAACAGGAGCATCGTCTTGGTGGAACAACACACCTTTACTGAGTTTTCAAGTTGCAAGGAAGTGATGCATAATATGTGCAATTGATTGTTTGTCCCTTCAGTCAGAACAACATCATGGACCTTATTGACCATTTCTGGGGTTGCAGCAGTGACAGGCCTTCCAGGACGGGCATCATCCCCAAGGCTCTGCCTGCCAGGCTTAAATTCCACCACCCACCTTTTCACCTTAGCATATGAAGGAGCATCATTCCCTCGTGTTGATACCATATCAGTATGGATATCCTTAGGTGATAGACCTTTATTCAAATATTCGATCACTGCTCTTTCGGTTATTTTGTCCATTTTACAAAAGCTACTTGCCTTGTTTACTTTAGAGAGCTACCTCTTCAACATAAACTGACCAAATGACACCAGTCTGCAGGTACACAGCCTTAAACAGTCAGAGAATAGTAGGCTCACAACTTATCAATCAGCCCTCGTAAGACCTTTTTTATGCATCTGTATCCACCTGTTTCTTCAGAAGCCTGTGGGTGTTGACTTCCGCCAGCGGTTATCGGCTTCCTGTTGCCTTGCAACCATATGGCTGACCGCTGCCAGCAAGCTAGCTCAAAACAACTCATGTGAAATCATTAATGCCCGACAGGGCTCAGTGTAAATGTTTTTTAAAAAACATCCGCAGAATGACTCCACCTCTGATTTTTGTTCATTTTGTCGCTTTCTTACTGTTAAAAGCCGCTTATTAGAGCGAGTATGACAGCTGGGCTAACATCATCAGCTGTGTGGTTTCTATGGCAACATGAACAAAGTTCAACCGGAAGAGCACAACCGACAACCGCTATGAACTATGGGTAGTCGGCGGGGAAAGGTGGATGACTCTGACATGAAATAACCTTTCAAACAGGGCTGCAGGAAAAGTTTCAGTACCCTGCTGTGAGGTGAGAGTCAAACTTCAGGAGACATCTCATGTTTTCTTTTATCCTGCTGCCAAACAGTCTAGACTGCTGAATCACTGGGAACAAAACATCTTCACCCTCACCCACACAAGTGACATGAGGGGTCAGAGGTCAGGCTGCATCACCTGCCACTAGGGGGACATATGGAGTTCACATGAGGAAGGACAATGAGGGGGCGGAGCGACTCAGCCTACAGGGCCCTTCCCCTTCAAACCAAAGTCCTTCAGCGAGATCTTTCCCCCCTCGGGGCGGATCATCAGCTGTATGCTAATGTTTTTCTACAGGAGGCCTCACAGAGCGGCGAGTGTGCCGGCTCACTCTCAAAGCCAGGAAGAAGTCCTCCTCCTCCTCCTCCTCCTCCTCCTCCTCCTCCTCCTCCTCCTCCTTCTCCTCCTCCTCCTGCAGAATGATGCAGGAATCTGTGTTTTACAAGCACGGCTCAGGGTTTAGTCCAACTAATGACGGATCAGCAGATAATGGCGGCAGCACGCTCTGCAAGGGGCTTCAAGACGACAAATAACACAAGCAACAACTTCCGTTTACACCTGAACGAGTTTTAGTTTATTTACAGACCGGGTTCATAAAGAGATGAGTTAACAGGTTTGAACAAATCCTCACTTAAGACTGGACTAAAACTACTTTAACACGTCTTTAAACAGTGGAATGATTGTCGAAATAGTTTTATTTTACAAATGTAAAAAAATTGATATTTACATTATTTGACGTTAAAGACGTCTCTGTGAGTCTTTATGAGGCATGTTTTTGTAAACTATAAAAAAATTTCACCTGCTGCTTTAAAAAAAATACATTATTTTCCATGTGTGTGATTGAAAGTGTCACAGAGGACGGATAAAGTCGAGACTCCTTCAGTGGATGCTGTTCAGTGCTCTGCATTAAGAGCGTCTTAGGTGACTGTAAAGTGTGAGGGTAACAAAGAAAGATGGCTGCTTATGAGTGAACTGATTTGACCCCCGCTGACAGCAGAGCGGTGTGAAAACCTCTTTATGTGCCGCTGCAGGCTGAAAGCGTCAGGACAGGGGACATATGGGACCAAGAGTTTTGTGACCCCCCTTCAGTTTTCCCACGTCCATCTGTTCCTTCATCCTTCAGGCTCAACACCCCAGGCAGGCAGGCAGGCAGGGAGGTTTTTAGGACAGAGAGTTTGGCAAAGCAGGGAAATGCTGCAGCATATGGAGAAATGAGAAAACTCTGAGGACACATATGAAGAATACAGTGTTGATTTTATTTAATATTCATGTTTGTTTGTTTACAGAAAGCTGATTTATTTTGTCCTAAATTGAAGAATAATACTATTAAAAACACATTCAGTCAGGAGTCTGAGGCTGAAAGGTTTTTGTTTAAGAAGAAGATAAGCTGTGAAGGTCATGATGTGAATCCCTCCTGTTGGTGCGTCTGATGGATGGATGGATGGAGCCTTCCTTCCATATCTGGCTGATTTAGTCATAGAGGGGCGGGCTATCCAAAACACACACATGCCCGCCCAGGCGCTCACCCCATTGGTGGAGCAGGGTGCCAAAACCGGAGGGTCCTGATCGGAGGGTCCAGTGATTGGCTGCTGGGCTCTGAGTGTGCAGGCAGCGCAGCCTGTCCGTTTGAATGTGCAGGGAACTGGAGGGGATCATTTCCATGGACCATCTGTCTCGCTGGCTGCCCACACAACAAAGAAGGACCCAGGATGGTGTTAGTCCATGTTGGATATCTGGTTCTCCCGGTCTTCGGCTCAGTTAGAAATAGAGGTATGACTAGCTTTATGTATTCATTTGTTTGAATCTAACAGTTTGTTCGGCGTCGCTTCTTTTTAAATGGCCTGAAATGATGTAAACAGAGCTGACACCTGCTAGCAAAGAAAAAACGCAAGCCAGCACAACCGCGACAGAGGAGCGTAGATCCCATCCAGCGCGCTCATGTAGCCTCAGCCAACGCGCTGTGCGTAACAGAGGACGGATCATGTTTGAAGGAAGCTGTCGAGAGGAGCGTTAAGACCGCAGCTGTCAAATGGCAGCTCCGCTCCTCTCCTCAGCTGCTTTCTGCTCGCCCTGCGCGCTCCTTACGAGCCGAAACGGCTTTTTTTCTGTGCGGCCACACCGCGAGCAAACGTTACCAAGGTAACAGCTACTAGCAAAGCTTGAGCTGATAATCATCCAGAATCTGTTTTTTTTTTTTTTTTTAATCATAAATTCGAAGCTGGCAGGTGAATCTGAACCTGACGCTGTGCGCAACTGGCGTGGAGTCTGCTGAATTCATGCGTTTTTAAACCTGAGAATCGATGACAGAGTGTGTCTTCCTTTCAAGACAATGCAGGTCGTGTCTGCTAATACCCATAGCTTAGTAAAGGATTACAATCAGTCTCGAGAAAAAACCGACGTTAAAATGGTGGAAAAATTTGCGTCAAGTGAGCGCTGAAAACTGCGCCCGCAGCTGAGATGCGAACATGTAAAGCTGAATAACGCAGTCTGTGAATTGGGCACCATAACAATAACCCCCCCCATACACACACACACACACCCCACCCCCCCTCCATGGCAGCAGGCTCTCTGTGTTGATTCAGTGATAATAACAGTAGTGTTAGTTCTGTGCTCTGTTGTGAAGAAGTCCATGCAGTAGCACCAATGATTTCATTGTGCTTTTATTTGTGTTCTTTTTTCCTGTTCCATAGTATCGAGGCTGGCTCCACATTCCGCATTTCTCAGACCTTTGTCCCCCTCCATTGTGTAGCTAACGATCATCTGCTGCTGTCTGCCGTAGCCTCTGCCTGTTCTCTGCATCTAGCTGTATTGTGAACCCCTTCTTCCTCATTTCCTCTTTCCATCTGAAGACGACATTGGCATTAAAACCGAGTTCCCACTCATGCCGTATCCTTCTGTGTAACAGACTAAAGAATAACACCTTCTGTAGAGAAACTCTTTGTCTTTATTTGAACTGTCATGTTGCTCTTCAGTGAATAACCCATTGTAGCCTCAGACTTTACTGCCGACTGTCATTGTGATTCTCCCATTCAGTGTGGATAGACGACATTCTGCTGTAAATTTCTGTAAAGTGGATACATTTGATCCCCCTCCGAGCCTCGATCCAGCTCCTTTAATATCTGCCTCCATCCCCTCTTTGCAAAGGTGCATGACATACCTGCACAGTCACCTTCTCTGAATCATTCTGATCAACAATTCACCAATTGGCCGACCCCATCACTGTGCTGTGGCCCCACCACACACACACACACACACGCTGCCTGTAACCTGTCGGCGTGTGAAAGGCTTTGAGTTGATAAACTGAATCATTTAGAAAGAAACCAAAACTCTGGCTCTCATGCACCCCCCCTCCTCCTCCTCCTCTGAACTCCTCCTGAATGAATGCTATCCATTTTACAGGGATGTGTATATCCTGCACTGCTGTAGATCTCCTCTTTAGAATGAAAATGTCTTTTATTCTTTGGTTGTGTTTTTCGACCTTATGTTCCTGTATTAGATCCTAATGCATGGTCATTTTATACTTTCTGTTTCTCCACATTGAACAGCAGATTCCAATGTAAACTCTGTGTAGAGATGTCCCTGCTATACTGAACTGTGCTGTAAGCATACACATCTACTCATTGGATGCTGCTTCTGTTCTGTTAACCCTACAGAGAGCATGGTCGGGCCTTGCCTTCGGTCTTTATCTGCATGATATTATTATGATCTTTATTATGGTTATCTCAGAGTTATTACTCTTATTATTACTATTATCACACAGTGCCACTCAGACTAATATTTTCCAATAAAGACTGTAGTTTTCTTTCTAACCTTCAGTGTGCTTTTTGCTGATTTCCATGTCTTCCTCCCCTTCCTCCCTCCTCACTTGTGCTGTCACTCAGACGGTCCCTCACTTTTTATGTGCTCTCATTTCTCAGCTCTTTCCCCACACACACCTTACTCAACTCGCTGCTCTGCGTGCTGTTTAAAGGGGTGAACAAAGGACATCAGAGAGTAAAAGCGTGTGTGTGTGTGCCGCGAGCACACACCTTCATTGATATTTAGCACCACACGCTGTCATCACCTGCTAACAGGAGCCTCCCTCACACTCACACTCACTCATTGGTGGTCGGATTGAACGGACGGTGTCCTCTTTCATCTTTTGATACCAACTCTTCATAGAGTTCCAAAAATATTAGTTTGTAATATTGAGCATTAGCTTGTGTGAACACCTTCTTTTATTGTGCAAACAAACAAAAACAAAACAGAATGCATATGATAATAATTATCTTTTGTGCACAGGATAATAACCTGTTGGCATGTGTTCCTATCTTGTGGAAACAAGTTAATTTCTTGTGCACAAAGATAATATTGTTGCAAAGGACAAAATCATGCACACTTAATAATAATGATACATTTTATTAATGGAGAGCTTATTGAATTGAAAATCTTTATTTAGCCACCATAGACGACACAGGCATCCACAAAAAAAATAAAATAAAGAAGAAGAAGTTAAACTGGCCTCCTTAACCTGCATGTACTTCATGTTTCAAAACCTCAAAGATGATTTATAAGGTAAAGGATAAAATGCAGGTAAAAATCAAAAAAATAAAAAAGTGCACAACTTGTTCAGAAAAGTTATTATTCTGTGTAGTGAAGATAAATATGATGTGCACACAGGATTTTATCTTCTTTTGTGTGCACAAAATAATAACTTTTGCAAATAGCAATATCATTTTCTTGAATGATGAAAGAATTATATTGTAAGCAGAGGATACTAACTTATTTTTTTGTGCACAGAGGATAAAAATTTGCTCCCACAAAATAACAAAAAATGACTTTTAGTAGTTTTAATAGTTTTTTTTTTTTTTTTTTTTTTTTTTTTACAGACTTTCAAAAAAAGTTAAGGCCCTCTGATTGAAACAGATACATTTTATTGATTTGTTGATAAAAGTGGTTTTCTTTTTTTTTTTTTTATTTATTTAAACTTTTGAAGTTTGTTTGTTGTATTTTAAGAGAAGAACAGACTGATTTTTTTTTTTTTTTTTTTTTTTTTTTTTTTTTTCAAAATATGAGGAAAAAAAATAAGTTGCTGAGAGTTTCTGTCTTCAAAACAATCAGAAATACCCCAAATATCAGACTGCATGGCTAAGTGGATGCAAAATATAACATCAGATGTTAAATTTCTTTGACTTTGATAGATTACATTTGACATCAAACATATCACAATAAAAGCAATGTGGGCCTGAACGAGTTCCCTAAAATGGTTAAAAATGCTCCAAAATATGAAGCCCTTATCGGATATGCAATCAAATGATTTGTCTTATACTAATTTGTGCAGAAAGTCTTTTTGAGATCAGCTGTTTGAGAAAGCATCTCTGTTTCCTTCAGTGAGATCAGATCGATAACGCTCTCACAAATGTCTCCTAAAAATGACACCAAACTGCCTTCAGCCTCAGCTCGGCGTGGAAACTGGTAGGAGGTAGCGAGAGCTAGCTCAGCTTTGATTCACAGTAAAAGAAAGAAAACTTTTCAACAGGCTGGACTGTTTCTCTGAGCTGAAACAGACCCAAAGATCTGCTCTGCGAACACACCACCTCACAGCTGTTACTGCTACTCGTCTGTACGGACGGAACAAATGGCTGAACACATGTTAAATACCGAGCTGTGAGGTAACCTCAGGTTAGCTGGTTAGCCGTTTGTGCTAACGCAGATGTACCTGTACGATCAGTGTTCCATTTCACTCTGTCTGCAAACAGCAGCTGATTCATTAGAGTGTTAAAATCTGTGTGTGTGTGTGTGTGTAACAGACCTTCAGCCTCTTTCATCCTCTCTTTTCTTCAGTGATGAGCAGAGCAGACCTTGACACAATTGTACAAATAAAGCTGTGAATCACAGAGACGCTGCTTTACAATGTCACGCTGGATTCCTCCAGTCATCCAGTCTCACCTTTTGTCGCTTCTGACAACAGCAGAAGAGAAACCTCGTTGGGCTCATACTGCTGCAAATTACTCAGTCAAAACAGAAGGCCGGGAGTCAAACTTCACTTAGTCATGGAGTCTTTAATAATGGAGCACAGAATATCAAGTGGGAAGCCTTTCACATGAGTACACTTTAGATTAATTTTGATAAATCTGAGATTCTTTCAGTGATTCATCGAAAAGGCTTCTGTAGGCCAACATGCAGCTCAGGCTCTGCTCCCACTGACTCAAAGGATGAGGCTGCAGATTTTATACTCCTCGCTCTTCAGCCACTTCAACCCTGCATCTGTTCACATGTTTGGAATAGTCACGAGTTATTTCTGTGCAGACACAAGGTGTGTCTAAGACAGCCATGCATGTCTGCAGATTTCTCCACTGCTCCTGGCAGCAACAGACTTTTAAATAGCTCGGGAGTGACGGTGCTGTGCTGGAGTAAAACACGTTCAATCAGTGTTTAATCAACGTTTGATATTCATCAGAGAGACGTGAGGTGGCGTCAACTGCATGCAGGTTTTCATCCCAACAGCAGGATGTTTCACTCATCGGTCCCTCAGTGTGAGTTTAGACGTCAGTGATGTCAGCGAGTGGAGCTTTAATGCAAATGTGTGTAAACAGAGCTCATAGTGACACATCCAGGCGGACCACAGCACAAAGCAGGAGACAGGATTATGTTAGAGAGGGGGTGTGATTATAGAGCTGCAGTGATGGGAGGGGGGAGGGGGGAGAGAGAGAGAGGGAGAGAGGTTGGATGTCAGACTGCTGCAGTCGCGGCTGGGCAGGGCTTACAGGCTGTCACTCACACGGGGACGCCATGCCGCAGCCACACCGTGGGGGAGGGGCTGCCTGTGCAGCAGCATGGGGCTGAGGAGAGGTGTGTGTGTGTGTGTGTGGAGTGTGTGTGTGTGTGGATGAATGGCTTGGGGTCTGCACTGAACAGACATTTACAATCACTGGATCTCACATCGTGGTGCTGTTTGTGTGCCAGCAGCTCTGCAGGAAGTCAAATATTCCTGTCAGTGGATCTGATATTTACTCCAGCCTTACCAGGTCACAGGGTTTACACAAAGTGCTGCCCAGCCTTTACCAACCCAAACCAACAGACTAACATTTCTGCTCTAATTCCTCACACACGTGTTGTTTCAGACGGCTCCAGGCTCTTCAGGTCCACTGGCTTCACTCGTCCTCAGGCCAAAAACCATCACCCCAATACGCAAAAATGTCACGCTAGTCCCTGGTAGATAGACGCAAAGGCTGCTGGGACCTTTCTATCTCTTTATAGGCTACCTCCTTAGCTTACGTTAGCTTAGCATAAAACCTACAGACAGGCAGAAACAGCTGGCATCGTGAATGAATGCAACTAAACCTTCCTCTGACAAACACATGACACGATCACGATAAAAGATATTTCATAAATATTTTAAATTGTTTAGAGAAAACAAAAAAGTACACAAATATTTTTTATGTTCTTGTGAGTACTTACCTGAAGCCACACAGAGGAGTCAGTGAGCTACATGAGGTACAGATGAGACAATAAAACAAAACATATCAGCCTTAAAGATACTATCAGCATATTTTGTTCTCCTATGGAACTAAGCTACTTTTTGCTTTTGATTTGGTTCATTTTCAACAGCAGGAACTTTCCCCAGGAACTAGGAGCTTTTTGAGGAACTATGTCCTTTTCGACTACAGGAACTAGGGTCTAAATTTAGCTCTGGGGTCACTGATCTGCCCCTGAAAACGGCCCTGCAAAGCAAAAATATGACCTTAGCGGGACTGCTGCGTGCATACAAACATACTGACTGTCATCTACTTCATCTTTAAGGTGAACGCCGAGGCTTATTGAGACCTGCCAAGTCCAACAGCAGTCTGATAGCAATCACATTATCTAGGTGTGTCAAGGGAGCTATGCTCAGTCCATATTCGGTCTGACTGAGCTCATAGTCTGATGTCTGAAGCTGCATGTAAACATACTGAGTGGATCTCCAGTTTACAACAGCTGTTCAAACAGAATAAGTCCTCAACAGGGTTGCTCTTTAAGCTAAGACACGGCTGGAGCTGTACCGTCTTCATGCGTTATGTCGCAGAAATCCATCGGTGTTTGAACCTGTCAAGTTGAGCTTGTCTCCTTTATGGTGTTGAGTCAACAAACCCATCTGCAGTGAGATAAATCACGATCACAACTAGCACAGGCTAAATCTTCTCCATGCTAACGGGCTAACAGGCTAGCTGCAGTCTGTTTACGCCTTCTATGGCGTCTTTTTTGCTTAAAGACATCCGTTAGTGTCTGGCTGCCAGTTATTGGTCTGGTGGCATTGTGCAAATGCTTTTATTTTTCTTCCATATCATTAGCCTAACAGCATAATATCCTGAGTCATAGTTCAAAGTTTTCAGAGAAGAAGAAAAAAATGTGTTTTTTTGTATATATGTTATTTTTTAATATTATTTATAATGTTATGTTTGTATTATCTATATTATGATTGTGAACTCATTTATTTATATTTCTTTGACTCTGAGGCTCATGAAAAAACCCTTAAAATGTGTGTGTGTGTATATATATATATATATATATATATATATATATATATATATATATATATATATATATATATATATATATATATGTGTGTGTGTGTGTGTGTGTGTATGTGTATATATATATATATATATATATATATATATATATATATATATATATATATATATATATATTAGCTTCGACAAACATTTGAATGATAGATGTTGAATTCTTCTTCAAATAAAGGAAATAAACATATGGAACCGTAAACTGAGGCTTATATTGGTTCATAAATGATAAATACTTTTATAGACCATTAGCCACAGCCACCTTCCTCAGTTAAATCCACAAAACAGACACAGTTTAGGGAATTGTTTCGGCACAAAAACATTTCATTGGCCATATATTTGCTGAAAGCACCATATGGAGGTATCCCATCATGCTCTCTGTTTTCTGTTCCAGAAAGCTAGAAAGTGGTGATGAGACGCTGTGAAAGAGTAACTGTTTGTCCCGACTTCACCCTCCTCCAGCCTTCCTCTCTCTCACCTCACAGTAATTCATATTGATTGTTTTGTGCAGCTCGATACTGAGGGGATTCAGAGGGACGAGCACACATCTCATGTCTGCTGCACCCCTGATAGGAGAGAGAGAGAGGAGGAGGAGGGGGGGGATGATGATCCTTTAAGACCCACCTTTGATGCTGTGGAGTGTTTTTAATGAGAGCTGTACGGTTCCTCCAGAAACAAACATAATTCAAAGGAGATCTGAAACCTGTGACCTCAGGTGACCCTCAGCGCTGTGTGTGAAGCTCCGCCCCCTCTGCCTTGGCTCTGGGTGCAGTCTGTGTGGGTTTGGAAGCAGCTCCACAGGGGTCTCAGTGTCTGTGCTTTCCATCTGCTGTCTTGTCTGTCTTGTCCTTTCTCTTGCAGTGTTGGGTCTGTCCTGTCTTCATGTTCTCTCAGTGAGTGCTCGTTAGATGTGTTTCTGAGTGTCTGTGAGTGTGACAAAGACAGAGCGTGCTTGAGTTTTCTCAGTAGTGTGTGTGAAAATGTCCTCGTGGCTGATGTGTGGTGTCTGACTGAATGAACTGTGTCTGCAGCTCAGCTCTGATCCCTCCATCTACCCCCCGTAGGAGCACACTTCACCAGGCATCAACACAGCCATGCTACCTCCTGCCGACACTTTCACCTGGGTGCTCCCCAGGCGCCCATCTCAGCAGACTTTCCTCTGGGTCACACCAGCCAGCAGCCTCAGACGAGCCTGGCCACGCACCTGCCCGCTGCGCACCACCCGCCACCGCCCCTCACTGCCCTGCCAACACCGCCACAGTTCCAGGATGTGCCGGGGCCACCGTTCCTACCTCAGGCCTTACACCAGCAATACCTCATCCAGCAGCAGCTCATAGAGGCGCAGCACCGCAGGATCCTCCCCCACTCCAGGTAGAGCCCCCTGTCCCATGACTCACCCATGAAAACCTGTGCTTCAGCTGCTGAATGAAACAGACGATCAGCGTTTAGTTTGTCATCTGAAGGGTTTGTTGTTGCTCCTCTTCAGGTCTACTCTGAAAATTAAGAATTTCCTTCGAAATAAAGATTTTGGAAATCGTTTTTTTATTTCTTTGCTTCAGAAGAACCCAGGAGCGTCTCCCCCTGAACCCTCACAGACTGCGTTCAGGCTACGAGTACTCCCCTCCCCTCCACGTCCCTCAGCCAATGACACAGCAGCAGCGCTACCTGGCCGAAGGCACAGACTGGTGAGTCCGAGATCAACGAGAGTCCCGTGGAGTCCAAAAAGGACTCTGTGCACCCGTCTGTCTGTCTGTCTGTCTGTCTGTCTGTCTGTCTGTCTGTCTGTCTGTCTGTCTGTCTGTCTGTCTGTCTGTCTGTCTGTCAGTGATGGTTAAGTATCCTGTCTGTCTGTCTGTCTTTCTCTCTGTCTGTGTCAGTAAGAGTGATGGTTTAGTGTCCTGTCTGTCTGTCTGTCTGTCTGTCCGTCTGTGTCTGTCTGTCTGTCTGTCTGTCTGTCTGTCTGTCTGTCTGTCTGTCTGTCTGTCTGTCAGTGATGGTTAAGTATCCTGTCTGTCTGTCTGTCTGTCTGTTTGTCTTCTGTCTGTCTGTCTGTCTGTTTGTCTTCTGTCAGTGATGGTTAAGTATCCTGTCTGTCTGTCTGTCTGTCTGTCTGTTTGTCTTCTGTCAGTGATGGTTAAGTATTCTGTCCGTCCGTCCGTCCGTCCGTCCGTCCGTCTGTCTGTCTGTCTGTCTGTCTCTCTGTCTGTCTCTCTGTCTGTCAGTGATGGTTAAGTATCCTGTCTGTCTGTCTGTCTGTCTGTCTGTCTGTCTGTCTGTCTGTCTGTCTCTCTGTCTGTCAGTGATGGTTAAGTATCCTGTCTGTCTGTCTGTCTGTCTGTCTGTCTGTCTGTCTGTCTGTCTGTCAGTGATGGTTAAGTATCCTGTCTGTCTGTCTGTCTGTCTGTCTGTCTGTCAGTGATGGTTAAGTATCCTGTCTGTCTGTCTGTCTGTCAGTGATGGTTAAGTATCCTGTCTGTCTGTCTGTCTGTCTGTCTGTTTGTCTGTCAGTGATGGTTAAGTATCCTATCCGTCTGTCTGCAGGGACCTCAGCGTGGATGCTGGTCTTCCTCATCATCAGTACCAGCTCCAGCAGCTCCCGCAGCACTATCAGCATTACCTGGCTTCCCCTCGAATGCACCACTTCCCCAGGAACACGTCCTCTGCACAAGTGGTGAGTTCAACCCTCTCATGTTTGTTTCATCACGGGTTACTGAAGATGTTGTTCATACATGTGGAGGTGTGTTCAGTTCAAAACACAGACACAGCTGGAGGAGCTTTAAGACCGGAGCTGTATTACAGTCAGTATAAAGTGGGATTAATAATCCTTGATGCTCTGATTTACTGATCAATGTGTGATACAAGCAGAACAAAACAAAAATATTGATCAGTACTTAGCCTTCGGTGTCAAAACCCTGAAAATTTCCAATATCCCTGAGTCAAGACTCTTTTAGAAATTCAAGGAAACTTTCCTGAAAATTTCCACCCTGTTGGTTTGGCTCTGTTCTGGGAGCTCCCTGCCTCTTCCCATGCTTATGTGGAATACCAAAGCCTGAGATGGGGAGACGACCACCCTGTCTCTTTCATGTGCATACATGACAAGCTAAGGCAGGGAGAGCATCAGCAAAGACCCCAGGGTCCAGAACAGAGTGAGTGATAGCGTTGAAATGCACTGTGGGACCCTGGTAGGCGGGGCTGGGTGTAGGTGGGAAGTTTGAACAGATATTATACTGTTTGCTGATTGGATGAGTGGATGTGATTAGCTGACAGGAGCTGGTGTTTGAAGTGGCTGATGTTCTGTAGGCCCAGCTTGATTTCATGGCCTGAACTTATCTTTATTTTTCTTTATTTGGTGACACAAATGGATGAAAACTATAAGAACTAAGGAGACTGCTTGTTGTCCAGGTTGTGCATGAAATCAGAAACTACCCGTACCCCCAGCTGCACCTGTTGGCTCTGCAAAGTCTGAATCCTTCAAGGCACGCCACAGCTGTCCGAGAAAGTTATGAGGTAACTTTAAGACTCATTTCACCCTCAGGAGGTCTGAGACTTGATCCTGCTGGATTCTGTTTGAGTTCAGAATGCTTTAACACCTGTTAGATGAAGTGGATCTTTGAGTCTTTAAGTCTTTCTTTCAAAACTGTTGTTGTTAATCATGTTGTCTTTTCTTTCAGGAGTTGTTGCAGTTAGAGGACCGGCTCGGGAGCGTGAGCAGAGGAGCTGTTCAGACGACAATTGAGAGGTTCACCTTTCCACACAAATACAAAAAGGTAAGATGATCCAGCACACACAAATGCACACAAACCTGTTTGTCTATGTTTTTCACTTAATTTTATCTTACTGGACTCGATATGAGCTGAATGACCCAGTGGAACAGCCAGTATTGATATGGATGTTCTGTGGCAGTGCCGAGTGGCACCGCTCTTTATTTGCTGTGTGACATACGTATGTTCAGCGACTCAGTCGAGTTTGGTCGAGTTGTGATCGTAGACTATTGCTGTGTCCAAATTTAGGGGCTGCATCCTTCAAGGACCAGGCCTCCAAAGGCGAGTCCTTTTGAGGCTGCAAAGCCTGTGTCAACCGTAGTTAAATCGGACAGTCTAGCCTTTGGATTATTTCCTGGTTGTGTCATCAGATGTTCCCGCCCTTACCCTTACATCATGATTTCTGCCACCTAAATCATAATCCTAAACTTACTTCTTTATTCAATCAAAATGTTTAACTGAACATAATGCTAATTAATGCCATATGCTAATGCATTACCAGCCTCAGGTATTATTACTGAAAGTTAAAATTTGAAGGTTTCCAATTCCCCTGAAGTTTAACGTATCTGGCGTGAGGTGTTCAAATTAATAAAAACCGAGTATAAACCCAGTCCTTACATTTAAAAGTCATGTTTTTGCAACTTGATGCCACCATTGTGCAATTTTCCCTTTTCTTTTTCGGGACTGAGCAGCAGTCAGCAAAGGATCTTGGGATTTGGGAGGCTGTGAAGGATAGTAGTAGTGTATCCTCCAAAAAGAGGGAAAAGAAGGCTGCTCGAATTTGGACAGCCTTCGCGCAACGTTGTGATGTAATTGGCCTTCAAATGTGGCTCACGAAGGATGACGCTCCTGAATTTGGACACAGCCTTTAATTAATGGACATAGTCTCCATGACAACACCAGTCTGTTTCTGAAATGTTTTTCGAAGCAAATCAGCCAGCGCGGCCATATTGGAAATGAGGCGGGCTTTGAGTCTCCACCATAACAGCCATAGGGGGCCTGTCAGTCACGTGACCTGAGCTGTGCCGATGTCATCGATCTTAATATCTTCTAAACTACTGAGTTGGAAATCCACCCCCTGTACAGTGCGCACCGTTAACGATTCAGATAGGAGACATTTTTTGTACCATGCTGTACAAAACGTTGTCTCATATTTTCAGACCGGAGGTTGCCTCTTGGTTGTGATTCAGTTGATGTATGTGTACATCTTGAAATCAGACATTTTTCTGTACCTGTCAGGTGAATGTGGCTCATATTAAGGATGTTTTTCCTGAGAATAAAATGTAAACAAGACGTGGTTTAATCCCTCTGTGCTGCCTTTTGTTTCCTGTCATCTGCTCACAGAGAAAGCCTCTGCAGCTGAAGATCGGGGAGGAGGAGGAGACAGATGTGGATGAGAAGTGCACCATCTGTTTGTCAATGCTGGAGGACGGAGAGGACGTCAGGTGAGGTCCAATCAGACAACTTCCAGAAAGAATAACTTCACTGATTATAAAAGCTAAAGAGCGACCATCACGTTTAATTCTGCTCTGAAGTCTGATCATCAAACCTCTCAGATATCAAACTGTGTCTTTAAATGCAGAGGTGAACAGAGCCATGTGAGCTAATTCAAAGATGGTGAGGTAGAAAATGACAACGTGTGACAGAGCTATGCTACAATCCAGTCCAAGCTAAGCTAATCTAAGATAAGCTAACAGCTGGGTTTGTTAAACACTGAAGGGCTGGACTGAAGAGTAGAGTCTGGATCCTCTGTCGAGTGTGTGAACACACACATGCATTACAAACCCAGTGTGGGGCTGAGGTTGGGGGATAGGAGCATCGCCCCGGGACGTGGAGGCGTCTCGGCTTACAGCACGCGGCGTCTCAGCTGTCTGAGGACTGATGAGTCGACAGAAGTCTCAGCAGAATGTCCTCCTGTTCCTGTTTCCTCTCAGACGGATTCATGCGGTCTAACTCTGTCCCATGTCTCTGTGTCTCTCTCTGTCCCCCAGGAGACTTCCCTGCATGCACCTCTTCCACCAGGGCTGCGTGGACCAGTGGCTGGCCACGAGCAGGAAGTGTCCGATCTGTCGGGTTGACATTGAGACACAGCTGAACCCGAACAGCTGATGAGATTCAACCCCCCCCGCCTTCGTCACTCAGTCTCACATGGTTCCTGCTGTCCCCCCCTTCTCCCCCTCTCCTCCCCCCTCGTAGGGTGCTTTAGCCAAATGTCTCCAGACGTCACGTGACATCACCACCCTACTTCCTCTGACTCACGCTTTAACTGAGCCAAGCCAGGACAGCTCGAGAGGCCAAGGACTCTCTTTGTGAAGAAGCACATCCTTCTGGAGGCAAAAACACACACTCTCTCTCTCTCTCTCACACACACACACACAACCACACACACACACACGCACACACACACACTCATGTACACAGGGTTTACTTGTAGCTTGCTGGTTGTAAGTGGGGTGTTGTTGTTGTTGTGGTGTTGTACTGTAGGTAGCCACGGGCTGTGTAGCATGTCCTCAAAGCCATGACTTCTTATCCTGAGCGTGGAAACACAACCGCTCACTACGCTGGCTACTTCTCTCTCTTTCTAAACATATAAATATACACAAACAAATATATATTTCTCTCTTTTAAACACTTTAAAGTGAAAATTCTGCCACACAAGAATACAGAAACGCTCTGACGCCATGTTTACCTGAGATCATTAGTGGTGGTGGTAGAGTAGCAGTAGCCAATCAGTGATGATCTGGTGCGCTAAGTGTTTGATTCTCTCATGCAGCTTTGACATTTTGCAATATATTTACCTTTGGTTGGTGTTGTGCGAGTAGGTCTTCGAGTGATCGAGTCGTTGTGCGTGTGTGTGTGTGTGTTGAAACTTCGGTTAGGTAGAGCTTGTTTCACCAAAATGCATTTTGTCACAGTGTAGCTTGAGCCTGGAGCAGGTTTACGTGTGTGTGTGTGTGTGAACTAACGTGTGGATGTTCAGGAAGTGCAGCTGTGAGTGTGTGTAACACCTAAAACCTGCTGCAGGTTAGCAGCACAGACTCTGGAGTGCTTTTCAACACGAAGCCAAAAAAAAAGAGTGAAAAAAGGAGAGTGCTGTGCGCTGCGGAGGGGAGTGGGAGGATGCTTTCGCTGTCCTCGTACCTGCATCCTGGTCCGGCGTGGGGCCAGCGGCTGAACAGTGTGTGCTTCAAGTAATGCATGTTTTATTGCAGAGCTGGGCGGCTGCTTTGGTGGCGCAGTGCAGCTTAAAGAGACGACTTTGCATGACTTTGTTAACCTAAGCTGTGACCATCTTAAAACTAACGGACAAAGAAAAAAGTGAGCACGGTGTCAGTGGCTGCTCCCCTGACGTGTAGCGTGTGTTCATACGGTCCCTCTGTGGCAGCGCTGGGATCTTCTCTTTCATGTTTACCTTATTGCCTAAAGAACAAGCACATGTGACAGTAGATATACAGCAACAAAAGACTTTCCTCCGTATTGCATTTGGTTTATATTTGGGTCTGGATTCATGCAGTGTTTGAGCAGAGAGGAGCTCATGTATTGATCTTGTATGTGTGCGTGTGTGTGTGTGTCTGTGACAGACCTCCCCTCGTGGTTGCTATGCTGGTTGCTATGCTGTATCGCTAGAACATGTAGAACTTGGAGAGACGGAGGCAGACTGGCTCTTGTAGTGCACACAGAGGCGACACGGCACAACAGGAGGAGAAAAAAACTGTTGAAATGAGCCGAAACCTCTCACTAAAGCTGTGTTTCCACCTAAAGTACCAGAGCTGTTAGTACCAGGAACTACATAACTGATAACTTAAAGGTTCCTCTCGTTCAGAGTTGTTTGTGAGTTCAGTTAAGTCTAAAGACCCAACGATCAAACACGCCAAAGAGATTCCTGGGTGCTATCAGAGCAGCAAGGCTCACATCAAAGTCCAGAGACAAGTTCCTGGAACTCCAAAGTATTTATAGTTTAAGTTACAAAGTTCTTTTCAACCAGGAACTACATGGTCCCTGTGGCCCACTGTTGTCTGTTACCAATGAGGCTTATTGCCCCTTTAATATTAATAAAATAAACGCAGATGCATGGCACCACCAGACCACTAGAGGGCGACCTTGTTGATTGAGGACTTTCAGCAGAATGCTTCCTACTCAAACAGTTTTAGATCATTATTGAATTCGTCTCTGATAAGCCAATTTTGATATGTTTATATTAAGCTAAACAGATTTAAAAACATTATTTAACCAGGTAAAACCTGGATACATTCAGAGCACTTCTGTGTTTGAACAGCTGGATATTCACTGACATGTTCAGCTGAAGGTCACCAGTTTACAGGGTCACTCTTTAAACTGGAACACCAGGAGCTGACAGAGACATTCATTACATTAATTAACCAAGAACTAAATGTAGACTCTAGTTCCTGCAGTTGAAATGCACATAGTTCCTCTAAAAGTCCCTAGTTCCTTGGGAAAGAAAACACCTCAAGACTTCATTTGACCCTGATCCCGGGGTTTTAAAGGCACTTCACATCATTTCAAGTCTTAAGTCCTGGATGAAGGTTCCGGCTGTGGAAACATCATTATTCCAACAAGTGAGTCCTATTAAATAAGAAACCTTCAATTTAGGGACCTCCTGCTGAGTACACTAACAGACAAATCAAAAACAGACAAAAAAAGGCCCAAGATACTAAATTTAGCTGATGTTCACAAAATCTTCCTCCTCTGGTACCGATGTCATCCTGCTTTAGTCACAAAGAAACATGGAAACAGATCAACTATCTTCTGTTTCATGGATTAGTATTGAATTATCTACGACTGTTGTTTTTTTTGTTTTTTTTACAGTAACAGATGAAATATTCAACTTTAGATAGTTTTTACATTCTGGAAGGTATTTTGTGACCCCCACCTTGGAAAGCTCAGCTCAGCCTATTTCAGACTGAGGTTTAAGGTGGTAACCTCTGCTATAACCCATCAGATGAAAAACGTTCTGCTCTGTAGGAGTTCCTGTCCTAGCACGAGGAAATCTCTGCGAACCTTCAAGGTTTCTGGTTCCTGAGGTGGAAAGACAGCATCAGTGGGACCATTGGAGGACCTCTTTAGGACCTTTAGTGTCTGAGCACTGTGAGAGTAAGGGACTGGTCTAAACCAAGGATGAGTTCCCCTGTTAGTGCACTGCCGGCGCCTGCTCTGCCTCCTCATGTAGTGGACTCATCTGTGATGAAGTGTTCATAGTTTACACAGGGTGTTGTCAGTTCAAATGCCTTAAGTATTTAACAATCATAATTTATGACTAACTGTAGATATTCTGGGTCTGTATTTAATTTTATATAGTTCTCATTGGGGAGGGGTGGGCGGGGTGGGCGGGGGGGCTGAATCATAATTTATTTATTTAGAAATAACACAAAATGCTATGAAAAAAACAGTTACCTCATTTTTGCATTGTTTTAAAGGGGAATGCTTTGCATGCAGTCGTTATCTGGAAGTTAAAGACGCCCTGATGTTTGACCTGTTTGACCTCCACCAGCTGGCTGTGCCATGTTTACTGTCCAACGCCCAGCTACTGAGCCCGCTCTCTCTCTCTCTCTCTCTTGATTCTCTCTCTCTCTCTCTCTTTGTCTCTCTCTCTTTCTCTCTCTCTCTCTCTCTCTCTCTGAGGTGCTGTGGATCTTAGTTACATTCCATTTAAAGCAGTTGCTCTGATCCTCCATGCTGTGACGTCGTGGACAAACTGTAATGAAGTGAACTTTTTTTAGTTTGTGATTTTTGTTTTGCACTCACTTGTTGAACTAAGGGAACCCTCTCACTGGCAGAAAAAACTTAACTCTCTGATTTTGCTCTCTATGAACCTGCTCTTCACTCTGTGTGCTCTTCGCTCTGTGCGCTCTTCACTCTGTGTGCAGCTCTGGGTCTTTCTGATCTGATCATCATAAGCATGTTCCTCCTCCACTCAGCGTCTACTTTGTTTTTCTCTTAGTTAGACATTAGCATAACAAGTGCCTCGCTTTAAGTGTTATTTCAATCTTCCTGAAACCATCCAGAACAATCAGTCCATGAAGCCACCACGCCTTATCGGTTTCATGATCAGTTCAGAGGAGCTCAGAGAACATCTGACAGGTCAAACAAAAGCCATCACCCTCAAATTCAAGCAAAAACTGCTGCTGGTTTGTGACGCTCCAGCGTGACTTATTGTGGAAACACTTCTTTAAAGAGGCACGTCTCACTGTGGGCTTCACAGACACCACAGATCCTTTTACTTCTTCTTTTGTTTGTTTGGTTTTTTTTCGCTTCTCGTCTCTTCTTTTACAGCCCATCTGTCCTCTCAGAATCTGTCCTTCGTTTCCTTTCTCGGTCCAAAAGGAAAGAAGGATTTTAAAGCACAACCTTTTCTAAAAATGCATGTTTTCTCAGGTTTCACTCGTCTCAATGGTTTAATAGTATATGGTGAAAATGTATTCAAAGAATATAACAGAAAAATATGATTTTTGTGGCTGTTTAAAACTGACAAGAAAAAAAAAAAAGCTGAGGAGAAAATATCCCAAAAAGTGCCAGTGAAAGGGCTGCCGCCATCCTCCTATGAAACCTGCTGTTTTAGCTGTGACTGCGCAATGTTTTTCAATATAGGATATTTTATCTGAAAGCAGAACTATTTATCATTAATATTAAAGCAATAGCGCATTAAGTGATGAGTGTGTTGATGAAGAAATGGATGAGCATAATATGCGTAAATATTAGATTCACATGTGGTGGAATTTTGTACTTTATTTATTATTAATACTAATAATAATTTTAAAGGTTGCATTGCTAAACCCAAACCTTCTGTTTTGTTTTTTAATTTGAATTTTATTTCATGGCTTGTATATTATCTTTTTGTATGTGCTCTTTTGTAATAAACTGGATAAAATGGACAATCATGGTTGTTAAAGTCTTTTGTTTTACAGTTTTAAAGCACTGACCTCTCCCCGAAGACAAAATGTGGTTCGGATCTGACCCTCTGCAGGGTTCCCTCAGATCCTTGAAAAGTCTTGGATCAGGTCCACAAAATTTAAGGCCAATAATGTCTGAAAAAGTATCATTTTCACCTGAAACAGTTCTTGATATTTAAATAGCACGTCAGATACCTGAATACTCTTTTAAACTTTGGTTTGTTTTATGATTTGTTTAATTCATTTTTGTAGAGGACAGAGGATCAGGTAACAAATTCCTGAAAGAGCCAATAGAGCAATGAACATCAACTGAATGGACCCAATCCAGCCCACCAGAGTATTCCATACTGACCCCAGAATATTACTGACAAATACCCCAGTGAGAAAAACTCTGTCTTTATTCACTTTTATTTTTAATTATTATTATTATAATAATAAAATAAAATAAATTATTATTGTAATTGTTGTTGTTGTTGTTGTTGTTGTTGTTGTTGTTGTTATAATATAATTCTAAAAAGAAATTTATAGAGGTGGAGGTTTAAATAGACCCTATAGATTTTTTGCCTCTCCGGCACTGTATCTGTTTTTTTCTTTCTTTTTTTTTTTTTTTTTTCTTTTTTTTTTTATCCACATAGATTTTTGCTCTGTTAACTTAACTAAACAAGCTTCCATTAGCAAACTTGAGTGACCATAACATTAACAGCTCGTTACATTAAAGGGCTAGTAATGCTTTCTGCACGAACATAACGTGTAGAAATTGGACGCATGAGATCCGCACAAGAGGAGAGATCGCGTGTGGCTTTTATGCTTTTTCAACACTCGGCGCGGCATCCGTTCCCAAACAGCAGGGGGCGGTGTATCGTCAACACACTTCTACCACAGTTCTTCACCAGAGAAGAAGAAGTCCACTCAGTCTACAACATTTTTTTCACTGATTTTTCTTCTCTGCCAAGTTTGGTCGCAATTTCATGACAGGAATTGTTAATCTCGCTGTTGTACTTCAGACGCGAGGAGCTCCTAGTGCAGTTTAAGTTAGAAATTTTCAGACGTGCGCGACGCTGAAATATTCTGCGTGAAAAGGACCCAACGAGGGGGCGAGGCTGTTAAAATGACGTCATTGATCCGTACAAGCCGCGCGGACCTCGTGGACGCTTCAAGCACAAAGCAGGCTTAAAGATCTCCTCTGTTCTCCGCTCAGGTTTGTCTTCCTGCTCTATTTTTTCCACCTCTACTTAAGAAATGATCGAATTTTTCTTCAGTACAGTCTCAAAAAAAAGTCTTAAATATGACTTTAAGCAGTCTGTATGAAGCTGTTCTGACACTTACATGAGCTGAGATAAAAATATTAAAACCTTCAGCTGTTTTTGTAAATAACTTACAGTCAACACCACTTTTTTTAACTGAGTATGTTTCAAAAGATGTCAGTCTTACTTTTGGAAACAGATTTTCTGATTGAAATTAAAAAAACAAAAAAAAACAAACATGATGCTAAAATGTGATGCATGACTCCATGTTGACATGAAAGTAGCATGTTAATGCAGTATGTTAAAGTTCTGTTACTGTTGTAGTTATAATTTCTGACGGACACCACATATAGAAAGATGCTGATAGTTCTGTGTCTGAGTATCACAAAAGAGTTTAATCTTTTACAAAACCTACATCATAACAAAGTAATTGAACAAACACTCCCTGAAATATGAAACTTATAAAGAATGGCACATTCAGCTTCCTTACCTCTGAAGATATCCTCACAGTGTTTCTGTGCAGGCTTTTTTTTTTCCAGCTCTTATGAAATTATGAATCATAGTTTTATATATAAAAAAAAGTCCTTTGAGTGTAAAAATGGGTCTTAGTTCCTGAGGTGTAAAACTTTCCAAAGCAGAATCTCTTTGGTAACTTCTCTTAAGCTTGAGTGGAGATCTCTCTGCAGTGGTAGTTTCTAGAAATAATACTTTAACTCTAATATTTTGGATACAGGACCCTGCTGATTTGCCCGTCCGCCTTCTTGGTGTCCAGCCACTTCCCACAGAGGAAAATGGTGGTGACACCGTTGGCTGTGTTTGTGACTTCCACGCGGTCCAGAAGCCAGCCAGGGCTCAGACCGGAGTTGTCGTGCTCCACCCAGACTTTCTGCAGCTCCCCCATGTCCAGCATTTCCAGAACAAAGCGGTCCGTCTGCTCCCGCTCAAACAGGTTACGAAACTTCTGCCTCAGCTGGCGGCAGCCCGAGTCCCCGTTGGAGCCGTGGATGGTGATGAAAACGTTGGCGTCTGTGCCGGCTCCTTTCTCATCACCAGTGATCACGATTATCTCATACTTGACGGGAACAAGGCTTCGAGCTTTACTGGCAAAGCTCTCGATGGCCTTAGTGCACTCAAAAGTCAAGAACTCATCCCTTTTAGGAGAGAGTGGGATGGCCGCGTTGCAACTGAAGATGTACCTGGGGAAAAGAAAATAACTTAAAACCAAAAAAGACCCCAACATTTGTTTTGTTAAAGAGGTTGTTCTGATTTCCCATATTTTAAACATAGACCAAAAGGAACAATCCTGGATGTTCGGACTGAGCATGTGCAGATTTCAAACCTCTACATTTTCATCTGTTGTAGAAATCCCTGAATCTGAGGTCATCACATCGGGATCTCTGAACTGGCTCATGACATTCTGGAAGAGTGGCCCTCAAACACCAAGGTCTGCTCTGATAGGCCTCTAATGGGCTGGCCAATCAGAGGGAAGGGGGTTTGTGGAGTGGGGAGCCTTAAAGAGACAGGAGCTAAAACAACGTGTTTCAGACAGAGGCTGAAATAAGAGTTTATAAAACACCAGAGAGAGAAAATTAAGGATTTTTATGAGCTGTAAATCATGTAAAGAGACTACGGGGGCACCCGAGGGACAAAATAAGGACTTAGAAAATGTGTGATGCTGTTTGTTAAACTGAATTTTCTTTCTTTTACTGCTGACACATTTGATGTGATGAAATGAAAGTGATTTGTCAGGTCTCCTCTCATCCGATTTAAAGCTTCAAACAAAGCAGCTAAACATTTGAGACCCAAACCCTGAGCATGACGTCAGAGCGTGTTGTCAGAGCGTGTCGTGTGCGGTTTGGTTTTTGCAGACAGTGTAGGGTGCGGGTCTTACTTGTTTCCCAGTTCTCTTTCAGTGACGACCACCTCCACCACGTACCAGAAAACCTCCCCCTTCACTTTCTTCCCATCCTTTGGTGTGTGTCCCAGGCAGATACCGACGATGTCTCCCAGGTTCTTGGATGAAAACTCAAATCTGTCCACATTTCCCCTGAAAAGAGGGAAATAACTGCGTTAGTGATGTTTCTCTGAAAGCTTTAAATTCATGTATCAGAGTGAGTTTCCTGCAGGATGATGTAATGTCACAGGAGTGGATAACAGCGCCGCTCTGAGATCGAGTGCCTGCTGGAATTATCATAATAAGTGTTCAGGTACAAAAAGAGGAAGCGAAAACAGGTTATTTAAGCTGCTTCATGCGGACAAGTTGCAGCTCGGTGACTTAATCTCATGCACAAGGGCTCACCGCAAAAACCTCTTCTTCTTCGAGGAGTTCTCCATCACCAGCTCTTTAGATCGGCCCTTCTTCCCCTCCAGAACGATCCATGCGTTTTCTTTGGTTTCAGCTTCAGATGTGTCTCCAGTCGTGGTGCAAATTTCATATTCTGTCAGAGAGGAAACACAAAAAGGATCTCAGTCATCCTCAGTCAGGTCCAAAGCCTCATAATTACCTCATAAAAAATAATTGTGTTACATGAAGTCTTACTCGTCTTCTCGTTGAGGTCTAAGTAGTCGTTGTTCGCGCAGGCCAGTTCCCTCATTATCTGTCCATCATCATCGTTCTTGGCGAGCCAGCGGTCACATGGGAAACGGAACGTTTTATCCATGATCTCATCCTTCACATCGACGTAATCCAGGTGCCATCCTGGAGCCGGACCTGAGTGTGATGGAGTCAGGAAGCAGTTAATGCAGCAGACTGAGTCGGGCCAGCATGCAGATTGAGCGTCTGTCTCAGCGACTGACCTGAGTTGTCGTGCCACACTCGTACTTTGGAGAGCTCTCCCAGGCTCAGGATATCTGAGAACCGAAACGTGTCCACCTGCTTGCGCTCAAACTTGTTGGACTTGTTGCACTCTTTCAGCGCCAGCGTCCCCGTGTCCCCATTCTCTCCGAAAACAGTGATCCACACGTTTGCATCAGTGCCTGCGCCTGAGGAGGAAAGAAAATGAGTTGAAAATGATTATTAAATTGAATTTGCAGAACAAATTTACAATCATGAGCCTGTAGAGGTCGTTAAACCTTTATTTCAGCCTCTGTCTGCTCCTGTCTCTTTAAGGCTCTCCACTCCACATTGTATGAAAAACACTACGTGATAATGAAGATGTGAAACCAGCTATTAAAACTGATGACTCGACAGAAAAGATTTCATAGAAGAAAATATCGACTGTTGAGTAAAATGAGACGTCTTTCCAAAACAGGCAGTCGCCCCCTGCTGCCCACAGGAGAGACGGCGAAGAGGCGTCATCAAACGTCGAAGTTTCTGTTCAACTGTTTCGTCTTTTTCATCTCTCCAAGTGTGTTTTATTTTGTTCTGGAGAACAGCATGAACTCATGAAAATTTAACCGCAGCGATATTCTTGACGTCATGTGTCATCATCAGTTATGGAGTGTGCTGATTATAAATTATAAATTAAAGCTTTGAAGTCGTTCTTTCCAGCCGCTGAGCACGCAGAGCTTCGCGGGGATGTGCTGAATTATCTGTTGAAATAAATACTGAGGATTCAAAGCCCCGAGGAGACTCTGCAGCAAAGTTACGCAAGAGCAGCAGAGGAGGCCGTGCTCTCACTATGCTTTATTCACAACTTCTCCCCACATAAAACTATCATCTGGAATAATGAATTCATAACTAGTAAGAATAAATCACTATACCTGAAACACGGGATTGACAGAAAAATAATTTACCTTGCAGATCTACTAAATAATGAAGCTACTTATAAAGACTATCAACTATATATATATATATATATATATATATATATATATATATATATATATATATATATATATGTTGACTATAAGTCAACATCAATAAGCATTTTAGAATTCACTTTTATAGACGAAGGAAAATAACAGCCAGAGGAAAGTTTGTATGGACCTCCTATTTCCCTGACATTTACTGGAAAACTGGCTTTTACCAGACAAGTTTACTATTTCCAATAAGATTCAAGAAGTTCAGTATAACATTATAAATTATACGTATCCCATTAACCTATATTTGTCAGTGTTGATTTCTTTAATATCAGCACTTCCAAAAGTTTTGGTAAAGATTTTAAGAATAATGTAATCTTACAAGCCAAGCTTGAGATTAAACTGAAAGAAAAAGGATGTGTTGTTTTATTATGATAATGATATGGGGGAAAAAAATTCAACATCTCATTAATCTAATGATCCTTAAAGCAAAATTTACTTTTTTCATTCCACAAAGCTGAATTCTCCAAAGGTCGTCCTTCCTTTTCAGGATTCCAACTTGACTTTAAGAGCTACTATGAGTTCATAAAGATGACTGACAATAAGAAATGTCTTAATAGTGTCACTATTTTTCTTTTTTTTTTTATTTAACCTTTATTTAACTAGATAGAAAACCCAAAACTAAACCCATATTTATTTATTTATTTATTTAATTTCTTCTTTGAATTATTTGCTACTCTCAATTATTCTAATTAAGTTATGATGCTGAACTTTACTATGTTTGAAAGAATGTTAAGTGTATTTGAATGTCACTTGACATCAATGTTCAATAAAGTTCTTGAAAAAAAAAAAAATTAAAAAAGAAGCCGTGCTCTCTGACTCTCACAGAGTGTCCTCAATGTGACGTCTCTGCACCCTGTTCTTCAGATGCAGCGTGTTTCCTGTGGCCTGCTTTAACACGAGTCCCTACACACTGTGCCGCCAGCAGCAGCAGCAGCAGAAAGATGAGTAACGTTAAAAATTAAAGCATTCATGAAGCAGCCCAAAGAACTCTGTTTCTTTACATACAGCCACATGTTTTTCTGTATGTGTACCTACTTTATATGCTCATGGTTCACTGCACCAAACATGTAAATGTACCCATGATAATCCCCAAGGAGGCCAGTACCTTACTGAGTGTTGCAACGTGTGTGTGTGGTAGTGGGGGTATTGGGAGCCTATCTCCCTGCACATTATTCCTCCCATCTTAGCTCCCAGTAACAGTCAAGGACAAAGCGCAGACCTTTGAAGTCAGCTCAGACTCCTCACTGTTATCGTATTGATCAGCTGATCTGCTGAGCTGCAGGAAAATTCTGCCTGTGCAAGAAAAGGAGCAAAACAGTACGGTTTTCTTTCTAAAGAAGTCTTCCTGTGCCGTACGAGATCCAAACATCTGCTATCCTGATTTTTCGTCAATTTCTACAAAAGCCAAGCGACGAGGATGAACTTCCAAGATGAACTTTTACATCTGACTTCACTGAGGGATCTGGAAAGTGTTTTTAAGGGATTAAAGGAATTGTGAGCTTTGACAGGTTTTAGGACTTATTCATCAGGGTGTAAAGTCTCTCCCTCATGTGATCTTTAAGTCCTGAAGTGTAACCAGGAGGAGCTGAAAACTGGTTTTGATGTCAGAGGAAGTCTCAACTGCTCTGTTCACTCAGACTTGCAGTGTATACAAAGGGATGAAATAGAAAGTGTTCCTTTTTTGAAATGCATTATTTTGGACCTAAATGTAATGACAATTAATTGTTTCGGATGCTAGTTCGAACAATTCTAAACGGCGTTCCTCATGGATCAATCCTCAGCCCCCCCCCTTCTTTTTCTGGTGCAAGTATTGATAAAACTTGATTTGGTTTCAAGATCAAAGAGATAATACATAATGTTTAACTCTCTTAAACATTTAAAATTACTCCGTTTTGCTTCTTATTTGAGTATAATTAAGCATTTTTATTTCATCAGGCGGCTTTAAGCAGTCAAATAAAAAAAACCTGAAGAATGAAGAAAAACCTTTAACAGGATTAATAACTCACAACCTACTTTCTGCATGACTCCGGCGCAGCCTGAAGACTCACCTGTACAGTCGCTGGTCTTGACCTGGATGATGTAGGTGGTGAGCTCCACCATCACCTCCTCGTCCACAACAGCTGCCATCTCGCAGATCATGGTTCTTTTGGGTCCACGAATCTTTGACAGCCACTCCTCATAGGTGAAGACCGACACCTCCTCTGTGCTCAGGTTACGTGTGATCACCTGGACGTAGAGAGGAAGCTCTCAGGATCAAACATCACACTTAGAGAGGTGGAGAAAGGACTCCGATGACATGGATGGTATATTCAGTTGACTCAGCTGAGCATGTTGTAGCTGTTTGCTAATCTAAAAGCTACCTCAGCTCCACGGCTTCCTTTTTTTTTTTTCAATATGGCGACTATCGTTTCTGAACTTCAAAACACCCCCTCACAAACGCACAGGTGATGTCACTGAGACCATATCCACGTTCTGTACAGCCTATGAGTTTTTGAGGCAGTCCATAAGTCACCCAGGTTAGGAGACGTCATCCTCTGGGGACCATGAATGCAACAATTTCAGCCTCTGTCTGACTGACTTTGTTTCAGCTGCTGTCTCTTTAAGGCTACCCACTCCATAAACCCCTTCCCTCTGATTGGTCAGCCTTCTGGAGGCCTGTCAGGGGCAGAGACATGGGCAAACCTCGGTGTTTGAGGCCCACCCTTCCAATACGTCATGAACCAGTTAGGAGATCCTCATGTGATGTGAAAATCTGCAGACCCGTTGTGGACCCTGTGTACTGAGGCGGCCTGCAACTACCCTCACAGTCAGGAGATGGACACCTGAGGCTGGTGAGGCTCTGGGGGACTGATTTGAATACACAGACAGGAGTGAGCTGCTGGAAACAAATGAGAGCAGCATGGACATCAAACTTTATTTCTTGTTTCTTTTTA
Source organism: Labroides dimidiatus (assembly GCA_030710495.1). Classification (NCBI taxonomy): domain Eukaryota; kingdom Metazoa; phylum Chordata; class Actinopteri; order Labriformes; family Labridae; genus Labroides; species Labroides dimidiatus. The sequence continues at coordinate 25,515,620 of CM061157.1, read as the reverse complement.
TGTTTGTTTGATGTGATTTTTAGAATTTCATCCACCAGACACCTGAATTTACCTTCAGGGAAATCTATTCTATTCTATTCTATTCTATTCTATCTAATCATCGTAAGGACACTGATGTGATGTTTACTTCCTCCTCCCCGGTGTCAGATGACCGGCCCTGGGAAACCTTTCATGAGGAGTCAAAGGCTCAGCTGCAGGCTGGCCACAGTCGTATTCACTCTCCTCTCTGCATATTTATTGGGGCAGATTACTATGCTGGCAGTTTGCCCGGTGCACTGTTGTGTCCATTTCAATACAGACTCCCAGCAATCCATAAAAGCAGCACATCTGCTTGTGATGCTGAACACACAGAGCTCTGTGTAGGGTCAAATCAAGGAGATGTTTGCAATCGCTGAGTCCCAGGCACGGGCAGACAGGGCCGGGTATTGTTCCTGACTGCTCTGCTGCTCTGCAGGCACGCTGCCTCCACCGAGGGAAGATATTTGCATAGGAAGTGAGTTTGTTTCATCACAGCTTTTGGCTGCAGACGTCACGGTGGATTCAGAGGTGAGCTGTGATGTTGTCCTCACGGGGTCAGCCGCAAAGGAAGAGTATAAAATTAGCTTTGTGGAGACGATCCCATCCCTGGTTCCTGCATTCGTTTGATGAATACTGCAAATACTGAAACCCAAGCAAGTGTTTATGTTTCATTTTTTACATAAAATTTTCTTAATGGGCTTAATATGAGCTGCAAAAAATTGCTCATCAAGTGACTTGAAATAAAAACAGTTTTGATACGAGAAACTAATCAAGTGCATTTTTCTTACACCATCAATGAATGTTTTTTCATTAAGTCGTTAAATATCTTAAATAAAGACATTTTCCTGGACTCATATTGAGCACAATAAGATATTCTTTTGCTAATAAAACATTTAGATTTCTGTTTTCTCAGTGTGGGAATGAGTGTTTGATGCCAGCAAAGAGCACAATAGATAAAAAGGAACTCAGGGCTCTGCTGTGTGTGTGTGTGTGTGTGTGTGTGTGTGTCTGTGTTTTTGTGGGTGGATAGCTGAATCATTGACCTCTCTCCTACAGACAGGAATAGACGCGTGTGAGTGAGTGTGTGTCCGTATGATATTATCGATTGAGTGACTCTGTGACCTCCAGCTTACACTGCTGGGGTAAAAAAAAACAACAACCTGTACCTGTTTTGTTCAAATGAATGTAAAGAAGTGAGAAGTTATCGCTGCTCTTCATCGTCCTCCTGGTTTACAGTTTGAGCCGGAGACCGGTTCACATGATAGTCTGTTCCCGGCACATTTAAAGACTTCAGTGCACGTACACCTGTAATCGAACACAGGTGAGTCTGCCTCAGCTCAGAGCTTTTAAAGATTTCTCAGCACTTTAGCATCGCACGGCTACAGCACGAGTACAGATGGTTTAAAAAACCCTGTTAATCAAAAGAGCAGAACCAGAAATGTCTGCTGTGTTATAACATGATTTGTTTTGCTGGTCATGAACAAAAATCAACCTCCGCTCTAAAAATATGCACTGAAAAAAGCTAAAATCTAAAAAAAGATGAGTTTTCTTGAAATAAAATAATGTATTCATAGAAGGAACTAAACAAGTCATTTTTTCTACTGCCAAAGGTGGATTATTTAACTCTTTACAACCTCTTTCATTAATGCTTTTTTTTTTCTAAATATATGACTGAAACACTTGTTTGGATTTCAGTTTTTGCAGTGTGAAGTCTTTTCTTGGTCTGGTTTGGTCTGAGTAGCTCATTTCTCCATCATCACTTCCTGAACGGGGGAATATTTGCCCAGTTATTTGTAATCTGGATTACAGACAGTTAAATCTAATCTCATCAAAGCAGCTGATGTTGTATTCTTTCTGTTGTTATGAACTCTGCCCTGCCCTGCCAGGGACAACAGATGAAAATTAGCCTTGTGGCTAAATGTTTGTATTGACACTACAGTGAAACGTCCATTAATGTGCACTGTCCCTTTAAATGGGTTCATGTGGGGTCTAAAGCTGGTTTTGTATGCCCTGCACTGCCTGCTCTCCTGGATCTGTTGAGAGATATTGATCATGATATCAAAACTAAATGAGGTTTCCTATAAAATGAGCTGACCTTATCCAGGAACCAGTCAGGCCGGCTGCCGGAGCCGTCGATGCGGAGCCTCATCTTCCTCAGAGGAGCGATGTCTTCGATCTCCATGTTGAAAGTGTCCTCCTGACCACGCTCAAACCTGTGGGTCCATCGTACGTACAGTTGAGATCAAAATGATTCTACACCCTGTGAATTTTTTTGTGCTGTTAACCCCTTGATGACTGGTGTCGCGAATTTGCCAGATACCTGATTTGAGACATCAAACTTCGACGCTAATGCCCTCAGATTCATTTTCTACACATACCAAGAATCCTATCAAATGCACTCTATCGCTCAGAGAGGGAAATTATTATATCTATAAACAGTCTATAACTTATTTATATATACTGTTTGTTATATTCAAATTTACAGTCTCCACTCAATTTAGCATCTGTAAGAATGAAAACACAAAAGCAACTTTTTATATATATATATATAACTGTAAATTAATTCTACATCCTGGTTTTATGTTGGATACTAACATTATTTTACTTTGCTCACAATAAAAACAAATTGATTTCCCTGTTGGTTTTTGGCTTTCGTGAAAGGATTTTGTTTCCGTGTGAAAAGTAAAATAATGTTGATGATGTTTAGATAAAATGTTAGGCTATAATGTTGTATTTTCTCTTAATTGTATAGTAAGTGTTCGCATATGTATTTTGTGTTATATTGTACATGTCTGCTTTTTCTCTCTCTCCTCTTCTTTTCTTTTTTTCTTTTCCTTTCTTATTTTTTTTTAAATTTAACTTTATTGCCTTTTTACATCATGGCCAGGGGACTACAGATGAAAACTAGCCTTTTGGCTAATTCTGGCTTTTTTAACCATGTGTAATCATGTGTTTTATGAAATTGCACTGTCCCCTTTTAACTAAACCAAACTAAAATAAAATAAAATAAAATAAAATAAAATAAAATAAAATAAAATAAACCAAAATAAAATAAAATAAAATATAATAAAACAAAACGAGGGTGTTTGGACAAGCTGTGTTAAAAAAGATTCACTGATCAGTTTAACAAAACTTGAGGCATTTTTGAAAATAAATAAGTAAACAGCTAACAGCTACCTGTCCTCGTTCTTCTGCAGCAGCATCTCCTCCGTGCTGCCGTTGGCCCCAAACACGGACATGAAGATCTGAGTGTCTGTTCCTGCATTTTGCACGTCTCCTGTGACCACAGTCACCTCATAAATGACCTGCCCATAAAAAACCAAACACAAATCAATACGCTTAAAAGACACGAGGACTCACTGAATTAATCCTGCATCTTTGAACCACAGACACCCAGTATGGATGGACATCTCAGGTTCAGCACTCTAAGTTTTTTTTATCGTGTTGAGTTTAAGATTTTATTGATTAAAGCTTCAAATGGACTCGCTCCAATTTATTTCAGAGACCTTTGACCTCCTGACGTGCTCTCAGATCAGTGGATGCAGCTCTGCTGGATCCTTACTGCTGATGACGTGTGTGTGTTCATTTGAATGTTTCTGTCTGTGCTTCACTAACAAACCTTCTGAGAGATGGAAATGTTCTCAGCATCCAACACGTTGAACACTCTCGCCGTCAAACCGTCCCCTCGGTCTTTGGCGAGCCAGCACTTGCAAGCAAAGATGTATTTGACCCCTTTGGTTGGCACAGCAACAGACAGCTCATCAACCAGCCAGCAGCTCTCAGGAGTGGCTCCATCGTGGCCAAGCTGCAGGGGGGCCGGGATACAGTCACTCTCAGCCACGTGGGTGTATTTTTCTCAATGTGTGTGTGTGTGGGTGTGTGTGAAACTCCCTCCCTCACCTCGACCTTCTTGATCTCTCCCACGTCTGAACCGTGGGTCTCGAAGCTCTCCAGAGAGCCGGCTTCGAAGCCCCTCCTCCCATCGGGCAGGTCCAGCCACAGCCTCTCCGTCCGGGTGTGATTGGCCCCGATAATGATCACGTAAGCTCTGCTGGTGGTGCTGGAATCGCGCTCCAGTCCGGTGGAGATGGTCATGTGGTACGGTATGACTGCACAGGAAGGAAAACAGAAATAATCCATTGATGGAGGCAGCAGGAGACGATGCAGAGATGTTTGAGTCCAGAGAGCAGTGGAGGAATCAAGAGTCTTCAATTGCTTACTTGGGAGCTCGATTTCTTCCTCCTTCTTCTTTTTGCTCTTTTTGTTCATGTTGCTGTCCACACTTTTTAAAGTCAGGGCCGAGCTCTTCTTACTGTTCAGGCCTTCTCGAACTCCTTCATAACCCTGAGAGGAGACAAAAACAGACTCTGAGATCTACAGAAACTAAAGTCTACAGTCACAGTGTGCTTCAATTGACTCAAAATAAAAACCGTAATGCCTTTCCCTCAGTGTATGAACCCAGATCTAATAAAATGTAAATTTAGTGAAGACGTAGAAATGAAGAGAACTGTTTATAGGTATAAGTGGGAGAGCTCACTTATCCACCTGACGTGCCGAGCTTTAGATTTACGAGCTGTGGATCTGAAGAATTGATTTCTTCGATTTTCTGTTGGAGGTGTTAGAGGTGGGTGGAAATTGTTTATTGCTCCTCAGAGCTTCAAAAACACTCCATCCAAGAAAACTCAGCGTTGTTTATGATCCTGTTACTGAGTCTGAGAAGGGGACTCTCTCAGTGGCTCTGTGAGTGGACTGCAGCATCAAGAAGTGCGACATGTGCTCCGTCTCCAGGTCCCACCGCAGCGCCGGTTCAGACCACCATGGGGAGGCAAAATTCTGCTAAGGGGCCCCCCTAACTGAACTCCAGAAATGTTCAACAGTCACACCTGACACCCAGTGCTTACTAGGCTCATGCGCTGGGAATCACGGACATGTGTGCGACAGACGGCCGTGTCATCACGTTTTTTTGATTGTTTGTTTTTTTTTCTTCGGGGCCTCTTTTGGTTTTGCGGGGCCCTACGCAACGTACACCACCATTTAAACACAATACGTGACATTATTTTCGCAGCTCGGTGCAGTTTAATTTTTTTTTTTTTTTTTTTAAGAGATACATCGTTCGCATCTTCACTCACTTGCTACACAGATCCTTATTATTATGAGCTGTGACCGGCGCTGGTGGATCCAATCAGATGTGATTAAATGGAATGAGCACACAGTGAGTAGATATCTGTAATAATTATCTGTAAAAATAGTGCGTAATCTGCCTTTTTCTGAAGATGAGAAGATAAATCAACACGTTATGAGGATAAAAGAAGCATTTTCATTTTCAGGGAGTGAAAACTGTTTGAAGCGTTCTCAGCATCTGCGCCTCAGATCGTCTCACGCTCTTGTTACCTTGACGTAGAACATTCTGCAGATGCGTCGGTCCTCCCTCTTCCTCGACAGCCAGCGTTCACATAGAAAGAGGAAGACCTCTTCTGTATCCACGTCCACCACCTCCACCTGGTCCAGGTACCAGTCAGCACTCACCAAACTGTTATCATGGCGGATTTTGATCTTAAAGACCTGTCCCAGATCTACGGCCTCCATGGTGAACTTATCCACCTGTGGGGACACAAACATCACACCCTTAGTTTGTTTTAATGATGTGTGTTTACCGTAATTCAGAGATAAACGTACGACTTCTTACAGATCCTCGCTCAAACTTGTTGCTGTTTGTCTCTGACTTGCTGAGTTTCCGCTCCCCGGTGTCCCCCAGGTCTCCGTAGATTGTGAGGAAGACGTTGGCGTCCGTGCCGGCTCCGTACACGTCACCTGTCATTACTGACACGGCGTATGTGTGAGCTGCAGGAAACATAACCGCACATGGCGAGAAAACAGGAATCAGTGTGAGGTTTTCAGTCCCAAGAGAATGAGACATAGCATGGAGCCAAATGTGGCGTAATACTCCTTTACTCTCCTGCTCATAAATGCAGTGGAAGGATAAAATCTCTGAGCAGTGACGTACTCTCCAGGGCATCCTCCACCTCAACCTCAGTGACTTTCAGGTTCCCGTCTCTGGAGAGTTTCTCAGTGATGATGTCTGATGGCACCAGCTCTCTCACGGTTTCTCCGTCATCCTCTGATTTGGCGAGCCAGCACTCACAGGGGAAGATGACGGTCTCTGAACCCTGTGGACAGACAGAAAGAAAGCAGAGGTTCATTTGTGTGGTCAGAGGGTGACCACAGGAAACACAGCATCTAGTGTTTAGTGAGTCTTCTTCATCTCAGATGTGAGGAGAACATCTCCACCTACTGACCAACAGTGGAGTTGGTTTGTCTGAGCCAAAGAGTTGGTCCGTCACATGACTTTTTCTCAGTTTTATATCAACACCAAATGTAAACACACTCTCTCTCTCTCTCTCTCTCTCTCTCTCTCTCTCTCTCTCTCTCTCTCTCAAGAATGATCTAGCCCTTGTTTTTAAATTGGCTTCATATTAAGATTGATTTGGGCTTTAAGATATGACATCATCTCTCCTTTTTATATTGTTTTATCTTTATTTAATGATTTTTCTTATTGCTTGGTTTTGTCACTTCCTCTTTTGTTTACTTCTTTTTTCAAAGGACTCACTGGGATGGGCATGAAGGGGAAAGTCAACCATAATATGTGCTGCAAACAAAATGATGATATTAATGAAAAAATCAATAAAAATTGTTAAAAGGAAAAAAAAGGCCTCACATTTTGTCATATTATGTCCCGTCTACAAAGATTCAGGTCTTTTCTTTGCAGTTCTGTCCTTTAATTTAACAGTGCTGCTACTTTACTATCGAAAGACTTCCTCTACCCCTCTGCAGGTATCTCTCTGCAGGTACCTTTCCTTTCCGGAGCAGTCGTCTGATCTCCACCCGGTCCAGATGCCAGCCCGGGTTGACGCCGCGGTTATCGTGGCCAATCCGGATCTTTTCAATGACGTCCCCCACGTCTTCTAACTGCAGAGAAAACGTGTTATGTTATGTTCTGTACTGCAGCCAGCAGGGGGAGCTCTAAATATTTTGGCTTCAGAGATCATGTATAAACAGTCTGTGGTTGAAAGAGTGAAGAAGGTGGTAACATGAGAAGGTTTTAGTAAGATGACTAAAGAGCTCGTTCTGTGCTGTTATAAATCTCTGACATATAAACAGCACGAAGCCATGTGGAGCTAACTCTAGGCTAACTATAACCTGCTTTTGTACCTCAACAATGAACATGTCCTCAGCTCCCCTCTCAAAGTACATCAGCCTTTCCCTCTTATTGACACACAGAGACTTCTGCTGACTGCAAACTCCGTCTCTCCCGTACAGGACGATGAAGACGTCTGCATCTGTGCCGGCTCCGAACAAGTCACTTGTGAAGATTTTAATCTCATAGGGAACAACTATTAAAAAAAAACATACACACACACACAAAACATTTGATGATGATGATGATGATGATGATGATGAATGAATGATTTGTGTCTTTATTTTGTAAATTCTTTGTATTCTGTCATGAAGATGGACTCACAGGGTGTGTAAAGCTCCGTCTGCAGAGGATTAGGAAACAGGTCTCTGACAATGGCTCCATCATCCTCCCCTTTATCCAACCAGCGGCCGCAGGGGAAGCGTAGCTTCTGTCCGAGTGATGGGGCATCGATCTCCACCCAGTCCAGGAACCAGCCTGCTGATCCCCCTCCTGAAACATTAACACAGAAATTATTTGTGAATATGTGTAGACTATTTCTGCATATCAATGTCTCATCATTCTGTCTCATGAGTCTGTCTTATCCAGCTTTCTCATCAGTCAATCTCATTAGTCTTTCTCATTATTAGGTCTGATCATTGTCTTATCACTGTCACATCAGTTTGTCTCATTCTCTCAGTTTATCTCATTCTGTCTTATAAGTCTCTCATCATTCTGTCCCTCATTATTCTGTCTCATCAGTCCGTTATCAGTCTGTTTTATCATTCTCTCATCGTTCTATGTCATCAGTCAGTCTCATATTCCATCTAATCAGTCCGTCTCATTGTTCTCTCATTAGTCTGTCAAATCAGTCTCTCATCATGCTGTCTCATCAGTCCGTTATCAGTCTGTTTTATCATTCTCTCATCATTCTATGTCATCAGTCAGTCTCATATTCCATCTAATCAGTCCGTCTCATTGTTCTCTCATTAGTCTGTCAAATCAGTCTCTCATCATGCTGTCTCATCAGTCTGTTATCAGTCTGTTTCATCAGTCTCTCATCGTTCCGACTCATCAGTCTGTCTCATCAGTCTGTCTCATCAGTCTGTCTCATCAGTCTGTTTCAGTCTGTTATCAGTCTGTCTCATCAGTCTGTTATCAGTCTGTCTCATTATTTTATCACTCTGTCCTTCTGTACCACAGTTGTCGTGTCCAACACGCAGCTTCTTGAGCGGTCCGATATCCACAGCTTCCACCGTGAACTCATCGATCATGCCTCGCTCAAACTTGTTCTTATGAGTCTTTGAAGCCTTTAGATTAATAATCCCTGTAGATTAACACACCACAGATTAATTTGAATACCTCAAACACATTCACAGAGATAGAAACGCTGTGTGGACATTGTGAGTATCACCTGTGTCATCTTTGGTGCCAAATAGAGTTATAAAGACATTAGCATCAGTTCCTGCGTACTTCTTGTCTCCAGTTTTTATCCTCAGCGTGTAAGTTGTTGACATGGCTGGAAAAAAGAAAGTAGCTGTGGATTTCTTGTTTTGAATCTGATTTTAAAGTGCAGCAAAGCCGGATTGTCGCTCCCACCTTTCTGTTCCAGACCAAGCGTGGCTTCAGAGTCTTCCTCGTCATCATCATCCCCTCTTCTCATGAAGGCCTCGTCCACAGGGACCAGCTCCCTGGCAAGCTGTCCATCATCCTCATCAACAGCCAGCCAGCGTTTACAAGGGAAGAAATACCTGAAACACACCAAAGTACGCTTTGTCGTGTAAGATCAACACCGCACATTACAATAATCCCTGCTGGCAACCACTCAGATACAACAAAAGATCGATTTTCTTTTAGGATTGATCGAAGATGCAGGTGTTAAAATTTTAAAGACAAAACCTTTTTGGCTGTCTGAAATATAAACTAAAATATAGATAATTTCTGACCTGTTACATGGTCCAGAGGGAAAACTGGGATGTTTTAACTCTGTTTGTGTGTTACTCCTTTTCTTGACTATGTGGAACCAAGAATATGTGACATATTTTGGGAGGTACTTCCTAAATCAAAGAAGGAGAGATGCTGTCTGTATCAACTCACTCTTTGTTTGTACTTATGTTTTCTGTTTGTTACATAAAAGAAGAATGTGTTTTCTTTGAGGGTTGGTGTATAAATTTAAAATCTGATGCAGAATTATTGACAAAATTATTTTTGGGGGATAAAAATCACTATTGGGACTTTCGAATGTTTTTGATCTCGTCACTCGGCAAACAGCGTGAAATAATGCACTAATCATGTAAGAATATAGGGATGTTGCACATCATATTAAACGTTTTTTACACGCCACAAACACAACTCAAATAATAACTAAATGAATCACCACATATCAAACTCCGTACAGCTCCACCGTGTCAACCCACTCGCCATATTTCCGGCCCTACTACTGCGCCGCTACATGCTGAACAAAAGAGCAACACCTCAGATGAAAGCAGAGGCTCCACAGATTCCAGTGATACGAGCCAAAGCTCTCTACGGCAAAAAATCAGAGAGCGAGAGGCCAAAGAATCACAAACACAAAAAGAGCTTCACCCAATGAAAGCTATAAAACTTCTTAATATATAAATAAATATATGTGTATTAAAAATGCTAAAAACTGTTGTGTTCGGATGTATTGTTCCCCATTAGTGATCATTTTGTAGCTGAGAAAATTCAAATGACACAGATGAAGACAAACTTTGCTTAAAGAGAGCTCGCCTGAACTCTTTGCACTAAAACCTCTTTAATGTTGTTCTCCTTCACTTTATAAGAGTCAACCTCTGCAGAGATCATGTTTATATGTTCAACTACAGTCTGATAAAAGTTTAAAGCTGCAGCTGCATCATTTCCAAGGAAATATTCATCCTGAAATTTCTTTTTTTATTTTTGCTTCATTTACTCCTTTAATTTATTCATCAGCATCATTTATCTGGTCTTATCATCGCTTGCATCTTGGTTTTATTGTTATTATTGCTCCTACCTTGGGTTTTACTTGGTTTTTATTTTTACATGGCATGATTTAATTTATTTTTTATTAATTAATTTTTATAGGGCTTCTTTTTTAATCTATCTTTTTATTGATATTTCTCTCTTCATTTATTTATGGTTGGTGGAACCGGAGTACTTTTTAACCATGTGCTAACTGTTCATGTTTGGTCTTGTGTTTATGTTTGTTCTTGTGACTAAACGTCAAAGTGGATGCTCCTCTTGCTGCAAAACAAATCTACATACGGGTACGAATAAAGTTACCTAACCTAACCTATCAGACCAGGGTTCAAAGGGTTGAAACAGCAGCAGCTCAAAGTGCTGCCATCTAAGACCACTAGGTGGAGCCCTTTGGATACTTTACGTGCTGTGATTATTATGATGGAGTCTGTTTTGTGTTTAGTCTTTGCTTTAATGACTCATCAATCTGTTTACGTTCATTATTCTAAATAAACATCCCACTCACTGGATGTTGACATCAATCATTGAAATGGTTTTATGGTATCTGAGAGAGGAGGAAGTCACCGACTCATGGATGGGTCTCCTCTCCTTTCCTGACTTACGTGGTGTCATCTTTGTTGTCCACTATCTCCACTCTGTCCAGAAACCAGCCGGCGCTGGCCTGGCTGTTGTCATGTCTGATCCTGAGCTTCTTCAGGACGCCCAGGTCCACGGCGGTGATGTTGGTGATGTCCTCCTGCATCATTCAGAAACGACAGGAGGTGAAGAAATCCTACAGGATTAGCTCAGCAGCCCGTGAGACTCCTTCACTTATTCATCACATCTTTATTTCACCTGCAAGGTTTTTTTTTGGATGCAACATTTGTTCAGCAGCAGGATTATCTGGGACACGGTATCTTAGATTACAAACATGTGAACAAAGAGATCAGACGGCTTTAGGAACAGTAGAAGAAAGGAGCCTCTGTGTGAAACTGGACAGAAAAAAACACAGGAGGAGGAAGAAGCTGCCAGTTAGCCAAATTAGGCTTGAGTTAAATAAAAGATGTGCATCATATTGATAAAATCTCACATGTCACAGGATCCTGACTGGCTCTCAGCTCCCTGAGAGTCACCACACGCTGATCAAAGCAGAAACCTGAGCGTCTGAACAGGAGCATCTAAAAACAGCGCTGCTGTCGTCTTAAGATCTCTGACTGAAGTCAAGAATAACAAACCACAAAAACACAAAATCTTCTGTTTTATTTCCACATTTTGTTGCTGATTTTATTCAATTTGCAGATTTTTTTTACTCTGCTTACTTGTGTCTTTATATCCTAAACTAAAACATTTTGCTTGACTCGTCGGGTGAATGTGGCTCATATTTAGTCTGATACATTGTGTTAACCAGATATAAGACAAACACTTGCTTAGATTTCAGCTTTACAGTGAAATCAAACAGCTTCTGACATTAACTCCTGACTTAAGGTTAATTTACAAGAATGAGACAAATTCACATCAATTTTAATCGGACACGAGGAACATCTGCTTTAAAAGGGAAGAGCACTGTTGTGGTCCCTAGCCCTGTCCTTGTTTTGGCAGAAAAACAGGGACAGGGCTGTTTACGATTTTGGAAAATAATCCAATTGCGATATTTTATGACCAATATTGCAATTTAGCATGCGTTTTTTGGGGGGAGATGTTTATCTTCTGCATTGTTCACTCAAAACAAACAATAAATCATTCTATAGTATGATCAACACCACAAAGGATCTTGTCAACATATAAACAGCTATTGTTACACAACATCTTATGCTGTGTGTACGCATCTTCTTTCCTAAATCCAAAATAAGTCCAGACAACCAACATGCTATTCCTCTTTGACACCAGTCGCCTCTTCTGTGTCCTCTTTGTTCTTCTGCTGAGGCCATTTTTAAAGATTTCAACAACAACACACCAAAACAAAACTTAGCCTGGCTGAAGTTCTTTTCTTCCCCCGCTCGCACGTGTCTCAAGATTTTTCGCCATTGGCAAACCAGCTTAAAGGTGCATGTAAGGTTGTGTTTATGTACATGAAACTTTTTTTTTTTTTTTTTTAATCGCAGCCTTTGTGATTTAAAAATTGCATTCTATTACATTGCGATGTCGGTTTAAATTTGATTAACTGTTCAGCCCTGTGGTGTAAGTCCTCAGGTGCCGTTGTCTTTTTGTACACTCCACTGCTCGCCTTGCCACAAAAAGAAATGAAAGATATCAGATAAAGGAAGGAGGAGGTGGAGGAAAGAGGAGAAAGACTGTTCTCTGTGAGATAAAGGACGTTTTAAACAAAAATAAAAAACTGACAGAGATAACCAGGAAGCTGTCTTACAAATATACATAAATGATGAAACTTCATAAATATATGCTCCAATCCAGATTACCTTGTGATTTGCTCTCATTTTCATATTCTCTGTTTTTGCATGTGTGTGTGTGTCTGAATTTGAAGCACATCCATTGTTGTATTTGTATATGACTGTGATGAGAGCTTTGATCATTTCTGATGTTTCATTTCTCTCAGTCAGGATGGTTTGGATCAGTTAGCAGTTTGTTGAAAACGGGAAAGCTAACATCATCCAACAGCCGTCCAACAGACATCGTCCAAGTTCTCATTTAAAACAGGACATGTAGACGTTACAGGATCAAAGCTTACCTTCCCTTTCTCAAATTTGTTCAGGTTGTTTGACTTCCTGAGTCGTCTTTCTCCCGTGTCGCCCGTCTCTCCGTAGATGTTGATGTAAACGTTGGCGTCAGTTCCTGCACCAAACATTGTCCCGGTGAAAACGTGCACCTCGTATGAGTTCACTGAGAGATGGAACACAGTCAGATTAGTATTTTACCGTGATGTAAAAACAAACTTGGACACAATAATTCATAATCCACTCACTTTCCAGTTCTTCGTTTTCCTCAGTCAACAGCTCCACCACGATCTCCCCGTCCTCCTCGTCCCGCGCTAACCAGCGGTTACAAGGAAACGTAAAAGTCTCCACCACTTCCTGCAGCTTCTCGATGATCTCCACTTCCTCTTCTTCTTCCTTCTTCTTCTTCTTCTTGTCCTTCTTCTTGTCCTTCTTGGTATCCTCCTTCTTCACCTCCACCTGCACCATCGCCATCGTCAGTCGTCTGATGTCCACCATCTCCAGGAACCAGCCGTCTCCGATGCCCTTCCCGTCGTGGAAGATGCGGATCTTGTAGACTTTGCCGACATCATGAGCTTCAATCTGGGATGACGGTGTGAAACATTTGTCAGACTAAATTTACAATAAAGCGACTGATCTCAGGCTGCGAACGAACCTTGAATATCTCAGTGGTTCCTCGTTCAAAGTTGTTGGAGCGACTCTTGAGGGAGAGGACTTCAGTCTTTCCTTGCTCACCATAGATCTGACAGAAGACGTTGGCGTTGGTTCCAGCTGCGCGCATGTCCCCTGTGACCACTGTGACTTCATAGTTGATCACTGTTAGAGGAGGAGCCACAGTGTGAACACAAGGAGAAGGAAAGAGCAGAGAAATGTGCCCTGACTGAGAAATCACATAGAAACCCATCAGTTCTGACTGAAAGACTCTGGGACGTGTTGTTTCGTACATTGTTCGATGTCCAAGACCTCGCTAGGATAGATCTCAACCTCCACTTTCCCATCAGCCTCGTCTTTGCACAACCAGCGGTGGCTCGGGAACATGTACTGCTTCCCATGAACCGGGACAGATATCTGCACGCTGTCCAGAAACCATCCGGCCCGTAAGCCCTCATTGGTGTGACCGATGAGGAAACGGTTGATCTACGAGCAGAGAGGACAAAAGAGGGTTAAATAACACTCATAAAATAAAAAAAGAGAGATTTACATTCCTTGAGTTAATCCGAAGAGCTTGCCTGTCCAATGTCAAAGGTATCTATGGTAAAGATGTCCGTGCGAGCCGTCTCAAAGTAGTTCCTGAGGTCGTTGTCAGAAACCGCCAGTATCATCTTGTTGGTGTCGCCCTTCTCCCCGTACAGTTTGACAAACACCCTGGAGTCTGAGCTGGCCCCGTTAACACTTCCTGTTTTGATTGCGATGTGATAGCTCACATCTGAGGAGAAGAGAAATACGTGTTGTTAAATCATTTATTCAACTTTTGAAGTGTTTTTCATGACCCACAGGAGAGGCCTGTTACTCTGCTCTTTTGGGGATACAAGCCAGAAAAGCTAAGATTGGGGTTCCCAAACTTTTCAGCCTGCTACCCCTAAATATTGGTGCCTGAGACCAGTGACCCCCCTGCTGTGGGAACAAACTAACAGGCCAACCATAAAACAGAAAAAAACAATCCCAAAAAAGTGCTCTTATTTCTGTTCCCTAAATGAATCTGCCTGCACTGATATGGATGTTATCGTGGTTTAGTCACGTCGGGGGTCACCAACAAAGAAAAGCAGATAAAACCTTTTCTGGTTTGATGTAAATTTTAACCTCTAATTATCTTGCATCACTCACTGATCAGTGTTTGGGTCGAACTTTCTCCAAATTCGCTAAATAAAGAACATGGTCTAAATAACGCTGTCTACGGTGGTCAATGGTCTAGCTTCATTTTGGCTTTTCAATCAAGGAGAGTTGGTTGACCAAGCTCCTCTGTACTTCATACACCTCTCTTTAAAAAACAAACAAACAAACAGCCTCATTAACAACATACTGTGTGCTGCAAGTCTTTAGTTCTTCTTGTACTCACTGAACAATCGCAGGCCGTCTCCAGCTGGGACTAACTCACGAACAATTTGTCCATCATCCTCGTTCCGGTCCAACCACCTGACAGAAATCAGTGGAAAGAACAGGAGAGCTAACTTTTAGCTAACACGGTTTACAAATGTCTGTTCAACACAAGCCTGACTCTGCTCAGGGCTTCTGTATTTTAAAGAGGGGGGTTTCTGCTTCCTGGGTTCATAAACATGGATTTAAAGTAACAACGCTGGATGTTCTGGCTGAGCGTGTGCAGATTTTCAAACCGCTACATATTCATATGTTGTAGAAATCGCCTAACTTCTTTGTGATATGTTGGTGGGGGGCGGGCCTCAAACACCCCAACAGGCCTCCAGAGGGCTGCCAAATCAGTGGAAAGGGGGTTTGTGGAGCAGGGAGCCTTAAAGAGACAGCAGCTAAAATGAAATGTTTCAGACAGAGGCTGAAATATGAGTTTATTTAACACCAGAGTGAGAAGAAAATTAGTTTTTATGAGCTGTGAATCACGTAAAGCTGCTCTGAGTTACCAGAGGGACAGAATAAAGACTTAAAAAAAAAAGCACAATACCCCCTCTTTAAGTAGTTTAAGATAAAACAGCACAAGCAACAACAGACAGGTTTAAATTACTAATTACTTTGCACTGGAAGCTACCAAACCTTTCCCTTTTGCAGGACTGACAGACAGATGGACAGACAGACAGGAAGAGCCTCTTTCCAGATGTAACACTGCACCTCAGCCTTGTGGTTTGGCTCCAGTTACTGCCAGAGCTGGCTGCACATTGTGCACTTAGAACCTATTTGTCAAGGCAAACTCATCCATCACCTGGCTCACTGCTTTAACACGCGCCACTGCACAGCTTTGTCCAGCTGGTCAGTGTTTTGGTGAGCCAGGGAGAAAGGAATTACAAATAAATATTCACCTGTTGGACATCAGAATACAGAAACTTGCAGCTTCATTTCTGACTATGAGCTCTGTCTGGACCCTGGCGGTCTTTGCTGCTGCCCTCCCTGCCTTGGCTTTTCATGTAAGCAGTTAAAAGAGAGGGGAGGTGTGCTCTCCCCACCTCAGGCTTTGACATTTCACATGGAGCTCCATCAACAGAGCCACCAAATATAACTCATCGCCTGAAACAGTTAATTTAATAAATAAAATATCATCAGCTTGCCTGTCACAGGGGAATTCAGTGGCCATACTCTCTGGCTGGCCCTCCTCTCTGACCATCACCTTATCCAGGTACCAACCGCAGCCTCCACCTCGTCCATCATGGCCGACCCGCACTCTGCGCACCGTGCCCAAAGACACGGCCTCAATGAGAAATTCGTCATGCTGAGGAGAGAAAGACAAAAATATTCATAGGAGTTTATTTTCCAGAAAGTGTCTTTATGTGCTCTTTGGCTGGTTTGTAGTAACAATGTGCTCACATTGCCCTTCTCAAACTTGTTGACGTTGTTTTTGCTCATGATCATGAGACGTTCCCCCGTGTCGCCCAGGTCGCCGATGATATTGAGGAAGACGCTTGCATCAGTGCCGCTGCCGCTGACGTTACCGGTGCAGATAGTTACACGGTACTTTAACACTGTAAGAGGAAACGGTTCAATTACTCTGAAGCTAATTCTGAATGCTAACATGACAGCTCTCACTGAAATAAGCATGTTTGTGTTCATTGTTTCCTACAGGGCAGCGGCTCATCGATGACTGTGCTGGTAGCTGGAAGCTCTCGAACGATCTCGTTGTCGTCTTCGTTGATGTCGAGCCAGCGGCCGCACTGGAAGGAATATTTCTCCATCGTCAGAGTCTTCAGCAAAGTGACCTGAAAAAAACAGTCACACCTGAACAATCACCTGCAACTCCTGTTCGTGATCCAACTTCAAAACATGGACATCATCATCATCTCGAGTTGGATGTTATTTCACATTTAGAGCACAAACAGACAGTAAAAACAAATACAAGTGCATCTCAAACCTCCGTGCCAAAGAAGATGAACCCACTTTATTTTACAGAATAAAATAATGAGTGTCAAAGGGATCTCTTGTTTCAAATCTCAGAGAAGAGGGATAGACTGAGTGCACAGATTTCAAGGTGGAAGCATGTTTGTAGATAATATCACCATTACCTGGGACTGAAAGAAAAACTGCTTCACTAACACTTTTGTGACAAGAACGAGGAACAAGTATCTGAGTTTCTGCTGAAGTTTGCTGATGAAGTTTCTGATACAGGTTTTGAATGTAAATGATTCATCCAGCCTTGCTTTGTGAATTAGACGATGTCGTTTAGTCGATGCAAAAGCTGCAAACCCCCTTTAGTCAATCAGAAACTATTTCTCCAATCCAGTGTGGATGGTTTTAGACTGTTAAAATCAATATCTACCTGTCCCTTCTGAAGAGAACTGAAACAAAACTGTAATTTCTCTCACAGACTGTAGTGAGTCAGCAGAACAATAGAGAACAGTATCATCTGCATACAGCTGCATATTACAGTCAGAAATAGAGGATATAATTTTGTTAACATCAACAAATCAGGACCCAGGACTGATCCCTGTGGAACTCCTTTCGTTAGCCATAAAAACTGATTGAATTATTAATATAATTATTAATATTACTTATTTTATATTTCTTTGATTTTGTTCAAAAAGAGCTATGGCAAAAGCCCGCAAGGATTTTTTTCAAAGCCGACAACTGAGCAAAAGTTTGACTTCTCTTTCTTCTGTGAAACTGGTGCAGGATTATAAACCAGTTTAGAGTCTATATTAGTGCAAAGACCCAAAGTGATATTGCTAGCTTACATCTTATACTGATAAAAGTGCAATGGAGGGAAATGGGTCTGACCTTGTCTAAATGCCAGCCAGAGAATGGATGCCTCTTCTCGTGCCAGATCCGCACTTTGAGCAGTTTTCCAATATCTGGCATTTCAATCTACAGAAGATCAAACATTAAGGATAAAGTCAGTCATAGTGTGAACTTATCAGCAGCTGCTACATGCTTGGTTCAGGCGAAGATCAAGAGCTCACCATGAATTTATCAAGCTGTGCCTGTTCGAAGCTGTCCGAGTTGTTCTCCAGTTTGATCTCATCAGATTTGCCCTTCTCTCCATAGATCTGCAGAAACACCTGAGCATCGGTCCCCGCACCTTTAACATCTGATGTCCAAATCCACAGGGACCATGGGTACTCTGGGCAGAGGACAGACATTATGTGAGACTGAAATAGCTGTTTTGAATCAGAGACACACTGGTATTAAGAAAATGTTGATTTATCTAAAACTGAACACGTGATTCTGCTGGGGTTTTTACCCACTTTTTTGTTTTTTCTGCCTGAGGGAAACCATCTCGTACAGCTCCCTCTCGATCAGACCATCTCCTTCGTCCTCGTCCAGCCACATCCCACACGGAAAGGTCTGCTCTATCCCCGTGAATGGACAGTATATCACTACCTAGAAAAAGAAATACATGCTCAATGGATGAAAAGAACATTTTTCTAGGATCATGCCGTTGATAATAAAAACAAATGTGTTGTACCTTCTCACAGTACCATCCTGCGCCCACGGCGCCGTTGTCGTGGCCGATAGTGACCCTGCTCAGCGGGCTGATCAGCTCGCAGATCTCTACGTTGAAAATGTCAATGAGGCCGCGCTCGAACGCACCGCCCTCCAGGAAGACTTTGCCACTGTTCTTCATGCCCTTGAAGCCATGCATGACCATGTGGATTTTAGAGTTGGTGCCAGCCCCTCTCACATCTCCAGTCATCACCTGAACATTGTAAACAATACCTAAAGAAGTACATTACAGTACATTAAAAAAGTTACTTTAACATTCATGTCTAATAGGCTGAAATATGGTATACAATATAATAAATCCTAAGTGTTAGTTTGCTGTTTGAATTGTCAACTAATTTGACTGGTTAGAAATATAAACACACTGGTTTGGACCAGTGCTTATATAAATGGACCAGCACATACATAAATGGACCAGTACTTTTAGAAATGAACCAGTCCTTACATAAATGGACCAGTACTTATATAAATGGACAATAACTTATATAAATGGACCAGTACTTATAGAATAATAAACTTTAATAAACATTTCTGTAAATACGTCGGTTTAGCAAAGTTGGCTAATTTTTAACTTTTTTAATTTAGTCTCTGGGGCAGGTGAAATGAGCACTACAATAATTAAAGTGCATAAAAAAACAAATAAATAATAGTACTGTACCTCCTTATAAAATACATTACAATACAATATATTACAACACATTCCGTAAAATGCAAATAAATTACAATTTCACAGCAAATGGTCACACACTTGACACTATGGCATTAAAATACAGCACTGCTGCTTTCATCGACAGAAAGGAAACTTTCCCCAGGAACTAGGGACTTTTGAGGAACTATGTACTTTTCAACTGCAGGAACTAGGGTCTAAATTTAGTTCTGGGGTAATTTATCCACCTGCTAAAACGGCCCTGAGGTGTTGCACATTAAGAAGCCAGCCTGTCTTCAACTGTCATAATGTCTTACTGCCCTCTACTGGTCAGGAGGTGTAGTGCAATATGTATTATTTTTTTTATCCATTTGTCACTGGCCTGATTTGTAAAATCTTCATAGGACTTCAAGCCTTAGTGGAAATGCAGACCACAAGAAAAATTTACTTCCAGGAACTAAAAGGTACTGGAACTTCTGGTGGAACGGCTATCTGTTCCTTTTAGCTCTTTGTACAGTTGGGGACGTGCGCAAACTGAATATTACAGACTACCAACTAGTGGGAAACAGTAATCAGGTGATTTATAGCAGAAAGGTCTACAGATTTGTGAGTTTTGATGCCTGAATTTGCTGCTAAGATTAAACATATTTGAAGCGCTAGTTCTGATTAGCACTAAGGACAATAAAAACGAACTCAGAGGTGAGTTATCATTTTTTCTTGTAAAGTGGTTTGATTAATCAAAGGCGTCAAACCATGCAGCTGTCATCTGCTTGAATAAAAAACAAAAATGAGACATCAAGCATCTTTGATGGTTGTGTTGTATCCTCTCACCCATTGGCTGCAGAGATCCCACCAGCACATCTCTCTGAATTTTACCGTCAGCTTCATCCATGGCAAACCAGCGATTAACAGGAAACTCATACACTTCTTTATTCCCCATGTCATCAATAACCACCTACAGAAACACATGCAGCACCATTATGAGCGGTTTAATACAGCTGTGCTGATTGTGCAGACAGGAGCAGATTTCCCATGCCTTATCCAGAAACCATCCTGCTGATGAGCCTCTGTTGTTGTGGCCGATGGTGATTTTCCGCAGCCGGCCCAGGTTTGGCGCCTCGATCGTGAACTTGTCCTCCGAGCCGCGCTCAAAGTTGTCTTTGTCACTGTCCAGTCGTCTCTCTCCTTTTGGTGGAAGAAAGAGAATCAAACTCGTCCAAATCAGAATGCTATTGGCTGGCTGAGCTGCTTCCATGTTTTAAAACAATCCACAGAATAAATAATCCTTTGGCACTACCTGTGTCGCCGTTCTCTCCAAAGATATTGAGGAAAACATCAGCATCAGTTCCACTTCCCTTCATGTCAGCGGTGAACACACTCACGATGTATTTATTGACTGTAAAACATGGATATAAACAGATATTTCAGACCGCATCGAACCAGTGCAGACATCTTTTCACAGGGAGGGCTGGGAGTAAAGAACATGCTGGATGTAAGCTGACATCCACCTGTGTTTGTCTGAACTTTAGCTTGGTGATGCTCTGCTTGACTGACTGCAGGTTCTGATGTCTGATCACGTTGAGACACACGATTAGGATTACACTCTGATACAATGGATTACAACCTGACACAGCTGCTATCAGACACCTTTGTCAACACCTGGGCAGACACACAGCTTTCATCTCTTTATTTGCATCTGATCAGTTGTTCCTGTCGTTTTAATTCTTCTCTGGCCGTTGGACTAAAAATGAGAGCCTGTTGTGAGGATTTGAACCAACTGTTACACGTTCGTTGCAATCTTGTAAACGCTTGAGTCTGCTCAGTGTTTTTCATGTTTTTCAGGGTGACCTACATTTGGGGACGTCCATGGGGTTCAGGCTGCCCAGCAGGTCCCTCACAAATAAGTTGTCGCCCTCCTCTCGACTCAGCCAGTTGCTGCAGGGGAAACAGAAGCGCAGATGTGGCCGGTTCATGTCGGTCACAACCACCCGGTCCAAGAACCAGCTGGCGCTCATCCCCGTGTTGTCGTGCTCGATCCTGGAGAGGCAAACATCAAAGCGTGACACGAATACATTAAACTCTGATCATAGAACAGCCTTTGTATCATAGTATTTTTTAAATATCTGCAGCGATAAATGAGAGAAACATGGATATCGTAGTTTGAATAGTGAGTTTAGAAGGAATAATGTCTCTAAATAGCAACACATGGACATTTTTTTCCATTTAAATTACACTGGAGCAACAAGACTTTACATGGACTATTCTGCCCCAGCTAGCTTAGCTTAGCAGATGGATAACAGTTTCCCAAGAAAAATCTGTTTCAGGATTTTATGCTTGAAGTTTGACTTCAGCTGTAAAACTGAACACACAAAGACATGTTAAACATCTCCAAATGGACCAGAAACCATAGAGTAAACATAGCGCTAGCTTGATGCTAACATATACAGGAAATTGTATTGACATGTTAGCGGTTAGCATACAGAGTTTCAACTTTCATCACAGAAATGTATCACAGTTACTCTTTGTGAACAACACTGAAAACTCTAAATGTCAAAATGCTAACAGGAAAATGTCTCCAAACAGGAAGAGAAAAGAAAAGCTACGTCCAGGCTCACGGCTGACTTCAACAGAACTATGGCAAGCTCAAGGTTCCAAACAACTCAAAGTATTGCTATAACCAATCTAGACACTAGATGGCCTACTTCAGTGAATAACAGACAACAAAAACAAAACATCAACATCACATGACGTGATATTTTTACTTATTGTTATTTATTTACGTCACAGAGATATCCAGATCCATTGACCAATTTCATATTTATTTACTTATAAACCCAATAAAATGTTGTTGACACAGAAAACCTGTAAAGCTGACATTTAGTACGTGGAAAATAAGGACACCAATAAATACGGTCATTGGTATCAATAAAATCTTATCAATACCCATCCCCAGTCATGAACCAGTTAGGGGATCCTTATGTGATGACATCATCATTTCAGAGAGTCTGGTGAAGATCTGGTGCCAGCCTTTTAAATGTAATCATAAGTTTTATAAACGTGCTCATGATACGTGACCTTGTTTCAGGTTGTTTTAACACTAACCGCCTCCCTGCCGTTGTCCTCCCACCGAGCCACAGCAGCCTCACCCCCTTCTGCTCTCTTTGACTTTTAAATGGACTCATCCTCTCATCTGACTATTCATGTCATGTTGGCCTCCTTTGGAGTGAGACCCTCACACACAACAACAGATGGAGCTTAACCCCCGTGTAACTGAGCAGAATCCTTTGATGGCCGGCAGCACAGCTGGAAAAGATGTGAGAAATGTTTCATCCTCTCTGTAAGCTGCTCTCATCCTGTGTTAGGGTCACACGGCACAGCTGTGATGATCTCAGTGACCGGAAGCGGTGCATTCTCTGTCTGCTGCAGCCGTCAAAGGCCTGTTTAAGTCTCTCTCTATATATATATATATGTATATACACATATATATATATATATATATATATATATATATATATATATATATATATATATATATATATATATATATATATATATATATATATATATATATATATATATATGTATGTGTGTGTGTGTGTGTGTATATATATATATATATATTTATATATATATGTATGTATATGTATGTATATGTATATGTATATGTATGTATACGTATGTATATGTATATGTATGTGTATGTGTATGTATACGTATGTATATGTATATGTATATTTATATCTATATGTATGTATATGTATGTGTATGTATATGTATATGTATATATTTGTATATATACATATATGTATGTATACATACGTATATGTATGTATACATATGTATATGTATATGTATATGTATATGTATATGTATATGTATATGTATGTGTATGTATACTTATGTATATGTATATGTATATGTATGTAAATGTATATGTATATGTATATGTATATGTATATTTATATCTATATGTATGTATGTGTATGTGTATGTATATGTATATGTATATATTTGTATATATACGTATATGTATGTATACATACGTATATGTATGTATACATATGTATATGTATATGTATATGTATGTGTATGTATACTTATGTATATGTATATGTATATGTATGTAAATGTATATGTATATGTATATGTATATGTATATGTATATGTATATGTATATGTATATGTATATGTATATGGAGGCATTGTGTGAGCTGTGAGGTACCTTAGCTTCTTCAAAGGACCAACATTGTGCGTTTTGATGCGGAAAACATCCGTCTTGTTCTTCTCAAACGCAGTTCTGCTTCTGTGAATTGATGACACATGAAAGATGTCAGAATTCAGGAGGAAGATGAGAGACAGAGAGATTAAAGACACATGTTTTGTTTGCTTGATAAAGATTAGGGGGGGTGTAAAGAAGACAGCTAACTGAACTGAGCTCTGCAGCAGTAAATTACATCTCCTGATTTAATCCAGCTTCGGGTGCCCTGATGGTCACATGGCGGTGGTATAATCTGAGGTCTTGTAAAGCTCAGCCATTTGAGTGCCTCCTCCTCCGCCTCCTCCTCCTCTTCCTCGTGTACTTCTACCCCTCACAGAAACGATCCAGGCGTCTGTGTGCACACGGTCGCTTCTTTGCCAACCACAGTGAATCAGACACCGTCTTTTCATTACCAGAGAATGCCTGCCTTTGTCTCTGACCCACATCTACTCTCCAGACAATACTGTACCCACACACGATGCCAAGGCTCTTATAATTAAGGTGCATGGTGTTTACTGTCAAATAAATGCCAGAAATGAATTACTGCCCAGCCCTGATGAATGCATGCCCTGTTCTTCGTTTCCTGTTTCTAAAATCTCCTGAGAGACAACGATGGAGGAGCTGGGGATGTGAGAAAGCAAACCCAATGCAATCCTTGAAACTTTTGCACAGATTAGGATTCTGTGGTTGCATTTAGCATGCTCTAACACATAGCAGCCTCTCCTTACCTGTATCATGTGGTGAAGTGTTCTTTGAGGACTACACAATACAGGCAGGACCTAATTTATATCGGAGTAAGGTGAAACTCTGCTGTGCAGAATATTTATTCTATGCAGAAGTAGGTCATCGATGTTCATGTATAGCGTTTCCTCTGCTGAGCAGCAGCTCGGCCACACAGCACGGACACACTGAGTACATGGCACCTCGATGTTTACTGAAGCGGATGAACGAGACCACCACAAGGTGTGTGTGACATGGCCCGGTGTGGCTCACAATAAGATAGTATATCCTATACGCTGCAGAGGTAACCCTATCTGTCAATCAGCGTGTGCAGGGATGAAAGGAGCTTGGTGCTGATAAGATCCCCTGAGAGTCATTCGATCATCCTCAGAAATGACATGGCGCTCTTCTTTCATTTAGCCGTGAATGGAAAAGAAGAGCCGCCATGTCATGTAGTTCCTCCTTACTCCAGATATTCTGTCCCACACTTAGTGCGACTGTATAGAGAGATTCCTGCACCACAACCAAACGGTTGTCTTCACCATCGCCCTCTTCTCTTACTGAGCTGATTCGAAGGAGATGGTTTGAACTTTCAGGCTCTTCGGTTTAACCTATAAAGCAGGAATGTTCTTCCATACAGTGTGATGTGCAAAATACAACCCAACACCAGGACAGAACTGTTTCCATCCTTCGGCAGACTGGTTAGATAATACCTCTTTGCTGTGCTGAAGGATCAGAGAGGAATAAAGGAGATCAAAAGTTAACAGCTGACAGTGAAAAAGTTATACTGCCTGAAATAAGACGTACAGTCAAATCAGAGTGATATAAGTTTTTACAACCTGACCTGGAGGCAGCGTTTTTATCACTTCATCATGAACTAATTTCAAACCCACTTACTTGCTCGCCAGGTGAACCTTGGGTGTGACGCCGAATTCTCCATAAAGGGTGACAAACACGTTAGCATCTGTCCCAGCTCCCTTCACGTCACCAGTGACGGAAACAACCTCGTACACTGAAACAGAGGAAAGAAAATGATCTATGAGGTGATAGAAACACTGAAGGCTCGATGGGATTGAAATGAAACCTGCATAAGTGAACAAAGTTTCTTGGTTATCATCAGCATCTGACTGCTTTATCACCTCCAAAATCAACACTACGGTCCAAACCGACCACTGCGTCAGAGATCCATCGCTACATCAATCCCTCACCAGTTTAATGAAACAAAAAAGCTGCAAAACTGGTCTGAAACTTCAGCACAATGCAGCAGGACAACAACAAGTACAAGCACATGAGGGAGAACATCTGGAGCCTCTCGTGTGAGACTTTCCACCACATGGATCTCCGCACTGAGTATGATCATCTGGCAGCAAGGAAACAAAACACTCAGAGCAACACTTCATCCCTGTCAGCCAAGAAGCAGATCACAAGATGCTGAATTTAACAAAAACAAGAAGCCCAAGACACTCCTGGAGCTCAGGAGGTATAAAATCACTGTCGAATCATCTGAAGCTGATTTATCAGAAAGTAGGCCCGTCTCTCAGAGAAGCTGGTGAGCAAATAGTTACATTTGTCTGTCATAATGATACTATACACCTAAAATGGTTTGAAATAGGGGTGTCCCAATACAACCTTTTCACTTCTGATACGATACCGATATTGCATCCTTCAATGTTGGCCGATACCGATATCAATCCGATACGATATCAGCAAAAATGGTGTGAAGTTCAGCTCTATTTGTAGGTCTTCGAGGCTGGAATAAGCTTTGGGAGGATGTTTAAAGTTTAAATGTGTTAAACTTTCCCAGTTCTGTGCCACCATGGGTCAAGGTTTGCACTCAGCTGCAACGTCTTTTTCGGGCTCTGCGTGCTGGATATCGGACAGATATCTGATATTAATATCGGTTCCGGATGCACAATGCAAAATAATGCATGGATAATGAAAGCCTGGGTTTTATTTTTCCCTATAGTGTTTTTATTCTTCTTAGGGCAAAAAAAAGTTTTCAATTTTTAAAAATATTTTTCACGAAGTCACTGGCGTGTCTTCTCCATAGGACAACATGTGGCTGAGCATTCAACATATAACAGTAGAGATTAGTCTTAAAATGAAGTAAATTGTTTTGTTTGATTTGTTTTGTTTCTATAATTCCATAAATAATTATTTACTTTTATGCTTTGCAAAACGTTTGACACATTTTATCGTAAATAAAGTTAAAACAAAATATATTTCCATGATGTCCTCTTCAGCGGACACACGGTAATTGTAATTTTCTGCTTGTTTGAAACGAAGCATTCAAATGTGATAACATAATATTATTACTTAGAGGATACTGTATATCATCTCATATTTTTGTACCTTCTTCTGAAAAGTAGGATTGACAGGATAGCCCAGCAGAAGTCCACAGGTGAGGCCGTGTGTCGGCCATCTTGGACTCAGAGAAAATGTACTTGCAGTTACACTGGCTGACCACCAATTATGCTAAGAGGAGACAGGCAGCAGAGAGCACTCTGGAGGCTGATCTATAGATTTTCAGTAATAGTTTGCATGAACTGTGGCATCCCTCAAGGATCAAATTTCGAGTCTCTCTCTTTTTTTTTTTGCATCTATGTCCCTCATTGGTTGTGTTTTCAGAAAAGTTATCTTTTGTTTCACTTTCATGCCGATATCATTTTTTTTCAATAGGGTGTTTTAACATCTTGAATGTTTAAACTACATCAAATGCTGCAGGTACTTTTTTTCAAAGTTGATCCAGTTGGGCAACCCGAGATCTGTAACTATTTTAAGGGACATATTTGTGTAGCTCTCTTGTTTAGCTTTTGTTTATTTTCTAGTTATTTTTTGAGCTTTTTAAGGTTTATTTGGAGGTCAGTTCAGTAGATAAAGTCAAGACTGAGAAAAGTAGAAGGGGAGAGTGTTGGAGCTGACACTGTATTCAACCACTGAGCAAAACAGCAGATTCTAAACTGCCAACTAATTCTGCAGAGCACTTTGAGTCCACTCCCACTTTATCAAAGTGACCTGGCTTGGTTCAAACTGGATAAACAGTTTGAAGATCTCATCTCAAAAAGCAGAGTGGTGAATTGAAGGACAATCACAAAGTCACATCCTCAGACACTGCCCAATAATCTATAAACGCCAGGGAGCATTATGTTTCCTTCCATGCACGTTTGCCAGGGAATTCAATGCGGCCAATCTGCAGTGAATCCATGTCTGGTGTGATACAGCAGCCAAGCGTCTCTCACATTTCACAAATGTGTCTCCTCGTCTGACCAAGTCACTGGGTCGATGGGAAGGTAAACAGAATGAAAAGTGAGCAGTCTGTGTCATTTAAGGAGAGGGGACATCACATATCTGAGGTCACTGTTTGTTTACATGTTGAGCCACGCTAGCTGCTAGCAGCTAGCAGGATGGAATCGTTGAGGATAGATTGCTCTAGTTTGTTAGGTATCGATCTAGTATACAGTAAAACTTTGGAGAATGAGTTTGTTCACATTGTGCATGTGTTTTATCATGAACAGCTGGCTTCCCTTTCTGCACATACGGTTTGCATAATCAGATGCACAGCTGACTTGACTGAAGGGTTGCCAACTCTCTCACTACTAAATAAGGGACAGGTGCACGGTGCCATGGTGGTGTGAGCATGATGTGTGAATTCAGCGTATATTCATATTCTGATTCAACTGGAAAAGCAGAAATGAAAAATGAATAAACCTTAAAGAAACCACAATTTGGCTCTTTACACAAAAAAAGGCAAAATAAAAATGAAATGCAAAACCTGATGCGCATGAGGAGGCCTGTGATTGGATGACAGGCAGTGTGATTGGCACATGATCTGCCACCACCACTTTATCTGACCTAAGATCTGTTGA
This sequence comes from Labroides dimidiatus, assembly GCA_030710495.1. Classification (NCBI taxonomy): domain Eukaryota; kingdom Metazoa; phylum Chordata; class Actinopteri; order Labriformes; family Labridae; genus Labroides; species Labroides dimidiatus. Next base: position 25,487,695 of record CM061157.1, on the reverse strand, counting down.
GTGCAGTCTACCATATTTACAAGAGTTAATAGCCAATATACAGGACAATTGCAGTCCCATATGAAACAAACCAATTTAGCCCAATATACGTGATGTAGGCTGTGGCACAAGATACTTTCCAGAGGGCTGATTTAAAAATAATTAAATAAATAAATTTTCCTCACTTGAGTTTTCCTCACTGTGGTATATTCTTGGGGTCGAATGCAAAGCTCTTGCAGACTGGATTTGGTCTACAAGCCGCCAGTTGACATTCATTGATGTAGTTTAAAGAAAAAAAATAGTTTAAAGAAAAAAAAAAGTGGAAGACGGACGCATATCTGTGAGCTCTGTCCTTGGAAAGCAGCTACAGCAGAAACAACAACTGAGTCTCCTCCAAGACTATTTGGAACTCATAAAATGGGAGGCAATAAGGAGGGAAAGTCCAAGACAAAAAAAAATCTGTATTTCTGTAAATGTCATACTTCTGTAAATGGAATACAAATTTATAATAATCTGATGATATGTGGAAAAGACGAGAAATGTAAATATTGAGAAAATGGGGACGGGACTAGATAAGCTCTGCTTCTCCCGTCTTCCCTTTCGGACATGTACAATTTGATCAACTATTGACAATGTGTGATGTATAAGTGTGCTGACGTGACCAAAATAAATAAATAAATAAATAAATAAATAAATAAATAAATAAATAAATAAATAAATAAATAAAACAAGAGCAAAATCTGCTGTGTGTGAATCATCCCTGGATGTCCTATTAAACCAGCTGTCAAGATGGATTCATTATGTTGGATCCTAATGATAGCTATGAGCAGTTAAGGCCCCTTAGCCTAACCAGGCATATGGTTAACAAATCATTTTTGGGTTATTAAACAGCCGAACATGGGAAACTTCAGGCCAATCACAGCACAGTAGTAGTATCCAATCTGAGTCCAGAGTTTGGTTGTGCTTCACTCTAACGGGTCGATTGCCATCCTCATGACTGTCATCTCTGTTGCCAGCCTCCAGAGGAAAGGGTTAGATAACTCTCTTTCAGTCAGTAGAGGTTTTGGTGGACCAGGTGGATCAAGGTTTTAGACATCCCTCATTACCAGCAGACCTCTTGGGTTACTAAACATGCAGATCAGCAAGGGCAGCAAAGCCTTTCTGTCTGGATCCAGCTTTGGCCACGTGAGGCCTTAATACCACTGTTCATTTAAAACAGGTGTTACTGTCTGAGTCTGACACTTTTCCAAGAGCCTTCACAGAACTGAGCGTCCTGAATTTTTCAGGAGAGGATTTTAAAAGTCAAACCTTTGGAACATCCCATGATAGAGTTACAGTGGCAGCATTAGCTGCTGAGCTGGAGCTCAGTCATTGATTGGCTGCTGCCTGAGGCCCAACAGTCTAGTATATGCAGAGGTAATTTGATAGCCCTGCTGCTTCATGGTATGTAAATGTAAACTCCTCTCTCCTGCGGTTATGTAAGGTAAACTGGAGACTGTGAGGCAGTCTTGGAGAGACAAAGGGATGTCACCTCTGAGTAGGTTGGCAGGTTTTTCCATTGGGTAAAAGGAAGGGCAAAATAAAGTGTTTTTTGAGTCTTTTTTGTCCCTTTGGTGGCCCTGTAGGATCTTCAACTGATTTACAGCCCAGTAAAATCTCTATTTTTCTCTCTCTTGTGTTTTAGTGCTCTCAACAAACCCCTTTTACTCTGGGGTCAAAGCTATGGGCAGACCTTGGTGTTTGAGGCCCACCCCTCCAGGAGATCCTCATGTGATGGCCTCATCATTTCAGGAAGTCTCATGAAGTTTTTTTTGTTTGTTTGTTTGTTTGTTTTATTCAGAATGGAGTATTTTGATCAGTTTACAGACAGATTGAGAGACTTCCACAACATACAAATATGTAGAGGCTTGAAAATCTGCACACGCTCAGTCTGAAAGCAAAACACCCCCTCTTTAAAGACCCACAGAGAGAAGACTGACAGTTAACCTAAAAACATTCAGCTGAGGAAGAAGGAGACCTGATAAAGGGCAATTTGACCAAAGTCAATCCAGCAGGGACATGGATACCTAATTAACAGCGCACAGAGCTATTAGGAGCAGATTAAAGAGAAAGAGAGACACCTGATAAAATCAGATAGACAGTGACCTGGTAAAACTGAGCCTTGATAATCTCCCCGGGGTGTTGGAGATCAGTGAGTCTCTGCGGTAAGACATCACTGCTACCGATGCTACAAAATTACACCAACTGTTCCTCTCATAACCCTGTCAAAGATCAGGCGCTGAGAGCACACTAACTTTGAGCATTTAGTTAATGGCAGCTGTTCTCAGGCAGGGACGGCACTGCAGAAACAGGGAAACATCATTTCAGCACCTTTTTGTCAACATAATGAGGATGGAAGCTTTCAAGCTCAGACGTTCGAGCATTTATGTGCAATTTGTTCATCAACAACACATTTCAAGCTGCTAAGTGCTCCATTACCGAAATGTCTGTTTATGAAGACCAGGTGTGCTGGAATCTGCTTTTGTTTGACAGGAACCAGGGTCTCCATGGACAGAGTAGTTAGGCTGGACTCCACACTGAGCTCAGGATCCTTTGTGAGAACATGTCTTTGGGGGAACCTTACAGCTAGCGTGACAGTGCTAAGTTCTGTTACAGCTGCTGCTGTTAAAGACTTAAAGGTCTCAACATGTCATCATACTTTACAATAAATACGGCTAAATACATGAACAGATGTTAGCTGATTGAATTCATGTAAAGCGCATATGAGGTGGTTTGATTTGGATGCATGTAGGCTTGATAAACAATGTTTAAGGCGATAGCTTTAGCTTTAACTATTTTTATGACTTAACGGTTAGTAAGGACGGCCTCAAGGGGGAACTTTGTTTTTGTTTTCTATGTTTGTTTGTTTATGTTTTTGTTTCCGTTTTTTGACTTACAACAATTGTAAATATGGGGAAATATGATACATTATTTAATATATACACATAATAGTAACATTGCATCGTAATTAATTGCATAAAGGAAGCTTATTAGCAATATGTTATTAACTGATGGCTAAGGGGTGGGGCTTAACAAGTTTTGATTTCTGCCCACTCCTTTTCGAATATGTCTGTTTACATTTTGTGTGGATACACATTCAAAATCATTTGTTTTCAAATCAAATCAAATCAAGGGAAATATTTTTACCAATTATCTAACCAAGCACATGAAATCCAACCCTGCCATTCACATCTCGTTGCATAGTTTGGATGCTGAATGTGAAACAAAAGCACATTATTGGTTTGATCTAAAATCACTTCTGCCATCTAGAGTCTGAGACCTTTGAAGTAAACCTTTCCTGTTTGAGTACCTTATGAAACTAAAAGTCTTTGTGAAGTATCACCTCAAACCATGACCCTTTTCTGAACTACCTATTTGTCATCTAAAATTGAATACAGACAGCATAAAGGCTTGTTAGCGATAGCATCACATGACGCACACTGTATCCATGGATCTCTGAGCCAACAGTCAGTTCTGCATGTTGTCTTTGGATGGCCACCAACCATTCTTGATAGAATTAGAATTTTCTAAGCAAAGTTTTGAGTTTTTAATTGAGTGACTTGTTTTTAATTTAACCAATGGTCTCCCTCTCCATCATCCTAATCCTGCTGGTCCTCCCTCTCCTGGCTTCTGGCCTTCTGTCTGGCCCTATTGGTTCTCTCTGCCCCTGAGTCTGGGCCTGCACCCAGCACCTGTCTACCCCTGAGCGTCTGTTTGGCTCCATTCATGTAGAACATAACCGAGCTTTCACCCAGGAGCAATCACAGTGGGCTTTCCCTGACAGCTCGTGCTTCAGAATGAAGGGTACTGGAGGTGACCTGATTCAGGAAGTGCCCAGGTGAGAAACTCAGGTGACAGAGTGTTTGAATCTTACCTTTCTTTTTAAAGTACTCGTCCTCATATCCATCGGAGGAGTCTGTGTGATACCCCAGCAGCTCATTCTGGTAGATCACAGCGTAGTCCACCTGTTTGTTTTTGGATTTCTTCCCCTTTTTCTTTTTATCTTCGTCGCTGTCTGCTGATCCCTTCTTTGCCTTCTTCTTCTTCTTTTTCTTTGAGTCTTCCTCCTCTTCCTGCTCTTCAATCAGAGGCTCCTCGTCATCCTCAGTGTGAGACTTCTTCTTCTTCTTGCCATCTTTGGACTTCTTCTCCTTTGATCCCATCTCCTCTTCTCCCTCTGGAGTTTCTGCGGAGGACTTTTTCTTCTTTTTCTTCTTCTCCTCCTTCGCCCCCTCAGTCACTTCCTCGGTGAGTTTCTCTGAGCTCTCCTTTTTGGAATCGATCTCGGGGTCATTATTGTTCTGCTCCCCCTCCTCTGCCTCATTTTCAATCACAGCACCACCTTCAACATCCTCATCTATCTTCTTTTTCTTCTTCTCTTTATCTTTTTTCTTCTTCTCTTTCTCCGGGGCCTCCTGATTGTCGGAGCCCTCTGTGCTCTTGTGTTTCTTCCGACTCTTTTCTCCTTTTGAGCTGTCCCCATGGGTCACACCTTTGCTCCTCTCCTTTAACTTTGGCTCCGTTTCCTCTACCTCGTCATCAACTTCTTCGGTTTCTTCTGGAGCTGTGGATTTTTTCTGTTTCGACGGCATCTTTTATTCATCCACTTCCCTGGCCTTTAGTTTCGTAAGTGCTGCCTTGAGTTTCTAATAGTGTAAGACAATTCATTTGACCCTTGCCTTCACAGAGTTTCAGGGATGCTGAGGTGCAGAGTGGTCTGGGTGCGCGGAGCTGCAGGGAAACGGACTCAGGACATGCAGAGGTAGTGATGTCTGCCTGGATGTCTCCTGCCGGGGCAACATACATGACCATACAACCAAACAACACATGACTCATGAAAAATTACTGTCATCTCAGCAGTCACGTGACCCACAGGAGAAAGCCCTGTGAAAAAGGAGCCTTGCACAGAGAACTTATCCTCTCTGCCACGGCACGCTCCATTATTCATGGTGTTAGGATCGCTTTACGGGCCGGGGGTGTCTCGCTTTTACCTGCAGTTACACGCACGCAGACAGTTAGACACACACACATAAACACACACATACACAAACTCTACCCTAGCCACAACGAAAGTAGAGAAATGAGAGAAACAAATAAATATTAACATATGGACTGTTATAATTAGGGATGCTTGGACCCAATACCAGAATCGATACCAAAGCCCAGATACCTGAGCTTTGGTATCGACCAATACAGATACTAACCAGATCTGAGAGCAGCACTAATTTAACATTCTCTATTCTTTAATATGAGACTGAGAATTATTTATTTTCAGACTTTTCTAACTTTATAAACCAGAATGAAATAATCGTTATTTTTATGGCATCATAAATGTATAAATGTGTAGTGATTCATGAAATATCTCCATTTTGTTTTCCCTTCATGGTATTTAAGCTGTGACAATCAAAAAAGTGCACCAACGTAGTGCGCACACGCGGTTGTTGAAAGCAGAGAAGAGCATAGAATTGAGTTATTCAATTAAAATTCAAAGAAGTCCAGTCAGAAAAAAATGTATTGTATCAAAGGTCCGGAACATCATACTGTATAAAACTTTATATTATTTTTTTGTGATGTTAAATTAACATATATTTGACGATGTTTATGGTGGCTTAACATTTAGTGCGCAGTCTCTGAGTATCAAACAGTGATTTTGTGCTCTCAAAGGTAAAAATGGACATAACTGAGTCAGTCCACTTTTCTTTTCTCAGACTGTGTAATTTGTGGACGTTATTCTCCCTAACTCCAGCTCACTCGTCTCTTCGTCCTCTCATTCTCTGTCGTTTTCTTTATTCGTCCTTTCTTCTGCCCCCGGCTTCTAAACTTTCGCCAGCATGCGGAGTGGCAGTATTTAAAGCCTGTAATGCAAAACCTTCATTGGCCGAGAAGCATCACATGGGATGGCTTAACTCAAATGCAATTGGTCCGTACTTTTCCAGCACTACTCTACCAAAACTGTGAATTCTGTAAAAGCTTTGCTGATGAAAATAAAAATGTTTTGTCAAATTTAAAATCCCCTTGTCGTTTATCGATGAGGGGTCTGGGTCCGCATAGCATGGTGTTTGGGTCCAGACCCGGACCATGGTCCGCCATTTGGTGATGCCTGGCATAGAATTGAGTTGTATAGATCAACCCTTTGTCACCAATATCTGATCGAACTTTTAGAGTCTGTATCAGAACATACTCAAAGCCAGGATTAAATCAGTGCATCCTGAGTAATCATGGTTACCTGGAAGGCAAAAATATCCATCTGATTATTATTTACTAACATTATGGCAACTTAAAACTGGCTGCATAGTCTAGTTAAAAGAAGAGACAAACATTTAAGAAGTATTATGAATTATTGTCGTCCTGTAGTTAAATAAAAAATGTCTCAACTCATATTTCTCTCTTAATTTGAACCCAAACCATTAGTTCATTTATCTCGCTTAGTATGACATCAGAGAAAAACAGTTTGTTTGGGATTACAATCATCTAGAAACGTAGCTACTAACTGTAACCAGCACCATAAAAGTTTAAGTTTTTATTCCTAAATCAGCTCTGCACTTGATTCATTAAGCATACTGAGTGATAATCTTTATTTTTCCAATTAGCATAAAGCAAATTTTAATTCAGGTAAGTTTAACATGCATTACAGTAAAAATAAAGACAGGACAGGAAAAAACGACATAAATATGATTGTAAAATAAATAAATAAAACACAATAGCAGGTGTTTACAACTAATGGTGTGCTTTACTACATAGCCATTTCACCTGAATGCTCTACTTGCTCTATTTGTTTCTTTTAGAGCTTTAACAAACACACTGATTAAGTTGCTCAGCGTCTTCCCCAAAACTTTAATATGTTGGATTCATCATAGTTTTTTTTTCTACTATGAGGATAATAACCCAGATTCCTCTGGGCTGAGATAAGGAGCATCTCCATCACACTGGTGTACATATCTTCACCTGACTATAAGCCAAATCATCCCATTAGGCTTATTGCTGCCACCTGACACCTGATGTTGATATCGAGGGGAAGGGCAGAGTTTGGTCATATTGATCTTTCAACATCAGATTACCCGACCGACAGATGACAGCGGAGAGTCAAACCTCATACAACCCAGGGTAACGAGGAGCCGATTCCATAACATATGAGAGGAGATGCTACAGTATTGTTTTACCAATCACATTTACAATATTTAATTCTTAAGTGATGTGGTTATGTTACTTTATATTACCTTATGTATTGTTATGTAATGTTATTGTTTCTCACATCTTTTATGTTTCAACAATCACTGTGACTTATATCTAGAGCTTGAACATGACAGAACTTTGTGGTTATTTTATACTGTCCAGTTAAACTTGTACAGTTCAGATAACAAGAAACTGGGGTCACCAAAAAGCTATTCTTCCTTATTTTGTTGACATTCTAGGATAAAACTGATCCCAGTTCTCCATAAAAGTGTAAAATTTGACAGTAAATACTATTTTATGAGACAACTACAATTCATCTTTAACTGGCATGATTCATTTCTTGTATTTGCTTTCGCTGACTGTAGATAACTATTTAGCTAACTATACATGAAGAAAACTTCTCAATAATAAATTCATCAAGTGAGAAATTCTTTTGCTGAGTTTATGAACCTTACTTTTAGCTTACTATTCAATTATCTTTATTATAACTCGCTGTTTAATGATTTCTGTCAGTTATAGTATATATAGTAGCTTTTTTAACTAACATTTCCAGCTTCATTTAGCTAACATTTCCAGCGTATTTCAGCTAATACTTCTAGCTTTTTTTTAGCTAACATTTCCAACTTGTTTTAGCTAACATTTCCAGCATTTTTAGCTAACATTTCCAGCTTTATTCAGCTTACATTTCTAGCTTTTTTAGCTAATATTTCCAAATTGTTTTAGCTAACATTTTCAGCTTCATTTTGATAATGTTTTCCAGCATCTTTATCATGTATCGCTAACCTTTTCCAAAGTCTTCAACTTAATATAAATCATATCATATCATATCATATCATATCATATCATATCATATCATATCATATCATATCATACTATCCTATAATTTATTTCATGTCTGTTTTATCAGATATTTGACTCACACGATGGGTTTCTTTGCACTCCTGTAGCAGTGTGTTTCAGTGTGTGTGTGTGTGTGTGTGGTGGGGCTTTAGGGTGGAGTTTTATAAGGTTTGGTGTGGCAGGCAGAGGATGACAGACGTGTGATTTAACACGGAGAGAAGCCTGACATGTAAAGACCTCAACAGTAACTGAACTCTAAGCTGGGATGAGCCATATTCACAGCCATACTGCACTGAGTCAGAGAGAGGACACCCACACCAGCAGCTGCTGAATAATGGAGGTGTTGACAGTAGCTGTGCTTAATGAGCTAATTGCAGGGGACGGAGCAGAGGTTAACTGTTCCAAAATGAGATCGCTGAATTAGTCTCATGTGTCCTTTGTGGCTCTCAGCGCAAACCAGTCACCAGGTACCACTGCCTCCGACTCAGGCTGGTAATAACTTATGAAAAACACATACGACAGGATCAGTACGAAAATCCAAACAAGTTTATTTACAAACACAATACAGTAAAAAGAATGATCAAGAGTCAGTTAAGAAGCACTGTGTCATATATCAACACCATCAGTACACAAGCCAGCTTCATTCCTTTCTCTTTCTGGAGTCACATGTTTCTACATCTGTTCGGTGGTCGAGCCACAGAGGGTTTGGTATTTAAATCAGGTGAACCTACGTCTCCTGTGCAAAAGCACACAGAAAGTCTGAGTAGACAACAGAAAGAGCATGTTTAGATCTGATGAGAAATGATGTCCTTCAAACACTAAATCCTGGAGTGCTGCAGAGCCGAGCAGGAAAACAAGAGCAGCAAAAAGGGAAAAAAAGAACAGTTTAAAGTCTCTTTTGCAAGAAAAAGAAAAGAAAAACCTGCACAGCAAGCGAGAGCTCGATCATTCAAAGACTTTTTACAGTTTTAAGGGGAAGGTGGATAACACAGTAGTCTTACAAGTGTCCTAACATTTCACAAAAAGGGCAGCAACCAGTCTTCATTCCTGCATCTTTAATCATGCATCCGCTTTTATAAAATGCATCTCAATCTGTTCTTCCTTCTGTGGAAACAGTCTGTATGTATCCTCAAAGCACTGTGAACTTCTGTGGAGGCTGAAGTGTAAACATATCTCAGTGATCATTGAAGCAGGCACACACAAAGCCAAGTATAGAGTTAAGTCATGCAGAGCATTACATAGTTATGAATGGACCGTACGGTCAGACGTCACTACTTCCTGTATGTTAAAGGCTGAGAGATTCTTCTAAACCTTTGAGAGTCTCAGACGCCCTCTGATTCAAGAGACAAACTGGTTTCATTTTTATGTTTTGTGGATACGCAAAAACACAACGGTGCATTGCATATCTCCTAGAGGGGGTTGTTATCTTATAAGGCAGCATGGTTTAAGACATGAATGACGAAGAGAGGCTGGGTCGCTAAACGCTGCTATGTGTTGCTTTACAAATCCGGTGGCCTTAAAGAGTGAAGGTTTGCTGAGATGGTGGAATTAAAGACTTATTTTTCTATCTGTTAATATCCTCTGTCTTGCTTTTTTTTTTTTGCACATTTTCTTCGCCAGAAACATTGGAAGATTTCTAAGATAAGACAAGAAGAGGGCCACTGAAAACTGTCCCTTTCTTAGTCTTTGAAAATATTCACCCAGCCACACTGGAGAATAAGAAATAGATTAGAAAAGTAGACAACTGAATGTTACAAGTTCCTTTTTTTTCTCTTTTAGTTTAGCTTAATATCAAGTTTTCGTTGAACACAAACATTAAAAGCTGCCACACCCACAGAGTGTCCGAGATAAAGAGAGAAGAGAAAGGAAACGAGGGGGCACGAAGACACCCAGTGCGGCCCATTTCAGCGTAAATATCTGTGCAACGTTGAAGTAGAAAACAACATCTCTGTACAGCAGAGCCACTAGAAAACTTCACAGAAACGACATCACTATGAAGACCACTTTTCACATTAAAAACAAGCATCCGGTGGAGCGATTCTGAGAAAACCTTCAGCTTCTGATTGGCTAAAGAAAAACTGATGTTCACGTCGAAGATGGGAGTTATGTTGGCTTTAAAGCAGGCAACCTTCAAGGTGTGGATGATGTAGAAAAGAGGAAGTGAACACAGGTAACGGCAAACTATCGTTTCGAATATGGAGAAAATCAACTGTTATTTGGCTTCTAAACAGAACAACTCAACAGACGGGATCTGAATTGAACTCAAAGTGTAAAATGTAGGTTTAAAGGATCACGTGCATTGCCCTGTGTGTACGTTGATGATCCCACGAGTGTGCATGTGAATGAAGTTGAAGATTTCATGTGGCATAGCGTGGAAGCCCGGCCTCGGCTTGACGTTATCGTAGTAATGATGGGTGATGAAGATGCCGGAGGGATTCATGGGGAAGGCCCAGAAGCCGTAGAGGTGGACCTCCTCGCACATCTCCATGGCGGCCGTTACAAGCATCAGACCGCTGCTGAGGCGTTTGGCCCGGACACCCTGAACTGCCCAGAAACGCTGCACATTCAGGAGGTACTGTGGGTGGAAGAAGAAGACGCCTCTCTGGGAGTCGAAGTCGTCCAGCATGTACTTGACTCTGAAAGATACGTCGGTGTTTCGGGTGTTGTAGAAGGCAGGAAGCACCACCGAGGAGTTCTCGTAATTCTGGAGGACTTCGTAAAACGGGCGCCGCCATTTCTCCAGCTTCTGAAATCTGCATGGGAAGTGAAAGGTGAGGTTTAAAAAAGGCAGAACAGAAGAAAGAAGGACTAAAGAGGGGTACACACATAAGGATTTTCTTGATCGTACTGTGTGTAACGATTCTGTCCCACCACCGATCTAGAATCGGGTCCACAAAGACAGAAATCTTGCGTGACCAAACGTGATCAACACATAGCAACAACCAGCTAACACCAAACGCAACATGGAAGAGGACAAAGAAGAGGGAATGATGGTGGTCTTGGGAGTATTTTTGATGGAAAATTCCCGAACCAAAAAAAGAAAAGACTGTGGAAAAAATCCTGGAGCCACCGGCAACACGGACTTTCCTCACAGACTTTCCGCGTCAGGTCAGCCATGCTTGATTTTGTTTACATCTGATTCCTCGTTCCTCCTGATTGGCTACATTCCATTCTACAACAACTCACGGAGTCATGACTTGGGAGTCGTCAGCTTTCCTCACACATGAAGATTATTGGTCATAAATATTGAACAAGTTTAATATTTACGGTTGTCGGCCCCGACCCGTTTTGAAGCTGATTATCTGGACAAATTCACTCTTAACACACCTCAGACCATGAGATGATCCGATTGGATAATCTTATAAGACTTAAGATAATCGGGCGTTGTCTGTTCTTGGTCTGGAAGGAGGAAAGTCGGGACAAAAACAGCCCGACAATCGTTACGTGTGTACCCCGCTTAAAGAGGAAGTGTTGGCTGTGATTTGGATGTGTACCTCTCAGTTATGATGCTCGGATTTACTGTCACCAGATCAGTTCTGGTGCCAACGTCAGCGGTGTATTTCTCACTGATAGGCGGGATGTTGCACCTGCAAAATAGAAGATAAATGAAAGATAAATAGAAAATAAAGGCACCATGAAGGTCGGGTTCATTTGACTTGTACAGATGTTGGAAAGCTGTTGTGTTGGGCTGTACAACAGACTGAGTGAGCAATATTTTACACGACTGTTTTCTGAGCCGCTCTCCTCAACAGTGGTCTTCAAATCGTAGCTTAGTTTAGTGTGTTTTCTCACCGCTAGCTACATTAGCTAGCTTTTCGCAACAAAGAAGAGATTTTGCAAGAGAGAAAACCATCTGTGCAGCCCGACACGACATATTAAAGAGTTAAACTGTGAATACCTGAACACGAAATCAGCCGAGTCGATCTCCTTTCCACATTTGCTGTTCTTGATGATGCCACCGTTTCCAATCACAGCACATTTCTTGTACTGAGACTTGGAGTACGGCATATCCTGGATTAACAAACACACAAACACACGTTGCAAACTTCAAACTGACAGCATCAACACTTGGGTCGGTATATCAGATTAGGAGTGCCAGTGTTTTCAGATCAGGGCGTGCGCTCACATCTGGGAACATTTTGAAGACCTCGGTGGTGATGGGAAGGATGCCGCTTGTGTCTACCTCGTATCTCAGTTTGGTTCCTGCAGGAGTGTTCCTCTTGGTGGTGAACAGAAAGGAGGGAGCGTTACAGCAGCGAGACAGAGACATCCTGGAGGACATGAAGAAGAAAGAAGAAGACTTTATGGAGACAGACGTCAAACGAGAACAGGAACATCTAGAAAGAACCCTGACGTATGAAAAACAGATTGTAGACCGGTTATTGTGACAGCTCTAAATTAAATATATTCACTTTGTGAGCTCTAAAACAGTCATGTATGAGATATAAAAGGTGTTCAGATGATCATTTATTCTTCTAATGAAATGTTCCGACGCAATGGGATCCCGTCTGGAAAATGAGACGAAACAGCAGCACAGTGAGATACAGAAAGACACCACATGATTCGACGCTATGCAGGATGGTTTGTCTGGGACGGCAGGTCTGAAAACTGTTCGCTGCCTCCAAAGTAGCATCAACAAACAGAAACAAGAGCAACAGACTACCCACGTGTTTCACACTACGCTCAACATCAAGACGAGAAAACCTCAAGAGGGACTTCCTCCTGATGGAGTCATGCTTACTTGAAGTTGCTGGTTTCCTCCTTGTTCTGCTCCCACCTACACACCTGCAGGTTCCTCCATCTCTCAAACAGCTCGGATGTTTTCACCCTGCCAGACAGGAGGAGAGACTTGTGGGATAAGGGAGGATACCCATGGCCACTTATTTTCCGTTTGAAGTTTCTACATTGAAGAGACATCATAAAATTGACTGAAGAAGAGAAAAACAAGGTGAGACATTTGCAGTGTTTACTCCTGAGTGACGGTAGACTGATGGATCTAGACTTTTGGACTCAAAGACTTGGGTTCATGGAGCGTGTCTGCAAATAGCTGTCCTTGGACTGACATCTGAAGGATGTGATGTGCTCTGGGAGGCTGGGTGACACCATTACACTGACTGAGTGTCAGGACAGAGTGAGCACAGCTGCTCTCAGCCTCACACACACGCTCAGCAGAGAGGCTTTTGGCTCTGAACGATCAGAATCAGTGGGCATTAAAGTTTGGCAGCCGGAGGGACGAGCAGAAAAAGGTCACTGGATAATGTTCATAATGGCAGTACAGGAAATGTGCCTCTAAATCTGCCAGCAGCACAACCGGCTCATTGAAGAGAGCCATGAATCTTCCTGTAAACAAAGTGCAGTTTGTGGATCTGCTTCATTTATAATGTACTGATGTTTAACTGTCAGCTTAATTACAGGATGGAAGCTGCGGTCTGTCTTTTATCGCAGCACTCAGATCAATCAGCCTCTCACATAGAACAGAATAAAATCATTTCAGCTTGTGCTCAAAGTCGATCAGATCCAAAATAGAGGTGAGTTTTTAATTTAAAGCCTCATGGAGCGCACTGCAAAAACTGACAGTTGTCATATTTTGTAGGGTTGCAAAAGGGTGGAAAAATTTGGGTAAATTTAAGGAAAGTTTCTCAGGAATACTGGACGATTTTCAGGGTTTTGTTGCTGTCATCTTGAAATGTTTTTTCTAAAAAGTAATGGGAAATTTAAGTTAAAAAATTTTGGAAATTTTCTTTTTTTTTCCTTATTATTCTCTTGAATAAAGTTTTAACAAATGCTCATTGGAATGTGTGTCATTATAAGCGTCTAGCTACAAGAAATGTCTATTTTTTTTTATATTTTTTATATTTTATTTTCTTTTTTTCAAATATTTATTATTTAATTTCATTGAAAAATGCTGTATTAGACGTTTGCATCCATGTCTGCTTATGCTGTTAACCAACATGTTTAATATGTAATAGTATGTGAACATGTATATGACCAGACTGGGGTCCACATTCGAGATTTCCTGCTACTTAACAGATGTTTTTTTCTTGCCGCCATGATGGAGGGATTCATGATTGGCTATATGGATTCATGTTGGGTGTTGGATGTATATATTTGTATATATATGTATATGTGTATCTTTATATGTATATATGTATCTATGCATATATGTGTATCCTTAAAATGAGGAGCTTTGTGCTTTATTGTAAAGTGTCTTGAGATAACACTTGTTATGAATTGGCGCTATACAAATAAAGATTGAGATTAAAGATTGAGGTGAATGCAGGAAATAAAAATTCCAATGGAAAGTTTCCAACTTTAAAAATTTCCAGATTTTTTTTGTAACCCTACTTTTTAGACTTAATATGAGACACTTTCTCCTGAAAGGTCCAGAAAAATGTTTTATTTTAGGATATTAACAGTAGTTGTGAGTTAAAAAAGAAAAAATATATATAATTAACTGAGAGGTTTTTAGGTTTTCTAAATTTTTAATCACAGTTAATCTCATTTTAATCTCATGTCAGTACTGAATCAATGATTAATCAGCTGAAACATGTTTATTTTCAATCAAACACTTTTTTAATGTAAATTAGAGTTCAATGAACATTCCTACATTTTAAACAGGTAATGTTCACAAAGTTCAACTCATAAATTAAAGTTTTTAAGGACCTTTTGTCATCTTGAGTGTAGGTTTGCGGCCCCGTGTGCTCGTACTCAGACTAGCTGTGGCGTCCGTGCTCGGCGCTGCTGTGAACACTCTGTGGCTACGCTACGTATCGAGCATTGAGGTGATAGCAGAGGCTCGAGTTACTCCGGTGATATTCAGACTCTTTGTCGCATAATTTGCACACAACATGTTGCATTCTGTAATTTATTAAACGTAATTAACACGTTAAATTCCCAGCCCTGATTCGAAGACAAAAATGACTGTTTTTAAAGAGTTTGAGAAAAACTTGGCAATGGGGTAAGAAAAACATTCTTATTAAATTTTTCTTGTATTAAGATTTTTTTTATTTCCGAGGAACTTGAAAAGTAAATACAAAGGGCTGTTTCAGCAAGTAGAACCAGAACCAAATTTAGACCCTAGTTCCTGTGGTGGAAAAGCACATAGTACCTAAAAAAGTTCCTCATTCCCTGCAGTCAAAAAGCATCCTGTGTCTAGTTTTTGTCGATTTAATCAGCTGATCAGAGGTTAGTATCAGGGTCATGCTGAGTGTTTACATCTGCAACATTTTACACGCTGATACCTTTGCTTCTGTAATATTTCAGCTGAATCATCAAGAAAAAGTGATGACACTGAGAAACGCTCCTTACTCTAAGTCCATCAAAAGAAAATGACCGACACACTGAACAGCCTCTTCATATCTGACGATGACTACATGTGTCCAGCATGTCCTAAAACAGGAATAAATAGAGCTGTAGATACGGAGCTATGAGCGGCATGAAACATTAAACTGACCATGAAAACAAAAAAGAGGCAGTCAAAAAAATGTCTGATGTCTGATTATCCGCTGTGTGTTTGTTTCTCATCTTACATGAATCAGACTATCACAGGTTTCCACCTTTCTTACCTGAAAACAACCTGAAAATGACCCTCAGGGTTAAAGATGTTATTCCAAACAAAGTGTCAGCTTCACCGTCATAAACACTTACATGGTCAAGACTTTGACGTCCATGATCTCCTGTCTGAGCTCCCTACATGCTGTAGAGTTGTATTCAAAGGAGCCTTCATAGTTTCCCAGATACCTGGAGAGACAGATACAGTCATCCTCTGCCTGAACACACACACGTATACACACACACATAGAGCAACAGCATTCAGGTTCAGTTCAAACACAACACTATAAACAGTGTGTGAAGGAAAACATCTTATCTTTACTCTTAAACGTCTACAGCTTGGCGTTACAAACTACCGTCAGTAAAGCATTGTGGGATGACAATGACGAGACGTGATGGGCTGATATAAGGCGTCACATACAGGTTAGTAATAAACTGTTTACTGGACACTTGCACCAGATTCTGTTGCATCTTAGTCTAAACCAATGAGAGACTCTGACTGAAAACATCTCATATTCTCATCGTCTTAATTATCGAGCTGTTTGTGACGTAA
This sequence comes from Labroides dimidiatus, assembly GCA_030710495.1. Taxonomy (NCBI): domain Eukaryota; kingdom Metazoa; phylum Chordata; class Actinopteri; order Labriformes; family Labridae; genus Labroides; species Labroides dimidiatus. The sequence continues at coordinate 25,471,560 of CM061157.1, read as the reverse complement.
ACCTTCTGTGCTTTAAAGAAATCTACATTCCATCTGGATCTGAAAGGATGTTTCAGTGTTGGATAAATGTGCCGAACAGGAGAGCCTTTTTATCTTAATAATAATAATTATTATTATAGTTTAATTTCAGTTCACTATTCTGCACAAACATGCAAATTGACTCAGTAGCTCATTTATTGTTCTCCTTACGCATAAACACACACAAAATGTTCATGCAAACAGGTAATCACAGTATGGAGACAATAAATTACAAAACTTTAAAATTGAAGACTTTAACTTGGATATAAAATAATTTCTTTGACACACATTTTTAAATGGTAACAGTAACCAAAAGAAGACAGAAATCATGTCTGAGTTTGGGTGTAGCTGAAGACGTGTTTCTACGGACATTCACTTCTCGTTGGAGTTCCCACGTATCTCCTGCTTTCTTTTTTTTGTGTGATCATGATGCCTTATTTCTCGCAGCACAATGTTGTATTTGCATGCAGCATCAGCATCAGCATCAGCGTGCATTCTGGGTAAATGTGTGTGGGTTTATGTTCAGGATGCAGTGTGGGCTGTTCAGGATGGAGGTTCATATCTTTACTCGATGCTAAATCCATGTGAGCAGAAGACGTTTGGCACATTTTCCGTCATTCCTGCCTCTGGATTAAAAAAATCTCTCTGGAGTGGACGGATTTGAATATTAAATATTAAATATTAAACATTAATTTACCTCCTAACTAAGTTTGGTAACCTGTGGCTCGTTTCTCTGGATCTGAGTAAGTTTTGTCTTCGGTTAGTGTGTAAAGTTTACACCAAACAAAACGTTAAAATTAACCGCTTCATAACTTCAGTTGTGTCTTTGTTTCATCGTACCCCGGAGACGTAAGTTGTTTTCTTTCCATGTGGCCAATCAGTGACGAGCTTTAGCTCCTGCGCCCTGTTGGCCCTGTAAACAAGCTAACGGACAAAACTGATGCTAATCAAAAATAAATTAAAAAGAAAACAGCAGCGTAAAGTTTTATAAAATGTGACAAAGTATTTTGACACAGTGATAATTGTTTCAAATAAGAAGTTATTTGATTTCTCTGGAGCAAATATCAGTAAAAACACTGAGTAGTGAAACTGTTAACTCCTTCAATCCCAATGTTTTGCCTCATATTTTTTTATATCATATTATTATATTTTTATTTCTTCATTTCTTTCATATCCTTTTATTTTAAAACTTAAATTAGCCTCCCAAAGGTCAAACCAACAAGAGATTCAGAAAGTAGAAAAAAAATAAATTGATTGATTGATTGATTGATTGATTGATTGATTGATTGATTGATTGATTGATTGATTGATTGATTGATTGATTGATTGATTGATTGATTTTTGGGTTGATGTAACCCATCATGGAGGACTTGACGTCTACTGAAGATGTAGCTTATTCTTATGTTGGCACTATCTCTACTGGATGTTATTAGTGTGTGAATTCTATCCTAAATTAAAAATTAACTTTAAAGTAGGCTAACTTTAAACTTTAGCACAGCTGGTGCAACCCAACGCTAATGGTCAAATTTTGCTTTTACATTTAATCAAGACTCGGAATCACTCAGAAGACATTAAACTAATTCTTCCTCTTGTGGAACAAAAGTCAAACTCCAAAGGAATTAAAAATACAGCCGAACTCTTTTTGTCACTGTTGGGAGTTTTGTATCCGATTTGATCTGGAAGGACCGTTCCGAAATCCGGTTCAAGTCGTCTTTAGATGAATGTTTTCAATTTAACTTGATAAGGAACTTTGCTAACTTTGAGGCTTTGTGAAAAGTTCTCCAGAGCAAAGTCTGTGTGACACGCAGTACCAATTGTAGCCATAGGGGTCACTGTTTAAATGTGTTGTCCAGGGCTCGTCTGCACATCCAGCTGTTAGCCATGAAACAGACCGTTTGTACTAATGATGAAAAAAAATGGATTAGCGGTATAAGCCAGGTTAACGCCCCAACAGACGCGAAATTTGATAGAGGCAGGTGCGAGAGGCAGGATTACCACAACTGTCCAGCTGTTTTAAAGATGGAGGACGTCATGTTTATGTTTTACCATCTAAGACGAAATATAAAGAGAACAGATATTTAAGGACTGAATGAATCCTTTTAAAAAAGTATGACGATGTGGAGCTAAACAGAAAATTTAGATTCAGGAGACACGTTTATTCACGGTTCCAGGAAGTTCTGACGGTCCCGTTTGTATAACGGCTGGACGTGCAGGCGAGCCCTGATCGGTTAAAATCCAGACTTTTTAGACCTCAGTGTAACTTAATATTAAACATAAATACATAAATGTTTATTATCAAAGAGCAAACGTTCACTTTAAACAAACTGAATCAAAATTTTTGCTTTTAAAGGACTAAAATTAAAGAGCCACATGAAGCTGGAGCTAAATATCAAAGAAGGCGGATTAGGAGGTAAATATTTAAGGCTTTTATTTTGAAGGCCTGAAGTTTCTGAATCCTCTTTGATGTAACTGAACTAAGAGCTCTAAAGTATAAAATGAAAGGCCTTTGAGTTTTTTTTTTTTTTTTTGTTGACTGCATGCAAATAAAACATTGTTCATCTGGTGTCACGAGGCAGTAACCAGACGTCAAACAGCTTTCAGCCAAAGGATTCAGTCTCGTCTTTAACTTCCCTTTTAGGCAGAGTCACCTGACTCTGGCTTCATGGAAATAAATACTTTGACCGTTATCTTAAAGCATATCTGAGTATTTGAAGCTCTAAAATTCACATGTTGAGAAACTGAGCTGTGAGTGTTATTTCTGGTCACATCGGACGTCACGCGGACATCAGATGGTGTTTCTGCAGATGGAGAGTTTGTTTTTTTTTTTACCTGTGGCTGTGGATGAAGATGAGGCAGGTTGAAAAGGAAAGAAGGATGGAAATAAAAAGAAGACAACGAGCCATACAATGAAGGGATGCATTAAAGGAACAAGATGCTGGGATGAAACCGTACAAATAAGGACGGATGAAACTGGTTGTCTACATCCACCTGATGATGCAGTGTGTATTTCTGAGGCTTAGAGAAGAGGTCTGACACTTCAACAAGGATTTTCATGCTGGTTTTAGCTAAGATGATGAAACCTTTGCAAGTGTTCTCTGTTCACTTCTAAGAGTAAGACAGTCAATCACTAATGGAGATGAAGATCATCTCACAGGGCGGGTCAGCTTAACCGTACAGTGCTGGTTCAAAACCAGTCCAGGAAGAGGAGACTGATGAGGGTTTGTAGCTTTAAGAGGAGACAAATCTGGCACGTTCCTGTCTTACTGAAGCAGGGTACAGTTAAGAAGAAAAGGGGGGGAGGGGGGTCAATCCAGGTCGCAGAGAGAGACAATGCAGATGTGAGAAGGGGAGATAGGGGGGAGCAGAGAGAACGTGTCCACACTATGTACATGGCATACACACAGAGCTGTGCAGAAGACATGAGACACAGGTTGAGGAGGACAAGGCATTTGGAAATGGGTGCTGGATGGGACACAGAGGTACGAAGAGAAGCCAGAACATCAGCAGGAGACCGCGGTGTCAACACCAGCTTCTGGAGGGAGAGGGGGGGGAGGAGGGGGATGTAAGGTGTCAGGGGTCTGGGGGGGTCGAGGTGAACGGGATCAGACAACATGCAAGAGCAAATCTGAAAGTGCAACCACCACTGAAAAATATGAGTTTATACCTTTGAAAACTAATGAAAAACAAAGAGGCATTCCTGGGTTTCTGTGAGAATTACTTTTAAAAAATGCCTTCAGACTGGCCTACCTTTTTTTTTTCTTCTTAATATCAGCTAGGCAGGGTGTGACTATTACGGAGATCTGTGAATCTGGCTGAAAATTCTGACGGAAACATCTGTCAACATGCAGACAGGTTAAGTTAGATTTAAATGTGCGATGGAGTCAGTCCTGAGAAAACCACCAAACCCTGCTAACCTCCTTTACAAAAAATAAAAGAATAAATCAAATTTAAAAAAAAATAAAATCAAAAAGAAAATCCTGCAGATTTCAAGACAAGTAGAGAAAAACGTGCTGCAGCTTGTGTTTTCTGCAGAAACTGGAGGGTAAACAGCCGCCCAGTCCACGCATGCAGGGCTGGGTCATCATCACTATGATGGGTATGAAACTTATTTTGTCTCTCATCCTCTCTCTCTCTCTCTCTCTCTCACACACGCACACACACACACTCTTTTCTCAGAGGTGTTATGCAGCAAAGGTACCTTTTCCTTCCATTTCTGGCAGGCTTCACAGCTCCGTCATCCGAGAAATTAACAGGACCGGTCCAATTTCCTGTCTCCTCCCCTTTGAGTCGGCTAAACTGTTGCGCACTAGTAAGAAAATGAGTCAGTTTATTTGGGATTTATTCTCCTTATTGTGCAAATGTCAAACACACAAACAGCCAAACCCATGAGCTCACTGGTTAAAACTCTCTCTCACACACACACACACATACACACACACACACACACACAAACACACACGCATTCAGCTTTCTGGCTTAAAGAAAGAAACAGTCAGAATGGTAGGAATGAGTTTCCTGTTGGAGACATCGTGGTCTGAATGATTCATTTCTGCTCTTTTTGGCTCGACGCCGACATTCAGAGTGTGACTCAATCCTTCACACACTGCAGGAGTGTTAGACTGAAGTCCAAGACATAAAAGTCAGAGCAGTTTGGGGGAGGAACAGTCTCTGCCTGTGGGGCCAGAAATGTCAGACGACTTTCCAGGAAGAGACGCCAAGAATGGACAAGTTACACTGCAAAAAAAAAAAACTGGAATCCAAGCGAGTTTTTCGGTCGTACTTTATATAAATAATCTAACCGGTCCAGAAACATGTCCTATTTCAAAATATTGAAAACAAAAATATATCATTTTTCATTTAAATATCTTCAAATAATACAATATTGCTAAAAAAAAAAAAAAAAAAGACAAATACTTGCCTCGATTTCAGTTCCCTACACTGCAAAAAAAACCCTGAAATCCAAGCAAGTGTTTTACTTAAATTAGTTAAATTTTAAATTTTTAGACTCGATATGTCCGGAAAAAGCCCAGTAACATGTCTCAATTCAAGTTATTAAAGACAAAAAAAGTATTATTTTTGTATTTAATGTCTTCAAATGAAACATTACCAAAAATAAGATGAATACGTGCCTAGATTTCAATTCACACTGCAAAAAAACTGAAATCTAAGTAAGTGTTTATCTTATTTTTTGTAAAATATTCTCTTATTAGATATTAGACTCAGTCTGAGCCACATTCATCTGAACAGTCCAGAATAATGTCTTATTTTAAGATATTAAAGACAAAAATAAGGTCTGAATTGTTGAAAAAAAAAAGTATGTAAAAATATCTGTTGGTGGGGTAAGAGAAAAATTTCTCATATTAAGAGATTATTTTAGTAACAATAAACTCGACATGCACTTTTTGTTTTTATCCCATTGGCAGATTTTTTACTTGTAAGCTAATCAGATTTAATTTTTGTCCTTAAAAATCTTGAAATAAGACATTTTCTGGATTTGTGAGTTGAATGTGGCTCATATCAAGTACAATAACACAATTTTTTACTAAAAATAAGACTGAAACACTCGCTGAGGTCTCCGTTTTTGCAGTGTATAAAAAACAGCGCGACACGAACAGGAATCAAAGTCGCCGCTTCTTTCCGTCTTTCTCTCAGCGTCTCAGTCTGAACCTTTTTGCTCTCTCCTCAGAAAAATCAGGTCTGGCTGCGTCATCCTGGAGGTGTTAACTCAGGACGTCTTCAGTCTGTTCGTTGGATCTGAGACTCTGTCAGAGGAGGCGTTCGGGTGCAGCTGCTTCACGTCGTCTGTCCTAACTGAGCGTCTCATTTCAGAGCAACGGGGAAGTTTTTCATTTTATACATTCAGACTCTGTTCAAACATTAATCTACTGTCAATTTGAGGGTTAAACAGGAAATGCAGCACAAAGTCTGAACATATTGAATTTAAGGAGGAACTCCTTCAGACAGGCAGGAACCATCAGGCAGGAACCATCAGGCAGGAACCATCAGGCAGGAACCATCTGTTGGATCAGCTTTTTAATATATAATCTGATAATATCTGGAATCAGTGTTTACTGCCTGTTACTGCTGATTTCAGTCCATCAGCTGTGTCTCATTAACACTTGTTGACATTAGTAGATGTGCACAGGACCACAGCTCTCCTCAAAGAGAAGCCAGAACACACAGAGCGCCCCCTGCTGGCTGGCTGCAGTATGCATCACAAGCACAGCTTCCTCCGTCACAACAGACGGAGCGTGAGTCCGACCAAGAAAACAAAATACACGTCAAAAACTTTTGCAACAGCTAGCGTGAGTTTTTATCAGGCTCATTTATCTTCAAGGATTTCTTTTTTTTTCTTTTTTTTTTGAGAAATCAAGTTTTTGTTTTTGTTTTAGTTTTTTGTTTTTTGATGCTCAAAGAGAGAACATGGTGTGACTTTTTTGTTTGTATCAAATCAGATTTATTGACAATTAGTTAATTAGGAGTTTGACTCAGTCTGTTGGTGCAAATAGTTTGAAAAACGGAACACAAATAGCATAAATAAAATACCATTTAATCCCTAAAGGGATCCGCAATGTATCGTCTGTAAGTTTAATATTTGCTTCGTTCAGTTGAAGAGGTTTAACATCAATCCTGAGCCACAACGAGCCAGCTGGGCTCAAAACATCACCAACACAATGTGTAAGCGCACATCCAGGTGGGTTTTTGGCTTCACTCTTTGACATAGGGAAGACACAGAAGCACGTCGTCCATATTAATATAAAGTCTTGTAAAAACTTAATATGAGCCTCCTTCACCTCAGAAGTCCAGAAAAAAAGTCTGATTTCAAGATATTACAAGACTAAAATGACGCCTAATCAAAATTAGCCATAAAGACTTGCTAACTCTTTAGTTTTTGCTGTTCAGGCCTGTTTTCAGTCAGACGGTCTGTGGCTGCAGCAGCAGACCAACATGCACGATCATCATCATCATCGTTATGCTACAAAATGTCTGCGCTACATTTCTCTTCTCCTGTGCACGATTTCTGATCAACCACGCCGTCCTCCAGGATGTGACATCATCTCTCATTTGTGGACTACCTTGTTAAACTCTTATCTCTGAACGCCAAAGGGCTGCATGGCGTCTATCACTGCTGATTATTACGTAAGTGTCCGTTGGTGACTCATTTCCCAGAGTGCTCGGTGCTCGTTGAGCTGAGCTCAGCAGGCAAACTAAAGCCCAGAGAGGCTTTCTGGGTGCATTATGTGCTGGAGCTGGATTCACGTCAATACTGATCCACAGGCAGGTTTGGCTGCTACTTCAACATCTCTGCAGCACTCTGCACGCGGCTGCAGAGCAGAAGAGCCTTTAAAGCCAGAGCTGTAAGAGTTGACCACACGCCATGCAAAAGGCTTCAATCCAGAACCATGTCAGGATAAATATGGTCTTAAATTAACCAAGTCCCCAAACTGATGCAGGGACCCGTAAAACCCTGATCCATCTCATGTGACTTATTCTGACTGCAGACTCTTCAGTCCAAGGAGCCCATTCGTCTCCATCAGCTCCACGAAGAGCCAGATTCAGACAGTAATCACAGCATTAGTCCAGATAAACAACAGCCACAGAGTTTCTGCGCGGCTCTAATGCACTCTGATTCTGCCCCGAGCATTGTTAATGGGGCGTGGAAGCAGACTTTTAGACTCTTTGATTATTGGCTTTTGTTTTTCCTTCGGCATCGCACACTGACACAGACGTCTGTTTGTATTTCCTGTTACCACAAAAGCCTCCTTAACACGCTGCACAGTTCGTTCGATGAATATTTGAGATCTGATCTTCACCTTTTTCTGGTTTCCTTCCTGCTTCAACTTTTAACTCAGAGTCTCTCCGAACAACAGTCTCAATTCTTACATTATGAACAAGCAGCTCTTTGTTTGTGGCTGGAGACTAAAATATTTGGCCGAAGTTTCATGAAAAGATGTCAGTCAGAGCAGAGTCTGAACATCTCTTCCTGTGCTGATAGTTGAAGTCGATTAATGCGAAAACAGCACCGATTTAGGTTGAAGCTCCTGAATATTTGAGTTTCCTCTTTGTTTTAAAGTGTCCGGATTGCAGGACGGCTTGAGGAGGGCGGGTCTCTGAAAATCAAATCTCTGTTTCTCTGAGCAGTTACTGACCTGAAGGACCAACCTGGCGAAGGATTTGTTGATTTCTCCTCCTCTATGTTTCTTTCACCTAATCACCTGACCAGAGGTGTCAGCCAATCAGCTGCAGGCTCACTGATGATCGACAGCTTGGATCCTTTAAGCTTTTTTTTTTTTCATTTTTACTTATATAAAAGTAAAATATCAGGACTCATTTTAAAAACTACTCAAGATGCTCCAGATTGGAGGATGGTACCCAAATGTAAAACACACGACTTAAAAACAGTCACAGCCGTTTCCTGCCTTTGTTCTTCATTTAACGTATGAATAACTTCAGTTTATTTTGATTTATGTCATTTGAAGATCAAGACTTTCAAACATTTGTTTATGTTTCTCTTTGTTTGAATTATTGTACCGTTGAAAGGAAATTAAAGTCTGATCTTTTTAAAGCAGCTTTTAATGAAGCATCATTTTATACACCGAGTCCGGATTTCTCTTTTATTTATTTACTTTCTTTACTCTCACTGAAGGTTTGTGTGTATTTGTCTTCTCTTTGTCCAGAGTAAGTTAAATCCCTTTATTGACATTATTTCACCCACTTCCTTTCCTTTCTTTGCTCAGACTGTTGTCTCTGCTTTTGCGTCAGAGTTAATAGATCCGACTCACAAGTACAGAAATAAATCCTGCTTCAACATCAAACGGTAACGCTCCTAGAGAGTAAAAATAGACTTCACAGCAGCAGGCAAAATGTTTATGCCGAGTTCAGGAACATGTAATGGGTGTTTTGACTTCCTGGATGTTTGAATTTTTGCTGAGTTCCTCCTGGTTTTGGACTCTTGTTCAGACGAACTAACATTTTAAAGCTGATGACAGAGACGCAGCCAAACGCAGAGATGCAGAGCTTCTCATTTCTGGATGTTATTATCCAACCAGCTCCCTCACGGGGCTTTTTCTGCTCCTCTTTCCAGCTGAGGGTATTTTTAGACGTAGCTCGCATCAAGTCAAATAGAGTTGAACTGTCTTTCCTCAGAAGTGTGTCGCTCATCCATCAAGCTTCCTCCTCATCCTCCGTTTTTACATCTGCTGCAGCCGGACTGAATGTGATGACACATGAAAACTCTTTCTGTACTTTTTCGAGCACCCAAACGCCTCCACAGCTGCTGCTGCTGCTGCTGCTGCTGCCTTTACACTGCAGGTCATCTGCAGAGAAGCTGTGTCTGCTCCCCACCTGTCTCCCTTCCTGTCTCCCTGCCTGTCTGTCTGTTTGGGAGGATGCTGGGTGTGGTCACAGTCCATGTGGACGTCGGCTTCTGCTTGTTTTCACCTAAAGTGTCGTTCAAGATGACGTCATCTCTCTCACACACATGCAGACACAGTCATTTATCTCTCTCTCTCTCTCTCTCTCTTCTCTCTCTCTCTCTCCCCCACTTGCACTGAGGTGTGTGTGCAGACAGACTGTAGCAAAATGGCCGCCACTGAGCCCACTGCTCTCTGTTTCTGCAGCTCTCTGTTTCCCCCCTCTCTCTCTCTCTCTCTTGCAGGATGAGAGCAAAGTGAGGGCACAGGCGAGCGATAGGTGTGTGTGTGTCCATGTGTGTGTGTGTGTGTCAGTGTTTGAATTCATGCATCTCTGCTGCAGAGGTCAGGATGCCATGAATCCACACTGAGTTCTTCGTCAGAGCAGCCCAGCAGGGTGTCAGGGGGGAGGAAGAGGAGGAGGAGGAGGGGGGGTAGCTGTGGGCAGATTGCAGCACATGTATGTTTGCTTGAAAGTAAACATACATGTGCTGTGTGTCAAATATCTGGAGGTGGGAGGGGTGGGGGGGGTTCAGGTTGTTCCTTTGTTTTACTGGAGGAAGATTTGTGAGATCCAGACCACCTTAAGATCAAACGTCCCGGCTTCTCATCATCTGCTCGTCTCACACTGAAATTTGTCTCAGCTTTAAAAAGAAAAGGAGAGGGAGGTGGGGCGGGTCAAAGGAAGGGGGTCTCTAAATGGGAACAAGATGGGTGTAGGAGGGAGATTTTCCAGACTTCAGCATGAGGGGCATAAATGTGTAGCAGAGGTTTTATAAAAGAGGGGCTCTGCTCTGCAGAGGCTGAGTGCACTGAGTGCAGCCTGCTGATTTATTTAACAGGGACCAGTAAGAAATACACATCCTCTGTAGTGTGTTCTCTCTGCCATCATCATCATCATCATCATCAGCTCGACTAGCGCCCAGCTGCATCCTGCTAATCCGATGCCTGTGTTAGATGTAGGCTAAGACCAGTCAAGAAGGCTGAAAATCAAAAAATAAGAATCTTTGGGAACAGAAAGGTAAAAAAGATTACCATACACAGCCGGAGCGCTGTGTATGGTATGAATGTGATGCTGCATTTTCTAAGAAAACATCCAAAAATAAATCTCATGGAAACTGTTTCACTGGAGAAAAAAGATGGATGCTTAATTGCTATTGTTCCTGCTCAGCCATTGAAGCTCATTTCCCCCCCCACACACACATGCATCCTAACACAGAGGGATTAGAGCTGCTGAACCGTTTAGCTCTTAGACTGGGAGCATCATTTCTAACACATGGTGACTGTTGGAGCATGCTCTGACATGTTACCCTTACAGAGTGTATGAATCTGTCTCAGGCCTTTGATTCCTTCTCTCAGTCACAGTCAGACAGAAATAACCAACACTTACCTCTTAATGTAGTTTTTGCCATAGAGAATCTGCTGCAACAGAGTGACGAGTCCAAATGCACAGATAAATATGAAACAAAGAGACCTATTGCCGAGTATGTCTTTACCCGACGACGGGTCGGCGTATCCCATTCTTTTGCGCAGCATCCAGGGCTGACGGTGACACCCGTTCAGGTGCCTCTCTGCGCTGCATTCAGGACCAGGAGCGCTGCTGCCGCACTCTGCCTGCTGGACGGATCATCGTCCACCGTCTCTAGGCTACTTTCCTGCCCTCATACCGCAGCAACGTGCTGCTGCAAATCATCAGCGTCCAATTCCAGCTAAATGAATTCCCTGACCTCTGTGTGCAAACGGACGGCTGTCAGAGAGGACAGCGCCCTGCCGCAGGTTAGAAATGTCTGGTGCGCTCTCGCCGCTCGATCGGATGCGAGCGATGCAGATTATCCCCAAATTACGAGCTCAGCCGCGCACTGGTCCGAGAGTAATCCCGATTGATTCTGGAATCAGATCATGCAAAGGCTGATCGATGTCAAACGAGATTCGGTTTTATGTTTTTAGGCTACGAGCTGCGACAGAGGGAGAAAACACAACGATCATGCTTCATCTGAAATCTGAGCGAAGCTGCGTGACTGGGATGCGGGAGGAGGAAGAGTGGGAGGAGGAGGGGGAAGAGGAGGAGGATGCGCCTTTTTTCAGCCAGCAGCAGGGCGCGCGCTGCGTTTCATTCAGACATACTGTACAGGCTCTTACTCAGCCAAAACCCCCAAGGTCATAGGATCCGAAACCAGGATGGACCTCTGCATGCAGAGATCCACTCAGGCCTCTGAAGAGAAAGTCCACAGGGCTGCCAATACACAGACAGCACTGAGATTTCTCCGTGAGGGTGTGTTAGTGCTGTTATAGCAGTGTTTTCATTGTGCAGCTCATATCAAGGTGGAGCTGACAAAACAGATTTCGTCACAAAAACATGAAATAACTGCAGAAAAACTAAACTAGCATTTCAAAAAAAATTATTTATAACAAAATTATAGAGCTAACATTTAATCAGCCAATCACAGGGCAGCACCTCGATGCTTTTAGACATGTAGACACAGTGAAGACATGTTTCAAACTGAGCATCAGAACAAAGAAAATGGTGATTCAAGAAATTTGGGGATTTGAACCCACAACCATCTATAGGGTTTACAGAGAATAACCCACACGTCCAACATTGAAGCAGACGGGCTACAGCAAGACCACACAGGGTATCCCTCCTGTCAGCTAAGAACAAGAAACTGAGGCTACGATCCACACGGGCTCACCAAAACTGGACCATAGAAGACTGAAAAAGCTCTCCTGATCTGATGTACTGCAAAAAAACTGAAATCTTATGAAGTGCTTTTGTCTTATTTTTAGTAAAAATGTCCTTTTTAGACTTAATATGAGTCTCATTTACCAGACCAGTCCAGAAACACGTCTCATTTAAAGAAACTTAAAGACAAAAATCAGCTCTGAATTGTTTGTAACAAGTAAAAAAAATCTGCCAGTGGGGTAAGTGAAAGTTTCTTGTATTTAGACATTATTCTAAACTTGACAAGTAAATTTTTCTGACCCCACTGGCAGATTTTTTACTTGTTGCAGGTAATTCAGACACTTGCTTAGATGTCAGTTTTTTTGCAGTGTGAGTCTGGATTTCTGCTCCACATTCAGATGGTAGACTCAGGATTTGGAGTAAACAACATGAAAGCATGGATCCATCCTGCCTTGGATCAACTCTTCAGTCTGCTGCTGCTGCTGGTGGTCTAATGGTGTGGAGGAGACTTGCCTCCAGCAGTAGAGAAACAGCAGCTTGTTAAATCTATGACAGCCAGAATAAAGGCAGCTCTGAAGGTAAAAGGGGGTCCAACCTGAGACTAGAAGTGCAACAAAACTGCACCGAGCTGATTCCTGGTATCATCCTGTGAGAGTAAAACTCCTGACAGGTGTCGGAGGATTATTGTAACACTGCTGCTGATAAATGTGTGTGTGTGTGTGGTATTGATTTCTGTCCTCTGTGACAGCTGCTTGTTGAAGGGACTCTGGTGCACTTTGGGTAGCTCCAGCTTTAAAAGCAGCAGAACTGTGGGCGGATGTGAAGGAAAAGAAGAAGAAGAAGAAGACGTGTCTGATGATTAATGTTTCAGTCAACATGGCGTCAGACTCTTCAAACGTGGGAATTGTCAGAATAAATATGCAGACGCCATAAATATCCCACATATTTGTTTAAATGTATGCTTCATTCTGTTACACCGAGCAAAGACACCGGCCTCGACAACGGTCTCTGGTGCCACGTCTGCAGGAGCCTCAAGGCCCATCCAGGCCAGATTGGATCTGTATTCCCACCAGCATGTTCCGGGTCTGCCTTCAGGGTTTGTCCCAGTTGGACGAGCAAAGAAGCCGGTTCAACCATTACCCCTGAGACAAAGAAGCAGCAGGAGGCCCAAAGATAAGAGTAACCCCAGGCAGCCTGGAGGAGGCTGATTTCTGCCTTGTATCCACAGCCTAATGTCATTACTAGCTTATAATCATGGATTTGAAAGATATCCATGGCTACGGAGCAGTGGGATGGAAAAAAAAGAAGAGCTTTTAGACTCTACTTACACCCACTTCCTCCCACTCCATCTCCTGCAACTGTATTCTGCTTTTACAGCCATTAAGTTCGGCACACAAAGCAGAATCACATCACGAAAACATATATTTCATCTGACTGAGAGACGACACACCATCAAGTCTGCATGGAAACTGAGCAGTAACATCCAGGAATCATATGCACAAAGATATATTTAGTTAAACTCAATCTGAATTTTTTAGTTTTCCTCCTATGATTCTTTTTTAAAATTTAGACTTAAAATATGCACCACATGATGAGAATAATGCAGCTTTCAAACCAGATTTTAACAAGGAGACCATTTCAAGATTAAAGAATGATGCAGGTTTTATGCTAACCAACAAACAGCTTTACCTTTTTCTCACTCTGCAGCCTTTCACGCTCATGCACAAGTCTGGGGGGCAGCAGCACGGTGTCAGACAGACTCAGTCAATCCAACGGATTCTGTAAATAAAATGTGAGGTTAAAAATGACCAGCTATGTGTAGAAAATGTTTGTTTACACTGGGCTTCATGGACCACAAAGACTGTTTTCAACTGACTGTGTTCGATCAATCTCATTATTTGTTAATGTACAAATGCTGTGCTAAGTGGTGCACTCACTGCAATTGGTAAATACTCAAGAGGTATGTGGACATCATTGTTTATATTGATAAGTTTCAGGGTTCAAGATCAGATACGCTCTAGATAAAGGCTAAATAATTAATAAATAATCGAATAATGATGCATTTTTATGCTAAACTGTTCCGTGTGCTTTTAAACAGGACACAGAATAACAGAGGTCAGGTTTTCTTCATGTGAAAGTGTTTGTTAAACAGGTTAAAAACACAGATAAAGCTCTGTTACTGTTTTCATCCTGTTAAGCGTTATTACAGCGCACGTGCGGACACACAAACAACTGTTAGAGCTGACTGACAGAGCGTCCAGAGGCGATCAGCTGATGTCGTCATCACAAGAACATGTCGCTTCATGTGACGCTCCGAAAGGAGAGGACGTCTCATTTCTCTTAAAACAAATCTCCTCGTCTCCTCTCTTCGTTTCCATCATCCCTGGTGGGAGGGACTGAAACGCAAGTGGAGGAAGAAAGGATGGAACTTTGGCGCTTTGAGACGCATTCACAGTCGGTATAAAGAGGGTTGCCCACAAAACGTCATATCCGGTTCGCACGAAGGGGGAAAACAACCGTTTATCACCATGCCGAGGAGCTGTTGTGTGCCTTTTTGTACCACAAATAAGCTTAAAAACCCCGATCTTAAGTTTTATATTTTACCGAACCGACGCAGGGAGCCGTTGAGAATAACGAAGTGGCTTCAAGCGATCCGGCGGCAGGATGAGTTTGGTCGCCTTTGGGTTCCAAAATCAAAACATGTGTACGTCTGTAGTCAGCACTTCATTACAGGTACGATAACAGTATCTTCACCTTATTCAATCAGTGTTAGATTGTTTTATATTTCACATGAATGTCTAATTGCTAGTTTTAAGAGCATCACACCGGAACTGGAAGTTATCTGCCTCTAGGGACTGATAGTTTTTTTAGGCTGCTGTGTGTGTAAATCCCTGTGGAATATACTGTGATGTGGAATAATCATTGGAATTATTCAAGGTTTAATTCGTCAGAAAACGCGATTTTGCCTCTTAGGAGGAACCTTTGTGTTTTAGTGGTTGCTCGGGGGGCGGTTAATAAAGACGGGGTCAACCCGCGTGAGGCTTCTGTTACATATTCACAAATCGAACCTCCAATATTCTTCTGCGATACAAATATGATAAGTTATATGATAAGTTTCGGCAGCGTTAGACTGGTGCAGCTTGTATTTTTGGAGCCTTCCGTGCTTCCCTCGAGCTCGTCGTTGACGTCACGCATCCCAGCATTTAGCACGCGAAGTCTAAACAACGCCTTCTTTTTAACAAACAAAGTAAAAGAGGTCTCATTTAAACTGATACATAGATTCTACCCTGCAAAACAATACTTGTCAAAATTTAAGACCGACTTAGATGTTAACTGCTCCTTCTGCCAAAACCATCCTGAAACATGTGCTCACATATTTTGGTCCTGTGACTTCACTTATGGATTCTGGAAGGACTTCCACAAGTTCATTACTGATTTTGTTTTCTCTGATTTTCACCTGTATTATAAAAATGTTATTTTTGGTTTTCATTATTATAACTATAAAGACAATAACGCTTTCTTCCTTATAAATATGCTCTTGTTGTTAGCCAAGTTTCACATACACAAGTGTAAATTCTTGAACAGAAAACCGGAACTCTTCGTATTGAAAAAGGAACTTGAACAATATATGAGGACAATCTCCAAATCCACAAACACTAAGGCTTTAAAAACTTTTAATATTTGCAAAGAATTTAACTTGTCTACATAAAACACATTCTCGCACAAGATTTTTTCTTTTTATCTTTATGTATTTATTTTTATTTATTTTTTTCCTCCTATGTATTTTTCATTTCCTTTTCTTTTTATTAACTTTCCTGTCTTGTTTGTTACTGTATATGTACTTGTGTTATGACTCCTGATGTTGTCAATGATTCAAATAAAAAAAAAAAAAAAAAAAAAAAAAAAAAAAAAAAAAAAAAAAAAAAAAAAAAAAAAAAAGTCTAAACAACGCCATATTGGCAGGAAAGCGCAACTAGTGGAGCTGCCAGCAGTGAGTGAGTTTTGCCGTGTTTTTTTAGTCAGTCAATCTATAGTGGATAGTTGTTGTGCGCCAGGATGTAAGAACAAACGAGGGGGTGTGAAGGGGGGGAGCGTTTTACCGCATCCCCCAAAGATCCCGAAAGACGGCAGAAGTGGGTCAAAGCCGTAAATCAGGCAAGAAGGGAGCAGAAGATTAGTGAGGACTAGGAGCCCTCAGACAACGGATCCCGTCTATGTAGTGAACACTTCATATCAGGTGGAGAATATAACTCACTCTAGGCCAGGGGTCGGCAACCCAAAATGTTCAAAGAGCCATATTGGCCCAAAAAAACAAAAACCAAACCTGTCTGGAGCCGCAAAAAATTAAAAGCCTTATATAAGCCTAATATGAAGGCAACATAGGCTGTCAGTATATTAGCTATATAAGCCTATTATTAAAATGACTAAGTAGGCTACAAATAAAAAATGAGCATTCATGATTAAATGTTTATTTTCCCGGCAACACATCCTGGAGAGAATGACACACCGCGTGACTACTCTGCTGTACGATATTTGGTGCTTCAAGTTTAACTTCCATTACAATATTAATGTTTTATGTTTTGTTGCATTGATTAAATTATAGAAATACAAGTGTGGCGCCCTGAGGTATCATTGGGTTGAGCACCGCGGAATAGCAGAATAGCATCGGTGAATGGTTTCCCACGCTTTATTATCTCCCGGGCTGCAACAAAACTTGCAGCAGTAGTAGAGTTTGGAGATGCAATCCACTTCTTGAAACTATTTTTACGGTCCTCTAATTTTACTGCAATTGCACTTTTTCTCTCAGTCCCAACTGGGTGCTCGGCTGCAAATATAGCATGTTTTACCTGGAAATGTCGTTCCAAATTGCCCTTCTTGTTATTTGACAACTTCTCATTGCAAATCAAACATGCAGGCAGTCCTTCAGCACTGGCAATGAAAGCAAACGATTCTGTCCATTCTTCTTTTAATCTTCTGTTCTCAACAGCAATCGTTCTCTTTTTCCCTTCTCATTGCCCGTGACACACCCGCGTTTGTTTACAACAGCCACCTGTACTGTGTGTCGCAGGCTATGACGCAATTCTGCTATTTGGCGCAATTCTGAAATTCAGTATTTATTGCATTAATTTTTACAGCATAAGGATATTTGTGTCAGCCCCCCCCTAAAGAAACCATATTAAAACAACAACAACAACAAAATATCATTTTTTTTCCATTTTCACACATTTTTGAAAAAGCTCCAGGGAGCCACAAGGGGAGTGCTAAAGAGCCGCATGCGGCTCCGGAGCCGCGGGTTGCCGACCCCTGCTCTAGGCTGAAATAATGTATATCGCACTCCCTGTCATGGTTTCAGGCAGTTTTCTGTCTGCAAAAGGCGAGTTGGACCCATGTGTTATGACTCTGATTCTGCAGGGCTAAGAAGCTAACAGAGAGATGCTAAATGCATGTTGCTCATTCAGCTACGAGCAATTCACTGCAGAAAACAAACGGTGAAATAAATTTATGACTAATGTCAGAATCCTGTGAGTTATTGCATTTTGGGGAGAAAGGGAACTATATGTGGTTGATTAGAGGTTGTGTTGATGTATTCATTAAACCTTTAACCTACATTTTCTTCTGTTTTAGGGACCAAGAGTGATGACCCCGAGTCACCGGACTATGTGCCATCAATCTTCAAACATGAGTTGCCCTCAGAGAAGAAAAGATGGCCTAAGAGCAAACGCCAAAGAACTGAGCAGGAATGGAAATCTTCATCATCTTCATCAGCAGTGCCAGCAGCAGCAGATATCCCTCCAATAGACTCTTCTGCAGAAGACTGCAATCCTCTGGCTGAAGTTGTGATTCCCACAGAGAAGTCTTCCTCCAATGAGCCTCAACACACTCCTGATGATCATGATAGCACATCAACTCCACAGTGTGGCAGTGAAGACTGTAAGAGGCGCATTCAATCTCTTGAGTCAGAGTGTCAGGCTCTGAGGACGGAAAATATGCTGTTAAAAGAAATAATGAATAAAATTGGACTAAATGAGACGAGTCTCCAAAACAATGATAAAAATGTTCACGTTCTCACTGGTTTACCAACATTTTCCCTCCTGATGATGCTTTTTAATTTTGTAGCTCCTTTCCTGAAACATGAATCAGTCCTGACATCATTTCAGCAGTATATGCTCACTTTAACTAAGCTCAGATTGAACTTGTCATTTGACTTTCTTGCCTATTATTTTTCCATTGATTCGATCACTGTTTCCAAGCTTTTCAGACACTGTGTTAGTGTCATGTATTGTAGGCTGGTGCCAAGTTTAGTCATATGGCCCAACAGGGAAGTGTTAAAAAAATCTCTTCCATATGCATTTAGGAACAGTTTCTTTGAAAAGACAGTGTGCATTATTGACTCTTTTGAACTACTCATTGAGAAACCAACAAACTTGTTAACCAGTGCACAATGTTATTCAGCTCACAGGTCACACCATACAATGAAATACTTGGTAGCCATTTGTCCACAAGGTTTGATTTGTTTCCTTTCAAAGGGCTGGGGAGGTCGCACAAGTGATAAATTCATCACAGAGCAAAGCAACTTTTTATGTCATTTGCTCCCAGGGGACATAGTTTTAGCAGAGCGATGTTTTAATGTTCGTGAGAGTGACCATTCATATCAAGCTGAAATTAAGATTCAAGCGTTCACACGTGGCAAAAATCAGTTGCATCCTGTTGACTTGGAGAACAGCAGATGCTTAGCATCTCTGAGGACACACATTGAGAGAATCGTTGGTGTTCTTCATCAGAAGTTCACAGTTTTGCAAAGCACTGTCCCCACAGAGTTCATGGAGATTGATAAAGAAAACGATGTGACTTACCTCGACAAAATTGTAAATATTTGTTGTGCCCTTACAAATGTCTCTGAATCTGTTGTACCTTTTCAGTAAGTGTTTTATTTAAGCAAACAAAACGTCACTCATAACATGTGTTGACATTGAACCAGATTAGATGAGTAGATGCCACCGTACAAATCTATCTAAAGAAAAAAAAGTGGGGGTTTTGTGCATTAACTGTAAATAAACCAACTATTCACAAACCTGTTTGTCATTTTGACTTGTGTGATTACTTTGAGAAACTGATGTTTTATAGCAACTTACTCTAAGTTTATTATACAGCTATTTGAATCATTATTGACTAGTTATGCAGTTCTTTGTGTGTATTAATGACTTTTCTACAGGAAAGACATCCAATGTTTTTGTGTTCTCTTCACATGAAGACAGGTTTGGTGTGTCACACGTTCGACAAAAGATGACGTTCTCTCCTTTTTAGTTCAAAGGAAAAAAAAATCACAATATGGTTTATCAGTAACAAATCGCTGCATTTGCTCTTGGTAATGGTATGCTTGGTCCTTCTTTGGTTTGATGTGTCTTTGCTCCTACCTCATTTAAAGTGGGTTCCTTTTTAGTTTATCATAGTTAGTTTTGTAAACTTACCATACCATTTAGTCTTTATTTTTGTTTTTGTTTTTTTTTTAGTAAAGCCCTCTTTCTAAGTCTGTCAATTTTAATTAAGGAGTGTCTTTTCACCTCTCGTTTTTATTGTCTCGTTAGTTTTCATTAACTATGATGACCTTGCGAAAAACAACCTGAGCCTGAAAACTAGACTAGAATAAATATGATAATACGAAGCTAAGAATAGTCTATTCATCACAATGAAGGCAAAATCATTTTAAAAATAATAAAACCATTTTGGCTTTATTAATTATTGGGTAAGTGGCCTTGTGATAAATAATATAATAACTGGAATCCTGTTATTATGCAGGGATGTCTTACCCTGAGAAGTCTGTGAAAAAAAAAAAAAACTTTTGGTAACATTTTTTCTTAACTTTAGGTAATTTCTTAAAATACTTATTTATTTATAAATTAATAAGCAACTAATGAATTCATGATTAATTTTCATTTATAAATAAAATAAAATATTGAAAGTTTAATTAATTAGCAACTACGGTATGAGTGATAGGTAAGATTTAGTTATTAGTTATTTAAGCAATTAGTGATATAAACAGACGTAAACCGTCTGTTTATATCACGCTCTGTGAAATTTTACACCGTATTTTCATATCGATCGAAGAACAAAATTAAAGCACGAGGACACATTTCTGTGGAGCACAGGAAGCAGCACGGAAATGATTTGATGCAACGCAAGTGTCTCTTCCGGCCTCTTTCCCCTCAGCTCCCGGTCCAAAATGGTGAGATGTTCAGCTCGATGAGAGAAATCTGTTAACATCTGTTTAATGTGATGTTTCTGTGACACAAAGCGTTCATGGTTTAATGTCGGGTAAACATTTCTACAGATTGGATCAAACATTTTTTCAGATGAAGCTCATTTTTGAGGAGACTGATGTTGTTTTTGGTGCATCCATTCGGCGTTAATGCTACTGCTAGCATTGATGAGTTAATACACGGAATGATCGTCATTTCTTTCAGATGAGGACAAATAAACTCTAGAGAATTGAGAAATAAAGTCAATGGTAGCCGACTGGAAAACGTGTATTCTGGGTTCTCCAAACATAACAGAAATATAATATCTATGCTTCTGTAGCTTTTAGCGGTTAGCATTTTCAGCTAGCCAGCATTGAACGCGTTTCACATGTAGTTTCCACACGTCAATTAGCTAATGTGCAGGGAAACGTTGAAAGCTTGTCTTTGTGTAAAATGGTTTAACTCTGATGATGAAGGAACATTTCCGTGTTTTTGTGAACGTTGTTTAGTTATGCTGCATCCTTTTCCCTCCTGTATGCTGCGGTGCTTTGCTGCCACCTGAGTCTTGTCAGTGATGTCTTCAAACACAATTGTCTGAACAAATGACTTTCTGTGATTCATCTTTCTGTGCTGAGACAAGACAAGAGAGACGCGTGCGTGTTAAAGAGCGTTGGAGAGCTGTTGTCTGACCCGTCTCTGGTCTCTTTCCTCTCAGACGAAGGGAACATCATCTTTCGGTAAGCGCAGGAACAAGACGCACACCCTGTGCCGTCGCTGTGGATCAAAGGCCTACCATCTGCAGAAGTCCTCCTGTGGAAAGTGTGGCTACCCCGAGAAGCGCAAGAGAAAGTGTAAGTGATCCAAACATTTTACACCCTCAAAGTCTTGTCAAGAGGAGATACATTGAGAGTTTAAAGGCCTTTGACTGCATCAGTGTTAACGCTGTTTTCTGCTGCCTAATCAAAATCAGGGTATGACTGCTCAGGCTGTCTGGATTTATAAATGTTTGTTTGTGTTTGTAGACAACTGGAGCGCCAAGGCCAAGAGGAGGAACACCACTGGCACCGGCCGTCTGAGACACCTGAAGGTCGTCTACCGCAGATTCAGGTAAGAGCTGTGAAAACGTTGAATTTCAGCAGAATCTGCTGTTATTTCTGTCAGTGCCTTTGCTCAAGGTTTTCAGGTGTTCTGTACTGAAGGTAAATGTCTTTCTGCACCAGTAACAGACTTAAAGGTGTTTTTTTAAATACCAATGCATCTGAAGCTTAAAGTTGGTTCAAGTACTGCAGTTTGCATCTGTTTTCAAAATCACTGAAACAGCAACAGACTGTATTAGATTGTCCTAAAAACAGAGATTTCACAACTTGAGTGTTAAACATTAAAGTGGAGTGAGGTATGAAATCCCAGATTTTGTTTGAAATGCTTTTATCAGCTAAAATGAATCGAGGGTCGGCATAGTCTCAGTTAATCTAGACAT
This sequence comes from Labroides dimidiatus, assembly GCA_030710495.1. Lineage (NCBI taxonomy): Eukaryota > Metazoa > Chordata > Actinopteri > Labriformes > Labridae > Labroides > Labroides dimidiatus. The sequence continues at coordinate 25,449,735 of CM061157.1, read as the reverse complement.
TAAACTTTAGATGTTAAATGCATTAAATCATGAACATATTCACAGCTGCAGCTTTTCACTAAGAAATCAACACAAAGCTGGGAACTAATAATCTAAGATCAAGTGGGATTTCTGTGATGCTGCAGATCCAAACTGAGGAGTTTCTGGTTTCATGCTGCAGACTTACTGAACAGTTCAAGGTCAAAAGTTCTCCTGCTCATTGTCAGGAAACATGAAGCACTTTTTCTGGTTTCCTTCAAAATGTGTCGAAAAAAGAAAGAAAAAACGTCTTTGCACCCTGAAAATCAGGTTTTATGTTTAAGTGACCCCTCTGAGACTCACCTGTGCTGCTCACCTGTGATGGTGAAAATAATTGTCTGAACAAATGAATTCAGAATGATTTCAGCATTTTCTCTGAGGTAAGCAGCACAGTAACCCTGAACTTCCACCAGATCTGTGTCCGATCTTTCTCTGCCGTGCTTTAGCTCCTTCCTTCAGGGATGAGATTCTCCTCGTTTCTTTGCTGGGCTCTAAAAACCTCTGACCTGAAGACTCCAGGTCTGTCATAGTTATGAGAAATACAATCTGACAACACGGAGCGTTTTATTCTGAAAACCAAACGTGTTTAAAGTTTGTTTTCAGTGAAACCTAACAGCTCTGGTGCCGTGACAGAGCGGGTTTGGATCTGTTGGATTAGGACTGTGAGGGGATCAGTGACGGTCTGATGAACTCTGGGTGTGTTTGTGAGGTCTCAGTGTTTCAGCAAAGTGGACGGAGAAAGATCCAAAAAACTTAAATCTATTCTAATGACGTTTAAAGTGGAAGAATTTAACACCGACTTGAGGTGGTATCATAGAAAATAAGTGTAGTTTAAAATTTGAGCTGTTGGATTTTGTTTCTCTCTTCCAGTTTCAGGGTCTTGGTATCAGGTCTTCAGACTCTGTGCCACCATTGTTCCATGTGAAAGTCATTGTGTGCTTTGAAAAAAGGCCAAACAGTGAACCAAACTTATCTAAGTGTGGATGTTTGTGCTGCATTTTTATTCTTTTTACTGGAAAACCAAAGTGTCCACCTCAGAAAAACAGACGCTCATGATTTAAAACAAACAGCTGAGGGTTCATGACTGATCTTAAAGCTGCGTCTCAGGAGCCTCTGAGCCTGAAATGACTCCTGATTGAAACTGTGTGTTTTTAAACTAGAGATTTCCAGCTCTCAACACGTCTACACCCTCTACCTTTAAATTTCCCTGCTCACCTGGCTGCTTACCTGAGCAGTCTGCGAATATTCTACCTTCATGTTTCTCACCACGTCTGTCTTTGTTTTTTCTTTTTATCGTAGGAATGGTTTCCGGGAAGGTACCACCCCCAAACCCAGACGTGCTGCTGTGGCCGCCTCCAGCTCATCTTAAAAGACACATTTTTGGTTAAATAAATGTGATGTCAAACAGACGTTTCTGTCTTTGTCTTCTGCGTCAACGCCACATTTTTCATCTGATTAAAAAACTTCATGCTCACAAATGTCGAGATTTTTGGGGAACTTGATTTACCTGACTAAATTTGATTCGATGGAGGGTGAAGTGAAGCTTTATGTGTGGAATGAGAACATGTGGACTGTCAGATCTTTATTAAATAAAATGGATTTAAACGAACCTTTCATACAATCAAACATGAGCTCAAAGTGCAGAGAGGAAATGACAGAATAGAGTGAAATATGAAAGATGAAGCACAAATCAAAGAAAATGAAGGTAAAATAATCTTTTAAAATTACAAGAATCTGATACTGAGGTCTGACAGTAATGACTCCAGATTAAAAACATTAAAAAGGTACAGCTGAGGATCAGAACCTCTAAAAGTTCTGTTTAATTATTCAAGAATGTCAAGTTTCATTTAACAGATCAGTGAATTTTTAACAAAGCAAACATCCTGGTTTTATTTTGGATGATGGAAACAAGATGATTTGATAAAAACCAAAAAGTACCAGCATCAGGATCATTAATCCTCCTGATGCTGACAGTCAGATGTGTACACCATGCTGTGGGGGGGCTTCAGAGTCCAGTCTGGGACTGGGAGTCTCCTCAAGGTCAAAGGTTGAATCATGAGGAAAGAAAAAAAAAACCTCAAGAAGTCAGCACAAAAAAAAGGGGTTGTGGTTTTGTCTTCCGCTATGATGGAGTTAAAACATCTGTGGCTTCTGGTGAAGAATCAGCTCCAAAAACCAACGTGAACCTCATTGACTGGCCTGCTCAAAGCCCCGACTTGAATCTCATTAGAAATCTTTGACAGATCTAATCTTTGAAGACCCTGAACCCCTGTGGCAGCCGTTTCTAAACATCAGCAACAAAACAAAGTAAATATTTATCAGGGTGTAAACAATGGAGCCTGTACCAGAGGGGAGGAGGAGGAGGTCTGTTTACAGGAGCAGTCAAAAGGTTGGATTTAATGGTTTGGAGCTGGAGCACGTCTGAAGAAACCAGCTGAAGGTTGTGTAAGTGTTTTGAGACAGTGGGGGGACAAAGAGTTTTATCAGAGGCTGCAGATGAAGGCTTAAGAGTTTGATCAACAGAAACTTCTGGATCAGTGAATCAGTGAAAAGCTTCAGAGCGTTTACTCCTCATACCCGTCTGCAGACGTCAACAGATGGATTCTGTTATCAGTCAGTGGATCTGCTTCGTCTCATGCACTCTGCAGAGGTGGACTCTGTGTTTCTATCACAGATAAGCCAGCAGGGATTTTAAACAGCTGTTTCTCACCGTCCATGGAGCTGCCGCGGGGTTTCTCCATCGTGCTGCCTCCCTGAAGGATCCATGTGCTTTTACTGCGAGACTTTAGTCAGTTTTATCTCAGCTCTGAGTGGGTTGGAGGACTATTGCTGATCAGGTTTCTCTTGGTAGTTGAAACATTGGTCCATGTTTGAGCTTCTAAATATATTCTTTGCTGATTTATCTTCACGTGTTTAGCTCACAACACTTTGCAGGAGGAGGGTTTTACGTTTTACACACAGAGTAAAATGACCTAACATAACCTTAGGGTTTTCTGTTCATGGTTAGAGGGCCTCAGCGTGACCTTTGCTGAAGCTGTTTCCTTTTCTGCTCCATGACCTCAGTCTTCAGGTAAACATTTTTCATGTTAACAGATCTGAGGAAGAAATCAGGCAGCTAAGCCTGCAGTCGTTCTTGTAGGGAAACATTAAAGAGGGGGTGTTTTGGTTTTTTATATTTTAAAGATGAACATAAGGCACCAATCTTGGATGTTCAGACTGAGCATGTGCAGATTTTTAAACCTCTACATATTCATATATTGAAGAAACCACTGAATCTGTCTGTAAACATTCAAACACTGTTCAAAAAAAAGCACCTGATCTTCTCCAGATCTTTAGGAATGATGAGGTCATCACATCAGGATCTCCTGATTGGTTAGTGACACTTTGGAGGGACGGTCCTCAAACACTAAGGGTGCACCCGTCTGTTTCTGAAATGAATTTTTTTAAGCAAAACGGCCATCGTGGCCATATTGGAAATGAGGCGGGCTTTGAGTCTCCACACTAACAGCCATTGGGCACCCGGCAGTCACGTGAGCTGAGCTGTGCCTTCGATTGGACGAAGTGGCAATCTTAATATCTTCTAATCTGCTGAGTTAGAAAAAATGTCACCCCCTGTGCAGTGCGTGCCGTTAGCCAAATTAGCAATTCAGACGGGAGACATTTTTTTGTACCAGGCTGTAAATATATTTATTTCTGCTGTATAAAACGGCTTTTTTTGTCTTGATGTGTTTGTAACTTCTGGTACTTCCGGAGCCAGCCTCAAGCGGACACTCCACAAACTGCAGATTTTAGCACTTTTGCATTGTCTCATATTTTCAGATAAGAGGTTGCCGCTTGGTTTGCACATTTTTCTGACACCAAAGAGTTGGCCAATCAGAGTGAAGGGGGTTTGTGGAGTCTTAAAGAGACAGCAGCTAAAAAAAAGTGTTTCAGACGGAGGCTGAATTAAGAGTTTATAAAACACCAGAGAGAGAAAAATAAGGTTTTTTTTAACTACAGAGGGAAAAAATAAAGACTAAAAAAGCACAACACCCTCTCTTTAAAGTTGAAAAACTGTTCTTCTTTGGTTGCAATAGATTCACTTATAAGAAAAACACACATTACACCTTAATCCGCTCCTTAATGTCACTCCCACACCATGATTTATTTCTGGATTAACCCTGAGCTGTTTCTTACTGGTGAAAATTAGCAACATGATCCTTCAAATAAGAGAAAAAGATTGTTGATTTGAGCGTCGTATCTTTCTGAGGTTGTGTTTCCCTTCAAGCACGGCCTCAGAAAGCTTAAAGCAAAAACAATCCACTGTGATTTTTTATTTTTGCGTCTCTTTTCTCCTCAAACATGCTGTTCAGCTTTTTCTAATGAGCTCAGACAGCTCTGTTATTGTTTAAAATGTTCGTTCTGAGTTGTCAGAATTAGTTTCATATTAAAGAGGCTGAGGAGGGGTTTAACTCCTGCATCTGATTCTGTCTCATCAGTGGATTCAACAAAATGAGGGTCATTTCAGAGGAGCTCCTCTGTGAGAAACAGCAGCAGGGGGCAACAGCGAGCTGAATAACACACATCTGAAGCCTCTCTCTCTCTCCTCCCAGTCAGGGCAGGTAGAGGAGTCCTCTCAGGGGTTTCTGCTCACTCTGTCTGCTCGTGTCCCTGGATCCATCTCCTCCTGACTCTGACTCGGGGACTGAGCCCTGAGCCTGGATGTTTACATTCTTCTTCCTCTTTTATACGTCTGGAATGAACGTTTCCTGAGCTGAGGCTGCTGTGATGAGATGTAAGTCCATCTTCTGCTGCTTGAATGTCTGATTTAAGTCTGACTCTTCTCTCTTTAACTAATCTCAGACTCTTTGTGCTCCAGCCTCTGTTTTAGGCTCCCTCTGGGCTCTTTTCTTGCTGCTGCGGGAGCCAACATGCCATGGAGAGGAGCTCTCCTCCAGCACAGGTCTGAGAGCGGGCAGTGGGTTTACTCAGGGGGGTTTAAAGCTGGCTTCGTTACCCATCACTCTGAACACTTGATGCTTTAATATGAGACGCAGGAAACACATGTTCAGGAGGCTATCAAATGTACTTACGTGCATGTTTTCTTAATCACTGGGTTTTATCAGGTCTTCCTTTTTCAACAAGTTAAGCTGCCAAATGCTTCTAGACATTCCCATGACTGTGATAACAAAGACAGGCCCCGACAGGCCTGCTGCCAGTACAATAACACCACTTTATCAGCAAAAACACGGAGAAAACGTGTCCAGGGTCATGTTTTGTGTTTTATTATTCTTTCACGGTTGATTCAAATCAGAGAAACTTGCTTAAAGAAACTGGATTCCATCCCCCCAAACAGACTTTTCCTGCCTGACCTGAGGGTCAGACATGTAGCCTGACCTGTAGGACCACCGCCCCCTCCTCTCACACCCCGTACACACACACACACACAAACACGCATAAACCACCCGGCTTCAGGCTAATGTTATCAGCCCACACACTCCTGGGAAGACTTTCAGCGCCTCCTTTTCTTCTCGTTTCTGCTTTGATGAATTGAAGTTGATTTTGTTCAGTTTGACTGTAATCTTCCAGGAGTGTAAACCCTTCGCCGTGAGGTCAGATCAGGTTATATGTGACACGTTTGGAGGTGTTTGACTGAGGTAGATCAGGACTATTTGTTTTCTCATTAAGGAAAAGTCAAATTTATTCTAGTTAATCATGTTTTTATGAAAAAGGGGTCAACAAGGATCTGAAAGGCGATCACATTCAGAGCCATTACTGTCCTCCTTTCTAACAAGTGCTCGATAATGAAACGGCTCATACAGAAAAAACAAACACCAACATGGGAAATGACTCTGACTCTTGACAATGACTAAATCTGTTTCCACCGTGCAGCGCAGCTGTAAGTGCTGCAGCCCAGAAAGTCGCCGGTTGAAACCCCCAATTGGGCACGAATCGGTGTGTCTCTCTGTGAGGAGTTTGCATGTTCTCCCCGTGCATGCGTGGGTTCTCTCCGGCTTCCTCCCACAGTCCAAAAACAAGCTCATCAGGTCAGTTGGTGATTGACTGGAGACCAGTTCAGGGTGTACCCCACTTCTCGCCCATAGACTGTAAAAAATATGGACATAGTCTCCGCAACGTCACCTGTCTGTTCCTGATACAGTCAGATGAAGCCAATCATTGGACAGGGCCATCTTGGATATGACAAGGACTTTGAGCTTCCTGTATAACAGCTATAGGGCGCCCGTCAGTCACATGAGCTGAGCTCAGCCTCTGATTGGACAAACCCCTAATCCTAATATCTAATAAACTGCAGAGTTAGGGAAAAAAATCACTCAACGCCCAGTGTGTGCTGATAGCCAAATTAGTGTTTCAGACCCAAGCTGTGTTTTTTAATGCCATAAAAGTTTTTTTTTTTTTTTTGGCTTGGTGTGTTCGTGACTTCCAGCCTCTAGCGGATTCTCCATGAACAGCAACTTTTAGCACTTTCACATGGGCTTCATTTTTCTCTACCAGACGTTTCCCCTTGTGTAGCCTCTACAACGTCACCCATCTGTTTCTGAAGCAAATTTTTGAAGCAAAATGGCCAGCACAGCCATATTGAAAATGAGGCGGGCTCTGAGTCTCCACAGTAACAGCCATAGGACACCCGGAAGTCACATGAGCTTAGCTGTGCCTCTGATTGGATAGAGTGGAAATCTTAATTTTGTCTAAACTGCCGAGTATTTCGGCTGTGAAAACAGCCTTTTCTGGCTTAGTGTGTTTGCGACTTACGGTACTTCCATTGCCGACCTCAAGTGGACACTCAACGAACTGCAGATTTTACCACTTCAGCATTGTCTCATATTTTCAGACTGGAGGTTGCCGTCTGCTCTCGCCATTAGACAGCTGGGATACGCTCCAGCCACCTGCGACCTTAAACAGGATAAGCAGTAAAGAAGATGGATGGATGGTCCCAATGAGATTAAAAACCAAGACCGACAGCAGCAACAGCACAAAGTTACAGACAGAGAAATATAAAACACTGTTAGCAGTTAGCGGTTAGCTTGAAAGCATGGTCTGTGTTTGATACCAGCATGCACCCGAGCTGTGTTTGGCCCTGTAGGATGAGACGCCGGTCTCTCCTCCCTCATTTCTTGGATCTTGAGTCTCAGGATTTTCTCATCGTAGTTTAGACTCCAGGAGTTTTCAACACGTTGAATCACAGGTTAAAGTTTCTCTGCCAAGTCCTGTGCCAATGTGAGGGACAAACCCCCGCTCTATCTGCTGGATGTGAACCCAGTCTGACCTGTTTCATCACACAGGATCGGTTGAGTTTACATAGCAGTTGGATGAGGTTATGGAGGTGTCAAGTACTGCCAGGAGAGCATGTTTTTACATGCGTAAGAAAACGTGTGTACAACTCTTTTTGTCCGAGGATTTTGGGTCTCGCTCCTCCCTGAACTACTGTCTTATCTTACGAGCAAAAAGCTTAAAATCTTAAGGTGATGAAAGGCCAGATACAGATCCAACCTGATATCTGATCTCTCTATTTGAGGAGGATTTGCTTCTAGACACCGAAACTGGCACGTCTGAACTTTGCTTGTTGTTTCCAGTCAGGATTTCTAATGAACAGCCCCTCCTCTCTCCTCCGCCTCCTTTCTGTTTCTGTCAAGGAAAAAAAAACTTTTTGTGAAGCCGGCATGATTCTCACACCTGAGGATAAAGGAACAACAAAGGAAGCACACAGGGTGCCTTAAAGTAGTGTTTTGTTACTCTTTTGATGCTGAACTTTTTTGATTAACTAGGTGAGCTCTTCAGGATTCTTCAGGAAAACACACCTGAGGCTTCATGAGTTATTTTAATCCTGCGTTTATTAAAATCGTTGCAGAGGCATCGGCCCCAGATGTTGGAATTTAAAAAAAGATTGATGAGACATTTCTGCTCATTTTTAAAATATGTTTATAAAAACCTCAGACAGAGAGGATAACAGCGTGAAGAAGTGATGTAATGTTATAAAGAATACAGCTGGAGGAGGCTCATGATCAACAGGTTGGTTACATGGTTTGGAAGAACAGGAGACTCCAGAGAGGCCGAGTCTCTTAAAGATTCATCACTCTGAGAGAGCCTGCGTGAACAAATCAGACAGAGAAATAAACATCATGTTCCTCCCTGTAAATAAAGACTCCTGCACGCTGAGGGGGGAGCTGACATCAGGTGTTGTGATTCTCCTCAGTAGCACCTCGTTGCAGCAGGAAGTCAGAGGCTGTGGTTCGTCTTTGATGGAGTCTGTCAATGCAAAGGTTTTCCTTTAGTGGACGCTCCGAACACCTCCTACATCACGTACCAGGACGTACCTTAAAAACACATCACTGTCCGCACATGTGAGCGGAGCAGGAGGAATCTGTCACAGGACAAGGTGTTTTCCATCCCAGCACACGGAGACTCATTTTCACCTCTCTCACAGCACAGCGGAGACCAACCAGGACTCGGCTTTCTCCTCCACTAGAGGTTTAAAAACCCAGAGAACCACTTTGCATGGCGTTATAAATATTTGTGCAGTCAGCCATTAAAAAGAAGAGCTCATCTGGTTTATACTGTTTGTTCTTCAAGGACACACAAGTATTCAGACATCCAGTTGTTCAGGTCCTACCTGATTAATCACCATGTGGAAAAACTCTGCTTTACTCTTCTTTAGTTTTCATGACATTTTGACCCCATTTTGTTGTGGCGTCTGTCAAAATGGACTTAAGAAAAAACAACTAATAAAAAGGTTAGGAGTTGGCAAAAATAAATTAATTCCACTTTGTTTTTGTTGGAGAGGAATTAAAATCAGTTGGACAAAAAAAATACCTGCTGAGCAGCAAAAAACGTGGGTCTGAAGGGGTTAAAGGCAGGGTTGGTAGTCAAAGAAAACTAGCATGAATTGGAATGTAGCATCTTCCCAGGACTCCGTTTAGCCCCCGCCCTCCCACCCTTGGAGCTCCTCCAAAACCACGCCCCCTCTCTCATGCAGGAGCACCGCTTATTCGTTATCATATGATCGTGACTGATTCAAAACCACAGACTGAAACCGGTCCTCAGCACATCGTTTTTGTTTGCACTACCAGTAATCGGGGTATAGGTAGTTTTTCTGCCATTCTCCAGCGTACTTTGATCCCTCTTTTTTCTATGTGCATTAAATCAGGGATGGTGCATGCCGGTGAAATGGACGCCCAGGAGGCGGTCAGAACGACAGAATGGAATTTGATTGGTTTAATGAATTGGATCCAAAACGCTAGGATTGGTTGGTGCTTTTCCAGGTTTACTCCTGCTGTAGACAGCTGAAATTTTTCGCTCTATTTTAAGAACACATCATGACTTGATTGACATCAGAACATAAAGATCATTTTAACTAGAATAACAAAAAGTCTATTTAAATCTGATCACCAACCCTGCCTTTAAGATGCCCTGTCGGTTTCTCAAATTTATAACTAGTGGTGTGTGTGTTTGTGTGTGTAAGGGAACATTGAACCTGTTGCTGCACTTACTGTCATGTTACTACCCTGATGCTGAATTAGAGACCTCTCTAGAACTGATGTAAGTGTTTGTAAAACAGTCACACATTTCATTTAAATCAGGTTGTCGTGCAGAAGCCTCCTCTGCAGCTCGGCAGGAATCAGATGGTGTGTCATGACAGCTGTTATTTTAATAAAAACTGGTCCTGAGGGTTTGATCTGTGACTTCATGTGTGTCTGAAAGAGGTTTGTTTTTAAATCTTATAAATCCAGAGGATGTGACCAAACCTTCAGTTTACACAGATGGTAACATCTGGGATGATCATATGGGATTTCAATCATACTTAAAACATATTTCCTCTCCTGTAATGCAGAGAAACCTTGACGATCTGCTCTCTCTCCCTGCAGTCCTTCACAGTGCTCTCACCTCTCTCTCTCTCTCTCTGCTCTTCCACAGTGAACCCATGCTGTTATTTCCCCTGTCAGCACTGGGGTGTGTGTGTAAGATACCAAGAGGACAAGTATGAGTGTGACTGCACTCGAACCGGATACTACGGAGAAAACTGCACAGTCCGTGAGTCTGACGATGATCCTCGTGTGACCGTTTCTCATATCCTCCCACGTTTTTCAACTCAGACAGAATTTCAAGTATTCTGTTATTGCTCTGTCATGAAAAAAGTCAGGGTTAGGAGAGAGTTTCATTTCATTGTTGTTAGGAAGTAACGCTACAAAGCAACCGGCTGGCCCACGGAGTTAGGGCTTCTTGTCTAGACCCAAATATTTGTAAAAATTGGAGGAAAAGAAGCCAAATGCCAGAGAGAGGCCGGCTGGGTCAGAGCTCTCTGCTGATGTCTTCACTGAACCAGAGACAAAGCCTGCCTCATGGTCTGCTCCTCATTAACAAGATCGCTGCGTAATCAGATGTGATGTGTTTGGCTGACAGTTATGTAGTTACATCATGAGGCCATGAACAGTAAAAGCCGAGAGAGAGAGAGAGAGAGAGAGAGAGAGAGAGAGAGAGAGAGAGATAGCAATGAGTGAAAAAGACAACAAGTGCTCACGTTTATTTACGTGATTGATCAGAAATACTGAGACTAATGTTCACATAGATCTGCTTTATAGGTTCAAACATGAATAGACTCAATGATCTTTCAGATACATCACAACAATCCTCTCCTTCTCTCTACCTAAAGGGGCCTCACCTCATGGCATCATTTATCTACTTGTTTAGCTTTTCAACCCACAACTCAATGGGTTTGGATGAGTCCCAGAGCTCTTGATGCGTCATTTATGCCCCCCCCCATACACACACACACTCACACACACGCAGTAAGAGCAAGATTTTCCCCTTATGGAATAGAATAGAACAGAATATACTTAATTAAACCCAAAAGGGAATTTCAGGAGTCACGGCAGCGAACAAAGAGTATTGTGTATAAGATTCCAAGAATATATAAATAGAATAATTTAATAAATGTCCATCAGCCAGCACCTGCACAGGGTCTAGGCCTGAGCTGGTTTTCTTCACCAGTCTGTTCACCCTCGTTCTCCTGTATCCTGTCCACTCACAGCAGGCGAACTCCTTCTAATGTGGCATTGGTGTCCAGTGTTAGCTCCGTTAGCCATGTCTCTGTGAATAGCATGAGGCTACTCCGCCCTCTGGTATTTCCGCTGGTGCTGGGTTAGCACGGCTAGCTCGTCCATCTTATTGGAGATAGATTTTACATTCCCCAAAACAAGGGATGGGAGGACAGGTTGATGGGGTCGCTTCTTTTTTAAATAAATAAAAAAATAAAATAATAATAAATAAATAAGACTTAAAAAAAAAAAAAAAAAGGAAAAAGAAAAAGATGGGGTCTGTTATTAGCTCCCACCACAGTACCAGCATGTTATCCCCGCCTCCTTTGGACCGGTTAGCATCAACATGCTACAGGCTGCTAACAGCTGAAGTCTCATGTGTAAACAATGCAACCATGGTTACACAGATCCCCAAACAAACAGGAACAAAAAAGGTATTCATAAAAAGTAACAACAGACTCAGAATATTTGTTTCATATGAGGGGATGATGTGCTGATGCTGTGCTCACTTATGCTAAGCTAGTAGCAAACAAAGTTGTTTGTTTGTTAAAGAATTAATGTGATGATTTGTAGCCAGTTAGCTTGGTTAGCGTAAACACATGTTAAACCTCCAGTTTATCAAAAAGGTAATGAAACATAAAGTGAAATACTAAAGGTTCTTTTTACATATTTTTTAAATTCAAAAATATTCACTTTATTCATCAGGAAACAGTCAGTGAAAAGTGAGCCCTCTGATCTGGGGCCCTGGGGAAGTTGTTGGCTCCTGGTCTGCTCAGTAATCCGGCCTTTTTCTGCCAAATGATTAGACTTTCTTCACTCCAGTTAATGGCCCAGCATGTCAGGGATGTAGTTGGCACACCAGTGGTGTGAAACCAGGTCATTCTCATTGGATCGCAGCACAGTGATTTTATCTATGGTAAATTTCCACTCTGGGTTCCCAGCTGCGTGTTCTTCCAGTAACAGGACTGTTTTTTCCATGTTTCTTCCCATTGCAGCGGCGTTTTGGACCAGAGTGCGTACGTTCCTAAAGCCCAGCCCAGATGTGGTGCATTACATACTCACTCATTTCCGCTGGCTGTGGGACATCATCAATTACACCTTCTTACGGGACATCCTCATGAGGCTGGTCCTAACAGGTCCGGAGTGATCCATCCAAAGAATTCATTCAGTCTTTCATATTCAGAGTGTTGAATAAACATTCATCCCTTTTTAATGAACAGTGAGGGCCAACCTGATACCCAGCCCTCCAACATTCAACTCTAAATACAGCTACCTCAGCTGGGAGTCCTACTACAATCTGAGCTACTACACCCGCATCCTGCCCCCAGTGCCAGAGGACTGCCCCACACCTCTGGGGGTAAAAGGTGAGCAACGTCTCAAGCTGCATAAACCAATCAACTCATCAGTTTAACTCTCAAAGGTTAAAATACACTATGTTACCTTTATTTAAGACCAAATTCTAGCTGGAAGACTGATTTAAATTTCACTTTGCACATTTTAGATGAGATGTTCAGACTGAGCGTGTGCAGATTTTCAAACCTCTACATATTCGTAGGTTGTTGAAATCCCTGAATCTGTCTGTAAACTGATAAAAAAAAAACACCAAATCTTCACCAGATCTCCCGAAATAATGAGGTCATCACATAAGGATCTCCTAACTGGTTTATGAAACATCGGAGGGGCGGGCCTCAAACACTAAGGTCTTATCTTGCTCTGACAGGCCAATCAGAGTGAAGGGGGTTTGTGCAGCAGGGAGCTTTAAAGAGACAGCAGCTGAAACAAAGTGTTTCAGACCAGAGAAAGAAAAATCTGGATTATTTTTTTCACTGTAATTCATGTAAAGATGCTTCGGAGTTATCTCTCTATTGTCAGATTAAAACAGGATTTTTTTTCTGCAGAGTGTGTTTTATGTATTTCAAATCAAAGTACCATGATTGATTTGATGTGATTTCACGATCTTTACCAAAAACAGAGACTTAAATTCACTAAAGTTTATTTGAGCTGCTACAACACGGAGGAGATCCTTAACCTCAGCGACATGCGTTAAAACTTATGACCCTGAATGGTTCAGAGGAGCAGTGTGATAGGTTAACTCCATCAGCGGGTGCTTTGTCAGTATTTTGTCTAGAGGTGAAGTGTGTCTCTGTTTTGCCTCGTGCTGTATTTGACGCTGTGTGTGTGTGTGTGTGTGTTCAGGCGAGGCTGGGCTTCCTGACCCTGAGCTGCTTGTTGAGAGGCTGCTGAAGAGGAAGAAGTTCAGACCTGATCCACAGGGCTCCAACCTCATGTTCGCCTTCTTTGCACAGCACTTCACGCATCAGTTCTTCAAGACCTACAATCGTATGGGTCTGGGCTTCACTAAGGCGTTGGCTCACGGGGTTCGTCCATTCAGAGCTATTTTTCTTTCTGATAAGAATAACGGATGTTATTTGGGTGGTGCTCAGGACGCTTTTATTTTGATAGAAGAAAAAACCATCAATTTATCAAAGAATAAACATCCATCAGTAAAGTTAGACTCTAAACTACTGGAATGAGACGAACCTGAGAAAACTGGATGAAAGTTTTCAGTCTCAGCTACAAGACTGAGACTGAAGATTATACGAATATAAAGCAGGAATCCACATGCGAAGAGAAAAACACCAAACAGCAACCTCTAGACTTAAGATATGAAACCTATGCAGAAGCTTAGATTTCAGCTTTTGCAGTGCCCCCTTCAATTTGATTAAATTCCTTAAACAACTATTTTCCTCTGCTAGTTATAAATCAAATGCACCTGTTTGATTTAAGGCTTAGAAAAATAGAAATCTGTGTTTGTTGAGATGACTGTTTACGTTACCTGTGATAGTAAAGAGGTATGAATAGGTTGCTTATTGTTTCATCTCCGCTCCTTTTTTTGTCCTGTGACTGTTACAGGTGGATGCAGGGCATGTTTACGGAGACAACCTTGAGCGTCAGCTTCAGCTCAGGCTTCATAAAGACGGAAAACTTAAATATCAGGTGAAACATTTAAAACAGTGCATGTGCACTTGTCAGTTGAGTGCTGAGTTTCCATCATTAACTAACGGTTATTACTTTTCCCATCAGTTAATTGACGGCGAGATGTACCCTCCCTCTGTAGTTGACGTACCTGTTCGGATGAGCTACCCTCCTGGAGTCCCCCCTCAGAGTCAGATTGCGATCGGTCAGGAAGTGTTTGGGCTCCTCCCTGGTTTGGGGATGTACGCCACACTGTGGCTGCGGGAGCATAACCGAGTGTGTGACATCATGAAGAAAGAGCATCCCACATGGGATGACGAACAGCTGTTCCAGACCACACGCCTCATCATCATTGGTGAGCTGAAAACTGTATAAAAAAGAGACATAGCTACCCCTTTTATTTACTCTATTTTAATTTATGATGTAATGTATGAAAAAAACACTGCAAGGCCTTAAATCCATACAGAGCTAATTAGCTTAGCATTACAAAATGACTGTTTTAATGTCGTACTGCTGTGCTCCTGATTTCATACAAATATGAAAAGAAATGATAATTTGACACAGTTTGACTAACCACTAAGATAAACATAAACAGAGATTTAGCTAGCATAAATCAACAGCTAATGCTGTCATTATTAGCTAACATCAAACAAGAACTAATGTTAGCATCCATTCACTTACGTCAGACCACAGCTAATGTTGACATTCATTAGTTAGCATCAAGGAACTGCTAATGTTGGCATTATTAGCTAGCATCAGACAACAGCTAATGTTAGCATTTAGCCACTATGTAGCTAAAATTACAGTTAGCTAGGAAGTTGGTTTCTTTTACAGTTAGCCAGGAAGTAGTTGAAGGCTAACATTACTTTTTTTAAAGGGTTTAAAAAATAGTTAAACTGACTAAAAAACAAATAAAGATTTGATATTTTGTTTGCTAACATCAGACGACAACATGTTATTGTTCTTTAACATAAATAGCTAATGTTGTCATTCCTGTGCTAACACCCATAGATATACATAGAAGACTACATTTGTAGCAGCCCACTGTAGCAGCCTGCTAAACAATGTGCCCATGTGGCAGCCATCTTGGTGGGGGCAACATTCCCATTGAAAATAAATTAAAACTTGCTCATTTCTTAACAGATTTTATTTCCAGTCTCCTCATTTAAACTGTACAGTGTAGTGTGCAACTGTATAAAGCAAATTTGCAGGCATCCTTGTTGTTTTAGTTCTTGTGCCTTCTACAGCCACCGATTGCCCTGGCATTTTGCCCCCAAGTGCATCTTAACGTCCTCTTACCTGTAAGGCAATGGTTCAAAGATGACTATGATCATAACCAGGACAAAGAAAATACTCAAGACACCAATTATGCTTCCCACTACAAGCAGGATGTAAAAAGAAATGTCTGACGGGAATATGCTAACTTGATAATTGTTAGCCTGAGCTTTGCAGATGGTACTGTTGGCTGGGTTGGCTGTTGGCTGCTCCTGTGTGGCACCTGATGGTTTTGTTAATAACAGTGTGTTATCATAACGCTCCCACATGAGCTAATGATGATTTCACTTCCCTTTAATTTATCCCTCTTCTCTTGTGAGTCAGTGCCATGTGGGCGGATGAGTTGTAATACCTCTGTGTGTCTCCACATGTTGTCCTCAGGTGAGACAATAAAAATCGTGATAGAGGAGTATGTGCAGCATCTCAGCGGATACCTGCTGCAGCTGAAGTTCGATCCAACGCTGCTGTTTAATTCCAATTTCCAGTACGGGAACCGTATCGCTCTGGAGTTCAGTCAGCTTTACCACTGGCACCCCCTGATGCCTGACAGCTTCTTTATCAACGGAGATGAGCTGTCTTACTCACAGTTTCTGTTCAACACTTCTGTTCTGACAAACTATGGCATCGAGAAGATGGTGGACGCCTTCTCTCGCCAACCCGCTGGTCAGGTAATGAACTACTTATTATCAATCATCATATCAAACTATTAATTAACATCCATTTAAAATAGCTGTAATGTACCTCACACACCAGACACCAGAGTTAAAACATTAAATGTTTTATATTCTGAATCATTGCGACAGATTGGTGGAGGTCATAACATTAATGCTGTGGTGACCAAAGTGGCTGTTGGAGCCATCAAGGAGTCCCGCCAGCTCCGCCTGCAGCCCTTCAACGAGTACAGGAAGCGTTTTAACCTGAAGCCGTACACATCATTCAAACAATTCACTGGTGAGTAAAACATTTCTGTGTACAGACCGCGGAGCACAACGTCCAGGTCGCTGATTTATGACTTTGACAAGTCGGTGAAAGCAGCTGGACATTCCTGCATTGAGTTCTTGGAATCAATGACTTCTGCTTCCTTTGAGGGCGGTTTTTAAAGACTGTTCTCTGTTATTGTCTGTTAAGAGTGCACTGCTCTGCTCGTGACACTGTGAGCCTGAATCGTTAACACGTTTGTGTTTTATCACAGATGCTACGTTCATCTTGCTAACATGCTCACATGGTTTGTGGCGTTCAAAAATATTATCCTGATAGTTGCACCGAAGCTGAGATATTTTATAACTCACTGTACTGTGGGCCTTATAACCAACATGGAGGGTTAAAAATGAAATGAAAGTGGGTGATATAAAAGTTAGTAAATGGAAATGTTTGATCTGTTTTCCACATTTCTTTGTTGAAGACCCCCTGAGGTGACTAAACCAGGATAACAAAGGTATGACTGGATTAATTTAGGAAACAACATGTGACCAGAAGTGGTGGGGGCCCACAGCAGAGGGTCGCCTGTGTTTTGTGGGTCACAGCCTGAAACCTTTTGGGCCTCCTGTTGAAAACATTTTATTTACCATGCAGCTCTCATGATTACTTCACTTTTTTTTTACAGATAACGAGGAGATCGCTCAGGAGCTTGAAGAGTTCTACGGAGACATCGACGCTCTTGAGTTTTATCCTGGTCTGATGTTGGAGAGAACTCGACCGGGGTCCATATTTGGAGAAAGCATGGTGGAGATGGGTGCACCTTTCTCTCTGAAAGGCCTCCTGGGAAATCCCATATGTTCTCCTGATTACTGGAAGCCCAGCACCTTTGGGGGTAAAGTGGGCTTTGACATACTGAACTCAGCCACACTGAAGAAGCTGGTTTGTTTGAACACCAGGACGTGTCCTTATGTCGCGTTTAGCGTACCAACCGAGGAGCAAATACAAAAAGAGAACAAAGACACAGGAATCAGGAGTGATGAGCTATGACCCTGACAGGAAACTGGAGCTGTGATCCTCATGTGAAGGGTTGAAGATGCTGGTGTGAGGAAGGTGCAGTAAGGCATGTTTGAAGGCCCTGAAAAAAACTCCTCCATAACTGCTCACTCTTCATCTTACATTCCATCAAATGCATCTGGAAAAACAAACATCTTCTTCTGTCACATGATCTGTGCTGAAAGACTGAAATAACACACTTATTAATACTCACCCTGTTCAGAAATAAAGGAATATCCTGTTGGTAGATTTGTTTTTTAAAATTATAACAGTTACTGTGTATTAAAATAAACTGCAGGAAAAAAAAAAACACAGTCCAGTCATGGAAAACTTTTTAATGCTTTGACCAGTCATTGCTCTGCATCTCTCATCTCTTTGTGCATACCATTTTGACTGCAGTAACAGAAGATACCACCCAGTGCGGTAGCGACTAAAATTGTACGGTAGCCCTGAAGTACAAAACACAAAAAAAAAAAAAAAAAAAAGAAAACACAAAAACAAAAAGATGATTCAAAAAATGGACCAACCAGAATAAAATAGACAAATAAATAAATAAATAAATAATCTAGGTCACCAACTTTGGTTTGAACAAATGTTCGCAGAATCATAAATGTTTTCCATACAGCAGTGATTACAGTAACATGTTTTCTGTCTGTAGAGGCTGTTTCCAATTCTCACTGAGTCAAAATGTTACACTAACGCCCTCTAGCTTTGAAAGTCAGTACTGCACCGTCATGCCTCCAGTATTTTCCCCTCATTCTCTACGTCAGCGGGATGAGCAATGCTGCCTTTCTGTGAACTCGGTTAAATTCTATACTCAGTAGAGTTTACCTCATTTTAGAACGCAGTCTGATCATGAGTTGAAATACTGTTCCGATGCATTAAAGTTACATATCAGTGCAACGGGGGAATATTGAATGATTGTGGTGAAGTTGATATTTCGTAAAACACTGGAATCTTTATACAAGCAAGTCACTCAAAACTGTGGACAATAAGTCCCTCAGTTTCCATTACTTCAGAGTTTCTTTTCCTCCAGAGCATCACATCAGTGGAGTTCAGTACCACATTCAATCAAGAGTTACCATCCTGTCATCTAAATACACTGTTAAGGAATGGTTTATTGAGAACCTCCAATGTCAGCGCTGATGCTGAACTAACCTGTTTCCTGTACTGTACTGTTTTACTTCCAGTTTACCCAGTTGTCATCTTTTATTTTTAGATTTTATTTTTCCATAATCTGTGTTTGTACGCTGTACTTTTGAACATATAGTGTTCAGTCTCTTTTTTAAATAAATGAAATTAATAGGAACAGAATGCAAATTATGACATTAATAGGTTTGTATTTCTATCTTTAGAGTTGTTATCAAAACCCTTGTTGAGCGTTTCTGGTTATTTACATAACTATAACAAGTAATCAGACCACATGATAGTATGTAAAACTCGCGAGGAAAATTTAAATCCGTGTTTACTCGTATTCTGTGCGTGAGTACCCAAAATTACGATTTCTCCGTGAACCCTGAAGGCATCCTGACAGATTAGCAAACGGCGAATAGTTGGAGTTTCATCGAGCTGCTCCTACGACCAAGGTAAGGTGAAATAGCTTGTATTTCTGAGTATTTGTGAATAATATCGGTGTAAAATAAACTAAATTTTGTCTGATTTGAGCTTGAATCTCTTTAGATTTAGTGAATGTTTACTAAATATTCAGGAAGTCTGCAAGACAAGCTTAACCAGGCTAACGCTAAGTTAGCTCTCAAACATTAGCTGGTTCGGCCGGTGTCCTACTTCTATAACAAACACTTTAAGTGGCTTGACTCTATCCTCTTACAAGTAAAGGACATAAACCTGAGAAAGTGGCAGCAATGGGCAGCGATTCATTAATATCACAGCAGTTAAATCGTAATGGACTGTTGACAGTGAGGGTGTTGGTTGTAGGCCTTTACTACTGTTAGCCTGTATTCAAACGGTACATTCAGAGGTAGTGGAGGGATGCTCGTCATATTTCACGTTTACAGATCAAACATTTTCATAAACAAAATATAAATATACCTTAATGCATAACATTATGGTTAATAGCAGAAATTTGTTAGATCTTTACATATATATATCAATCAGTTCAACATTGAATTTTGAAGCAGCTGAAGCTGAGATTATCTTTTTAGGTAGACCAGAAATAAAAGCGTTATAGTTATCAACCCTGCATGTCATAAAAACATGAACTAGTGTCTCTGCATTGCAGAATCTGACGTGCTATGATAAAATGCCTTTTTATGTGATCTTAGCGTTTCTCTCTCTGAGCTCCTGGACCAATTACTAAAACCTGTGGTTTGTCCTGATTGAGCTGTAAAAAGTTCTCTGTCATGATTTAATATCTAAAGAACAATTAAAAGGGTGTCAATTAGTCCTGGTCATCCAAAGACCCAGCGAAGTATAGCTGTGTGTCATCAGCATAGCAATAGAAGCTGATGCTGTCTCTCTTCATGACATTTTCGAGAAGGAGCATGTCCAGGTTAAAAAGTGTGGGACCCAAAATTGAACCCTGGGGGACACCACATCTTACTTTATAACTCTTTGATAAGCATTCACCTGTTTTGACATAAAACTGGATATGTATGAGTAGCAGTGATGTAGTCACTGTCTCTTATACTCAGCTGTCATATGGCCCAGTGCATCATTTAAAGCCCATAACTCCAAGTTAACACACAAAGCGTAAGCCATGTATTGTGTAGATGTCCTATTTCAGACATAAGCCGTCATATCCCACCGGGGACAGCTTGGGTGCTCTCAGCCTGGATTATAACGCTCTGCCGAGTCGGACAATTACAAGAACTGATGATGTCTAGAGGTTTTTCTATATGAGGCTCAAATGATAAAGCAATTGGCAGCATTGTCTTTGTGTCAGCTGCGATACTTAGCAAGCTATTTGTGAAATTGTTTGACACTAGGGGATTTAACCTCCTTTACTTAACCTGTTTCTCCCTATTGGACATCAGTTCATTCTTTTATGTGAACTCATTTAATTGTTAAAAATACAACTGAGTCTTAAACGTGACAGTGAGATAAGACAGCTGAGTATATTGAAGTCAATGTCAAGGTTTGGCATTGTTGTTTCTATTGTGAAGCTTTAATTCTGCATGTTTTGATGAAATGTGCTTCTTAGGTTAAGCTGAGTTAGTGTAACACTAAACCTTTTGTCAAAGCATTAAAGAGGGGGTATTGTGTGTTTTTTAGGCTTTTGTACTGCATCTCTGGTACCCTTGTTGTAAATTTCAATTTATTCTAGCCCCAAAAAAACTCTATATTTCTCTCTCTGGTGTTTGCATAAACTCTTATTTCAGCCTCTGTCTGAGACTCTTCATTTTATTTTTGCTATTGTCTCTTTAAGGCTCTCTGCTACACAAACCCCCTTAGCTCTGATTGGCTAGCCCTCTGGAGACTTGTCGGGGGCGGAGCTATGGGCAGACCTTGGTGTTTGAGGCCCAACCCTATGAAGTGTCATGAACCAGTTAAGACTTCCTTATTTGATGACCTTGTCATTTCAGCAGGTCTGGTGAAGATCTGGTGCTATTTTTAGAATGGAGCGTTTTGATCAGTTTACAGAGGTTTGGAACTCTGCACATGCTCAGTCTGAACATCCAGCATTTTTATTTTAGATCTGTGGTCAAAGTATGGGAAATCAGAATACCCCCTCTTTAAGTTTGGTGTTATGACTTCTTTAAGTGTTTTCTTTGAGTTGCTTTGATGCCTATTGATAACTGCTCTCTCAGGTGAGCCACCATCATGACGACTCTGGACGACAAGATTCTGGGAGAGAAGCTGCAGTATTATTACAGCAGCAGTGAGGATGAAGGCAGTGACATCGAGGATGAGGATGGGGTGAGCAAGACCATCCGGGACGCTGACGTCAATGAGCCTGAGATAGATTACAGTGCAGATGGAAGTGCTGTTAACACAGGTACTAATACAAGAACACACACACAATCTCACACAGATAAACCCTGTTTGTAGACTGAAAGTACGAGAAGGAACAGGAGGTTATAAAAGGGCGAGTTAACAGTGACACTGGCTGTTTTTTTCACAGGACCAAAGGGAGTCATCAATGACTGGAGGAAGTACAAGCAGCTGGAGGTGGAGCAGAAACAAGAGCAGAAGAACGAGATGGAGAGACTGATCAAGAAGCTGTCGATGACCTGCCGCTCAGATCTGGACCTGGAAAAGGACAAAGAGAAGCAGAAAGAGCTGAAGGAAAAGATTCAAGGCAAAGTAAGAAGCAGAGTCCGCACAAGCTGGTTTTTATTGTGCTTTGATAACTATTTTGGCAAAGACAAATCCTTACAGGATCAGTTTATTTGACAAGTTCAGCGTCAGCTGCTTGTAGATTTGTATTTTTAATGCTGATGTGAAAGTTTTAACTCTAAAGTGTTCTGAATTTTCCTCTTTGCCCCCTCCACAGATGACCATGCAGGAGTACAACATGCTCCAGGAAGAGCAGGATGATGAGGACTTCCTTCAGCATTACCGCATGCAGCGCATCGAGGAGATGCGGCGTCAGCTCTGCCGGGGGAAACGCTTCGCGCAGGTCTACGAGCTGAACAGCGGGGAGGACTTCCTGGAGGCTTTGGACAAAGAGGACAAGAGCACGCTGGTCATGATCCACATCTACGAGCCGGAGGTCCCGGGCTGCGAGGCCATGAGCGGCAGCTTAATGTGTCTGGCTCAGGAGTACCCGCTGGTCAAGTTCTGCAGCGTCCGCAGCTCGGCCATCAGCACCAGCGCTCTGTTCAGAGACAGCGCCCTGCCTGCTCTGCTGGTTTACAAAGGAGGGGACCTGATCGGAAACTTTGTGCGCCTCACAGACCAGCTGGGAGAAGATTTCTTTGCCGTGGACGTTGAAGCTCTGCTGCAGGAGTACGGCCTGCTGCCTGACAAAGCCCCCACGGTCCAGAAGACAATTCGTAACGGAGCGATCGTACAGAACACTGTGAGCGACGAAGACTCTGACCTGGACATAGACTAAAGCAGAGTCTTCTTTCAGAGCTTTGTCAGCTTTGAAGTTTGTACAAACAGTCTGCATGGACTCCTGGTTTCTTTAAATGCATATGATCCCGTAAGGAACCCGATTGAGCCACAATCCAACCAACCTGCAAACAACACGTCTGAAATCACTCTGTGTTAAACAGTTACACTCAAACAGATTCAGCTTTAGTTTCACCGTGTCAGAAAGATGAGCTTCTGTTCTTGTTTCATCGTTCAGTGACTGTCTTCTATTTATTTATGAGAAATCTTAAACTCATTCCTCTTTGTTTGGTGTGAATCTTTACTGTATTTCATGTGTTCCTCTCTGTAGAGTTAAAACCCTTTAAGCTTATTTAGAGCTCGTTTTCTTACTTTTATATGTGGTGTAACATTTCAGTCAGTGGAAAAATAAAGAGAAGTTTGGACTCATGTGCTGCTTTGTTTTTAATTGGCAGGAGTTGAAAATGATTGAAACTTCACAGGAGATGGTTTAAGATAGATTTAGGTCAGGCAACTTTCAAATCTAAAAAAAACAGATCCTTAGATTCACCAGGTTTGCTGAAAGGATGAGGTCATCACATGAGGATCTCCTAGCTGGTTCATGTGATCTGAGAGGGACGGGCCTCAAACACCAAGTCTGCCCATAACTCCAGGAGGGAGGGGCTTAGCCAGAAGTCAGTACAAGATGATGTATGCTGCTTGAGCTGATGGCGGTTAGCATCTCTCTCTCTCTCTCTCTCTCTCTCTCTCTCTCTGAGGTGGATGATTTCATTTGAAGAGTCTCTCTCGCCCTGTAGAGGGCGCTGTGCAGCTGTTTCTTTTAATACACACTCAGTTTGCTTTGCCATGAACAGGCGTCTCCATGAGGTGTTTGGGAGAAAGTGTATATATGAATATTAAAGTTAATGTAGGATAAATGGGTAACATATTTGTAATATTAATAACACTGATGTCCTCAAAAATTTCAGACTTCACTTAAAAAAGCTTCCATCTCTTTACTGCCCCCCAGTGGCTAAAAACGCAGCACACATTTCCAGTACTCACTTTAATGGACACATTTACCCTTTGAAGCAGTTTATTGTGTTTATTATATTTACAGCTCAGACCACCTGTTTACTTTAGACCAAAGGTTAAAAAATACAGGAATAAATCACTAAAATATCAGCAGAAAAAGTTCCAGTGCTCATTTGTTCACATCTTATATCTGAGCATAAGGCAGAAGCCAAAGTAACATCATGTTCAGTATTTTACAGTAAATATACCAACCTGATCACCTGAAGCATGTTTAGACCTGTCCCTTTCTTTAACCTGCTGCTGTTCATTCTTCATGCTGCACACCAGCATCACCACAGACCCGTCCAGATTACTGAACCACCACATGTGACAAGACCATTACAAACTGCAGATAGGTCAACTCATCCGATCCTGTCCACTCAATAATCACTCTGACCACCAGGAGCTGCAGCAACACACTGCAGCAACGTACTGCTCTGATTCAAGCTTTTCAGAGTGAACACAAGACTACAAACAGCTGATTGAGTTTACAAACAGCTGATGGAAAATACAAACAGCTGATAGTTTACAAACAGCTGATACAGTTTACAACCAGCTGATAGAGTTTAAAAACAGCTGAAGGAGTTTAAAAACAGCTAAAGGAGTTTACAAACAGCTGATAGTTTACAAACAGCTGATTGGAGTTTACAAACAGCTGATAATTTACAAACAGCTGATAATTTACAAACAGCTGATAATTTACAAACAGCTGAAGGCGTTCACAAACAGCTGATAGTTTACAAACAGCTGATGAAAAATACAAACAGCTGATTGGAGTTTACAAACAGCTGATAGTTTACAAACAGCTGATAAAGTTTACAACCAGCTGATAGTTTAAAAACAGCCGAAGGAGTTTACAAACAGCTGATGGAGTTTACAAACAGCTGATGGAGTTTACAAACAGCTGATGGAGCATTACAAACAGCTGACAGAGTTTACAAACAGCTGATAATGTTTACAAAGAGCAGATGGAGTTTGCAACCAGCTGATGGAGCGTTACAAACAGCTGGTGAGCAGCAGGGTGGTGAGGCACGGTAACAGCAGCAGCAGAACGGTTGTTTCAGGCATCTCATCGTGGACGGGAGCAGCTGAGCCGTGCAGCTGGTGCTCACAGAAGGCGTGCTCTAAGAGGAGATGAGTCTCTGCACTGATTCCTGTGAGACAGAGAGAAACAAGCTGTTCATTCAGGGAGAATCCAGCTCTTCATCATCTGTATGAAACACATCTCAGCCCTGCCAGCAGGCTCATTTGCAGAGGAGTGAATTGACCGGATGGCTGATTGGCCCTCTGGTGCCTCTGCAGCCTACATGAGCGGGGAATCAATGCCAGCCCGTGTTTGGATCAGCTGTGCCTCAAACACGTTCAGCAGGGTTTCCCGCTGTCCTCATGATACACACCGTGCTGGGACCACTCGTCCCACAGATGCTGGACGTCCTCGTCGTGATGTTCACGGTGTTCATGGTGTTCACGGTGTTCACGGTGGTGCTCTTGTTCTGCAACAGATAAAAAACAGGAAATAATCAAGATAACACTTTTAATAGTTGGATTACTTAGACTACATAGACTAGACCACATATTAAACTATTACCTACTAAATTATAAGGCCTTACATTTAGTTCACTCACTTGTGTAGAGTTGTGGGGATCCACTCACTAAACTTATATAAATTTATTATTATTGGTGATCGGCAGAAATGAACTATATGTATTGTGAATGAGGCAGATTTTTATGGGCACACTGTCCCAGTATTTCTAAACTCCAGTGTTGTGAAGTTCAGTGACTTATTCAATTAGAAAATAATGCAAATCATGTTCGGAGCCAAATCAAAATCTCTCCCAAGCACCATGCAAACATGTTTGTTTTTTTGCTGTTGTTTGTTTTGTTTTTGTTTTTTTCTGTTGGGAGTGTTAAAGTGATTTAAAGGTGTTTGTAAATCTGTGTACCAAGAGGCTGTGAGGGAATCATTGGAGAGGGCTGGGGACGTGTTTCTGTTGTTGGAGGTACATTTTAAAATGATGCCGGTGTAAACTTTAAAAAACTGTGATTCTGTCAGTACAAGTTTTTCTGATCCAGGAGCACATGCAAGCGGCTAGGTCTGACCCCTCTCGCCATGCTTCCTTTTTTGTTTTAGATCTCACTCTGGGTGGTATTAAAAGAGTCCCAAGAGGTTAAGTTGAATATGTTGTGTGGCACAAGTGACCACTCTGACTTGTAAAAAAAAAAAAAAAAAAAAAAATCCTTTCCTCTCCGCTAAGATTGTACTTTAAGTCATCTTATCAGTTTTACAATTACAATAAAAAGTAGAAAAGAGTCCAGACCAGGGAAGAATCTGGATATCAAGTAGATTTTTTTCTACTTACTGATAAAAAAAAAATGTTATTCAAATGCTTTAAGTAAAGTGCAAGACTTCACAAGATTGAAGAAATTCAAAACTCATCAACACTTTGTGTTTTCTGTTTTTCAGACTGATGGAGTTTCTGATTTGATATTCAACTTGAGAGCTGCTGGAGCTTCACTGTCTGGACTTCTTGAGGTTGGTACAAGACTGGAAATGTGTTTATTTCCTCTGTCTGAGGACAGATTTCAAAAGAATAAATAACATTATGATATCTTAAGCAGTATGTAGTAATCATTTTGTTCTCTGGCTGTGTGTGTAAGGTCAAAGAACGGAAGAGAAAAGAGCTCCGGACCACATGAAGAAGACAGGATTAGGAGGAAACACAAACAGGAAATGAAAGGAGAGCTGACAGCTGCCGTGAAAAAGCAGATGTTTCATAAAAACTAATCCTCATTTCATTGGTGAGCCCACACTGCACCTAAGGGATCAAACATCCTGCATGAGCAAATAAATTCTGCGGAATTTTCATTTGAATCAGTCGGTGAGGTGAAGCAGGAAGCAGGTAGCTGGGCTTCAGAAACAGAGAGCAGACAGGAGGTCATTGAAGAGTTAAATAAGCAGTTTTTTAATTCATGAGCCTTAAAAGATGTCTAATTATTTCATGTTAAGTTTTTAAATTGTATTTTTATAAATAATATTTCAGAAAATATCAGTTAGTGATGTTAAAGCTCTAACTTTAAATACAGTAGCTGTTTTTGGCCTTTCATCCCAAATCTTAAATGTTTATACTCTGAGTTATTTGAATTATTCTGAACATTAATCAGGCTTCTGAATCAGGTTTAGTTTCCACAGAAATCTCATGAAGTTGTTGCACATCTTGTTTTCCCTCAGGTGTGTTTAAAAAGGAGCTGAAGAGGACTATGACGTACCGTGAGAGTGATGCAGAAGCATCCGTTTCAGCTCCCTGAGGGCCTGCGTGAGGTTCTCCAGCTGGTCATGGAGGTGGATGTTCTCCTCGACCAGCGCGTGGATCGTATCCTGCAGCTCAAAGCTTTGGCTCTGCAGCGCCAGCAGCACCAGGGGCACGAAGAAAAGTCCCCTCATCACGGCGAGCAGCGTGCACGGCCTCTATCACATCCTCACAGAGCAGACAGAAAACCCTCTTCAAGGTAAACGTCCGAATCGAATGCGAGAGGGACGTGCTTCCCTGTGGAAATGATCGCTGCAGGATTGTTTATCAGCTTAAAGTCAGTCAGTCAGGGGGAGGTGATGACGATCCGATTCTGTCCGAGGCCGGGCTGGAAAGCTGCCAGCGGGCTGCTTTAAAATCCATCAGATGTTTCCACATCAGTGATCTCAGGCTCAGGCAGCAAGGCCCTGAGATCGACTCAGTGCAACAAACTTCACCACACAGGTGTGTTCATTCAACATCCACTGGTTCAGTCTGAACAGATACTACGGAGGAACCAAAGGGACAAACCAAACCAAAATGTGGTCTTTCAGGACCTGCTTCTGATTCCTCACGTGTTAAATTTGAGATGTGCTGAAGATGCTCATCAGGAGTTATTTAATGGAGCCCTGAAGTTATTCAGTGAGTGTAGATGTTTAGTTTTTAATTTCTGTCTGGAAAACATTAAAAAATGATCCGTGATTTGAAACCAAAAATACAACCCACTGTAAAATAATGACTCAGGAGAAGGTGGTGATTTTTTTTCCAAACAAGAAGCTTTTATTGATCATGAAAATCAGTTTTATGCAGTCTTAGCTGCCCTGGTGCGCTTCTTCTTGACCACAACGGGCTTCTGGCTCTTCAGGATGGCGCTGGCACGTCGCAGGGCAGCCTGAAAATACAAAACCAGGATTCATACAGTACTCTGTGTCAGCTGTGAAACACAAACTACAAACAAACAAGGACTCCGAGGAGCCCATAAAATAATCCTTCATTCATCCCACAACAAGAAGATTAACAGAATCACAGCAGCAAAGAGCAAACAAGATTTAAAAAATAAGATTATCTCAAATATAGCAATATAAGAAGTGTTACCTATAAAAATAAGCACAAGACTATTAAACTACAATAAAAATGTTAAAAAATTTTAAAAAATAAAAGATAAATGTACAAAACCAAACAAGAAAAGACTGAGCTCACCATGCGCAAGTCCTTCCTGTACTTGTTCTTGCTGATGATGTGCCTCACACTGTTGAGGGTGGCGCGGGAGTTCTTGTTGATGGTGATCTTCTCATAGGAAGTAGCAGGTTTGTTCTGGCCTGTTCATCAAAACAAGAAAAAAACATTCAGAAACAGGACCACGAGCTTCAAATCTTCCAAAACCACCAACCGGTTTTCTGACAGAGCAGACGAAATGACTTAAAGCTGCTCCACAGAGCGCTGGGTTAGCATTCAGCATTTTAAAGCTCTGTCTGTTAGTATATTTCAGAAATTCAAACAAACCAGATGAAAAATCATTTAAATTCTTGATTCTGACTGGATGATTGAACAAAGCATCAGTAAAAGCTGCCAGTGCTTCAAAATTAAACATGTCTGGTTTGTCTTTTGGAAAAAATGATGCTAGTTAAGGGTGTCCCGATAAAACCTTTACACTTCGGATATGATGCGGCATTGAGTATCGGCCGATATGGATAATGATCCGACACGATATCAGCATGAATGGCTTGAAGAAGTCTGGGAGAAAGGACTTTTCTCCCTTTCGGATTTTAACAAAGAAACACTACCACACGGCCGACATCACTCCTACTCCTTGCTGCTTTGTTAGCACCTGCTGTTGCTGAACAGAAGTGCTGGAGCGGAGCCTGGAATGGACTGCTTTTATCAGAGATTTTAGATGCATGCCGATATAATCTAATTAGGTTTTTGCTGATATCGAAATGATACCCAATGTTAATATCGGATCGGACACCCCAAATGCTAGTTTTCTTTAATTCATTTATTTTTGTCCTTCTGTTAACAGACGTTGAACCACACTGCAGATCACCTTCATCAGGGAGTGTTTACCTGCACGCTTCTTCAGCACCACC
Source organism: Labroides dimidiatus (assembly GCA_030710495.1). Classification (NCBI taxonomy): domain Eukaryota; kingdom Metazoa; phylum Chordata; class Actinopteri; order Labriformes; family Labridae; genus Labroides; species Labroides dimidiatus. Next base: position 25,421,022 of record CM061157.1, on the reverse strand, counting down.
ACGACTCCCTTGCCGTCAGCTGCTGGCTGAACGCCTACAGTCTTCTTGTGCACCAAACCATTGAAGCGGAAAGAGTTCCTGGACTTCAGGTTGTTGGGCTCCTGTAACAAAACGGACAGAAATTAAGAAACTGCACCAGACGGCTCAATGACTCGACCCCCAAACTTATTTCTACTGAAGCCTGGTGCAGACAGTTTAATCCAGTGTTATTCAAAGTGTGCTGAGTGTTTGGCATTAACAGGTGACTGATTTAGGACTCTCATCTGCCCAAAATGCAGGTCAGGAACAAGTCAGATGACGACTGAGGAGCCATGTGATTTCTGTTGTCATACCCAATGTCCTGAGCAAATACCTCCTTAAAAACCATAAACACTGTCTTTTGAATCTTGACTCATGTCCCCTGCATGGCTCACATTAGAAAGAGTGGAGCAAATGAACAGACGCAAGGCCGAAGGGTTTAATATCAACACAATTAACTTTTCTTGTTTGAAACAGGGTCAGGTTTAAGTAATGACAGTTTGCCAACAGAACTCGTTGGCCATCTCTAATCAATCTTGTCTTGTTAGCATAAAAATCCATGCAGCGACTGTAATGTCTAATCCACAAATGATCAGCATCAATTCCTACATATTTCACTTCATATTGGGACTTCAGAGACTAAATATGACGTCACGTGTCGAACCTTTTATACACCCCATACTTTTGAGCTAGTTTGGATCTTTAAATGTTCAGGTCTGGGACTGCAGAGGACCAGGTGGAGTACTCACAGTGCTGTAGGTCTGTCCGTTCCTCTTGATGAGGAAGCTGGAGCAGTTCCTGATGACCATCCACTGCAAATGGGACGACATGATGAACCTGGAAGAAAACAGAACCACGTGTCACTGAAACAAACGTGAAAATATGATGTAGATCATTTTAAACATGTTCAGACCAGGAGCTGCAGCTATTTTTAAGGCTGACATGCGTCAGTAAAGCTGCCTCCATGACGGTGGCCATTGACTAAAAAAAAAAACACGCGTCTGATTGGATTCCCGACCACATGGAGAAATGTTGAAAACTCACGTTAAACTGAGTTTATTTTGTTTGAAGCACCCGTTTCATAAACACACTGTGGTGTTTTCATATTGAAGCAGCTAGCTACAGTTAGCCTCAAAGCTAAGCAGCAGGGACGGAGGAGCACGATGAGGCCTAAGCTGAGCGACCTGTTCCCTAATATCTCTATATTTAGGCTTCACACAAGGACTTTCTACACAATATGGGCTTACACAAATTCAAATACAACACATGTGTGACTTTGAGTGGACATACACACGCAGAATGAAGAATAAATATAATTTAGAGAGTGGCTAACAGCAGCCGGGGCGACCACGTTACCTGTTAGCGCTGGAAAAGGAAGAGAGAGAGCCGAAGCCGCTTTACTGAACCTCTATGGAGAATCAATGCGCACTCAAAACCACATTTTATAAATGAGATAAACCTCTGATTAACTCGACCTTTTGTTCTTCACAGAAAATAAGCGTTTGAAACTTGTTTTATCATGATAAAACTCATAAATTTCCATTTTTACTTTAGATGATAAGCTTATAGTCTTTACCCAGAACTAGTTCTCGGTGAGCACAGCGGAGGAACACAGCCTCATAGCTATCGGCGTCATAATGCGACGTCTTGATGGGAACTCCGGCTATTTTTGAGGGAGTCGGTTCTTTTGGCTCATTTACTGAGAAGAACAAGCTCTTTTTGTATTCAACAGCTTCCCATTTCTTTTCGCCTAAATTAATTTATTACCGAAAATAATGTAAAATAATTTGTACTATGAATTATTCATTAAAAAAAACATACATTATGTCAAATGTTTATGTTCATATGGCCTTTGATACTCAACATGGAGCAGTGCTACTAAAATTAAATTATAAAGGGGAACTACAAAGACCCATTTCAATAAAACAAAAAGGTCCAGTCACTGACTGTATATCATTTAACTGTTTATAGTGCAACACCAGAGATGTCAAAATGTAGCAAATCACACAACAAGGTATGAATTAAATAAGTAAATAAAAATTAAAAAGCAGAATCCTTGTAACAGTTTTAGCGGGTATTTATCAAAGAGTGGCACTGAGGAAAACCAGTTACCCAAGCTTTAAGGGCTGTTTTCGGATAGACTCACTTTGAGAGGAGGGATGTTGCTACAATACAAACAGATTCTGTGCCATGATGTGTGTAAGACCTGCTGCCACTCATTTTCTCACCTTTCTAGCACGTTGTCTGTCTGTAGTACAAATTCTTGCTAATCTCCTTCCCTCTCGTTAGTGTGCTAAATGTGCTGTGTGTCTGCAGCCTCTTCCTAACCCATTCTGCTCTGTATGGACACAAAGATGCAACAATAAAAATAAAAATTAATAATGATAATAATTATAATAAAGTAAATAAAATAAAAAAATCAGCTCACGTGTTTCACCTACAAGGGAAGGCCCAAAGAGCCGAGTCGTTTGCGACCGACACATCACTAACGTGATAAAAATGCGCCTCGTGTTTACAAGTATCCCTCAAAATATTTTTTTTGATTAAAATCAGCTGTTTAAAGATCAGTGCGTAAGTTTATTTGAAAGAAGTTGGGGTTGTAAACCAGGAGGCAGAAAGAGTCTAAGATCATCTGTAAAACTGCTTATCGTGCAGTTATTGTGCGGTGTAACATGGCACCTGTAATTTGAGATGTTAATTATGGATGAAGAAGAAGATTTGGATACATATGGAGAACAGCTGTACGCTTTGATTTACCCCAAACACAAAGAAAACGCTGGAAAACTCACTGGTGAGGTTGTCTGCATGGTACCTTTCTGATTTGTTGACTTTTTTTTATCACAAGGATTCATATTTCCCCTCTGACAAAAAAAAAAAAACTCAGCAAAGCGACTATTAAAGCATACATTCAGCTAAAGCCTGCATTTTTACTGCAGGTATGCTGCTGGAGCTGCCATGTCCTGTCCTGAGTCAGATCCTGCAGGATGGAAACATGCTGGACTCAGCTGTGGACAAAGCCTTCAGAGCCCTGCAGCTCACAGAGGAGACAAGGTAGATCCAGACCTGATCTCTTAATCATCCTGAATGGACAGCTCTTAACATTTTTGTTTTTTAAAGAGGAGTGAGGTGGTATTTTGATTAAGTAAAACTGCTGTTAAAATCTGGTTTACCACCCAGACTTACTTTAATAGTGTTTTTGCACCACACAATACCACTAAGTTTTACTCTAACCTGGCTTTATTCCACATGTGCACTCAGAGAGGGAATAACTGAGATATGGTACAACCAAGGAATTACAAAAATGACACCCATTATCATTTCACTGTGGTATAAGTGTTAATAATCAATCTCAGTTATTTTTTACTTCCTTTAATCAGGCCCGAGCCGGAGAATCAGGGTGAAGGCTCTCTTGAAACCTTAGTGTTTATTCTTCTATTTCTTCTATGCCTTTAACTCCAAATTGCACGCCTTCACCCTGCTCAAAAACTCACTATACTTTGCACAAAATTCCGCTCTGCATTGAATTTAAGACTGCTGTGCCAATACCTGCTCCACAGTGCCTCCTAGCCACTGAAAAATCAGCCTGGCCAGCTGGTTTGACCTACAGCTCTGAGTTTTGGTGTGCATAACCATCATACCGAGACCTAAAAAGAAAAGGCTGTTGGGAAAGCAATTTGTAGGATATGTATTTGATTGAACTTGTCCCGCAGTTTTTTTTTTGCCCATAATCCTCAAAAACTTACAGTATACAAGACACACTGACGATTCAAAGTTAGTAAAGGATTTTTATTAACTCAGCTGATGTGGCAAGGGAAGGTCGCCAAAGTTGACGATTTTTTCGGCTAAATGCCCGACTGACACACGTGGTTGAGAGCCTGCTTATTGCCGCTTGCAGCTTTAATTCCTTTTATTTTACTCATCTTTTTCAGTTTGTTTTATGCACAAAACCAGTTCTGTGTCCTTATCTGTTTATTTGTTGCTTTTCTAAATTTGTTTTTGTTTTGTTTTTTTTGTTTTTTTTAAAACTCACTAAATATAATATTGAAAAAACATTTAACAGCTAATTTAAAAGCAGGTTGGGCCATTTGGGGGGAAATTTACAGTTATTTCATCCTAACCTGTATTTTAGATTGTTGAAATGAAAAGTGTGCCGAGCTTGTGAGGGAAAAATGAATTAATTCTGTCTTCTAATGTGACTGCACCTCTTTGCAGCGAGCTAACATATAAAGAAGAGGATGATGTGTCCACGTCCTCTGACTCTCTGGGAGAACAGCTGTTTGAGCTGGTCGACGTTTACAACACCGGACACTCACAGAAAATCACAGGTAAGTCACCTCAAGGTGCATCTCATTTGGTGAGGTGTTTTTAGTCTCAGCAGCTCTTGATAAAGTAAATTGCCATTTCCTAACGATACTTGTTACCGAAGATGAAAACAAATTAGTCAAAGACGTGTTGAACTGTTTCTGTTATTGACAGGAATGCTTCTGGAGCAGCATCAAGAGGCAGTTTTACACCTTCTGTCGGATCCAAAACTGCTGGAGGAGCAGGTCAACGCTGCATTAAAGACGCTCAAGGAGTACGTGGTTTAAAAGAGTCTCTTTTGTTTGCTTGTACATTCTGTTCCTTCCCTGAAGTGGATCCTTGTCAGGTCATAGACTGAGCAAACATCTACCTAAGTTTGATGAGTAGTACATCTGTTCCCTTTAAACGAGAATCAGTTTTAATTTTCATTTACGTCTCAGCGATTTCTTTAAAATAACACTCCTGCTTCTTTCCTTCAGACAGAAAGAAGAGGAGACAGACTTCAGCGACTCGTCGGACGTTGATGACTCCGAGAGGCTCGGAGAGAAGCTCTTCTCACTGGTGGAGCAGCTGCATCCTCTTCATGCAAATGATATTACAGGTGTCTGCTCGTCTGACGTGGATCTGAATCTGAATCTGAAAAGAAGAGATGATGATAAATTTGATTTTAAAAATCTATATGGAGACTGATTGTGTGTGCAGCTCGTGAGAATAATCTTGCTTTGGTTTTAATCTTCTGCAGGTATGCTACTAGAGATAGAGCCAGCTTCTCTCCAACAGCTGCTCAAAGACCACACGATGCTGGAGGAGGCCGTTCAGAGAGCACGAGCAGCGCTGGACACGTAGAGCTGGACCGTCTCAACTTTAACATTTTACACAGAGACTAATATGAATGAATTTAATGAATCTAATGAAACAGAGTAATTATATCAGTACATCATTCCAGGAGATGAAAGTCAAATTAACACTTTTTTTTGTAATTGTCTCTTGTTTTAAAGCCTCCTGATTTTTTTAGCAAACTGTTGATAAAGTTTAAATGGACCCTCTGTAAATATAAGAGTCATCAAAGCCTGTTTCAGTCTCTAGGTAAAAGTTTTGTACAGCTGATTTTTGATGAAATTAAATCTGCTCCGTTTCCAGCTCCTGAGGTAGCATTGCTTCATAAAAATATTTCAATCAGGATTCAGCTCATTAGATGTCAAAAGAAGTGGCTCATGCCAGAACTGCCAACAGTCTGGTTAGAGTTTTCTCAGACTGTGCATTTTTGTTCTGTACTGACAATGATGTGTCTGAGATGTTCAGAGAAGTTTCCAAGATGTTTAACCTCATGCAAAGATTTCACTTTAGGCCAAACAAACCTCGCACGATGGGTATAACCACCACACCTGAGTCAGACTATCAACCATTAAAAACTTTAGACAAAGAGTAGCTTATTATGCTTGTTGTGTTTGATAAGATAGGAAGCACCCTCTGTCAGATTTGTTAATATCCAAGGTAATGCAGCTTTTTCTTTCCTAGTTTTTATTTTAGTTGAAGGAACTTAAAGGCAAGGCAAGTTTATTTCTAGAGCACAATTCATATACGAGGCAATTCAGAGTGATTTACAGCAACATAAACTCATTTTTAATCACTCAGTCTTTATTTCTATAGCACCAAATCACAAGAAATGTTATCTCAAGATTTTGTCCAAAAATATTAACTTGTCAAATTAACAACAAATTTTCACCGTTCAAATTTTAAAACATCCAGCATGTTCAGGAGAATTGTTCATGCATGTTTCAGATTTCTATCCCTTTTACTTTTTAAAATATTCAGCATTTGTCTTGGCCCATTAAAATGAATGGAAATTATCTGTCACCACAGAAACCACACAGCTGATGATGTTCTTTTTACAACAACAACACCATCTATTTCTATTTTTATTTACAACAATAACAATAATACTAAATAATTTATGTTTTGCATCACGCGATATTGAAGAAGATGGATGAAGCTGTTTTTTGGGTATTGAATATTCATATCATCATGGGTATGATTTCTGTTTTTCCAGGCTGGAAGAGGTTAAGAAGAATCCATTCTGGATTAGAATGTAAATCATTAACAGGCTAGTTATTGTAATACAGTAATCAACCCTAATCACATGTGTTTAAATTAAACTATTATACATTTATTAGCTGTAATTTAGGCCTACTTTAAATCCATATTAAGTGTTTAAAAAATCTCGTCGGGCTCCTGCCTCTTACATCATTTTTGGGGGCGCAGAAAGAAGATTTAATCAATGTTGGAAATGTTGGAACAAAACGAGATATTCAGTGAATTTTGGTCTCACTCCTGGTGCGTTGTTTCCCACACTTTGCTTAATGCAACTCAGGTCAAGCTGTCATCATCTTTATCACATTGGATATCAATGAATGGATGAAGGGGCGTAGCAGATGACGCAATCCGAGTTGAACCAGTCAGACTGTAGCAGTTAGAGAGCAGCACGCGCAGCCAGCTCTCTCCTCACAGCCTGGGAAAACTGCTAGCTTCGGTTCATCTGCCTGCTCCGTTACAGAAAACTACTCTCAGGTAAGCACAGCACACCTGTACGAGTTCGTGTTTTAAGTTAAGGGTTTCATTTTTAGCCACAGGGAGCGCTTTGATGTTTAACGCAGGTTTGGTGGCAGCACCTCGCCCCCTCTCGTTTTGTGTGGGCGACATACGTTACGTTAGCTAATAGCCAAAAAGGAGCCAACCAACCAAACCTGTCAAAACACTAAATGTATGTTTGTTTACAACGATTAACCACGTCCTGGATTCAGTTTTAAGACCTACTTATCATAAAACAAGCTACAAGAGTCAGCTGTAACGGTTAAAATCACCTGACCACCTGAGTTAGGGTAAGGGTTTGAAGTAACTGTATCAAACTGCTGTGCGCGTGCTGACAGATGTTACTGTTAAAACTCCGCACGCGCATTTTTTTGTTAGCCATCTGGAGTTATCCTCGTGCCAAACAACCATTTATTACAGGGAAGGATGCAATAAATGATCCGCCCTCTAAATTTAAAGAAACACGAGTCACTTGAAAGTTTGAATCAGTGTGTGTTAGGACATCACCTGTGGGGATTTCATCACCTTGTCATAAAGTCACTCATTCATCAAACGGAAACTCGTCTGATCTGAATCCAAATTACGGACTACTGTGTGATATCGTCTGTTTTATATGGGTGATAATGTCACGCTTTTCATTTCAAAGGGAACACAGGACATGCACTATAAAAATGATGATAACATGCACTAATAGTCAGGTGTGGAAGGAGTAGTAAAGTTTATTATTCAAGTTTAAGTTCAGATGCTTTGATGAAATCTGACTCAAGTAGAAGTTAAAGTACCAGTCTGCAAATTACTGAAGCAGGAGTAAAAAGTAATTTCTTTAAAATCTATGTAAAGGCTTTGCAAGGCCTTTGTAAAGGATCTTGAAATTGTTTCACTTTTATAGATTTACTTGTTCACAATCCATGACTCAATCAGGCTGCGAGGAACACTGAACAGATAGTCTGCTCACCTTCTGGACACTAAATTACAAACTGACTTTACAAAGCTTGACTGTTGTTACCTTTAGAACAATAAATAAATACATTACCTCATCGCTTTGCATCCTGGGAAAAAGTTGTCTTGAATAAAGAAAAGTAGAGGTATAAAACAGATCTGTTCTCCTAAACAAACGCACGCCTTGGAAAGAGTCACATCTTTACAACAGTGGGTGATAGTGCTCATGGGAAACAGAGTCTTCATCCTGGAAAAAAACCCTGGATTTTCAGGATAGTCCTCACAGATCATCTCTTCCTGTGATGATAGCTGGCTATGGAGCGTCCGGATTGCAGGACGGCTTGTTGTGATCAGGATTAGAATGAGGCTCACATTTGAGCTGACTGTGGTTGGAGAGAGGAGTCAGATTTATCAAATCTCTGTTTCTCTGAGCAGTTACTGACCTGAAGGACCAACCTGTCGAAGGATTTGTTGTGATTTCAGCAGCGTGTTCTCCTCCTCCTCTATGTTAGTTCACTGATCGCCAGATAGTAACTGAAGCAACATGTAAAAGCAGTAAAGAACAAAACTTCTCTCAAAAAAGTAAAAGCACCAGTTTTAAAAACTACTCTAAAAGTACAAGTACATTAAAAGCTCCTCTTTGAAAGTAACTGGAGCTAATATTATCGGTTTTCTCCACCTCAGATATTAGAGGTCTGTTGTTTCCCCCCTGATCAATTTTAACTCGCTGCTAAGCCTTTAAACCAAACTTGTTGACCATTTTCACAGACTCAGTTTAAAGTTCAGGCCTCCAGATAAAACATTCCCAAACAGGTTCCTGGAGCCCAAGGCACCATAGTCAAGTTGTTTGTCTTTTCAACCGCTTGCAATAAAAGAGGTCTTTGTGCAATAAAAGTCAACTAAGTGCTGAGCAAGCATTAGGCTGTGATCGGTGTGGTTTTATAGGTAAACCATCAACACAGACCAGATAATGCCACATTTGTTTTTACCCCAGGTTGAATATAGACGTTGCTCCCTGCTCAGCGAGTAGCTGATATATTTGCCTGTTCCTCTGCTTCTCCACAGTTTCTCTGCCTGTCACGCCGAGTGGCCGTCATCATGTCTAAAGGCACAGTGGTTCTCGCCTACAGCGGTGGACTTGACACGTCTTGTATCCTGGTCTGGCTGAAAGAGCAGGGCTACGATGTCATCACATACTTGGTAAGTTTGGCAGAAGAGTGTGAGTTCAACAGTTGTCTCAGTTTGTGCTTCCTGACAGTTGCTTTTGCTTGTAATGTGAACTTTTGGACAGCTGAGGCTGTCTGCATGCGTTCACTGACAGACGAAGCAGCGAGCTCCTGCGCCCAGGATTCACTGATATAATGCCAGCGTAAATCTGACTGGATTTACTTTCTGCCTTGTGGCAGTTTTGAACTGCAGTGCATGCAGATTCTCCTGTTGTCTAACTTTTCATTCAGAGTGGGGGGGATGGGAGATAGTTCACAGGGGTGGGACGCTAGGTGAGGCTCCTTCGTGTGTTTACAGACTCTGCTCTCAGAGGAAGCAGGAGACGGATCCTGAGCATGTATGCATTATCTTTTTTTTTTTTTTTTTTTTTTTTACCACTGACAGAAATCTGGATCCACATGCTGTCAGGTGGGACAATGACACGCAAGCTTTTACATGACTTTCCTTTGATGTGCTGCTTTTGAATAAGCAGGAAAGGGCTGATTCTGAATGTAACAAAAGCACATTTACATGTTTCTGCTGCTCATTTCTTTACCAGCAGCAGTTATGAGAAACTTAATTAGAAATGCTTCATAATTATCATGTAATTAAGTCGAGATGTGACTCACTCTCGCTCCCTCGACTGGAGCACAGGTGGAGCTCATTCAGCCTATTAAAGCGCTGAGGATGTGCTCATGCTGCAGGATGTTACATCTCTTCATCGGATGTGATTTGATTTCTAAGATGATGGACTGTTGAAATTAAGAGCCGCACAGTCACGAAGAGCCTGATTTGTTATTCCAGTAGATGTTAATGTATGTTATTGTTATTCACATAAAGCTGTGTTACTTCTCTGTGTCTGATTAAAACTAAATGTTTGTGTTTCTTCAGGCCAACATCGGGCAAGATGAAGATTTTGAAGCTGCCCGGAAAAAGGCAGAAAGCCTTGGAGCAAAAAAGGTAGGAGGAAAAGGTTCAGGGGTAAACCAGTTTCACTTTTTAATCACACCTTAAAATGTCAAAATGTGCAAGGAGGTAACACCTGCTCGGGTTTTTCCGTTATTCAAGGTGTGAAGTTTTGGTTTCCACTTAACTTCAGCAGTGAGTCAGATGAGGATTATTATATGAGACAGTTTCACTTTTTGCTTCTACATTCAGAGACTTCAGGCTTCATTTATTTCATTTATTTAGAGACCTCACAGTCATTCAGAGCAACCCCAGACTCTAATGACTCATTTAGGTTTTATCCCTGAACTTCTGTCCGTATCTATCTGCTCATCGGTCTATCATGATCTCTAGAAACGATGTTCTCCGAAGACTCAATAGCTCTTTTAGCAGGTTCCTAACCAGCTGCTCTGTCTTGTAATAATCTACGTCAGCAGTTTAAACCTTCAGGAGACAGACGACAGGAAAATGGAGGAGGGGAAAGAGCTCAAAAACAACCTCAACCTTTAACCATCATTGACTTTTCTATTGTCACATTCTTACCTGATTTAAAGGAAAACTGCTGACCTAATGGAGTCGAAAGGTCTCCAATGAGGATGAGCCAATCAGAGATCACTGCAGTCATCTTAAATTAACCCTTGATAGCTTTTTTTAAAATGTATTTCTGGCTGGTTTAATGGTCGATCAAACTTGGAAAGAAAGTAAATGATGGACAACAATACATTACTTCATAACTGGCTTTAAAAAAAAATTTGTGTCCACCGTGAAGAATCATGATATCACTTTCGTCAGACTTTTTGAACCTTTTGAGACGCAGAGTAAAGAGACATTCATACTGGATCTTAAGAAGCGGACTGAAGCTGTTGCTGATCCTGAATCTTAAATTGACGTGAATTCAGTCCCAAAGTAAAAAGTGTTCATGTAACTGCAGTGACATTTAAGAGGCCAAAGACTCAAAGTCTTTTTATGCAGAGTTATGTGAATATTTGCAAACTGTCCCAAAAACATCAGTCATTACCCTCCCAAAGGCAAGTTTCCAGCCTCTACGAGCACAAAGCCGTTGGCTGCTTAAAAGGGTGGAAATAAGAGACTCTTTGACTGTGATTCATGTGTGAACAAAGGTCTCTGCAGTCACAGAGTTACAGACAAAGCTCCTCTGCAGCAAACAATCAGCATTTATTTCCTCTCAGAGGAGAAAAGGTTTTTCATGAATGTTTCATCAGATGTTTATAAACAACCAGAAGGTATAAAACAATCAAAGAGTAAACCCTTATTCCTGCTCTGTGCCCTGTTCATGGTTTTAATGTAGGTTTACATCGAGGACCTGCGTGCAGAGTTTGTCACGGACTTCATCTGGCCTGCAGTCCAGGCCAATGCTGTTTACGAGGACCGATACCTGCTGGGTACTGCTGTGGCACGACCCTGCATCGCCCGTCGCCAGGTCGAGATCGCACGCAAGGAGGGGGCTAATTTTGTCTCCCATGGTGCCACAGGAAAGGTAAATATGACACAGGGCAGGAGGATACAAACTGAGGAAAGTAAAAACCAATAAACTCACCTGAATAATTATTACAGTAAACACACCAATAAACAGGGTCCCTGTGTGAGTCTGGTCATGTGGATTTGGACCCTGTGTTTGCAGAGATGAACTTTAACTGTGAACAAACTGCTACAGTGAGTCAGAAACCGTCTTTTCCCTCCGGTCACAGAACTCATGTAGAAACTGCAGTTATCTTCTTTTTTTTTGATCGTACGTTCATTTTAAAGCAAACTGATTCTTCCTGTGAGTCTGAAACAAATGCTGCCCGCTCTGAGGCAGAAAGTAATGAGCCACTGCAGTTCAAAGCAAAATGTAAACATGTTTTAGTCTCCTGGAGGCTCCTGTCAGACGCTCCTCTGATGAGCTTGAGCAACAGCAGTAAATATCAGACTTAGTGAATCTGTTTTAGGTGATCCAAAAGATAAAACCCAGCTGAGGGTCGAGCTATCGTAGTAAAACTCAAGTCTGGTTATAACTGAGGTGGAAAATTAGTTCTTACAGAATCTACTTTTGTCGTTATTATTCTTTGCTTATTTTTCATTTAGCCTTCAACCCCATAAATGCTGAATGTATATTTGATACATAAGTTTCAAAGACCTCTATCTCATTAACATGATAAATATTTCCATTAAAAATCTATATAAAAAAAAATAAAAATGAATTCAGGATTATCATTCCACTACAGGCAGCTGGAGTTGTATTTTGGTCCTTTTCAAAATGGCCAATGCTTCTAAATTTTTACTCATTTTTAAAAACAAATATTTTCTGCATTAAATGAATATATCTTTACTAAAAAACTTCACTTAAAAAAAGCTCCAAAACCACCTAATTTATCAAATGTGATAGAAAAACATCACAGTTAAAAGAAACTAGAATTTTCTTTCCCTTTGTTGATAGGTCAGGCTTTACAGGGTTAAAACAGGATTAAAACTTTTGTCAATTAAGACGCAGTATCCCTGTTTTGCCAGCAGATGGAGACATATGTTTCACATCATAAATACATGAGTACTTGAGTAATACTTTGTAATATAGAATGAAAATAAACTTGGAAAACTGTTTTAGCTTCACAGAAAAAAAACAATGACTGAGATTTGGATATTAATGAAAACTTTCAGAAATAAGATATTTATATTTATACTAAATATTTATGATTTACTGTAGCAATGTGGACCCTTGAGTTTTACCATTTTAATCCTCTGTATGTGTGACACATATTGCAGAACTGACATTAAAGCTACCTTGTACTTGTACCTTGTATATTTAGAGTGTTCAGAGTTTTAAGGTGGTTTCCGTGTACAACTTCCTGACCTGCTCGATCTTCTTTTTGGAAACTGACACATAACAGCCCCGGTATCTGGCAAAAATAGGATGATGCTATATCTGCTGCGACCTGCCGGAGCAGAGACGCAGCCAGACCATAATGGAGCGGATCCAGTGTTAGTCGACACATTGACCTGAACAGAAATGGATCTGATCCAGTGTGAATGGAGACATGTCAGGTGTATTTCAGCTATTACCCGACATCCAGCTGTAACTAGTAACAATAACACCATTAGAGGGTGTCTACTATCACCTTCCTGTGGGATCTGCAAACAGAAACGTAGAAATCAACTGAAACATTTCCTTAAATGAACAAGTTTCCCAGAGTTGGCTCGAGAGGAGTCTCGATCACCTGTCATGTGATATGTTGAACTGAATCTTTTTCTCATTTTCTTCTCAGGGGAACGACCAGATCCGCTTTGAGCTCACATGCTACGCTCTTTACCCTGAAGTACAGGTCAGTTTGCTGCTTCAACGTAAGGCGGTCATAGAGTCTCTGAAAGGGTCTAAGTCTCTCTGTTCGTGTTCAGATCATTGCACCATGGAGGATCCCAGAGTTCTACACCCGCTTCAAGGGGAGGTCCGACCTGATGGACTATGCACAGGTAATTCACTCATAAACTGTCCAGGTCTCATGATCATCCAGTCCAGGGCTGTCAGACCTGCTTTATGACCCAAACAGTCCCAAATAGTCCCAACCAGCTGAACTGTCGACACACCAAATAAACTGAAGCGGAAACTCTACAGGGAGAAGGTGGAGTTATTCCCCTGATTTTTAAAGTTCTAGAGTCTATTTAGAAATAAAAAAAGATAGGGCAGTACATGAAAAATGAGGTTTTAACAAACCAAACTCTTTTACACCGAAGCTGCTCGTCTTTAATTTTTACACTTTGCAAAGTTGTTGCTGTTTTTAAAGCGGTTTCAAAAAGGACAAAAGAAATACTGAGAAATAACTTCCTGTTCTTGTGAAGCAGTGATTGAAAGAGGAAATTAAAAAGTAAAAGCTTCTACTGACATCTATCATGTCCCATTCTACCTTCTGCCATCAGACTTACAAATATCTATTGAGCGTTTCAGCTCCTTTATTTATTTATTTATTTATTTATTTATTTATCTATCTATCTATCAGAATATGTTTGTATTCTTGATGATCTCTACTTTATGAATCCTTTAAGACAGATTATTCAGAGCATATTGTTCATTAAAAATTAATTAAAACCTACCAACCAACGGACAAATAAAGAAAAATTAAACACAAGAGATAAAATATGAAATTCTATCCAAATCAAATGCTGATATCAAACAGACTGAGGGGGAAAAACTGTATTTCCTGCAAACAATTTAAAAGATAAATCCTTTCAACGAGAATAATAGACAGAGGTGTCCAGATACAACCTTTTCACTTCTGATATGTTACTGATATTGGAGCCCTGAGTCTCGGCCGATACCGATATTGATCCAATATGATACCAGCAGAATCATGCATATATTTTTTTTTAACTTATTTTGTTGTATAAAGTGTTAGAAAAGGCTTGATTTAGTAATATTACTCAAACAGACAACAACAGTCTGCAGCTGAAGGTATGAGATAAAAAAACTGACCCGTTTATTATGAAACAGTGGGTTACCAAAATTTTAATCCTAAACAGAACAATATTCTTCATTTAGTCTTAATAAAAGCAATTCAAGTCCATTTCAGTTGTTTTTTTACCATCAGTATTCAACACGTGGGCTCTGCATGCTGGATCCGGGCTCTGCTGGATACAAGTGCTGGAGCGGAGTCTGGAGTCTGGAATGGACTGCTTAAATCAGAGATTCAGATAATCCAATCCTTATGTTTTTCTGCTTCTATTGGACGGATGGGGACACCTCTACCAGTGAATTCAGATGTCTGCAGTACAGATCATTGCTGCTTACTGAGAGTTTTTAACTCTGACTGAAAGTCACATCAATATTTTCAATCACCATCCTTTGATCCGTGTGATATAGATCACGTGCATTCATCAGCAGTTCAGTCCCGTTACATGTTGGTTCTGACCCACATTTACCACTAGAGGGCAGTCATGACCTGTAATCAAACACACACACACACTCACACACACACACACACACACACACACACACACACACACAACTTGACCTGAGGTGCATTTGACAAACACAATCTTAAAACACTGAACTGTAGACTTCTTCTCTTTCTGTTGATTGTTTTCTCCTTTTTTGTCAACTTCTTGAGTTAAAGCAGTGTGAGGGGAAAAACAGCCATTGGAAGTAGTTTACTTGGCTCCTTGTATTCGGAGCTCTCTTCACTGAACCTTTGAGAAGAGAAAGCTTTAAGGTGAGCAGAGTGGTAAATAACTGCTTTCTGAAACTCTCTAGAAACATGGCATCCCCGTACCCGTCACTCCCAAAGCACCTTGGAGCATGGACGCCAACCTCATGCACATAAGGTGAGCATGCTGCTCCATCTTCACCTAATCTTACAATATCTAATCCTCCAAATTATGATACATCTAACAGGAGCCTAACTTTATTCTTCTTTGCTATGTGTTTTAAGTTATGAGTCTGGGATCCTGGAGAATCCAAAGGTAAGATTAAAACATTCGCCTCCCTTAACACAGTGTACATATATAAAACTGACATGTTTCTGAAGTATCAATGCGTCTGTGAGTAAGCACTGATTAAATCCAAAGACCCAGACTTCTTTCAGGTTGAATCTGATGAGTTTGAGATGAAGTTTCACACAGTTGATCAAAAAAGTCAGGGACGGTTTATCACCTTCAGATGTGAACTTTATATATTAAGATATTTGACCTTCAGGTGACCTCGAGAGAAAATTTTCCACCTCCACAGAAACAGAAACGGATTTTAAAGTTGGTACAAAAGACACGCAGTAGTTGCTCTCTTTTGTGGTCCTCTCATACACACCCATATTTTGTTTTTCTCATATTTTTGGTTGATTTCATATTTTGGTTGAGCTCAGAGTTTCATACGCTCTAAATGTATAATCCAATCACAATCCTTCAGTGAGCTTTACAATAACTCAACAGCGAGGCGTCTCATCCCTCCGCTGACCCATGCCAGTCCCACCAGTGACAAACACAACTCACTCTCCCACAGCGCCATGGGTGAGACAGAGTTTGATCTCTGCTGGGGGTCAGAGGTCAAAGCTGTACATGCAGGTTGCCCTCGGTGACCCCTAAAGCTCCCATCCTCAGTTGCTGTGTCTGTGTCTGTGTCTCTGCTCACCCCGGGTCCTCGCCGGGCCCTGGGAAGAGCCCGGGACACACAGACACTGACTTGTCGTCAGCAACGCTTTGACTAATTCCCGATTTCATGGGAGCCGGGGAGGGGGAAGGGTTAGGGCGTTGCACCCAGCTGGGGCCTCCTGAGTTCCAGCCCCAACTCCTCAGGACCTCATTGTTCCACTTGTTGCGCCGCCGCAGGCTGCAACGTGGGAGGGGAGCCATTTCATGGTGACACCGTGACACCAAAATGTCACCAGTAACAGTAAAGTACAAAGACTGTGCGCCAGACAGATGAGTCCCCCAATGGACCGGGTGTGACAGAGAGGCGAGGGGTCCCCCGCTGCTGGAGTGGAGATGCAGGGGCAGGGCCACTGTAACTCCCAGACCTCCATCTCTCTGTGTCCCTTTCCCACCCCTCCGCTGTCTCTTCAGTGGTCGGCCTGTGGAGAAATGTTTTGAAAAGAGGGAGACCCACTGGCTCAATAGCATAGCGATGCATGATGACAGTATTGTGTGAGTGATTTCATTCAGGCCGTTCTCAATGAGTCGAAGCATTTACTCCGATATTGAATCATTGAACGGCGTTAAATACAATGAAATATTTATGGTGCATGGGCGCAGAGGGGTAAAAGGATTTGAATATATTATCCTGAGCACAAAAATGATAACTTGAACTTTGAATGAGCTGTGATGAAGAGCTGTTTTTCAGCCTTTCTGGCCATTTGTTATTTTAAAAACTGGTAAATGATCTCAATGTCTGATCCTTTCAGAGCTCAGCGGTTAGAATGAAGTAATTTCTCTGCTTAACGCTCAAACAAACAGATTCTGATCAATCAGGAAAGCCATCTCTAAGAGGTCGTGTTGTTCTTAGAATCTCCTGTGTATCAGTCTCTGGTTTCAGCCCTGAAGGCCTGAGGCAGACCTGGACTACCCACCCCCTCACTCCCACCCCCACCTGTGGCACAAAGGCTCTTCTCTGCAGTCAGATTAGCAAATGTCCGAATGGTCGCTCATATGTTGTCCTGTAGATAAGAGCGGGCAGAGTTCAGGTTACTCTGAGATGAACACTGCATCCTTCCTGGTACCCTGAAGCATCCTGCCTGCAGCACAATGGCCCTGTGTCTCTTTCTGTTTACACATCTCCATCTGCTCAAGTTAACCTGTGTAAAGACATGCTCCCTGAGCTGCACCGGCTCTCCGTCCCCAGTTTTACACAGACTCTTATTATGGATGTGTGCACGTGGAAGGCTGCCGTGCTCAGGTCAAATTCAACCTCTTTGACATTTGACAGCAGTAAAATATCCTAAACATCATTCTATTCACCTGAAATTTGATGACTTTTTCCTCAAGTGCTCCAAAATGTAATGAAAATTAGCTTTTTTTTTTACAGTGAGGCTGTTTCAGGTTGAATTCGAATGTTTTAAGATAAACCAGTGGCGGTAAAAAAAAAAAAAAAAAAAGATTATCGTTAAATTTCTTCCCACTGCTCTGAATACAGAGAACAGTTTATAATTAGCATTTAACAATTTTAATATCTTTATGTTTTAAGTGGTAAATGTTGAATTATTTCTGATAATTAGAATTTTTCAAATGTCATTTCCTTTTTTTTCTTTTTCATTATTTGGCTTCCTTAAATTTTCATTTACATATTATGTTGTGCAAACAAATTGTTGGTAGTAATAAGGAAGCCCTGCACTATTTGCATATTAAAAATAAGTTAATTTAAAAAAAAATCTTAAGATAAGATCCAATTTATTAATCCTGAAAGAAATTGTTTCCTGAGTACAAAATAAAAAAATTAGTAAAGGTAAAATACAAAAATGTATTTAAAATGTATTGTGAGTAAGAAAGAACAAAAATACAAAATAGAGCGAGTGTCTATTAAGTTTTACAACGTGTCAGAGAGAAGATTCAATAGTTCATTATATATAAGTGAATAATTATAATTCCAGCAGTTTCTAGAAGTTCAAGCCTTTTTCCAAATTTAATAAGAAATGTTTAAATCTTTTTTTTATGTTTTGTGTGAAACAGGAAATGATACCTAGATACGTAGATGTTTTTTTTCTCCAAAAATGAGTGTCGTCAAATGCAAGAAATACACTCTCCCTGCTCTCTGAAACATATTTAAAGGGTGAATTATTAATTGTTAATTATTTATGTAGATTTGTATTTAAATTTGTATTTAAAATGTGGTATAAATGGTTACATTGGGGGATGTCTGGGTGAAAGTTGGCCTGAACCACACAGTGAAGGTATAAAATGTGACCCGTAGGTGAAGGTTAAGCTAACAGCATATTGCTCCCACATAAGATCCTTTTTTTTTTTTATTTCTGCTGCTGTGCTGGTGTCAGATTTGTCAGGCATCTGTCTTTATTGTAATTTAATTCCGAGACACCTTGTCTGAATTTGATATTTTTGGTCATTTTATCATTACTTTTTAATCTTCTTTTAAATCTCCAGAAATGCAGCTGTCATGACAAGTATTGTGCAGGCAGCCTTATAACTCAAACCTGCTTCATACAATCAAGTTAGATTATGTTTTTTTGTCATGCTATTGCACATGATTAGTATTCTGCCAGTTGTTAGACAGCTCCAACCACAGAGCACCTTGCTCGGCCTCTCCTCCCTCTCTCTGCCTCTCCACACCCGAGCAGTCAGCGTGCAGCCCGAGGCAGCCTGAGGCAGCCCGACACTCGTCCTGAGTCATTAAAACATCACCTCAGTCTTAATTATAGCTTCTGTCAGAGCGCCTCCCCAGGCCCGCTCCCCTCTTTGATCAGGGAGCTGATGGGCCACCGCTCGTGTTGACCAGGAGTAAAGGAGCGTAACGCTGAGCCGTGCTCACCCAGAGGAAATGAAAACTTGTTTTCTGCTGGCGGCACGGCCGGCCGCAGAGACGGGCTGACAGAAGGTTGCCTGTGGGGAAAAGGAAGTGGGCTCGTAGGTTTGTGTCTGCATGTGAATGTGTGCTTTGAAGCAGAGAGGTCACTGTTTGTCATGTGCCTCGGCCGCCCTCATCTCTGATTGGTCTGACCTGTGATACTCGGCAAGTGTTCGTCTTCACTGTAGCTTCATGTGGAAGCTCCCGTTGACCATCCTCTTCCTCTCTACTCTCTCTCTCTTTCTCTCTCTCTTTCTTTCTCTCCCCTCTCTCTCTCTCTCTTTCTCCTGCCACCTCTGCCTCCTTTGGCTTCATTGCCTTCGATTGAAAACCAATGAGGCATCTAATATGTGGAAAGATAGAAATTTACTTGCTTTAAGTTCATGCGTCAGCCTCTTCTTTGCTGTATGGGCCACGTTTAGCACAACAATGTGGCAGAAGCAAAGGCTGCTGACGGAGCTGCTCTGTGCAACATGATGGTGCGCTTCATGCCCCATTTCCCATCAATACCCCCCCGCCCCCCGCCTCCTCTGCCTCTACCTTTTCCTTTCTTTCAGGGCCATGGCTTCGGGACAGGTCCACCTGCAGGGGGTTGGAATTGAAATGCATTGATCTTGCGCTCACTGGAAACAAGCCTATTTCCCTCACTTTTTCTGCTTTCTTTGTATGTGATTGGCTTTAAATTTAAGCTCTTATTGTTGGAGCATGCATAATTCTTCAAAACACTGACTGAGCAGGAGGCATGGATTGGTACAAACTCACAAAAATATGTTTTTAATCGTTTGGAAACCATTCCTATAAGGGTTCGTACTGCTTCAGTGCAGCAGTTCACTTATTACAGCCCCAATTCTGTGGTAGACCGGTGAAAATCATGTAAGGCCTATAATTAATTAGAAACAGTGCAAACATGAAAATAAAATTTTGAAATGCACATTTTAAATGTGATGCTAGCAACATGTTCAAAACGGGGACAAAAAAACTGCAAATTTTTTATCCTTAAAAAAAAAAAAAAAAAAAAAAAAACAGCTGCAGGAACTTTACTTAACTATTTAGATAAATTATTAACCAGTTAGTAACATGACTGGGTTTAAAAAGGACACTCCAGAGAGGCCGAGGTGGAAACAGGTTCCTCTGTGAGTGACTGCGTGAGCTAATAGTTCAACAGTTTGAGAATAATGTCCCTCAGGATTAGAGGATTTCATCATCCACAGAAACAGCCCGTCATTAAAAGGGTCAGAGAATCTGGGGAAAAAAAAAACCTCAGAACAAAAGGGACAAGGACCAAAACCAAGACTGGATGGACCAGATCTTCAGGCCCTCATTCAGTACTGCATTAATAAAAAAAGATATGCCTCTGTTGTGAAGGAAAGAGGAACCCAGCTTTAAACCTGATCCAGAACCAGCAGATATCTCTGAACCCGATCTGACCTTCTGTTTGGGATTTCTGGACTATCAGAGGGAGGGTTATGATTTGGGGGATCAGAAGAGTCCAAGGGGAGCTCACAGATCTGTGAGGGCTCCATTACTGCTGAACTCTATCTGCAGGTTTCAGAGAGACCAGGACGAACCACATTCTGCAGAACTATAACAGCATGGCTCACCACCTGCTTGTTGTTGTCTTTAAAACCACACGTGTTGCTGGCATCAGATTTTGAAGAAGCATTTATTTTTTATTAAACAGAAGATAAAAAAAAGGTTGACTTTTTTTCCCCGCATTTTTAATCAAATATGGAGTTTTAAACAATTTTCAGATCATGAAAATCAGTTTTTGTAAACATCATACCCCGCATTTTGTTGTTTTCTTAAAATAAGAAAAACTTCATTGTTTTAAAACCAAAAAGCTTAAAATAAATATCACACAATGAGTGAGCATGTGACAACAGCAAAAGCTGAAGGATTAAAGGAAGTATTATCTGCTTTTATCTGAAGTTAAAAACATGACCGTTAGTTTACAACTGCAGAAAACATACACTTTATGGAGCTGCAGTGTTTGAAATTCAGTCCCTCTCCCCCCTCAGAGAGTATGCATCAAAAAGCCTTTTAGGGGAGTCATTTCACTCCTCTCCTGCTCGCTCTCATTTGGCATCTTTCAGGGCGCTGAGGCAGAAAATAAAGGAGAGGAAGACGAGCGCCTTCCCAGTCAATTTGTGTGTTTAGTTAAAAGGAAGGAAAGTGATTGCGCTGCTCGTTTTCTCCTCAGTGACAGGCGGCCAGCAGATGCCGATTAGTTATTGTATGATGATTTAGTGTCTGGTAAAGCTTTCCATTTAAATGCACCCAATAGTTATTTTGCATAGTCCCCCTGCAATTTGACTCAGCTCAGGAGACATTGGCCATCGTCTTGTCCTAATGCTGTGTAATTGTTGGAGGGCCACATCAGACCGACACGCTCCTTTGGCTCCCAACGATGACTTCCTGAAATCAGTGCGGCTCCAAACAACTGGAAAACGACCAACATCCGTCACACAGGACGACTTTAGAGGAGGCCGTGTGAGGCTTTATGTGTGATGCCCTTTAATCAGGATTCTTTATTTGATACTGAAAGAGACAAAAACGTCCCTCAGGAAATCAAAACTGGCAGGCGAGAGGAAGTGAAGGGAGGACGATATCGACATCAGAGTGTTGATTGAATAGGATCTGTCATAGCATCAGGTGTGCTCTCACCTCTCTCCTCTCCTCTCCTCTCCTCCTCTCCTCTCCTTGTGGATATCAATCATTTCTTTCTTTTGCCCTTTCCCACTCTCCATCTCACCGCATCCCACTTTCCCCGCCGTCCCCCTGCCGTGAAGGGCCACACGGGGGAAATGATACCAAATAGAGGAGAAAAATGGAGCATTGATTTTTTTTTTATTTTTTGTCTTCACTCGGCTCCTGGCTGTGGTTATTTTTTTTTTTTTAGTTTTCTCTGTTTTCACACACCGTCCTCTCTTTTCCTCTTGAGTCGTCCATTATCACCTCACAGTACTTTTCCTTCTGCAGTGCTCTGTTTGTGATGAGGTCTCAGAGGTCCTGGTTATTCAACGAGGGGAATAAAGTGTGTGAAATGGAGAGAGTGAGTGTGTGTTTTTGTGTTTTCAGAGTCAGGCTCCTGACGACCTTTACCTGATGACCAAGAGCCCGCAAGAATCTCCCAGCAGCCCCGACGTACTGGAGATAGAGTTTAAGAACGGTTTGTATTCACAGCGTTTGTTCACCTCTCTCAGTCACCTGGTTTTTCTTTTCCTAAAGAATATTTTTATTGGTTTTAACAAACTTACACACATACAAAACGTTTAAAAGAAACTTTAAGAAATCGTTCATCAGTGACCTGTTCCTCATAACCCAACAGTTCCAAAGTCGGAAGGATCAAAATGACAAACTGTACTGATGATATTACCAAACAGAAGGTGAAGCCAAAGTCAAAGCAAGAGGTCGAAACGATAATATTAAAGGGGAGGAGGACACATTCAGTTTTTTTTATTTTTTTTATCTAGGAACCTTTAAGGAAATAAATAATCAAGAAATAAGAAAAGTCAGTAAAAGAAAGAGGGTGTTAACGGTTTAAACGGTCCCCACGTCCTTTTTTTACTTCAACAGTTGTTGATTCTGAAATATAAATCAGATTATAAATACGTAAACAAACACAATCCATGTCTTATCATTTAATTTGTATCCGTTTATTTTTTTTGTAAAAACATTAAAGAAAATATCAAATTTTCTCAAAAAGTGTTGAAACTTTTAAACTGGTATAATCATTCTGAAATAATCTAATAAATTAACGACACTCAGTCACATTTCATAAAAATTAAACATGTGCTGCTAAAGTTTATAAATAAATTTCCTCCTTTTTTTACGAACCAAAATTTAAAGTAAACTCACTGCAGTGGGGGGATTTTTTCTTTTTCTTGAATAAATTCTGTACTTTTTTGTTGAATCAAGAGATTTTATACTGTGATGGTCAAATATTTTCAATTATCTGGTCTATGACATTCCAAGAAAATTTTTGCCTTCCCAGGTTTATTTTATAAAAAAAAAGCTTCATGCAAGAGTTTAAAGGTATTTAATAAAACTTTAATTTTGCATATTTAGTCTGATCGTCAGTTGTTATGATGAAGTGTTGGTTAGAGATAAACAGAGTCGGTCCTCCTCTGTCTCTTGATGTAACTTAACATGATGCTGATGGCTGCAGGGCTGCAGCTCTCACCCTGACCTGTGTGCACTTTATCACCAGTCCTGACCACCCAGACTTATCCCTAACCCTTCATGGCATTACTCGCTCCAAAGCTGCCATGTTTAGCCCGGGGGCATGCACGCAGGCCGGAAGCATTAAGTCCAGCTAATACAGCGAGCCCTGAGGGGCCAGGGAAATGCTCATTAGATATATGGCCACGAGCTCAACAGTGGAAAGTGTCACATGTTTGTGCAAAAGAAACATCCACGCCTGGGGCAAACAGCACAGATGTCCCTTCACCCCCGTTTGCTTGCGGGATCTGCAGAGCGCCGACTTCAATGGGCTGAGAAACACTCGCTCCTCTGATCACTCGGCTTCGTGCTCCTTTTATGAGCTATGATAGTGATTTAGGAGGTTCAGAGGATTTGGTGGGAATTTTTGTCCCCAATAAAACTGACTGAAGTTCAACTTTAAATTCTTATGAGATCCCAACAAAGACCTTGTCCTGGTGTCGCTTCACAATGTGAATGTTTAATTATAAAATAAGCAGAGAGAAGCGGCTCTCCTGCTTTAATGAAACAGTCCGGTTTGGCGGGTTCTCTGCAGGCCTGTTTTCACACATATTCCTTCCTTTTTATTGAGCGCGCTATGACAAAAGCTGTTTTAGTTGTCCACACAAAGGCCCGAGCCTGCTCCTCCCTCCAAGCACAAGATCAGCACAAGAATGTTTCATTTCATTCCCCCTCCCACCTTTTCATCCCTGCCTTTCTCACCAAAGTTTTCTCACTGATTAAAAAAGAATATATAACGACAGGAACCTTTTCCCCCGTCAAACACGCCGTTCCCCCATTCCTCTCCCTTTTTTTAAGGAGTAAAAAAAAAAATTCATCCCTCCCTCCTTTTATGCCAGAGAAGTGCAGAGGAAAAAGAGACAGAGAGGAAAAATGTAAAGCAGTAATTTTTCCTACAACTGTGTCTGCACTCCCATTGTCTGCACTGTTAGGCTGCGCGAAACTGAAGAAAAGGATCACGGGGAGAAAAAGACCCCTCAGTGAATGATCGAACCCGCATGATGGAGAGAGCCAGGGGGAAACAGAGAGTGCAGGCACGGAAAAGGCCAGCCCCTACACTCCCACGTTCAGACACTTAATTTATTTGAACTTTTAATCTAATTATTAGGTATCTGGGAGGGGGCGGGGTTTACTAATTCATCATCCATACTACCCTCTCCTGCACCGGGAGGAACGTTTTCTTCTTCCATGGGAGCCTCCAGGATTCCCGTGATTTGAGAATGGGACGTCAACAAAGCCCTTGTCTAAAAAAATTTGTCAAGTCCTTCACGTCACTCCTGTCGGGCTTTGTGAGCTCTGGCTGAAAGGAAACCAGAAGTGCAGGCATGCTTAGCTGGAGTGCTGAGAGCGACTGAGAGCGACTGAGGCTGAGGATGTTTTTTCTTCTTATTTCTTCTCCCTGTGTCGTCCTGAAGTGGTTGTTTCATCGTCCCACACACTCACCCGTTCATTCCCAGCTCATATCTCCTGATGGAGGCGGTGGAGAAGGAGGTTTCTGATGTGTTTTTGCTTTAAGTGGTTTCAGAGGGAAAGTGTGTGAACATGGGTCTGTGTATTTTCTATGAGTGCGTCTTTGGCATTAATAGAAACATGGTTGACGGATCCACAAGTGGTTTTGTCTCCTGCTCATGAACACAAACACTCAGTGGCACAGATTTTTCCTTTACTAAAGAGGTTGTGGGTAATAAAGCTGCGTGAGTAATTGAATTAGGTAAAGGCCGGCCCACAATTTCACAGCTTTCAAACAAGCAGGCCCTTTGAATTTATTAGCCTTTCTCACCAGCTCATTTTGAATTTTCACCTCCAGCGCTGAGATAATGAGCTGTTGTCGGCAGATTTAACTCACTCTGCTTTCTGACAGCTCAGTTTGTTAGCATCACTCCTGTAAATAAATCAGGCAGCGTTGGGGGAAATTTTCTGTTACTCGATTTGTTTTCTGATGAGTTTGAATCTGTTTGCTGATATTATGGTAGAAACCATTAAATCCACTCAGGTGCTGTTTGGTTTTCCTCAAACGCTGGTTACAGAAAAGCTGCGTCAAGGTTTCTTCTTGTGTACAAACCCTGATTCCAGGAACGCTGGGACGATGCCAGATGTTTGGATCATTTGCAGATCATTTCGATCCTGAAGTTAACAAAAAATATCGCAAAGATAACGTTTATCAAATGTTGAAAATTAAATGCTTTGCCATCATCTATCAGATCTTCTTTTAGAGACACTGTGAAGGTGTAGGAACCAGGAGACCAGTTTCTGGAGTTTAACGTTAAATTTTGTCCCGTGAGAGAGGATTTCTGCTCACCGGTTCAGACTCAGACTTTGTCCTTCATTTTTTACGTCATGATGGGTGAACAGTGAACCGTGAACAGTGAACTGTGCTCCAGAAGTAATTTTGAGCTCATCATGTCAGGTCTGTTTCTAATGAGGCCTCAGACTTTACAGAGTCCCAACTTTTTTCAAACTTTGGTTGTGATATCAGGAAAAAAAATAATTTTTAAAAGAAAACAAAGAAAAAATCAAAAGTCCTTTTTAGAACTATTTAATCAACCAATCAAACTGTGTTGCCCTTTGTGAAGAAAAAGTATTATATAAATACAAAGTGCCTAACATACCGAATATTAATAATATAAATAAAATCAAATAATTTCTAGATGAAGGATTCAGATTCACTGGATTAAGTTTTAGTGTAATTAACAAGTCAACTAAGCCCATTAAGTCAATTTATTAAACTTATCAATGCTGTAATTTCTAAATGTGTAATATGCAGTGGTGATTTTAATGTCATTGAGTGTTGTTATTAATTTTTTTGACCATGACTGAACTCAAAGACGTCTGTTTTCCCTCAGGTGTGCCTGTCATGGTGACCAACATAAAGGAGGGCCAATCTAAGGACTCTCCTCTTGAGATCTTCTCTTACCTCAATGGGATTGGGTAAACATTTAACTTCATCTCCTAATAATCCCAGAACATTCTAATCTAAGACACTTTTACCTTTACTGTCACATCCTGTCCAGACGTGGTTTAGTTTATGTGCCACTCACTGCATCAACTGAAATCCAAACAAATGTTAATGTGCATAGATTTAGGTGTTAATACAAAAACAATGTCTGTCAGACTTAGCATGAGCCCACTCATCTGACAAGTCCAGAAAAATGTCTTATTTCAAGAAATTAAACGACAAGTATGACACCTGAATTGTTTTTAAAGAGAAAAAAGAATCTTACAGTGGGTAAGAAAAATGCACCTGCCAAATTCTTCATTAGAATGGATTTCTCAACCCAAAAAAAAACCAAAATAATATTTTAAAAACTTTTTGGCATCATTTTTTTGTCTTTTATTATCTTAGAATAAAAACATTTTCTAGACTTTTTACATCAGTGTGGTTCAAATTAAGTCTCATACGACAGTTTGACTGAAGTTAAGGACAAACTCTTGGAGCTGTGTATTTCCAACTGTCCAAATAAACAGATTTCACTCTGTGGTCAGTTTGAGGACCAAATGACTTAAACGAGTTCTGATACTGGTGATTTTCACAGGTTGATTTAAAGGACATTAAATATACTGTTAGATAACTCAGATGAATGCAGTTTGTCAGCAGTTTGTGGTGGTTTCTGAGGTGTTTCTATTTGTGTTTATAAAGCTGGACACTTAACATTTCACCCTGAAGAAATGCAAACATGCGTTATGCTACAGTTTTGGTATTTGCAGCTCCGTATGTTTCAGGATCCTTACTTGTAGATGTGTAGTTCGTAGCATTTGCTGTTAATAATAATAAATTCATTTTAAGGGAAAACAAGTTTTCCAGCTTTGAATCTTTTCATTGTATTTATTTCACTGTGATTTAAAGACAAACAGGCTGAATTAGCGTTTATATTTTCCTTAAGGTCCCTTTTGTTTGCTCATCTGACTCCAGCTGATGGTAAAGCTTCAGGTCGCTCTCACTGAAGGTTGATTTTCCTCTTCCTGTCTCTCTGTCTGCAGAGGAAAGCACGGCGTGGGTCGGATTGACATCGTGGAAAACCGTTTCATCGGCATGAAGTCCAGGGGTAAGAATTAAAGATTATACTGATTATAATCTGTCTTAATTATGACGTTTTTTTTACTGAATTAGCACAGCAACCTTTTTGTCTAACATACACACAGTGATACACACTCTGTAACTGCAGTGAGACGGACATGTTTTCACTGGCTGTGAAATGTGTCT
Organism: Labroides dimidiatus; assembly: GCA_030710495.1. Classification (NCBI taxonomy): domain Eukaryota; kingdom Metazoa; phylum Chordata; class Actinopteri; order Labriformes; family Labridae; genus Labroides; species Labroides dimidiatus. Next base: position 25,393,612 of record CM061157.1, on the reverse strand, counting down.
CAATATTTTAAATTTATATCCATTCAGAGCTTTCCTTTCAGTATCTAAGGCTTTCAAGCAATTTTCAGTTATTTTACATGAGTGCTTTAAGTGTCACACTTTCTATTCAACTCCTGAAGAAGTGGGCTGGATGGCTCACACACACACACACACACACACACAGACTCGTCAGAGGACATGTTTTTACCGCGGCTCACCTGGAATCACAGATGCTGAAGTTACATGCATGCATACACTTAGAGGAAACCTGCACAGTGACAAAGATGACTGCACGCCTCGCTGGATCCACACAAACAAACCGTTGTTGTCGTGTTGGCGCGCGCAGGCGGCTGTTTTTGTCTCTTTTCGTTGGCTAACAACAGGAGCGCTCTTTTGTTAGCTCTCTTCATGTTACAGCTGCTAGTACATGAGAGCAGCGAGATGCTCTGCTGCCGTATGAAGCACACACTCACTTCTTTCCCCCTGCCGTAGCTACTGTGTGCTATGATTGGCAAATTGACTGGCTAACAGACTGTGGCTGCGCTGCAACTTGGCAGGTAGAAATTGGAAAATGGGAAGCCCACTTTTCTCTCCCCTTGGCTGAACAAAAGATCAAAGCTTTTTCCTCCACTACAGCAACAGGAAGAGGTGGAGCACAAGGTGTCCAAGTGGTTTAATAACTACCATCGAGTGTATGTGCTGGTCTTGTTCCGGGGTGATAGCAGTCACCTCCACACAATGGATGATGGCTGGGACTGAATGGGGACGTGTCGTACCTATTTGTGTTGGGTCATATTTATTTGTGCTGGGTCAGGGGGGCGGAGGGGATTGAAACGGTTTGTGAAGGATGTTGTCACAGTGCTACCAAACATTCAGCAGTGGCAGACGAACATTTCCCATCTGTCACAGCGCTGTCAGGCCTCTGACCTGTGCAGCAGACGAAAACCAAAAGCAGACAGAAGAGGAGGATTTTCTTCTGATGAGGATTTCGGCTGCGTGCTCTTGATGCCGTGACAGAAAGGAAACATTCCTACATTACTTCCTGTTTTACTTTATGTTATTAGCTTTTATTGAACTAAAGGGAGTAATGACCCACTGATAGCAAATAAAAAGTCTCCATCCAGCAGAATCAACCAAGAATTTAAACAATCATTAAAGAAACGTTCAACACTTTAAGTCTTCAGATTCCTTTCTTTTTTTTTTCAAGTGTCGCCTGTTTATGCACGACTGGTAGTTTGCCCAAAGGGTCAGGGCGGATCAGTCCATGAAGGCTTAATTCCTGATCTGTATCCCTGCAGGCCTGCAGCATGGGTTAGCATACCTTCAGTACCTGTATTACAGATTAAAACCTCACAAACCGCCCGGCCTGTTGTCTCCTGAAGCTTAACTAAACTGCTGCTGTCATAGCTTATCCAGGTTGTGTTTCATTCTCTGCTCCTTTCCGTTAAGCTCGCTTTCCTTTGGAGCACTTAAGCCAACTTGTGTTTGAGGGCAGTTTTAACTTCTCCCTGGATCTGATAGAGCCGACAGGAAGCGTCCCTGCGTGTCCTCCGTGGCCCTGGATCACCAAAAGCCAGGAGCCATTTGAGCTCAGGTGACAACCTTTGGAGGCTTATGACAATTAGCAGCGTAGCTAAGCTCTATTTTTGGCTGCTAGCACAGATTCAGTGTTCTGTTTCCCCGTCTGAGTACTTTTGGGCTCCACGGATCTGAGGAGCTAAAGTCAGGCGGACGACACACACGATAGGAAATCCACACATGGTGAAGTGCATGTTTGGCTGCTTAGCTTGAACCGAGCCGTGGTTCAGATTGACAGATGATGTGAGGAAGCGTGGATTGGGGGTGAGCAGCACTTAGAAAAATGCACATCACTGATAAATCTCCAATTTCTGTTGTCAAAGCCGTCTGCCTCCATTTTCCCCGGCCTGTCTTTTGTTTCAGCTGACGTTTGAGTGACGGCTTCATTTCTCCTGTCATCTACCTCATCTTTTCTCTGCTCACCCCTCCCTCCATGTCCACAGGGGGGAAATTGCAGGGTAGGCAGAATCCTGGTCCAGGACTTAGGCTGGCAGGGGCCTCCTACCCTGTCATTTACCCAGGACAGACCGGTTCCTGTGATTTGTGTCATGAAGGCTTGTCTGTCAGATGGCTGATGGCTAATAGAGCTGCTTCCTTTGGTTAGCTCAGCTTGTGATGATTGTTAGGAGGATGCTGGAGGATGCTGGATGAACCTCAGTGAGGGATGAATTTTGAAGAAATTGCTGGAATGATGATCATAGTGAATTACTTTGGAATAAAAACAGTAAAAATCATGAAGATTAAAATCATTTTGAACGATGACTCAAGACATTTAAAATCTGTAATCACTATTAGATACTCATACCTGTGTGTGTATACATGCATGCATGTATGCATATTGTTGGTTACTGATTTCTGGGTTCATTTAGTTTTGTGTGGTCAAACTTCAGATGCAGCCCTGGAAACCAACAAAACAAGGAACCAAAGATACTGAATCCATCTTTTCAGGACAAAGACCTTGACTCTACCTGTGGTCACATGTTGCTGTGTTTCCTGAATCAATCTTCCTCCTCTGATCCCGTCCTTATCCTGGTTCAGTCACCTCAGGGGTCTTCAATAAAGAAATGGATACTGGATAAAAAGTTCGACTATTGCTTGTCAAAGTCACCGAGTGATTTGTAGACCTCATTGTTGATGTTAAGACGCGTGAACTCGAAACGATGCCTTCTTGCATTTCAATTTTTATTCCAACAATAATCAGCAGAGCAAATAAAAGACGTGAGCTTGAATAGCTTTGACACGGTCAAAAAACGGTGTGCTCATCCCAGTCGACAAAACGCGCCCTCTGACCTGGTGAGCACATCTATATCCCTTTCCTAAACTCCAGCCATACAACACAAACAAATAAAGTGTATGCATTAAAAAAAATGGCTGTAAAAGTTACTATTTATCCCGTTCTGACCTGCAGATGAACGTTAGCCTTTATGCTAACTCTGGCTTAATAATATGGGTGCTGTGCTGAAGTGAAAGTCCCTTTAAATAAATAGATAGATAAACAAATGGATGGATGACTTTACACAGGCAAAGATCTCTTTACTGATTTCTGTTTTCACTGATGAGAAATCTTAAAAGCTGCTCTGTGAGTTTTTTGTAAAGGATTAATGTTTTTTCTGCATTTTTTCAGGGATTTATGAAACTCCCGGAGGAACTATTCTGCTGGCGGCTCATTTAGACATCGAGACCTTTACCATGGACAAAGAAGTGCGTCGCATCAAGCAGGGTCTGGGTATCAAACTCTCTGAGCTCATCTACAATGGTAAGTCACAAACATATCATCTTTATTATTATTATTATTATTAAATTTGTAGTTTAACGAGAGCTGCATGAGTTGAGAAGTGTTTCCGTTTCGTCCTTCTCATCGTCACATATCAGCTCTTATAAATTAACTGTATCAGGATTCAGAGCTGTTGTTTGAAACATGAAAACATCTGATTTATTATCAGCTCTTCAAATTCAGTTTGAATCCTGCACAGCAAAAACTGAAATCCAAGCGTTGGTGTCCTGTTTTAGTAGAAATTATCTTCTTAGACTCAATATGAGAAACATTCACCTGAGGAGTCCAGTAAACTGTCTTATTTTAGACAAAGACAAATGATGCCAGAATTACTTAAAAAAAAATCTACAAACAGGGTCAGAAAATTGTACTTGTTTAGTTTTTTTTATTGAAGACTTTATTTTTTTATTTTAAGGAACACAAGAAGAAAACATTTTTTAAACCATCTGCGTTTTTTTTTTTCTCTTTACAACCAAGTCAGGCGTCATTTTGTCTCTAATTTCTTAAATAAGGACTCGTCAAGTGAATGTGGCTCAGGTTCGGTTTAATTAACTAAAAATAAAACAAACACTCAAAGATTTCAGGTTTTACAGTTTGACTTTAAAGACCCCAGATCAATCAGACAATTAAACACTGTTTTGGAGATTAAATAAGAAGGAAGTGAACGTGTTGAATACCTGTCAGGTGTGTGTGTGTGTGTGTGTGTGTGTGTGTGTGAGTGAGTGTGTGTGTGGAGCTTTTCTTGGCTCAGGTGTCTTAATCGTCCCTTCTGCTCGGTCTCCAGTCCCCGGGACCTTCATCCACATAATAGGATCAGTGCCATTAGAGACTCCTTACTCTCTCTGGAGGGTATAACTGAAGTGGCCTAGCACTCACACACACACATACACACACACACACACACAGGTGCTGCCTTCAGAGGCAGGCAGAGATTAAAGCCATTGTGGGTTTAAATCATTAATAACTGTGCATATAGATGGCAGATGGCTGACAGTGGGGCTTATGTTAACAATCCACCTGTCCTGATTCTGTTTTACATTAAAGTGTCTCATTAATCCCACAGGATTTTCATTAAAGAGAGCGCACGGATCAAAGACTCATGTTTTTATAGTGTTTACAGAGATAAGGCAGCAGACATTCACATAAGATCGAACATTTTTGATGTGTTTGCTGAAGATTTTGGCCTGTCAGCAGCTTCTACTACCAAAAACTCTCAGTGAGGAATAAGTAACAGGTTAATTTAATCCAGGTCTGAATCCGGTGTCCATGTACAGTGTCCACCTCCCACACATGGTGAGAGCAGGGAATGATCGTATCTTTGAAAACAGCTCCATGAGGAGGAGTCAGCTGCGGCTAAGAGGACGACCCCTGCTGAGCGGGGCGTTCCTGACCTCTGCACGCCGTGCACACGCACATCCCGCGCCCATCTGTCCCAGAGCCTGACGAGCCAGGTCGGCAAAAAGAGACAAAAGAAACGGGGTGTGTGAACTTCACCTGGAACAGAAATGAAACCAAAGCAGAGACTCATTAAAGAGGAAGCTGCAGACATCTCACACACCCACACACACACACACATGCACACCTTTGTAGACTCTGTTTCCAATGGAGGATCTGCTGCAGAGAAGCTTCATTTGACGCCCTCTGCACTGTTTTCATCATAGTCCGTCCAATAACATTTGAGATTCATACATCAAAATCTACCAGAAGTCCCACCCCAGTGATGATCCTCACTTGGTTCATGTTTGGCTGTAAAACTTCAAACCTGTTGACTCTTGATCTGCCTCCACTCATTGTGTCAGTTTGTTGTTGTAGTCAAGATAAAAACCATCTGGTTTGGACATACTTTGTTTTATTTTGAAAGTCCCTGAATGTTTTTAGATAGTTTCCGTGCACAACTTCCTGTCCTGCTCAGTCTTTTTTTTTTTTTTTTTTTTTGTAAATTGATGCATCGCAGCTCCAACATCCTGCAAAAATCATACAGCTGTTATCTGCTGCGACCTGCCGGAGCAGGGAAGCAGTCCGAGCAGATCCAGTGAGAGTCAACACGTTGACTTGAATGGAAACCTACCTGATCCGGTGCTGTGACGGAGAAGAGCCGGACCACAGACACATGTGGTGTTCATTATCTATCTGTCTTGTAATCATGGAGAGGTTGTTCACATGCCTGCTCACCTTTTAAAGCATGTAGATATCCTATACCAGATCAACCAGCCAATCAGAGGAAGAAGAATAGGGGTTCAAGAAGAGCGCAGAGCCTTTTCAGAGTAGCTAAAGGGTTTTATTAGTTTAGGGCCTGTGAAGCTGTATTTTTTTTTATCCTATCATGTTCACGTTTCTTTGTCCTCTCAGGTTTCTGGTACAGCCCAGAGTGTGAGTTCGTGCGACACTGCATCACCACATCCCAAAAAAACGTGGAGGGAAAGGTGCAGCTGTCCGTCTTCAAGGGGCACGTCTACATCCTGGGAAGAGAGTCCCCGAAATCGCTCTATAATGAAGAGCTGGTCAGGTGAGGGAAGGAAGGACAGAAGTGTGTGTGTGTGTGTTTCTGTGGACGAATGAGTGAGTTTGTGTGTCCTGGGTAGAACACACCCTCAGCTGTGTGGAGCTGCTCTGTAGAGATATTCCCCATCCAGCCTGTAGTCACTTCAGCTCTGCAGAGATCTCTTCAACGAGCTGAACGGCCCGCCTCACAAAGACATCAGACAAGTTTGAAGCTCAGTTCCTTGAGGGCAGACCCCGACCCCTCCCCCCTCCCGCTGCACCCCCAGTAGCCCTCTTGGCCCTGCTAACAGTGGGTTTGTTCAGGAGGATGACCCCTGATGCCCTGTGGGCAGGCTCAGCACTGACCAGAGGAAAACCTCTCCATATGCCCCTGCATCTCCACTTTAGTCAAACACACACACACACACACTCTCACACACACACACACACACACGCTCCAGTGTTAGCCTAAAGTCAGCGAGCTAATGGGGTTTTCAGCCAGAGGAGAGAGGTGGATTCACCGGCTTTTAGGAGGAAAGTCCGTGGGTGCAGTGCAGGTTTAGCAGCTCAGTGAGCAGGAAACACAATCACAGCAGCTCTCAAGTTTTAATTTAATAAAATTATTAAGGACACAGACTGCAGTTACTCATCCCTGCAGAACCAGAATATCCACAGAAAAAAAAGTCACAAATATCTGCTGAGTCAGCAAAGGTTCAACCAGACAAGTGTTCAGGGGTGCACCATGGGAATTTTCTGGGAATTTATACAAACTGCATTTACTCGGTCATATACATGTATAAATATGAAACATTTGCTTTGTTTCAAGCAGACATGCATGCAAACATGACTAATGTAATATTTTTAAATTACATTATAACTAACAGAGTCTACCTGTCATGAATATAGATAAATACAGTATTTGTCATAAGCAAACATACATGCAAATATGTTTAATACTAATCATAGATGATTAGCCAAATGATCAGTCCACTATCCACTATTTCACGGACAAATAAACAGAAAGGTAGATGAAAGCTGGTATTCATAAACCAAGCTAGCTAGCGAGCAACATAGGCTGTATATTTAACTTAAGATTGGGAAGACAAAATATTTTTCTTTCTAGCTAGCTAAGTTAGTGGAGCCAACATAATTCAATGCAAGTTTCGCAAAGTGAAGTTAGCTAGCTATCATTACAGTTCATTTATTAACCAATGTTAGCTCACTACAACTTACTTATATCTGTCAGTTGGTGGTCTAATCTGGCTAAGCTAACAGAAAACTGGCAAGCTAACTGGCTAGCTAGCCTGCATTTGTTGGTTTAATTTAAATGTGTCAATTAGTTAAAGTTCAACTATACCATCTCTCATTTAAAGAAAAAAACAACCCTAATTTAAGTTGATAACAAGAAAAAAACAACATTTTCAAGTCAGAATTTTGCAGGAGTTTTTTTTTTTTATTTAAGTTTATGGCAACAAAACTGAAATTTCCCAATATTCCCAGGAGCTAAAATCCCTACAAAAAATTTTCAGGAAAAAAAACTGTGTGTGTCTGTGTCCTATTGGAGGCTAATGAGCTGTGATTGGTTGGACTGTGGGTGTTTTAAATCAAAGTGTATTGTTCATATCTGGACACAAACACAGGATAGATTCTGTGTACAGAGAACGACTTCCTTCGTTTAACTTGAAGGCAGCAAATTATGAAAGACTGAAAAAAAAAGCAACTTTTAAGATGAAGTAAGTTTAAGAGGACGATTTCTTCTCACTGTGCTGTGCTGGCTCCTTGTGTTTGTTTTCAAAAATGAAGTAATAGTGGCAGTAACTCATAAAAACAGTGAGTGAAATTAGTTTCTTGTCATAGATGGACTATTTAGTATTTCTGAGAAGGTGACTATCAAAGATTATTACACCTTTAACCGCAGCATTAATCAGGTATACAGGTAAAAGCATCAAACACACACACACACACACACACACACACACACTTCTCAGGGATTACATGATGACCTGTCACAATCACACACACATACACACAGAGAGCAGATTAGGCATGAAGCCCCGCTGACATCCTGTTGGCTCGCCACGGTAAACGGCGTCATTAATGCTGGTAACACAGCCCGTCAGAGCGCCCGCCTGAGACAGAAATGTCACCCTGCTCGCTGTCCACCAGCTCGCTCTCAATTAGACTGCAGGGAGTCGACACTAAATATCACACACAGACACACACACACACACACACACAGACAGGTATTCTTTGAAAGCACTCGTTCATGATGGCGTTGGGGTGCCGTGGAGGAGCCGTGTACTGAGAGTTGATGATTTAGTTTGCACTCGTTTTTCCTTGATAGTGTTTATCCACCATTTTTTGGCAATTTCCTCCTTTGCTAAGTGCTTCTGCAGAACGAGAGCTGGCTGTTTGTGGGAGTCTTGGGGTGTCGCTCAGGGGAGAGGGCTGTGTGAGGAAGTGTATTAAGCACTGCAGGTAGAAACTGCTGTAATTACACAGACACACACAGACGCACACAGAACAGAGGAGTCGACAACGTGCAGCTGAAATGGAAAAACAGAGCAGTGTAAGTCAACATTTACCTTTTTAAAAAAAAAAAAAAAGAAGAAGAAAAGTGAAAGAAACAATCAGATGATAAAATCATCTCATGACTCAGCTCAGAGCTGATATTATGGGATTGTTTTAAAGTGTTCATCTTCAGTGTGTTTGTTTGTTTTCATTCTCTGGTATTGATTCTGTTATTCAGGACAAACCGTGTTAAAGTGAAGGATTCAGAAGAAAATCAATACGAACAATAGCTGAAAAAAAGCACATCGCCAATGAGCCAGTTATCTCAGTGGTTGATGAGACGCCGTGTCCATACCTGCCAACTTTGGACTTTAACAAAGCATGAGAACCCCCCTGTGCGTGCGGCATGCCTCAACATTTTAACAACCCCCACCCCTCTCCCCCCGGGCCCACTAACGTCCTTTGTGTGCTTGTTTACCTCCGTGTTCTGCTCATGCTTGCAGATGATAACAGTTTATTGAACCCCTCCATACCGGTTACTTTTGGCCCTAACTACTTACTTTACCACGACTCTCTCGAAAAACTCTCAGAAAACACACAACCGCTGATCGTGGGTGATGCATTCATTAAAGCTTGTAATTCCCAAACACAAAATAACCCATATTGACAGTAACACATTCCCATTATTAAACCTGAACAACCCACCATGTCTGTTACAGTATCAACGTGAAAAACTGGGAGTGTTGGCAGGTATGTTGTTGTATCAATGCAACAGCGGTCTCTGGTTCTGGTTCCGACAGCTCGAGATCCGAACTCCACCCCCTCGTGTGCTTTGAAGGATTAACTAATCGATCATGGATGATGTTTGTCACTCTAAACCATAGCTCAACAGGAGGATATCAGACGTTCACTTCAGCGTGAGAAATCAGAGGTGTGGCGTAACAGCGTGTTAAGCCAATGAAATGCGCGTGTCTCGCGGCCAATGCGTGAGTGTTGGCAGCTATGCGTGTCTCTCATGTTGCTGCAACAATACCGAATATATCAATTAGTTCATAAAAGACGATCCTTGAAGTCGGTGCTTTCCTCAAAAACCTCTGATCTGAAGACTAACGTCACCTGCCATGGATGAGCAACCATCATCCAAAGAGAGTCATATGAAGGAGAGTCATCCTCCCTCTCAGAGGTCACTTCTTTGAGTTAAAGAGAGGAAGAACGACATCGTTAGCCTTCAGAGCTGCCTTAATCCAACAAGCTGCTGGAACCTGTAGCTCATTTAGCTACAGACATAAAACCAGGCTCAGTTAGTACTAAGGGGTCCAAAGTGAGACAAGAAAGTCTCCCCCACACGAAGTCCTGAGTCCACCATCTGAATGTGGAGCAGAAATCCAGACTCATCAGACCAGGGGAGGTTTTTCAGTCTTTTGTGGTCCAGTTTTGGTGAGCCCATGTGGATTGTAGCCTCAGTTTCCTGTTCTTAGCTGACAGGAGGGTCCCCCAGTGTGGTCTTCAGCTGCTGTAGCCGGTCTGCTTCAAGGTTGGACGTGTTGTGGGTTCAGAAACGGTCTCCTGCAGACCTCGGTTGGAACCAGTGGTTCTTTGAGTTCCTGTTGTCTTTCTGTCATCTCCAACCAGTCTGTCCATTCTCCTCTGACCTCTGGACTCAACAAGACATTTAGTCCCAGAGACCTGCTGCTCACTGGATGTTTGCTGTTTGAGACCATTCTCTGTAAACCCCACGGATGGTTGTGGGTTCAAATCCCAGCAGATCAGCGTTTTGTCAAACATTCAGACCATCAACCGTGCCACGTTCAGAGTCTCTTAAATCACCTCTTCTTCTCCTCCCTGATGCTCAGTTTGAATTTCAGCAGCTCGTATTCACCATGAATACATGTTAAATGCATCGAGGTTGCTGCCCTGTGATTGGCCACTTCACCCTGTTCAACTATTCAGCCAATGAGTGTGTTCACCCCTGTATTCATGTCTTTTCCCTCCAGCATGGATGTGCAGGGAGACTATGACCCATATGACGCCTCTGGATTCATCAGGATCAACGCTGTCAGGTTGGCGACCTTTGAACTTTCATTTTTCCAAACGGCGTTGATGTGTCGTCCTCTCACCTTTGGTTTAAAAACATATCACCCCTTGTTTCTCTCTCTCTCTGCAGGTTAAGGGAACACAACCGTCTGCAGGGCTTCTCCAACTCTCAGCAGTAACAGCTGCAGCTCTGTGAAACATCGTCTCTCCACCCGTCCTTAGACGGTCCTGGTTTTAGACTCTGTGCCTGTTGTCGTTTTGCCTTACTGTCCAGTTATTTGTGAAAGCACAGGGGTTCAACACACTCAGGCGCTCTCACCGTATGACTGTGATGCTTTACAGCTGCTGAGGAGAGGAGGAAGTCAGGTGTAAATCAGGAGTAAATCAGTTCAAGAAAAGCACATCAATCATGTGTTTCTTGGTATTTTCGCTCCTGAATTTTGTCATTCGTAGCATCTGAAACCTGAACACAAACATTAAACTAAACGTTTGTTTCAGAAATTAACTGAGCTGTGTGTGTGTGTTTTTTTTAATCATCTCCTTTTTAATTGATAAAAAAATGAACTCCAGATATTTATGGGTTAAAAAACAGACTGTGGTGGAACACTGAGGCCTCTGTCCCTTTAATTGTGATTAAAAGCTGGTGTCTGCCTCTTAATTAACATCTGCCTGTTAAAGTCTCAGAGCTGTGCTGATCCTGCCCCGTGTGGATCACATTTATAATGTGTAGATGAAACCAGAGCACGAGTACAGCTCAGGCTGCTGAGACGATGAGGCTGTGTCTGGGCTCGAATGGCTCAAGTCAGATGGAAGGAAAACCAATTGGCTGCATGTGTGTATTTTCCTGCTCGGCATGGGGTCTCCAGAGGGAGAGGAAATGTGGAGACAAAGCGTCCATCATCACACCTTCTGTTAGTTAAAAAAAAACCTGGTGAGGGTGAGCGCTTCCAGCTTTTCCATGAATTAGAAACCTCATCCAGTGTGAAAAATATAACCCTTTAGTGTCCTCGTCAGTGTTTGAAGTCAAATGCAGTGATGGCATCTCATGACAGCTATGAATAACTGATGATGATTAGCGTGTTAATTGGTCAGCACTGATTGTATATGCAAATAGTCTCAAATATATAAAAAAAAAAGTTTTTATAAAGCAGTGAGGAAAAGTGAGCTATTTTCATTTGGCACTAACTTCAGGTGTCAACACACCTCAAGCGACCCTCCGTTCGATTTTTGGGTATGAGATGGTCCTGTTCTGCCGGAGAAAGAGAGTGAGGCCATGAGGGTCAGTCAGTATGTTTACATGCAGCTTCAGAAATAGGACTATGAGCTCAGTCAGTGCAAGTTTGAACTACTAAAATACATGTAAACAGCTTAGCTGGACTGAACACGGACTGAGCGTAGCTCGATTAACACACCTAGGTAATGCAGTTGCTGTCAGGCTGCAGTTGGATTCAGCAGGACTCGGCGTTCAGCCGGAAGGGGACATAGATAACAGCATGGCACATACATAAATATAAACATAAAGAGCTACAGCTGCATCTGTTTCAGCCATCATCGTTACAATGTTGTTTTCTCTTCAGGTGAACTGAAACTAGTTTGATACGTGCGCAGCCTAGCTCATCGAAAAAGGACATAGCGTCACCTATCGAAGCGAAGTGAGACGTTCTCGAGCAGAAGTCTGATTCTCTTTTCTGCATGTATGCACAGACAAGACTGGACCACCTGCTGTGACGATATGATCAAGTTATGACCTAGGCCTGACGTGCATGTAAACGTACTGACTGCTGTTAGGCCATGAGGCCGTGAGGGTCAGAGATGTGAAGCCATATTTGGCATCAAGCGTTTTGTGTTGAATGTCTCCACATAATTGACACTATTTGCTTTCCAAGTGCAGGAACTAGGGTCCTAATTTAGTTCATGGGTCATTAATCTGGCCCTTGAAACAGCCCTGCTCAGGGGGAAGTACTTGACGGAAATCTTGGAACTTTTGGGGGCAGAGCCTGCAAGCTGAAGATTTCTGATTGGTGGAGCAGCCCCAGTGTTTTTATTTCCCCTTTCCCTCAGTCCAAAACATCACATATAGCTGGGAGTGACTCGGTTTAATAGCCTGATGACAAGAATGCATTATTTTTTTTTGATGGAGGACTTTGAGCAGGATGCATTCCTCTCAAACAGCTTTAAATCATTATCAAATTATGATCCCAGCTGTGACAGACTTGGTTTAGTACCTCCTAAACAACGGTCTTCTTTGAGCCTGATAGTGTGAATGTGTCTCTGTCAGCTCCTGATGTTCCTGTTTAAAGAGTGACCCTGTAAACTGGTGACCTTCAGCTGAATGTGTCGTTGAATATGCAGTTTACAGCAGCTGTTCAAACACAGAAGAAGTCCTCTGAATGCATCAAAGTTTAGTTACATGTCTTAATCTCATCAGATTAGGATTTAATGAGGATCTAAAGCTGTTTGAGACGGATGCATCCCGCTCAAAGTCTTCAATCCACAGTCGCTCAATAAGCTGAAACACCAGTAGGTTTGTAGTTTGTCTTTATTTCTTCACAGTCACATATCAAGAACATGTAAAGGGTGCAGGCTTTTTTCACTACACCATGGCAGTCAATGGAGAAGCAACACATGCAACAACAATGTATTTTTTTTCTGAATTGTTGCAGAACGAAGAAGCTCTGAGTCTCTGAGAGGCTGATGCCGTGTTTCCTGTTAGTTTGTGGAGAGATTTCTATTTCCAACACATCAGTAAGAGCAGCTGCTCCTGCCTCGCCACTTCCACCTCTCATAGACGGCAGCCCTGCTTTGTAGAGCTGGGTAAAACATGGGCCTCAAGGTGGAGTCCACAGGCACAAGGGACCCCCTGCCAGGTCTAATGGGCAATGAGGGATCCTTGGACCCTTTCAGGTCTTAAAGAGCCCTGCAGCCCCCGCTCAATTACACGGCAGGCGTCTCAGTCTTTGCCTTGTCAATTACAAGCCAGCCCTGCATTTACTGTCGTGCACACACAGGTTCAAGATAATCAGTGTCCCAAATTGTCCGGCTTGAATAAAGGGATAGATGGAGAGGTATTCAGATTAGTCAGTGAAGCTGAAGCAGAGGTAGGAGAGGGGACAGCTATCAATCTCAGCCTGCTTTCTGTGGTTTGAGGGGGAGGCTCGTGGTCACCTTTCATCTTTTTTTTTAGGATGGATACAGTCCTGGGAATGTTAACGTACCTGTCTGAACAAGGTGTGTTTGTTTGGGGATAAGAAAGACTTCAGCTGAGCGTGATATTCATACATAAACTATAATCTATAAGCTGTGCTCTCTTCATGCATGGACACACACCTACTTACCCACTGGTCTCATGTTCCCCCCACCTTCCCCTCCCTCACCTGTCTCCTCAGGCAGCCAGGTATGAAAACTGGCTGACACCTGACCAAGGGAATTAATCATCCTTGACCCTGGACCAATTACCCCTCATTACCCACTCCGTGTCCACCTCTCAGGGGAGAGTGTGGAACAATAGCAGGACATGAAAGTCGGCGGCGTCACAGAACCGAGGCCTAATGGACACCACTGTGCGACTGTGTCTCCTCAGGATTCTGGGTTGACTAACCTTCAAGTCCCTGTCATCCTGCTGACAGCACACAGACAAAGGGAGTCTTTGTTTGAGGTCAGGGTGCATGACTTCTCAGGAGCACAGAGGACGGCAATGAGAGGGACGACAACAACGAGATAACAAGAGCAAGATGGTAGACAACAACGAGAGGGATGACAGCAAGGTGGACGGCAACAACGAGAGGGATGACAGCAATAGGGATGACAACAAGAGGGATGGCAACGAGAGGGACGACAGCAACAGGGATGATAATAAGAGGGACGGCAACGAGAGGGACAACAACAACAAGAGGGACAACAACATCAAGAAGGACGACAATGATGAAAGGGACAACAGCATGAAGGACATCAACAACGAGAGGGAGGACAACGACAAGAGGAACGACAGCAAGAGAAAGACAGCAAGAGGAATGACAGCGAGAGAGACGACAAAGAAAGGGACGACAACAACAGGGACAACAACGACTAGAGGAACTACAGCAAGAAGGACGACAACGAGCTATGCTGCTGAGCCAGAGTTAACGAAAGAAAGCTTATTTACACCTGTAGTCCCAGAATTCAACAGAAGTTAAATCAGTGATCACATGATTAGTTTGTTTGAGGCCATGGTTTGAGTTTTGCTTTAAAAACTCTGTTCTGACTCAAAATGCAGAAGCAGTTTTCCTAAATCTGTCTCTTTATGCAAATGACCTTTGTCTCCATCACAGAGTAACACACACTTTGAGTGGTGGTGGAGCCAGATCATGAATTAATCTAGACATTAGACACACAACACACACAATGTTAGTGGCTCTTTAGCTGGTCCACAACTCTGCAGCTTGGGTTCTGACTCCGAAGAGAAAGTCGCATCTCCAGTTGTTGGATAACTTTGAGTTAAGCAGCTGATATTTAGTTAAACACTGCAGAAAGTCAGATTGATGAGATCTGATGCTCTCCTGTTTCAGCAAAGCTATAAATGACTGTATCATCTGCATACAACTGAGTCGTGCATACACAAACTGAACAAAAGTGGTTCAAGGATCGATCCCTGTGGCACTCCAATGCTATGATATAAAAAGACCTTCTCATCGTATTGTTTGCAAACAGGTTTTTACTGATTTATATCATGTAGATTCTAACCTGTAGTTGTTATCAGAGACCTTCTAATGACTAAATGAAACATTTTGAATTAAACATAGTAACGCACATTAACCCCTTAAGATGGTTTCTAACTCACTTTTTTAACTTTCAAAGGAAAACCAGACATGAAGTTTCAGCCTTTCACTCAGAAACAGTAAAAATTCTCTTTATGTGAACACGTATAAAAGGGTCATTAACCTGTTAGAGTTTCCTGTGGTCATATAATCTGTTCTTTAATCTACCTGTGAGTGGAAAGGCCTCCTGTATTCACTGACCTCTCCTCTTCAGACACAATAAGAAGGAAACAATGAGCACGGTGGAGAGAGAGGGGGGGGGGGGTAATTACAACCAAGAGGCCAAAGTGCTTTCCAAAAACTGGGTAACCTAAGACCAGTAAAACTCAAATCTGGGATCCATTGTTTTGTAGATTCTCACGTTTTATTCAAGCTTTAATTTAATGACGTACATTTTAAATCCACTGAAGCACCTTAGCTGACGTTAATATGACTGAATCTTTATAAAGTGTAAGACGCTCCTTGCTTTATTTCGCTTATTGCCCCTATACTTAGCAGGTAAAGGGTTAATGGACCGGTCCCTTGAGGTCTGTGTGAAAAGCTAATGGGCCGACAGGACGATGAGCTCACTCACTTACTGCTGAGACAGAACGGGGATTTAAAGGCCAGGATATCATGCCAATGCTGCTGGATTAATATGGATAAATTATTGATATTTCTTTGTTTATAGATTCATGAGAGGCATTAGAAAGAGTCAGATCATGATGATCAAATATTCTCTTCAATGTTTTAAAACACTGGACAGAAAACACAATTATTAGTCTGAAGCCCAAAAAGTATTTCTGCCTTTCCTGTTCAATCCATGTTATTATAATATGTGCCAGAATAGACAGAAGCTTTATTCTTTCTCGTTTTATTTTGTGTTCTTTGATCATTTTACGTCTTAAGAATCTTTTTGGAAATCTGTAAAGAAATACAGAATTTCCTCTCATCACTGAGGCTGGTCCATGTTTTGACTCAGTTTATCAGTCAGTCTTAAGTCCCAGACCTCTTATTGGACACAAGTGTTCTTCAGCAGACCAGATTTGTCTTTAAACTAAAATCACTTCATTCAAAGCCCTGAAACTTGATCCCCAGCCGACATGAAGAGACCATCTGTGAGGAACCATTAAAATGAAGCAGGAGACACTTTGCCTTCCAGGCCAGCTAACATCCATGGATCCTGTGTTTCTGCTCCACGTCGAAGCCTATTTTCTGGTGTCAAAGGACACCCATACACTCGGTCTTTAAGATCCATGGACAGATGGGACCATTACGGTCAAAGCCTCTGGCTTTGTTTGGCCTGAGCCGGTGATGAAATATTGATGAAAAAATAGAAATATTTTGCCCGCTGCTCGATGTTGCTAATCTAAAAGGGTTAATGAGTGTGAGGACTTCCCTGTATCCTGTTACAACAAAAAGTAGCTCCACTACAAACCAGCTCTGAGCAGACCGGAGGCTGCAGGCTCTACGGGTCCAATCGATAACTGTTTCTGTGCAGGATTAAGTTTCCATTCACCAAACG
This sequence comes from Labroides dimidiatus, assembly GCA_030710495.1. Classification (NCBI taxonomy): domain Eukaryota; kingdom Metazoa; phylum Chordata; class Actinopteri; order Labriformes; family Labridae; genus Labroides; species Labroides dimidiatus. The sequence continues at coordinate 25,376,958 of CM061157.1, read as the reverse complement.
CTCCTTTGACTGAATCTGTTGTCATGTTGTCTAAGTGTAAAAACTGCATCATTTTTTTTTATTTAATGAATTAAAACTGAAGAGTTTGACATTTTAAAAATATGCTCACTGACTTTAAGAAGTGCAGCTTGGTTCGGCTCAAATCTTGCTGACAGAGCTCAGGCTCATTAACAGAAATGTTTAAATGTTTAATTTCATTTATTTTAATGATGTTGACAAGAAATCAGCTGAAAGTGTTAAAAATGGGTGAATTTGGGGCACCAGTATAGGCGCACAAGTAGGTTGCACATCCCATGAGGTTAGTCCTAGTGGAGGCCTGGGTCTGAATCCACCCTGAAGCCTCTTACCTGCATGTTTCTCCTCACGCTGAAAAAAATCTACTCTGTGAAAAAGAAAGGGAATTAAGTTAGACTATAAAAGTGCTTTTCAACTGCAGGAACCAGGGTCCAAATTTAGTTCTGCAGTTATTGATCTATCCCTTGAAATGATCCTGGTTGGTGGGGGGGAGGACTTTTATGAGATCCAGGAACTTTAAGGGGCTTTAAAAACAACTTTCCCATGAGTGTTTGTCTCTTCCCAAGTGCTGATCCAAGAAATCCATCTGCAGCAAGAAGGAACAGTCAAAACCTGCACTGGCTGAATCTCCTCAGTGCTAACAGGCTAACTGCGGTGCTGCACACACCAATGCCGCCCTGCCTTCTTCTATGGTTTCATCTTTGCGAAATGGTCTTTGTCCTTGTCTTACTGCCCTCTACTGGTCTGCTGGTGTACTGTCATAACTTCTTTTTTTCTCCATACAAACTTCACAGGATTCAGGCCTTGGTAAAAACACAGAAAACAATGGCCCACATGAACCATTTAGTTCCTCAAAGAGTGGCCAAGTTCCAGGAATTAAATGTTCTGGTTAAAAAGCACCTTTGAAGTTTTTGTGTCCTGAAGGGACCTTGAGGTCCGTACTGGATCTCACTGGATAACATTTAAAAGTTTTTTTTAATCATCCCAAGAATGAAAATCTGCTGTTTAAAAAAACATGGATACATCCTCTGGGGACCATGGATATACAATACAAATGTTCCTCCTCATAGCTTATTGAGATATTCTGACTGAGCCATGTCCCACTTAGGACTCCAAACCAGGTTCAGCCTTTACACCCTCCTCCACTTCCCAGATCCCCTTGAGGCTGCCCCAGTAATGCAGCCTGCTGATCTCAGATCAATAGATTTATCTCCTTCATGTGGAAGGGACTGGGCTCTCCCCTTCCTACCCTTCCTCCCCTTCCCCTGCCCTCCCAGGGGTCTCCTGGTGGGGTTTGTTTGCTGGCACAGACTCTTTATGTACTTCGATCTGTTGGCTGGTGAATGGACACCAGGCCCATCAGGTTCAAGGTGGGTGTCCCGTTAGCGCTGCCTGCTCCTGCCTCTGAGGATCCCTGGGCTGGTGTAAATGTTTAATGGCGCTGGTTATCTGGTTTATATGGGCTGTGTTATGATGGATGATGATGCAGTGATGGTTATTTCCTGAATTACACCACAGGGTATGCAGCCTGTTTTGGGCTGGGTGTTTAACCAACACTTAAAGTCAGTCACGTCATCCACATGTTCCTTCTGTGTGTGTGTGTGTGTGTGTGTGTGTGTGTGTGTGTGTGTGTGTGTGTGTATTTTAGTCTTTTTTATTAGTCTTATTTTAACACAGCTCATTGTTTTAAAAACTCTTATTTCAGCCTCTGTCTGAAACACTCATTTTAGCTGCTGTCTCTTTAAGAAACCCCCTTCCCTCTGATTGGCCAGTCTTCTGAAGGCCTGTCAGGGGCGGAGCTATGAGCAGACCTTGGTGTTTGAGGCCCACCTCTCCAAGGTGTCATGAAGCAGTTAAGACATCCTGATGTGATGACCTCATCATTTCACCAAGTCTCATGAAGATCTGGTGCTATTTTTAGAACGGAGTGTTGATTCAGGGATTTCTACAACATGTGAATATGTAGAGGTTTAAAAATCTGCACATGCTCAGTCTGAACATCCAGCGTTGGTACTTTACATCCATGTTTAAAGAAAAGGAAGTTTTTCTATCAAACTTTTTTTTTGTTATACAAAGTCAATGAGTAAATATTAGTATATTCATGACTGAATACACAAAACTTTTGTTTTCCTCTAAAATCAAACAAGCAACATGTCGTCATCATGTTTCGTCAGGTTGATATTGAGAAGGACACTCAAAATTCGAAATTTCAGAGTTCAGAGAGGCAGATTTGTTCTGAAAACCTGTAATGTTTCACTAGTAACAGGAAGTTTAAAGATTTAAAAAATAACAAGACTTAAAAAAAGATTTACCCTGGTATGGTGTGTGCTGATATAGAAACCGTAATTTGAACCAGGCTGTAAACATTCCTGCTGTAAAGATCGGCTTTTTGAATGGCTGTGTATGTGATTTCTGCTGTTTACACATTGCCTCTAGTGGACACTTTGTGAACTGCATTTGCTAACTCTTCCACATAGGCTTCATATTTTAGGACTAGGGGTTGGCGCTTGGTCTTGGCCTGCACACATGTTCACATGCTCATGTCATGTTCTGACAGAGAGGCTGAGGATGCTACATTTTGTTTCCTCTGGTTTCTCGGTGGCTGCAACAGGAGCAGAGCGGCGTGATGTGGATGTTTTAAAGACGCAGGAGGAGAAGACTAGCTCCGCTTTAACAGCTCCTGGGAGTAACGTTAGCGACTTAAAGTGACTGGATCATTGGGCCAAAGATGTTTGGTTAACAAGGCTAAGCTAGCATAGAGATGATCTGTACAGAGTTGGCCACAGGGGGCGCCAAAATCAATGCAAGCCTAAATCCCCTCACAGTGCTTCTAAGTTGTTTCACTGTCTTTAATGTACCTCGCTGGTTTTGCTTTACATCCGTTGAGTCAGAGTATAAAGTGAAGCTTGTAGTGTTTGTAGGCCCTCCTGATGAGATGTATGCTCTTTATTCTTGCGTGAAATAGGAAAGGATGTTTTCCTTCCTGGTTCCTGTGGATGTTTTTGTGCCACCTTAAAGCCGATCGAGCCGTACTCTTTGGTTGAGCATTACTTGCCGCTTCGCACCTGAGTGAGCGAGCGACGCAGCAGTAGGTGAGGGTTTTCTCTTCAGCACCAGCAGAGTACATCAAAGATAGACTCCACTTTCTTGAAATGCCGTGGACCCCCATAAGCGATGGGTTTAAAGTGCTGAAAGGAATCACAACACTGCTTCTGCTTTGGATGAATAAAAAACATTCTGTCTCTCTCTGCTTCTCGGCCTGCTGATGTGCTTTTTATTTCTGATTTCTGTCATGCCTGGTGTTTGGGTCTGAACAGCGCCTTGTGTCATCTTGAAGAAAGTCTTTTGAGCGGCTCGTTGTGTGGTCACAGCAGAAGAATTACCTGCAAAAACACTCTTTGTCAGCTCACCATGCGGAGAGCTCACAAACAAGACCATTTAGCTATTATTTCCTCTCAGTGGCAGAAACGCACAGAAAAGGCGACGTTTATCAAGAAAAATGGGCGACTGTGGGAGAAGAGGAAAATAGGACAGGTGGAGAGAAAGGGCCAGGAGGAGAGAGGAAGAAAAGAGGAGATGGGAGGGGAGGGTTATTGGAGCCGGGGAGGGGTCATGGAGAGAAACAGTGGAAAACATCCGTAATTTTCACCGCAGGATCCCGTGTAATTGAGTCATTTAAAATACAGATACAGAGCTGAATCAAAGCAAAGTGGCTCTAAGAGGAGGAGGAGGAGAGGAGAGCGAGGTGCAAACAAGAAGGTAGACGTGTGCGCCTTCCATTATTGGACAAAGCTGCTCTGTTTATCCTTTTCATCTGTCCATCATCTCCTTTCAGGAAGGATATTACCTGTCAGACATGTTTGTTTGTTTGTTTGTTTGTTTGTTTGTTTGTTTGTTTGTTTGTGTTTGTTCCATATGTTACTGTCACCGGGGTTACCCTCCAGACAAACTTTTTATTCATCTTCTCTCTCCTCACTCTAAAACCCTTATTTTATATCTAACATTAAAGCATTTGAATTTCTCTCTTTTTTTTTAATTTGATCGATCTTTGATAAATTACCAACAGTACACGACTCTGACTCACTACATACAGAAAACTTAGCACCAGTATTTGAAATGAGACTAAATGCAAACACAGTAAAGGGCGACTCAGCTGCTTCTGAAATGAACTGAAACTTATGATAAATAATTTAAATAAATAAAATTAGATTTTAATTTTTGTCATTTTTAAACTGCTGCCACCAGATTGATGGCAAGAATAGAATAGAATAGAATAGAATAGAATAGAATAGAATAGAATAGAATAGAATAGAATAGCAAAAAGATGGCCCTGAAAAACATTTTTTAAATAAAATAAAATCCAAACTGTAAAATCAATAACATAAGTCAGGGAAGAATGATTAAAGAAAAAAATGTTTAATTTAAAAGAATCACATAATTCAAGAAAATGTTCAAACAATAGTTATAATTTAATGGCATGTTAAGAAATTGAAATACAAACCTATATCAGAGCAAAACCTCCATTAAAACTTGAAGAAAATAAAGAATAAAAACTGTAGATTTACGTCAATAATAAATAAAACAGAAACACAAACAAAGCATCCAGCACCTGTTTAGTGTGAGGGACATGTTTTGGTTTTTGTTTTGGAATCTGTTCGTTCGTCTTCATGGACCAACTGACGTCCTGCTGTGATGAGTCTCTGAAGATGTTAAATTCACGCCACGTCACGTCAAAAACACGCACGCGTGCACACACACACACACACACACACACACACACACACACACACACACACACACACACACACTGTGGAGCAGAGTTTTTTAGGACAGGTGCTGTGAAAACTGAATCTAAGTGTTTTTGTTGTATTTTTATTATAAATTTTCTTGTTTGTCCTAATTTGAGCCACATTCACCTGATGAGTCCAGAAAAATGTCTGATTTCAAGATGTTAAAGACAAAAACGACGCCTGAATTGTTTGTCAAGAGTAAAAAGAATCTACCTATCGGAAAAGAACAACTGCCCATTATTATTTTTTATTATTTAACTAGGGCATTATCCTTACTTCTTGAAAGTTGGCAGGCAATTTTTCTAACCCCATTTTTTTAACATTCAAAAGCAATTCAGGTGTAATTTTTGTCTTAGATATCTTAAAATAAGATTTTTTTCTGGACTTGTCAGGTGAATGTGGCTCATATTGAGTCTAATACAATAGTTTTTTTTTTTTTTACTGAAAATAAGACAAACACTTGCTCACATTTCATTTTTTTCAGTGAGGTAAAGTCTCTGCTGTGCCTTTTGAATGGATTTTAGCGCTCCAGGTCAGGACCTCAGTCTGGATGCCCAGGAACCAAAAATTAAGAGAGAAATTAAGAAACCCTCTTCAAATTTCCCTATTTGTCAAATTTTAAAGAAATATAAGAAGGAGACCCAGGTGCAGATTAACTAAATATATTTATATTTATTAAACAAAACTCAAAATTCCAAAAACACAAACAAAATCAAAAAGAAGGAATTCAAAGTGTCACAAACGTGAGACTCAAAAACTCTAATAAATTTATTATTATTATTATTATTATTATTATTATTATTATTATTATTATTATTATTATTAACAACAACAACAAGAATTACATCAAAACTACAGGGGTTAACGAAATCAGAATGGAAAAATTAGAGCTAAAGTAGACACAAAGGGCACAAGAACTATAAAATAAAACAGGAAACACAGGGGAAAATCCACAAGACAAGAACCACTAAGAAAATACAATGGATCCTTAAGACCTAAAGATGGATTAACACATAAGAAAAAAGCCAACACATGGTACCACGGAGGAGGAGGAGAGCCTGTTTTCTTTCCTTGACAATCGGCTCCTTTGTGTCTATAAAGTCAGAATAATAACATAAAGTATTCAAACAGCTGCAGACTAAACTGTTAATATGAACACTGTGACAGTGACCATGTGGAAATAAACCAATTTCTGTTTGGCTTCAATATTCAAGCCTTAGTGTCATCAAGTTCCTGTGTGCTATGCTAGACTGGGTACTACAAATTGCTTAACTTTGACACTTAAACAGACAGAAACCAGGAGCAGAAACACACTCATGACACACAGACACCTGCTGAGACCCTGGTGGGGTTAGACAGACAGAGAGATGCAGACTGGTTCTGTATATAAAACACTCTGTACACTTTGTATCTTTATCTTTATCTTTATCATTAACATTTTCAAGTTTTTTGTTGTATTTTTGTTATGTTTTGAATGTACAGAAATCAAATACATTTTATTCTCTTATTTTTTTATCTTATTCCTTTTGCACTGCATGTCTGCTGCACATCTGTAGAGTGTGTTAAACTGTGTGTACATCTGTTCAGTGTGACACCTGCTTCGGCAATGTAAACATGTGTTTGTGATGCCAATAAAGCTTTTTTGAATTGAATTGAACTAAAGAGAGAGAGAGGTGGACAGAGTTCAGGTGTTGCGGTGATGATAGTGATGATGATGATGCTGATGGTGAGACTGTTAGTAATCGTAGCAGCTAGAGTCTGTCAGGTCCACCTTCTACAGCAAAGATCAAGTCTGAGCCTCTAGCAGTCTAGCTCAGACCTGGTCCAGACCTGATCCAGCTCTGACTCTAAGCTTTAAAGGAAAGTTTGAAGCCTGCTTTTAAAGCAGAGGGCGTCTGTCTTCTGGACTCTGACTGTTCAGAGAAGAGGAGCCTGATAACAGAAGGATCCACCTCCCAGACTACCCTTAGAGACCATGGGTACGACGAGCAGGGTGCATGCTGGGAGCTCAGTGAGCTAAGGGCACGATGAGCTCTTTAAGGCAGGATGGTGCATTAACATAAAGAGCTTTGTAGGTCAGAAGAAGGATTTCAAAGACTAGTCTCCTCCTCTGTGTGAGCGGTGTGTTCCTGAATCAAAGTCCTGCATGGATACTTCAGCAGTCCCCTGATGATACACAATCCTGGTTCTAATGTCGAGCTTTTAGAAATTTCCGCCCATAGCAGCACCGTGGCAATTATAAAGCAATTACAGTTTCATATGGCCTCTTCTGAGCGAGAAGAGAAAGCAGGAGGTAAAAGCTCAGGAGTTAGGAAAGAAGGGCCGCCGATGTTGATGCTCCTGGTTTTAAAAAGGATCTGCAGCTTTAACGACCACCAAACGTTTTCATTTCATCCAAATGAGAATCCTCATCTTTCGATTCCTGCACCTTGTTTTAAAGCTGTGATGATAATCTGTTCTCTTCATAAGACTGTCAGAGAGGAGGCTGTGTTTGTGTGTGTGACAACAACTCACACACACTCAGTCTAACTCATTGCATCACACTGCTTGACTTTCCGTGCCCTTGAATGAATCATCCGTCTGAATATGATGACCACCACCCGACTCACCCTTTGATACCAGAGCTCTGAAATGACTTCCCATGCAGACACCTTGAACACATTGCAACCACATGGTAACAATATGCACAGATCATACTGCCGTCATGCTAAATTGACGGTCTTTATTTTGGAGGTGCTGGTCTGGGAACAGCCTTCAGCTTCATCTCAATTTCTCTGCTTCTTCTCTGGAGGTGCTAACGTGCCCAGAGGCGGAGGAGGAAGGGAAGCTGATATCTGCACGGATGTCTGTAAGACAGCCCAGTCTGAGGGCCTGAAATTGGAGGTCAATCATCCCTGTTCTCGCAGCTGCATGGTGCACATAAGTAACCACAGAGGAAAACACCTATTTATGTGTTAAGAAGCAGCATTTATGTAACCAAATTTATTTTAAAGCTCCAGGCGACTGTCCCCCCTTTTATGCCCAGATTTACTTTCACAAGAAACTACAGCAGCTGTACATTTTAAGCCCTGCAGAAAAGTTCAATCAGACTCTGAGAAACAAACACTTAAAGACCTAAACTGATTCTCTCCCTGCTGGACCACACGTTCAATTTTAAATCTTCACTCTTCGTCTTCTTCTCATTGAGCTTTGGACGCAGCCAATGGGGCAGGAACTGTTTTGCATAAAATTTGCAGCAATTTTTCTTCTGTCTGGCTGCTGGCATTTTCCAGATGTGCAACAATAGATGTTTCCACATGTGCAAAACAGAAAGAAGCCAAATATTGCTCACTGTTCATTTTATGATATTTGTACAGCTTTATGTTTTAATAGAGATAATGTGGTGTAGCATGTTGAGTGCCCAGTGCACAGCTGATCACTTTGCAATAGACAGGAGCATGGCATGCTAGCATTAGCATAGTATCAGATTATTATCAAAATGGTGATGTGAAATTACAGGATGCTTTATTCCAGAAGCCAGAATGGAAATGAAGAAACAAGCCTTTCATGTCTTCTCTCAGCCTGGATTCTGAATGAAAACGGGACCAACCAGATGAAATAAGAAAGAAAAAAGTACTTTTAAAATAAAGGTGTCTCTTTGATACATTTAAAGCCCACTACTACTACTACTACTGTGAATTTTAGTACATGTCAAAATGTGGTGTCAAAATTAGGTTTATTTATCATGTACCACCGGCAAATTGAAGAAGCAGCTGACATTGGGAAAACATACCAAAAGGCTGGACTGAAATACAGACAGCACAGAGGCGCTAATCATGGCTGCACAAGAACAACAGAGGCTGGGGTCTGCCACACCAGGCAGGACCCCAGATGCAGGATGTGCAGAGAAGCCCCTGAGACAGTACAGCACATCACAGCAGGGTGTAAGATTCTGGCAGCCAAGGCATACATGGAGCGACATAACCAGGTAGCCGGCATAGTGTACAGGAACATCTGTGCCGAGTATGGAGGACTGGAGGTGGAGAACAAGCAAGCAAAGGTCCTGTGGGACTTCCAGATCCAGACTGACAAGATGGTGTTAGCCAATCAGCCTGACAGTCCTGGTCGATAAACATCAGAAGACAGCGGTAGTGATAGATGTAGCAATACCAAGCGAAAGCAACATCAGGAAGAAGGAACACGAGAAGCTGGAATAATACCAAGGGCTGAAGGAAGAGCTACAGAAGATGAGGGGTGTGTGGATAACAGTGGTGCCAGTTGTGACTGGGACACTGGGGCCTGTAACACCCAAGCTGGGTGGATGGCTCCAGCATCTCCATCCAGAAGAGTGCACTACTAGAAACAGCTAAGATCCTGTCCAGAACCCTCAGGCTCCAAGGCCTCTGGTAGAGGACCTGAGCTTGAAGGAGATACAACACCACCCTGGGTGGGTGATATATATGGTATCACATATAGGTTACCTGAGTTCATACAGGTGTATAATAGGATTGCCTTTATGAAGGCAGCCTAGAAAGTAATGAAGCCTATTCATTCATATGTATATTGTCCATAGTTAGGTTGTGCCAAAACCTCTTTGAGGGGTCTGAGTCCTTGAGCCAGAAAAGCAAAATTGCCCAAAATTAGCTGTAATAAAACTGACAGTAGGTACAGGTATAGAATTGCCTGAATATAGACATCTCCTGACCTGTGGAAAACCTTGTGTGTCATTCAATAAATGTTTTGTTTTTGTTTATTTTTTTTATTTATTAAAACATAATTACACTAAATTTTTCATGCTATATCATTAAAAATCCTGTAACTAATACATTAAGGTACATTATATGTATTGTGGAATTTAAAATAATGAGAAATGTGTTTAAAAATATGTAATTAGATGGTTAATCACCTCGTTAGGTCTGCTTATTTCTTCTTCATCTGTTATTTGTGGTCGTCCATAACCTCGCGAGATTCTTGTGGCTCGCGAAGCTTTGGCTTGGCACGTGTGTAGCTCTCAGCTGCCGAGGCGGAGGATGATGATGATGATGATGATGATGGCGGAGCTGGTTCAGGGACAGGCCTCGGTGGCTCAGCCCGGAACGAAAGATGACTTCGCAGACACGATACGCCGGGTCCGACAGGTAAAATGCTCTTCGGAAACCACGAGTGTTGTGCTTTCGGACCACATGCAGTATGTTTGTGTGAGGAACAGGTCCAGACTTTAGTTCGGGGCACCCCGGACCCCCTACTACAAACACTCCTCATGCACTCACAGGCTAGCATGCTAACGATAAGTAGCAGAGAGAGAGAGAGAGAGCAGAGCTGACAGGACAGATTAGACTTTACTCTGGATGAAGACGCGTTCACGTTCACTCTCCAAACACTCAAAACGACGAGGAAAGCCGCGTTTCGAGTCCAACGCGAAGGCCTCTGCAAATGTCGAAGTTTGTGCAACTTTAGTAAGTTAGCCCACACTCAGCAACCTGTTGTCAAGTCTCAGAAGTTGCAGTTAGCTTAGCTTGCTACCTTACTTTTACACATTTGGTTCCTTGTAGTGAGACTGGTAGAATAATATTCAGTTTAGACACGAAGAGTAAGGAGAGAGGTGTCTGTCAGAAAGTTAGCATGCTAGTTTAGAAGTTAGCTTCACTGCTCATTACTCCAGTTAAAGAGACACTGAGTTCAACCAGTAAACACGTGTAATGCTGACATTTAGCCCACCATTTCTGCCTTATTAACTCCGTAACACTCTGCATCGTTTCACTCTTGGTGTATTTTTCACACAACAGGTCTCAGTAAGCGAGCAGAGCTGTTGTTGGTTAGCTAGCATGTGTGGTACTTTGTGTCCCAACAGACAGCATTGGAGGAAGGCCATGCCATGTAATACAGCGTCATCTGGTCAAATAAGCCCCCTCCACTCCTCCTGTTCAGCACACTCGGATTTTTCCATTAGTGCTTATAACTAAACGGAAAACATGCCATCCACTGATAGGACCTGTAGTCCTCTGCTCTATGGATGGATAGTTTCAGTTTGAATTATTCCAGTTCTTATCATTTCCATGATTTTTAGAGAGTAAAATATTAATAAATATTAATACAAAAAAAGTTAGCCTGACAGTATTGTTTGGCCACTTAGATTCAAAGTAAACCATTAGCTATGAGAATGATGTTTCTTTTAATGATATTAAAGGAGCTGTGAGGACTATCAGGAGAAGCTAGTGTTTTTCTAAATTAGAAACTCCCATTTCCCATGAGCACTTGCACCCACTGTCATAAAGAAGTGACTCAACTACCAACTCCAACCTCACCAAGCAGAGCTAATGTAACCTCTCTCTTCATTTTATTGATAGACTCTCAAGTTTGATCAGATCACTGCAGAATAACTGCTGCATGTGGGTTGGAATGAACATTATCACAAACAGATTAACCCATGTTTTAGCCTTTAGCCTGTGTTTTAGCCTTTAGCTTGTGTTTCAGTCTTTAGCCTGTGCTTGATCACTCTCCTGTTTAGCTTTCTTCTGCTCTTCTGTCCTTTTTCTGCCTGACAGTTCAGCTCCAGTGTCCAGAGAGAAATAGCATTTAGTAGTAACCTATTTTGTCATTGATAATCTCTCTTAAATTGTGGATTATAGTCAGGCATAAATATAGAAGTGAAACTTTTTCAAGACCACTTAGAAAGTCCTCATAGGAACTTTGAATTTAAATTCTTCCTATTAGAATAGAATAAAACAGAATAGAATAGAATTTTCTTTATTGATCCCCCATGGGGAAAAATTTAATGTCACAGCATAAGCTCACAACAATCAGTACAGAGTGCAAGAATGCCATAATAAAAATAGAATAGTAATTTAAAATAAGAACTAGAAAATAAAGAAATTAGGAAAAAAGTAGAATAGAAAACTATCAGTATTTACTAAAACAATTATATTTAAAATATTGGATGCGTAAAGGTGTGAGACCAGTTTTGTTATGATACATTGTAAAAAAGAAAAACAATAAATTGTTAAAAGCATAGAAAGTTGTGAAGAGCTCACTAATCTCAATAAATTAAAGAAGTGAAAGAAGAGTTTAATAAAAACATATTTGAAAATGAATCAATGAGGAAAATATTTTTAATCCCATAAATTTAATCTCCTCAATGCACAGAGGCTTTCCTCCACTCTCCTCGTTCATCTCGTCCGTCATCTTTAAAGTGATCGAAGGTTTTGCAGTGCATTTTCCAGCAGTGTGAGTGTTTGTATCTGATAGGTGTTACTACAGCCGTGACAGGGCCGTTTTTACGAAGAAGAGTCTGCAGCACATGAGAGACTTAGGGGAGGGGAGAATTTAGGGGATCTTGGAAATTTATCAACGGTTTCAAAACGGAACCTGTTCTCGATCCCCAACCCTGTTTGAAAGTTATTTCAGTAGTTTGATGGTGACCGTAGCCGAGGTGTTCAGTGCTTTTCTGAGTTTGTTCAAAGCTGAACTGATCTCTTTCTTTGATGAGTCTGTCTGCTTCATTCATTGTGTAAATTGGACTTTGGTCAAACAAGTTGATCTCTCCCCCATGAAGTTTATAACCCAAGTATAAAAAACAGTGTTCCCACATGTTGTCTCACATGTATGATGATAAAAATGACAAATTCTTGCACAGCTGTCATAAAATTTGTGATTCATGGTTGTAGATAGGGCTGGGCGATATGGCCTAAAATCAATATCACGATATATTGAGCAGTTCACCTCGATAACGATAAATGGACGATAACTACTCCACTGCCCCTGGGGCTGACTTATTTATTTCAATTATTTTGCCACTTTAAAGGACTATAAAACTACACTGTCTGAAAATAAATAAGGAAACACAAATAAAGTACTTTTAGTTAAGATATTTATTAAACAGCTGATAAACACAGATTTGAAATAAGAACAATAACTTAAATTTTCTGAAAACAAAGTATCAAAATGCAATCTCTTATAAACAAATTCTTAATGTGGATATTACAAAGAGCTTACTCAATAACGGCCACATTTGAGTTGTCAAGTAATCAGGTTATAACGAGAGAAACAAGTTGCATCCCTTGTGTTTACTGTGTACTGTCAGACTGATATAAGAGTCCATGGTGCGACTGGACCAGAGATCGGTTGTGGCTGCAAAGTGCTTAACATGTCTCAACTCAGCAGCAACCTTTTCTCTCTCTGTTCTGTACATGCTGGGAATCACCGTTTTCGAAAAGATTTTTCGCGGTGGCAGGCTGTATCCTCACGGTTTTCATGCGACAGCTGCCTGGTGGTGGAAGCACTTGTCGCTCGTCTCTTCTCGCTTTCTTAATTTCTTCGAATTGAATCACATGGTTGTACTGCGGGTGGTGGAAGAGGTTGTGTTACCTTGACTCGTCGCAGCTGTCTTTTGGCACAGTTTACAAGCCGTTCACTCTCTCCTTCGACCGCACCAACTTCGTCAACTTCAGCCGCCGCAGCAGCCGCTACAACTTTTGAACGGTCCTCCATCTCCCCACCTCTCTTTCTTTTTTTGTTACAGACTGGATGGGGTGGAGTCGCGTCTCTTACGTAGCTCCCTTAAAGGCACACGAACACGTAGCCGACCCTATGAGCCGACCTACACACAACTAAAACCAACTTTTTTTTTTTTTTTTCCAATACCGAATATACCGACATGGGCAAAATGACGTCGGTTATTCTTATAAATTTCGGTATCGGTAAATTTTCGGTTTATTGCCCAGCCCTAGTTGTAGATAAGTAAATTTCGTCAACACTTCTTTCACTTCAATGAAAACATGTCATACCAGGTACCATAAACCTCTGCTTCCTCCACTTTGCCGTGTTTACAGTCACACCTTGGTCACGAAGCAAGCGCCAGCAGTGAGAGGTTTCATGAATGTAATGCTGTTCAGAGATTATCAGTGGGATACAAGGGACTTGATAACAGATGAATTATTCTCTTGTTTATCATTGGTGTAAATTTCACAGCCTATCAACCCTTATAACAGAGCTGAGAAACATTATCTGTGTGTGTGACGTGTGTGGCTGATGGTACTACCTGTGTTTGGTTGTTCCAGTGAGTGCTGCAGTTTACTTTATACGAAAAAAAGGAAACTGAAGTCATTCTGTTCTTTACTGCATTACCTTATGATTGACTCTTCTGAAGCCTCCCTTGCTCTGATTGGACACTGAGAGCCTGAAAATGACCCAAAGGTGCATTTTCAGTTTTCAGCCGAAAGACTTTTATCACCAAAACAACACAACATGAAAACAGCATGTTGTGATGGCGCAAGCTCAAACTGCAGCTGGCATGCTCTTGTCTGGATAAGGACCGACGTATTTCAGTATATCAGAGAATGACCCACAGATGGTGATTTGTAAAGCGTGTGATGGGCGCACGAGAAATGATCTCGCATACCTCTCTACAGATCAGATCTATACCCTGTTTTTTATTTAACAGTCTAAACAGCCTCATGTTATTTATCTTGTTTTTATGACAGGATGGTTAAGTGTTCACAACTCCTCTGCTCTCTGTATTGCGCACGGCAGGTCCGCCCTGATGCACAGACATGACAAGCACACTATGTGTAGGACAGAGGGTCCAGAAAAAATGTCACAACCACCAGAAAAACATTTTTTTTTTAAAGCGCTCCCAGGTCATCTCTGTGAAGCTCTCAACTCATGTTGAATGATTTCAGAAGAGGTAATTTCTAAATGAACTCAGCACTGGGGGAAAGGTTGGGGGAATTTAAATTCAGCGGGCTAAGGGTTAATCTGTAAAGTGTGTGTGTTAAAAGTAGGGCTGCCAAGATTAGTCGACTAGTCACGATGAAGTCAGCGATCAAATTCGTCAGCGACTTATTTAATAATCTACGTCGTCGTTTTAATATTTTTTTTAAACTGCCGCTGTACTTTCACCTGTCTCGTCTGCCGTTCTGTCCTTGACACATACGCGCAGAAGCGGTAACCGGGGTAACCCGTGATGTCACCGGAAAAGTTATGCCCAACAGTATCATGGCTAGCCAGTAACAGAGCTCGAAAGTTTGGGAGCATTTTTCCAAAATAAAGGAGAAAAGTGTGCAATGCAAAATCTGCAAAGCAGAAATGACCTTCCATGACAGTACGACGGTGATGCACGAGCGTCTGAAAAGACAGCACGCCGTGGCTGATTTATTTTCTGATGAAGAATGACAATCTCGGTAAGCTAATTGGCTAGTTGGCTGCTAACATTAACGTCAACAGGGAGCTACCTACTTAATAGCGATGTCATGTTTGAATAGAAAATTGGTACATTAAAAAAATGTCAGAAATGCTGCTACAAGCTGCAAAGTTCATTAAAAGTTGAATGAACTATGATATTAACTGTCTTCATTTTTAGTTAGCACATACCTTAAACACTTGAAGCTGGAAGCTAATGATGTTAGCTGTATGCTGGTGCAATAAGATGCAATTTATGTATGATCCGAATAGTCGACTAATCACAAAAAATAATGGGTGACTAGTCGATTATCAAAATAATCGTATGTGGCAGCCCTAGTTAAAAGAATATTTTTCTTATTTAAAGCAGTGAATTTTAAGTTGACAGATATGACATCAAGGTTTAATAAAGGTAAAAGCTCAGGCTGCCAACTAATCTGTCAAACAATGAGAACAAAGACGGTGTTTTTATAAAATACAGAAACCTCACTGAGCTTAAGAAAGCTTTATGGACGGTTTGGATCACTGATTGAACAGTCTGCCACCCAGCACACTGGACAAGATGTTCAGACCCTAAATATAAACTATACACTCTGGTTATCATGTGAGCACATGTCACATGACGTCTTTGTCTTGTTTTCAGACAAATCAGCAGTTTACACACACACACACACACACACACACAGAGAAGTTTCTTTCTGTATATGCTTTGCAGAGATGGTCTTGAGGTTCCGTTCACAGACGTGTTTACCCAGAGGCCTCAGTGGACACCAGCAGCTTTATTCCCAGGATTATCAGACCCTTGCCATAAATTAAACCAGAATGTGGGACTTTAAGCTTTGCCACATTGCTGTCATCTTTGGAGGAAGTGCATTTATTTTTTATGGGGAATTTTCTTTTACTTTAATTTTTTTTCACATATTTCCAAAGCCAGATTTCTCCTCTGAAGGCTGAGCTGTTTTTATTGCAGCGGTTTAATCAGTCAGATTCAACTGTTGTAAATAAAACAGTATTTGTAACAACAAACTGGAGTTAAAGTGAAGAAACAACCTGCACGCGCTGTGCAGAAACAAAACTCAGATAAAAACCAGTTTCAGCAAAGTTGTACAGTCGTCCTTGAGTATAATATTCATGTAAAAAGCTCCTAATATGTAGCTGTTTCAGTAAGCTCTCACCTGCTTCCCTTTCTCCCTCTTATTTCCATCTCACCCCTCTCACTTCCACCCGTGGGCTCAGCAATTAGAGTCTTCCATCACCTTCCAGGACGATTATCTACTTCTGTCACGATATTTTTATATTGTGGAGGGAAAAAAAAAATCACTCAGGCGATGTCAATTTAGTGTAATTTTCTGAAATGCTATACTTTAGAGAGGAAGGAGAGGTGGCAGACTAACGGAGAGAGGAAAACACTGCTGGCACTCTCGAGCGGTGGAAGTGCAGATTAAGATGTCCATCACTGCAGAAGTTTAGCTGTCACTTTAGGTCGTAGAAGACAAGATTACTGAGCTCTGAAGTCAATTAAGTTACCAACTTTAAATAATAAACTTTGAACGTTAAATTCTGAAAGTAAACATCTGATTTAGCCATAATGCATCTTTTCTGTGCACATCATAGTCATCCGCTGCCTCTGCTCCACGCTGCAGAGGAAGCTGGGTGTGTACCTCTGAGTAGGAGTCCGTCTTCATACCTGTCAAAACTTGTAGAGATCTCATCCACAGTCATTTCGTCGAAGAATTGCCATGTGCCATGAAAATCACTGTCATTTGTTGGTGAAGCATGAATGAATCGGCGGGCTGGCGCATGTGTCACGGAAAGCAGGACTGTCAGAGGTCTCAGCAGAAACGGAGGCAGATTTCTTCTAGTTGC
This sequence comes from Labroides dimidiatus, assembly GCA_030710495.1. Lineage (NCBI taxonomy): Eukaryota > Metazoa > Chordata > Actinopteri > Labriformes > Labridae > Labroides > Labroides dimidiatus. Next base: position 25,360,132 of record CM061157.1, on the reverse strand, counting down.
TGTAATTTTGTACAAAGTGCAGCTTTCTGCAGCTGTCAAACAGAAAACCTTCCTCTCACGTTGAGGCCCGACGTCACAACCAAACTTTAAGCTGTTAGAAAGCAAGAAAAAGAAACGCCGTGCCTCTCATGATGGGTTGTTGTGCAAGTGAAATGTATGTTTCCTGACATGTTTGTGGCACACACCGTTTGTCACCTGTATTCAGTCTAACGGACCCTTTTTTCTGACTCCAGATGGCGGCCAAGATGGGAGACCAAATGCCCAACATGAACAGCTCCTCTCCAGTCCTAGACCCCTCCCTCTACGGCTACGGAGGCCAAAAACGTTCCCTAGACAACGGAGGTAAGACTTCAGGATCCACACGCACCCAACATGCAACAGGATCATATCTGCAGGTGTTCAATACAAAGATCAAAGTGCTGTCAAGCTAAACTGATCAATACGTGGGATAATGAGCGTTATGAATCGATTTCACGGTCTAATTTATCACCAATTAAAATGTTTCATAAATACTAAAAGAAAATGCTGCAGTGGGTTGGAAATACATTTTAGAGGCCATGCATATAAACTCAGCAGTTACTTTATCAGGTCCACTGTGCTAGTACCAGGTTGGACCCCTTTTCCCTTCAGAGCTGCCTTAATTGACTTCTGGTTAAGTCCCGCCCTTCAAATGTGATAAGCCAATCACAGTGCGTATATCCATTGCCATACACTCAGACATTCTCTGCTGGACGTCCGTTAATATGCAGAAAGTCAGTTTTATGAGGTTTTTCTGAAAATTTAAAAAATGGTTACACGGGGTTCACGGGGGTGCATTTTTTAACCCTTTCCTAATACACATCTCAACCAAGAAATGTGTCTTCTTTGGATAAAGTTGTGCGGTAGACCACATCATCGACTCAACGTGAATAAAATTAACAAGGATGTTTACGTCTATTCTAAGATAAGTCAACATCGTTTTTGAGCCAACATGTCGTCACTTTGCTGTGAAGAAATATAAAGTTATCTTTAACACTACAACCGCCGCAGCAGTCTGACGGACAGTTTGCTAAAGTTAGCCTAGCATTAGCTCCTAGCTGTGTTGTTCATCATGACTCTTTGTTTGTTGGAGTTCATTGGCCTGTTTTGTTCTTTGGTGATCGTCCATCATTGTTAGCTGTTGTCCAAAGGGCTCTAGTTAAGCTAACATTAGCTTCTGGAGCTTAGCTTCATTAGCTTATCTGTAATAGCCAAGATAACAAAGGTTGTCAAACGTTCTGCTGAATGATTCAGTGTAAATACTGTAGCTCCAGACTAACAGAGACACTCCTGGTAAAGATGGTAAAAAGGTGGTTAGATTTTTTTAATGACCGAAGCTGATCCTCTATCTTGTCGTCTGAGATGCTGATGGTAACCAGATGTGGTAACAATTCATATATCCCTCCAATATTTAGTCTTCAAAACTCATCAGTGGCCTCCTGTGAAATGTCTCCTACTGTGACACCTCCCATAGCTCCTGTCACTGAATGTTCATTGGTTATCTGAGTGAGAAGAGGGGGCGGGGCTTAGACAGAGGTCGATTCTTGGAGACATACATTCAACAAGCTGCTGACGTTTAACTCCATGTTAACATGTTAGCTTCATTTGTGGTCTGAGCATCCATGATGAGACTCTCCTGTTCCAGCACATCCCCAAGGAGCTCTACTGGACTGAGATCTGGGGACTGTGAAGGCCTTTGGAATCCAGGGAACTTATTGTCATGTTGAAGAGAGCTCTTTTATAGCCTAAAAGGGTCTACCATGAAAACAAATGATGCTGTATTCATATTTTTGCACAGCCCAATCAGGAGGGGACCGTAAACAACCCCCCCCCCCCCCCCCCCAAGAATACTTTTGGTTCTTAAAGTTTCTTTTTATCTTTGTTAACTTGTTGATTTCAGATTTCTGAACGAGGTGTTTTTATTCATAAACCTGTGTTTTTTGTCTGTTTGTGGGAAGCATTTGGAGCTTTGTAGCAGAAACACTGTACTCTGACGTGTTGTTTGGTGTTTTCATGCCTTCATTGAGCCTCTGAAGCTGCAGTGTGGGGAAAGTGTCGCTCTATCCCGCCGTCTCTGGCACACATAACAAATATTTGATCCATTTCATGTCTATGAAGTGGAAAAAACGAGTCATTTATCCTGTCCTCCTCTTATCCTGTCACAGTCCTCGTATGATAGCTCAGCCCTGAATGCATGGGTAGATAATTGGCTCTGGTTTAGGTTTGACGCACAGTTATTGTTTGCAACACTTTGTCCTCAGTTTCCTTCAGTCAAGGTTGTCCCAGTGTGTGAGGGAAAGCAGCAGTATCTGAGCAGCACTTAGCGCTCAGCACTAAATCATCAAACGCACACAAACCTTCTCCAGGTGTCCGTGTTTTGTCATGCAGTCTCGTCCTTGGATGAATTCGGCACACCTCCTGCTTTATATTCATAGCTGTCCCATTCTTGAGCCTTAACCCCGATGCATTTCCAGAAGAAGTGAAATCAGAGCAAACCACCATAAAATTGATTGAAGCTGCTAGATATCAACTCAGGTGTTCACGTCCACGGCGGCACATCCTCCGCTGACCCTGCAGGACCCTTTGCTCGGCGCTACCTGTCAAAATTCAATTCAGGAGCAGCAGCCACTGACCCGGCTGCTGCTCCTGGCCTCTGATTGAAGCACTCACAGGCCTGATTACCGTGCTCCTGAAAGTCCCCCGCTGAGGGTCAGACACCAGCCTCGGAGGACTGGCAGGCCCGACTCCTTCTTCTGCTGTTTCTGCCTCTTCAGCTTCACTTTAAAACATTAAAAACATTTGAAACATTATTTCTCTGTAGCCATGAGCTCAGATTGATGCTTGTATGTTAATAAAGTTTCTCTGTCTCTCTCTCTCTCTCTCTTTCTCCTCTCAGTAGGGAACCACCTTGGTGCGATGGTACATCAAAGGTGAGCAAACCTTCTTCCTCTTCTTCTTTGTTTTTCTAATTTTAAAGTAGTTTTTAATTTTCATGACTCTTTTTATCAGGACACACATCTCATTTGGGTCTCTGCAAAATGAATACAGCACTTATATTTTCCTAATATGTGATGAATACCCCGGACTTTTTCTCTACTCTGTGAAAAACCTTGAAACAAAACAGAGATATTGAAGTTTTTTGAGGAATTGACAAAAAGATGAACGTATCTTTGTTCACAATTATTCTTTTACTACGATCAATCTCTCTGGTTCCACTCACTAAATGTGAGTGTTTGCCTTTCATTTATATTTATATGTATTTATTTCCTTTTCTGTCTGATAAACTCAAAGGTAGCCAGCTGCACTCAGTCATTGTAGTTATATTCCAGACCAGAAGTTAAATCAGCAGCTTCAGCGCTTTATTTTTATACGCGCGCTGGATTCCAAAGAAAGAGGGCGGGTGAGTCTAGATGTGGTTTGATTTTCTCGCCCCTGGTCAGAGTTTTATTGACCATGTTGTCGTCTCTCTCAGGGCTCTTGCGACAGAAGACTTCAAAGTGCCTGATAAGATGGTGGGATTCAGTAAGTAGGCCTCTGCTTCATTAAAGCCGCTTTAAATGTCTACATGTAATCATCAGTATTGATATTCTACTCAGTTTTTGGTCTCTGCCTCGGGGCCCTGTCTAAAAATCAAAGAGACTTAGCCCCATCATCCCTTCTCTCTCTCTCTCTCTCTCTCTCTCTCTCTCTCTCTCTCTCTCTCTCTCTCTCTCTCTCTCTCTCTCTCTGTAGTCATTGGAAAAGGAGGCGAGCAGATCTCAAGAATTCAGCTGGAATCAGGTTGTAAGATCCAGATTGCTTCTGGTAAGTTAAACTTATTTATCATCACTAAACTGAGTCCTGTTTTGTTTTGTTTTGTTTTGTTTTGTCAGTTAACCCTTTAACCTCCTCTTCCTTTAACCACAGCACCTATGAAGTCCATTTAATTTTTAACCCTTTAACGTTCCATCCAAGAAAAAAAATATAAACAAATAAGAATATTTTTTTGTATTTTTTGTTGTTGTTGTTAGGGCACCAAGATCAGAAACCACGAAATTCATGAAAAATATTTCAAGCCTTAGAGATGATCCAATCAGGGTTGACTCAGTTTGACACATTTTCAGTGAGCTTTATCCACTCAAGAAATGCTCTACCAAATGATTGAGCTGTAAGTTAAAGGGTTAAGGTGGCTCGATAGGCAAAAAAAAAGTCATTTTGGCTATTTTTTTCTAGCCTATACAACACTCAATGAGTCCTTTCTTGTACAAAATTGAGTCTTTGAAGTTTTCATACTTGGAGTTATTGTTGAACACCTGAAAGTCCTGAGAAACCAAACCTAAAATACTGAACACACCCATTCTAAGGTGATCAAAAACTTGGTTTCATATAAAGAAAAAATCTCAGGAAGGAAATTTGCCACATCCTTTAAATTTTACTTCAAGAAAAATAATACCCAGAGCGGTGCAACCTGCCACTATGAGCTCATTACTGCACACAGTTTTTATCCTGATATAAATAAATTAACTAACATGTCTGTAAACAGCTTCAAACAAACCAGCCTAGCTCTTTAGTTATTGATCTGAATCTCACCAAAGAGGCAAGTCTATAGTTACAGACCTAGTTATAGTTATACCTTTAAAGAAATCACAATTCTTGGCACATTTTTACTACCGATAAAATATGATTGTTTTCTTTTTTTGCCCTTTAAGGCCTCCTTAAATGAACTGACATAGAAACAGGTTTCAGAAAACGAGGCAGTTAAGACGGTTAAAGACAAAAACCCTGAAATCATAATCACCTCTGACAGATAAAAGCTGTTTTGATTTTGTAACAAGCCTCAGTAGTTATTCCAGACTAAAAGGTCATCAGTGGATTTGATTGACGACAGCATCGTTATTTTAAATAGAAGAAATGTGAAAAATACGTCAAGACTGAGGAAAAATTCTGAACCGATTTTTTTCTGTCAGCCGGTATAAATTCCCTACAGCTGAGGATAAGAATGAAAAAAAGTTGTCACATGCGAGACTAAAGTTAAAAAAGTTGAATTTTTAGGTTTGTTGTTGTATTTTCATAAATATTTAAACATGTATATAGATTAACCCTCAGCCTGTAATAAAGACGTCTTTCTCATAAAATTACATCCTTATTCTTGTTACGTCATGACTTTATTTTGACTTGAACTTTTCTCTTTAAACTTTTAACATCACGACTCTACTTCAAGTTTGTTGCATTTCATCTTTAATCTTAGAACGATGTGACTTTCTTTTGAATTTAATCTCCTTATATTTCACATGTATTTCATCTTTTATTTCATAACTTTTCTACTTGTATGTTATTGAAGGTGTTAGCATCGCTCCTCTCGTAACGTTTTGATTTAATTTCAACATTTAACTTTTAACATTAAGATTTTATCTCAAACTTTAATTTTCTAACATTTCCACTTTTCTCACCGTTTGACTTTCGTTTCACATTAAACTCATAACGTTATTCAATCCTTGAACTTGTAATGTATTTTTAGCGTGGCCCTCGTCCTTAGCTCAACATCCCTCATGTGGAGTTGTGCTAAAGTTGCAGGTTGACCTTTGAACCCTCGTTCTTGTAAAGCGACTCTTTCCTGACCTGTTGGTGCTTTCTTTGTTGCAGACAGTGGAGGCATGTTGGACCGGCCCTGCACGCTCACCGGCAGCCCAGAGAACATCGAGTACGTCTCTCCTCAGCTTTGACAGATTTACTCAAACTGCACAGATCATTTGGCTCTGATGTTGTTGTGAAACGGAGGACTTGAACTTTTCACACCTGATTAAAAACCCTTTCACTTTCCACACAGAGAAATGTGACTTCAGTGTTTTTGTGTGACTGTGCTGGTGACCAATGTTTTCCTCGCTCCTCCCCGACAGTCAGGCCAAGAGGCTGCTGAGTGAGATCGTGGAGCAGTGTCGGTACGGGCCGGGCTTTCACAGCGAAATGGACGGCAACAGTTCGATCCAACAGATTCTCATCCCCGCCAACAAAGTGGGCCTGGTTATCGGCAAAGGAGGAGAGACCATCAAACAGCTGCAGGTCTGCCAGAACAACACAGCTCAGACGTTTTCTGACAGCTTCATTTATGCTTCATCGTACTTCCTCTTTGACTCTGGACTCAAAAAACCCCACAAAAAATATAGATCAAATTCCTGTTAAAACTTTAAAATCTGCCTTATTGAATCCAGATATTTTTGAACTGCAGTCCTCTGCTCATACTCTGAGATCTCCTGATGGTTATCCACATCCTGCTGAAGGTTTCTGGATCCTGAATCAAACCCTGTTCTCTCAGATGTTACAGAGTTTCCTCCTCTCTCAGGGAGCAGTGTTTTGGGCCCCAGGTGACTCTCTGATGTGTGTTTTTGTGTGCGTCTGATTGTACCCTGCAGGAGAGAACAGGAGTGCAGATGATAATGATTCAGGATGACCCCATGCCCACCGGAGCGGACAAGCCCCTGAGAATCTCTGGGGATCCCCACAAAGTGCAGGTGGGTCTCTGAGGAGCTCAGTGTGAGCTGCCGTCGTTACTGTTTACCCTCAATTTTACACGTTTTACGCCCTCTGACTTCCACTCACATCTTTATTTTTATTGGGAGGATTTCAGACACGCTTTTTATGCTTCTCCTGCAGCTTTCTTTGACTGAAAGATGTTTTTTTATGATCATGTTTTAACAGCAAGCCCGTGAACTTGTGGTGAAGCTCATCCGAGACAAAGACCAGGGAGACTTCAGGGTCGGCAGAGCTGACTTTGGAACCAAAATGGGGGGCAGCAGTCTGGATGTACGCACTTCGTCTCCTTTCAAATGCTCTCAAGTCCAAATGGGTCATTTTTTTTACATGAATCCTCCTCCATTTACTCATCATGCAGGTGGTGGTGCCCAGATTTGCCGTTGGCATCATCATCGGCAGGAACGGCGAGATGATCAAGAAGATTCAGAACGATGCAGGAGTCAGGATCCAGTTCAAACAGGGTAAGAGGAAAGAACCGCTGGTCTCCAAATCTGTTTTTCATGAACATGTTGAGGGATTGAGGTTTGTCACTCTGTACTTTGAGGATCTCAACGGGGTTTGTGCGACCGCTCTGGTTAACACACAGCATTTGAGGGTTTGAGTGACTAAACTTATGATTTATAAAAACTATAACGCAACAGTAGCTCTCTTTAAACTGATGGTTAGGGATATTACAAGTTTTTTTTTCCCAGAACTATCATCTCTCATCATCAGTGCTTCGTGAAAACCTGCAGGTAGCTTGAGTCTCGCTCAGCGACCTGATGATCTAATTATCGTCCACTCTTTGTGTTTCCCAGATGACGGAGTGAGTCCTGACAGAGTCGCTCAGGTGATGGGCCAGCCTGACCACTGCCACCATGCGGTCCACCTCATCAACGAGCTGGTGCAGACTGCTCAGGTGTGTGTGCATCTGCTCACTCCCTGCTAAAACATCAGGCCAGAAGAACAGCTTTCTCACAAACATCCATACACTCAATGTCTTGACCTCCTTTCATGTTTGGAATGGAACTTATCCCAGCTGTCAGAGAGACACGCACACACCTACGGGCCTTTTAGATACACCAAGAGAAACTCACACATGCACACAGAAAACCTGCAAACTCCACACAGAGAGACTGCTGCATGGCTCGGGAATCAAACCAACAGGGCTAACCACTGTGCAGCCTCTGTTATCGATATAAAATTAAATATTTGTAAGACAACTTTTAATAACGAAGAAATCATGCTTTCATTTTTTTCTGCAGAAATCTTTCAGCTTTTACATTTATCTTTCAGAAGCGTAAAATGGTTAAATATCAGGATTCAGTGCTTTTTCGCCACGTTGTCGTCGTCGTTTGTCAGTCTGTGATGCCCACTGAAATAAGTTATACACCAGGGGTCCCCAGACTTTTTCCTGTGAGGGCCATATAACTTTTCCCTTCTCTGATGGGGGGCCGGGGTCAGTTTGTAACAGAAAAAGTGCGACGATCGCAGGGGTGCTTAAACATAAATATTTATTGTTTTCCAGAAAGCCACACAGAACCAAATATTAATAATCCTCTCTGGGATCTTCACAGAAAAAAGTCAGGAAGTAAATAAAAACTCTATTAATACTATTAGAATGTCATGTTCTACGCGGGCCGTGGCCAGACTGAAAAAAAAATCCCAGTTTAAAGATAATTCAACAGAATAAACTTCGACAGTGAAGTAAGACCAGTCCAAAAAGGTTAAATCATGTTGTGAGAGAGGTTTTTATCCGTAATATGAACCCAGACTGAAATCCTGAGACTCTTTTGTTCTGCTGTAGGAGCGCGATGGGTTTGGAGGTATGATGGGCCGTCGGGGACGAGGAGACTGTAACATGGGAGGCCTGCAGGAGGTGACGTATGCGGTACCTGCAGACAAGTGTGGACTGGTGATCGGCAAAGGTAACAGATGGACCCGAGGTCACGACTTTTAACTGTTTGTTTCTCTGATGCCGTTTCGTCTCCTTTTATCTGCCTTTCTTTGAGGGTTTTCTCCCAGCTTGTGTTGAAGTTTTTACAAATCAAAGATCAGCAGTGTTATGGCTTTAAAAAGCAGAGCCACGTTGCCTTTTCCTTTTTTAAAAAAAAACTGAAAGGCGTTCGGTGTGCTGCCTCTGCGTGAAACTGATGAGACGAGGGGGGGGGGTGACCACCCTCCTATTCTCCCTCTGCGGCTCATGTATACAGCACAAGTGGCATTCATTGGCTTCACTAAGGGCTTAATGACGGGGATAATGCGTGTAATGTGACATTAATTGTTAAAGGTGCATAATAACAGCCCTCAATCATGTGGAAGGCTGCCTGGCATCTAATGAGGCTCTTTCAGTCCAATAGAGTGCAGCGAGGGAATGAATAGGAGGAATTAGCTTATTGGCTATTCATGCCCACTCTATTGCCAGCTATTTAAAAGTCATTGACCATTGCATTGGAAGGAGCCGTGCATGTGTATGAGTGTGCATGCCTGCAGCTTGGTGTGAGTGTGTGTGTGTGTGCGTGCAGCAGTGGGCGGGGTCGAAGGGGGCCTCTTTACCTAAGATAAAAACATGGCAATAGAAATGTCAAGTGGCTTTTGTGCATGTAGTGGGCCGAGGGAAACAAATAAACCTGGGCGTAGCGTCCCCCTCTCTGTGCATTAGCATATGAAGTGGGCCAATATGGTGGAGATGGTGGAGGGTCTGGGTCCTGTCAGCGCCCCCTTAAAGAGCGCAGTGATTAATATCTTTACGATGCCATATGCAGCCCATTGCCCCTCTGTTTTGACCTCCTACATACACACTCACACACTCACACACACACACACACCGGTTGATGAATCAAGCCACCCACAAACCTGCTCTTTGCTGCAGCTGATACAGAAACATCTTTGCTTCATTTTTTGAGTTAAAAAGTCTAAACTCGAAGTTTTAACAAGCAGGTTTTCAGAGCTTTTAGGTCCAGTTCAGGTTTCATTCAGCGAGATTAAGAACTCTGGAAAAGCTGGAGAGAGTTTTATCAAGTTGGTGCAAAAATGTTGCCTTAAACAGACCGTAATGAGACAAAAAACAGTACCCATCATCAACATCTATTTTTTGATGCCGTCTTTAAAAACAAGAGATGTTGCATCAGTAAAATTCCTGTGATGACTATTCTGAGGGGTCAGGTCAGGGTATCTGTGGGTTATAAAGAACCTCTAAAACCATATTAATTTGAATTTAAGGCCTTAAATCGTCTAAAAATGTCTCTTATCTCTTATCTTATAAATATCTTAAATATGATTTTGAGAGGTAACAAATGCAGAAACTTCAGTCTCACTTTTAAATGTTTTGATTTTTAAGGACGCTGTAAAGTAACAAAACTGAACTGAGCTGCAAAGAAATACGAAAACTTTGAAAGCAATTCTCTACCTCTGATTTTTCTTCATGTCTTTTGTATTTTTTTGCCAGTATGGATGTGAAATGGGTCTTCAAATGTCTTCAATATGGTTTTTTAAAAAAGCCTTAAAACGTCTTAAATTTGACTTGTTGAAACCTCCTTTACCTCGTTTTACTGAGGAAAGATTCACCATCACTGATGTATTTAATTTTTATAAGACGGAAGGAAAATATCTGAATGATTGATGTTCAGTCTTAACATGGGATTCTGAATCTACCCGATGCTGTGGCAAACGTCCATCAGCGGTTGTTATTCCTGGAATACTCCAGAAACGATTGATCCAACCTCAAACATCGAGCAGTTTAAAAGTTGTTCATTTTCTTTTGAGGAAACACTTAAAAAAGTTTATTTCAGCACACTGGAGACCTTTAACTACCGCTGCAATAAGCGACCGTTTGTTGACCGTTAAACTGAGACCTCCACAGACTGAGAACAGGTAAACTGGCTGGACTGAAAATACTGACAGGTTTGCATCCTTTCCCAGAGATAAACATTGGCTCTCGTTGCTACACGATGATGGAAAATGATTACCTTTGGGTTCTGAGATTTTAACACACGTAAAGATGAAATGTATAGTTTTGTCCACAGGGGGCGCCAAAACCATCACGCACTGAAAGTTTCTCACAGCCGCTTCAAAGTTGAGTTTGTTTTCCAAACTCCTTGAAAAGAATTACATCATGTATTTCCTGAAAAATCAAAAGTTTCCACCATCACTACAAAGTAAATCACAGAAATCCTTTTCAGCAGACGAAAACACACGTTGCTTCTCAGCTGGTCGACTCATTTCTCTCTGCAGGCGTGGTGGCCCTCAAGGGGTCTTTTGGTCTACATGCTGTAAATGGACCCGCGACTACAGACACTGAGAAACTGCTTTTAGAAACAACCAGTTTTGGTGCTGATAATCTCATTTTTAATTGCTGATCATAACAAGGTAAATATATAAAAGATGGACTGTTTTAAGATGACCTCACTGTGACTTAAAAAGACAAACAGTCAGGGCTGATTGTGGATCCTTCTGTCAGTCTAACCCATTTTTACCAATTTTTACCGATGTTAAAATAGGTTTTTGTCCCAAGGGTCGTCTGGATAAGAGTCCTTCAAAAAGCTCTCAACCTCTTTTAAAAGTTTTAGGTGCTGTTTACACAAGAATAATTTCAGGATTAAACACAAAAGTATTGTTGCGTTTCGGCCTCTTGTTTACACGGAAACGCCGTTTTAGCCGACCTAAAACGCCCTCCAGAGTGGGATCTTTCTGTTGGAGTTTTCAGTGGAAACGCTGACGTCAGGCTCCACTTCGCACATGCTCCACTTCGCACATGCTCATTCCACTTTTGTTGTGGTAACTTTTAATTGCAATGCGCGAACCGGACAACAGCAAAGGTTTGTTTAGCATGTTTAGCTTGCGCTGCTGAATCTGCTGACTGCCTTTCAACAAAACATGCATCTGTTGCTCCACTTCTGCACTCAGATAAGACACATTCAATATATACACCAAATGATCGGGCCACCTCTTCTTCCACCAAAACACTCTACAGTTCTATCGCCACCTACAGGCCTGGCATGCATACTAAACCCAGATGTAAACCCAGATTTTTTTTCTCTGCGTTTTTTGCATTCTGAGTGAAACGCTGTGAAGCATTGTTGTATAAACAGAGCCTAAGTAGTGATAGTCCTCATTAAATTCCTGTTCCTTCCTTGGAGTCTGTGTGATTGAGAGTTTTTGTTGAGGTTGTTCAGATCTAAAGGGACACATCTTCTCTGAAATGATCTAGTTTACCCGCTCTTTGACTTCTTGATTGAATTAAATGTTGGTGTGACTCTCTGTTGGCGTGTTTCTGTTCTCCCTGGAGGCCTGAGAGTCCGTCACCACCAGCAGCTAACCCGTCCCTCAGCTCTGGCCTGAATGCATCACCAGTTGCACTTTTGTGTCCCTCCTTTTCTCCAGCTCACTAAACCAGTCTCATTAATAAGGCCCATATTATCTGTCCTGACTTCAGCCCAGTCCATGAAATGAATGGTCAGGGTCTTCATTGCTCTCTGCTGTCTGACTAGAAGAGCTCATAATGGCTTCATTAAGGCAGAAGTTTCATTTGGTTGACAAAGGGTTAATGGCCCATGTGCAGTCTGTTGGCAGCCTGGAATAGGCCGCGGGAGGGCCCAGCTTTCTGATGAGCGTTTTCATTCAGGGGTCAGCCGGGGTCATCCCAGTGTCAGCCACGAGTGAACAAATGTGTAATTGATGTTGGGACAGCCCTGGTGTCCCCCCGGGAAGCAGCCTCAGTCCTTTTGGTTCAGATGGGCATGGGGGGCGGGGGCTGTGTGCCCCCCACCCTGGTTCACTCCCTCCTCTCATCACAGAGGACAACACAGAGTCAAGAAAGAAAAGAGTAAAAGAGACAAACGATATCCCTGACGGAGGATACGCTTCGATTTGGACCCTTTCTCCTGGCAGCCATGTTTCATTTCTCCCAGTGGTGTAATTGCTCTCCCCACACGTCGGGAAGCTGGCATCTCATACCGAGGAGGGGGAGGTGTGCGGGATGTCTCCTTTTGTTTCCGGATTTGCATGGATGTTACCACAGAATGGTAGATAAGTGCTGAGACTCATGAGACACAGGCCAGACTCTTGGTAAGGTAGCAGCGTCACGACTTCTGTCAAACGGGTCGATTGGAAGAGTCGACACGTGTGATATACAAGCAGTCGATTGGGTCCTTCAGATGGTTCTGTAATTTAAACTTGTTGAAGATGGGTCTGTAATGACTCTGTATTGACCAAGGTGAACCCCATTATTGCAGCATTAGGTTTTTCAAACAGCCTCATTTCTGATCGTCTTCTCTTGATGGAGTCGACCGAGGTAGCATCAAAAATGTGTTGGTTCAACAAAAGAGAGCTTGATCATTGAAGCTCTGCTCTCTGTGGCTTTATTGTTGAATTATTGGATCAGAAAGTCTGAAATGTGAAAAGAAGCTTTCCTAAACCCGCACATGTTTTCTAAACTGATTTCTGATTCTGTTCCTCATCTGTCATGAGAACCTTTTTAGAGCACATTTCTGAATCCCAGATTTGGAGGTTTAACCAAATATTTGAGGTGCTGTTGAGTCTGTTAAGGGGGAAACTCACATGAAGTCTGTGAGCTCAGGCTGAAGGGTTGATTTTTGTATTCTGACAGTTTTAGATGAAGTCATTGAAAAAAGGGAAACAAGAGGGAGTCACCTGCAGCTTGAACTGATGGTTTCCTGTCACGTGATCCTTTTCCAGGTGGAGAAACCATCAAGAACATCAAAGAGCAGTCCCGCGCCCACGTGGAGCTGCAGAGAAACCCACCGCCCAACACAGATCCCAACGTGCGCATCTTCTCCATCCGAGGCACCCCTCAGCAGCTGGACAAGGCCCGCCAGCTGATCGATGAGAGGATTGGGGTAGGTGGTCTGCTTTTGTCAGGCCTGATATTCATGAGCGCACATGTCAATGCACGGAGCTGCGCCTGGTCACTGTGGTGCTGGTCACTGTGGTGCTGGTGGCCGACAGGATGTCACCAGAGGTTAAACATGATGAATCCATCAAATGGACTTAATGGAGTGCATCAGCAGCCGGCCCTGACCTTTGACCTTGCCTGTTGGCCCCCTTTACACACGAGTGTGGTCTTCTGACTTGCCTGCTCTTCCTTCTCTTCCTGCTTTAGGGCCCGGGGATGGGAGGCAACAGCAGCTTCAATATGAATCCCTACAACCAAGGACCAACCACTCCTCCTCAGCAGTACGCTTCATCTTCTCTTCTCATCACATCACCTTTTCAAACCATTAAGATGTAAACCTGCTCCAGCGTGAGCTGCTAAAGGCTAACAGTGTCTCCAGCACTGAGTTTATTATTCACTCTTTAAACTCTTTAAACTATCTTTGCTTTAGTGGACCTCAGACGTTCATGACTGGTGGAGGATGGGGGACGACTTTTCAGATCTGGCAGCCTCAAGGCCAACAGGACCACAGTGAGTAAAGCCTGGTTAACAGCGAGTTAACAGCGAGTTATCAGTCAGGACAGTCGCTGTGAAGTATTCAAAGTGGTTAAAAACAAAGCAGTGGGACATGGTTCTTCATTAAAGTACAAACAAATAAATCCAGGAAGTGTTTCCCGCCTCTTCGCTCAGTTTTTGTTCATGGTTTAGTTTTTAAAACGTACTGAAAGGAGTTCAGAGGTGATGCTGCAGGTTAGAGATTACTCTGAACTCTCTAAATGCTTTGCACTCTTTGTAGCTTATGCAGCATATTTCTCCATTTTCAGAGGTTTAACCAGATTTAAAGGTGTAAAAACCTTAAAGAGAGGGTTATGTACCTTTTCAATCTTTTTCTCTTGGTGTGTAGGTATTTTTTCTGGTTCTCTCTTCATACATTAGCAAGATTCACAGCTCAGTAAAATCTGTTTTTCTCTCTCTGGTTTGTCAGTAAACTCTTACTTCAGCTTCTGTCTGAAACACTTCATTTTAGCTGCTGTCTCTTTAAGGCTTCCAACTCCACAAACCCCCTTCACTCTGATTGTCCAGCCCTCTGGAGGCCTCTCAGGGGCGGAGCTAAAGGCAGACCTCGGTGTTTGAGGCCCGCTCCTTCAAAAGGGCCAGTTCGATCCTGATGTGATGACCTCATCATTCCTAAAGATCTGGTGCTGTTTTTCGAGCGAGGCGTTTTGATCAGTTTACAGACCGATTCAGGGATTTTAGGTTTAAAAATCTGCACGTGCTCAGTCTGAACATCCAGCGTTGGTGCTTTATATCCATGATTGAAGTATAGGAAAGCAGAAGACCCTCTCTTTAAACTCAAGATCATTTTAACCGCCTCCTTCCTGGTAATTTTCGTGTGGTCTTGGTACAGCATGGAGACTATATCAAGCTTTTTTTTACCCTCTGTGTTCATTCTGTGTCACTGAAAGCACAGCTGGACGAGTTCCTCCCAGTTTTTATGCTAAAATCCAAATGATAGAGCTGGGCTCTCTGCGGCTGACCGCCTCCTTCCTGTACGGACAGATTTCAAATTTGCCGTCTATGGAAATGATTAAGAAACAGATCTGCAGAGGAGGTGAAAAGGGTAAGAGGAAAGCCCGCTGTCAGTAACTCTGGTGTTATCTGTGTCTGGTTTCAGGTCACAATGGATCCCAGACGGGCCAGATGGACTGGGATCAGTATTATAAGAAGCTAGGTGAGTGTGGCTCATCTCAGGTCTCACTAGGCTTCATGTTTAAAGATGAGGCTTCTCTCTCCTGTGCACTATGTTCACACTTTATTCTGAGTTAGTTTTAGTGCAACTGAGCCTCTCTTGAAAGAAGTTGTCGGTTTAATTCCTTGTTTCCAGGCCAGCAGAACCAGGCCCCGAGCAGTGCTCCCGAATACAACAAATCCTGGGGTGAGCGTCCATGCAGCTGTTTTCAGAGCTCTTACTTCACTGTCCACGCTTCTCTTTAACCCTTTCCTCCTCTTCAGGCCAGACAGCTGGTCCTGGATCTCAGCAGACCTCTAACCCGGACTACAGCGCCTGGGTGGATTTCTACAGACAGCCCATGCCCTACTTCAACCAGGGCGCACAGCAGACACAAGCCCCGGGCCTTCAGGTGAGAGCACAGATATCACAATCAGGCTGTTTGTTTTTATTATTTGTGTTGTATATTTTTAACATCATCCTGCAGTGGAACCACAGAGGGAAATTAGCTTTATAGCTAACGCTAGCTTGACTAATAAATAAATAAATAAAATTACGGACAGATCGATTATCAGCGCTGATATTCGTCACTTTGAGGCACATCAGCCTTTTTTTTTAATCTGACGGCCAATGAGAGATCAGTTTAAACCGGGTTATTTTGGCTCTGATACAGTCGCGCCTCTCTGTCTGCAGTCCAGCATCGTCCCGCCCATCGCTCCATCTGATTGGTTACACACAGAGCCACGGCTCTTATTTATTTAAATTTTCATTTAACTTTATAAAACATGCTGCTGAGCCTGAGAGCTGTTTAGTTTAACTGTTAGTTTGTATTATTCAGAAGTTTGACACCAGTATTTTTACTTTTACTACTAATGTGTATCGGCTCCAAATATCTGTTATCAGCCTCCACGATTACTAATAATCAGTATGGGCCCCGAAAAAAACTAGTTTTAGTGTTGTACTGCTGAAAGGCTACTCAGGGGTTATGGGTGATATTTGTTTTAGCGCGCTATGAAGACGACATCGAGTGCTGTCGGTTCTTTTCTATCAATCTTCTCCAGTAATTTGGTGAAATGTGCCTTTTAGAGCTTTATTCTGCGAACAAATCAGTGTTGGTATGACGTCCAAATCAAAAATCTGCTTTAAACTTGTTAAACAAGCACGTTGGATGTTTGTTTAAATGTGTAGTTGTCATTTCTGTTGGTGTCAGAGTATTTTATATGACGCTTCGTCCATTTTTAACCAATTAAAGAATCAGTCCTATTAAACTCTCAAATGGTGTAACCACAAAAACATGACAAGGATTAAATAATTCAAATTCATTTGTACTTTTTAAATATTTAGTTTCTAAACTTGATAATATCAGACATCAATCGTTTCTCTCTATTTTTGGATCAGTTGGTTAAAAATCATTTTAGAGTTCATTTTTTACAGTGTAGCGGGCTGATAACATCAGATTCTGAGGAACTTTTTTCAACCATGTCAGATTTTTATGAGAGACTTTGGTTCCACTTGTTGCGGTTTGTCAGTTTTACCAGCTTGACCACGTCTTTCACCCTCACTTTAAAGTCCAAACTGAACATCTTGTTTAATGAACTGTCCCGCGTCACTGGGACGTCTCGGTCCCTCAAAAAGCTCACAGACTGTTTGTTTGTGTCCTTCAGGATCATTAGAGAAGCCGTCCAGGGGTCGGACTTGAATGGCTGAAGATGAAAACAACCCTTTTTTTAACGGAGGGGAGCTCTAGATTTGCAACGCCTTGAAGACTTTTTTTCTTAGTGAGAAACACTAGCTGTAGAATGACTTCTATGATAAAGTAATATTTCTAAAATCAGGAACCTTTCTTTGTTACTAAATGCTTGTGTACACTGTTCTTTTGGATAGACAGTATCTGGGATCCCTTTTTGGACTTGAGAGAGCTGTTTCTGTTCTTTGTTTTGCTGTTTTTTTTTTCCTGTCTTTGACTCAGATTGTACCGCCAAAATGAACCCAAAAGTTGTAACATTTCAAACGGCAATATGATCTATTTTTTCTAGTTTTGTTGAAATGAAACCATGGTTGTGTGCTTAGCAGTCTTGAATAGCGTTTGTCACATGTCATGATGTTTAAAGAGTGTGTTCAAATGTTTTTCCTTTTTCATAATTCAGTGAAATGAAACTGTGATGTTTTGTTACAGGAAATGTATTTTTGTTACAAAGCTTAAAAAACTTTAAGGATTAATGTCCAGCAGTGGCAGTAGTTCTAATTTAATTCCTCTTGTGCGTTGTATGCTGTTTTTTCATTGTCATTTTATTGTACTCTGGTTTAAAAACAAAAAGGTGCAATATCTTATTTCACGTTTGAAACAAAGATGAGTTCTCTAATATTTTGACAGACTTTTTAACTTGTAGTTTTAAGATGTTTGTTTTGTTTTTTGTTTTTTTCAAATGGAAATGTCATGGATAATTTATTACAATTATCTGATATGATAGGATTTAGGGGGATGTTGCAAATAGCTTTTTTGCCTTTGCTACCATGTAAAACTATGTATATATGCTCATATATTTGACTGTTAATTTAAAATATATATGTTTCATATATATATATATAAATACTTATATAAAATTGTTTTCCTGTCATCAGTGTTGCAGGAAAATGGTCCCTCTTTTTTCTGTTTTCATACTGAAAATGTTCAAAGATTGTGAATGTGTGATTTTTGAAATTCGATGTTGCATCTTGTTATGAAGAAAAAAAACAAAGTGATCGATTTTTGTGTATGTTCTGCACCGAAGCTATTCAAGACTGCTAAGCCTCTGTACTTCTACCTGTGTAATAATTAATGTAGTATTTTTATGTTCGAAGTATTATGATCAGAAACTGTCTTATTTGGTACCTCCCGGTTCACTGGCGCCCTGTGGAGTCCACAGCCAGGACTCGGCGGGGGGTTTGGAGTCAGTCCAGTGCTAATAAGTTTTTAATTGGTTTTTTATTTCTTTGTGTGATCTAATATAAATGGTATAAATGATGCATCGTTATGGAAAATGATTAGGTATTAACGTCATTCTTAATGAAAAGGGATATAATTTCAAAATGTCTAATTATGGTGTTTGTTTCTTTCCTTCTGTGTACAGTTAACCATGTATTAAAAACATCCAGACTACCTTCATGTTGTTCAGCTGCTTCTCTCTTCATCACGTCGTCCTGATCGCAGCCTCGTGTCCGTCCGTTCCTCCGGGTGTAAACTCTGATGATACTTACAGATCTAAGTGTTGGCCGCCTGTTTGTGTTCATACTTTAAAAACAGAAAATCTATTTTCAATCATCTGCTGAAGTTCTCCAAAAAAAATTACCCAGAAGCCTCTCTTGTGGTTGAGTTATGGATCTGGGAATAAGTTTTTACTTCCAGACTTCTCAATAAAAAAAAAAAAAAAAAAAACTCGTACCACAAAATTAACCCCATCACACACTCTCACACACACTCATCCTTCTAATCCTTAAACCCTTTAAATTTGGCAACTTCTGACCACAAGTTTTGTTTTCTAACTGGGGAAAGAGTTTCAGATTTATCTTTTATTTGTCTTTTGATTCAAAGTGAAAAATAAAAATGAAGAGCGGTCTGTTTAATATATGACCTGCTATTTTCTTCTGCTTTGTCCCCAAACTTAAAGAAATGATGCTCTGCAGTTAGAACTACCTCATGTCCTCATCCTCTCCTCCTCCTTGAGCCTTCCGTCCTCCCTCATCCTCTCATCCTCCCTCAGTCTCATGTCCTCTCTCAGGCTCCCATCATCCTGTCCAGTGAGACGTTCCTGTCCCCTCCTCCAGAGCAGCTCTAGCTTTGTTGCTGCACATCTTTACTCTCAGCGGGGGTCTCCTGCCACACCGGCCTTTGCATTGATGCGCTGCAGCTGTTTCCAAATCCAGGCCTTGATTTTGATCCTCCTCCCCGAGGACGGTCCTGACCTGTGGTCTCTGAGCCTGATGAGTAATTTAGTTCTTCAGAGATCATCAGCAGACTGAGGATGAGAGGAGCTGTTACTCTGCAGACTTTAAGGGCTGATTTGTTGCAGTGTGCTCAGTTTTTTAACGCACAATTTATTTTATTTAACTTTTATTAACCAGGTCGGCCCCATGCAGGTTGAAAAACTTTTCAACAGAGACCTGGCTAGACAGGCAGCAGCAAAAACAAAAAGTTACAGACAGAAAAATACAAATATATGTTAGTCACCTCAACAGAGCCATCATCTACAGTCAACAGAATATTCTGCATCCACTCCTAAAAATGTAATTTAATCATGTAAAAACACTCCTTTTAAAGTCAAACGTTTACTCACCTAAAAGCAGAAAAACATTGAGGTAAAAATAAATTTAAATGTTTCATTTGTGCTGGAGTGAAAAACTAAAAATACACCTGAGAAGTTAAATCTGCAGCTCAGCGTTTGACCGGCTGACCTTTAAGATGTCACCTGGTTAAACGTCTCATCCTCACGGTTTTACGTCATATTTTAATTTGTGTTTACGTTTTTAATCAGCAGACTGAGCAGAGCTGTCGGGACGAGTAAAGAAATGAGTTAATTTAGTCCATCTTTAACTCTGATTATTTGAACCCAGTCCTCCTTCACGCAGGCACAATGACTCCTGACAGAGGAGAGAGAAACACACCTTTCTGAGGCGGAGTTCACCTTACTCACCCCCCCCCCCCCCCCCCCCCCGAGCTGCTCTCCTGTCTCCTCCTCTCTGCGGCTGCACCTTAATCTGCTTTTAATGACCCTGCGGAGGATCCCCGGAGACCACGTGCTCCTCTTCTTCACAGGACGGCTGCACGTTAGGGCGCGCGCGCGTGTCCGAAAAGGCCTGAAATCTCTTTGATTTCATCAGAAACTAAACTTCTGATTCGATTTTCAGGACTATCACGATTTTTTTATAGAGTAAAACTTATTTCTACTTATTTGCGACACTGTTTTATTTTATTATTTTTTAAATTATTTTGCGGTAACATGTTTTTGCTTCTCCTGGCCGAGTTTCTTTCCTCCAGGCTCTCTCTCTCTCTCCCCTGATGTGCGTAAACTCTGTTATTTATCCCCAAACAAACGCGTTTCTTTGATAGGTTTCCCAGCAGCCCTTTGAAATAAAACAATTACCGCATTCTTTGTGCAATAATTGTCAATCATCCACATGAAATTGATAGGCTTTAAATGGACAGAATAAAAGCTTAAATTGTTTTACAATGGCACCGCTAAGCGGGATGATGTGCCATCGCTGACATGCCCGCGGCTTTACCAGCTCCACATAAAGCCACAGGTTAATGCATAAATAAGCAAATCAAATCCATGCGTTACCCCAATTCAATTCATTTAATTCCTCTTTAATAAAGAAGCGGCCCCACCCCCTGCCCCCCCGCCTTTTACCCCGGATTTGTGCTATGAATGCTATAAATGTAAATCAATCTAGATGAGAAAGAATCGCCTTGAAAGAGCAGCGAAATTTCATCTGGGAAAGGAGACAAATGTAGGAGGGGCGCGCTCATAAAAAGCAGCTGTTTCACAGTAATCTTTTTTCGTGCCCTGTCACTCACCTTGTCTTTTCACTATCTCTGAAAAAAAAAAACCTCCGCTATTGTATTAAGTTGCCATATCTTCTTTTTTCCCATTACATAGTCCATATTCGTGCAGAAAGAGAGAGAAAGAGTGAGCACAACTTGCCCATTTTTCGGACAATCCCCTTGTAGTTGTTGCACTGAAAAGAGGAGTGCATGGATGTCAAATTGCCTTCAAAACACCATGAAAGATTGATTTGCAGCACTTTTCAGGGCCCTGACATTACTTGGAGGGGAGCTGAATAGGAAACCTGTGAGCCGGGGATGGAATAAAGATGTCCTCTCTGCTGGAAAAGAAGGAAAAACTGCCCATTTAGCCGCAGTCCATCAGGCCCGAAAAATAGGCGAAGAGAGGAAAAACACTATAGAGAAGAAAAAAGGAGAAGGAGGGGGGGTGTATATACTCATCTAAACGTTGTCACAATACCGAGGAGGGGGCTCCGAACAGCCATGAATATTAAACCGCTTATTCCTCAACAAGGGCCTAAAAAAGAGAGACCACGTCAAAGCAGCTTTGCATTTTTTGCATGTGAACAATACTGAAAAAAAACGCTTTTTTATTCTTCTGGTTCCCGCGCTAACTGCGCACAAAATTTACAATTATTACAGAGAATGAATGCGAAATGTCTGAGAATAAAATGAGCGAGCAACTCCCAGACTCAATGAGCCGCTTCTGAGGAAAATATATCGCTTTATCTAAAAACATTAAGTTTATTTTAACGCGTCTTCAGATATTTTTTTAGTTCAGTTTGTGAATTATTCGCATGATTTAAAATAGAAGTTAAAACTGTGCGCCTTTTGGATGCGTCAGAATCCAGAAGGCTTCGGCAGCCTTGCAAAGAAATGTTGCATGACTTTAAAGTGCAGATATTCATTAAAGGGAAGTTTTCTTCTTCGTCTCTCTCTGCTGGTGTTGCGCATCAGTAGCAGCAGCCGCAGCAGCAGGCAGGTCCACACGGCGAGGGGTGTGTCATTAATAAGTAATTAGACAGGGGTCACACAGCCACTTATATAAAGAGACCCTGCGCGGCAGACAGAGCGCACAGTGAGGTGCAGAAGCGCAGACAGAGGAGCAGCTCACTTCTTCTTCTACTCCTTAAACTCGGCAGCAGCTCCGCTTCTCTTAAACTTTTTTTTTCTGGTTTCTGCAACATGGGCTCCGTGCTCCCCGCAGACGCTTTAGCTCTTAAATCTGGATTTAAGTGTCCGAGCCGCGCGCTGTCGGACGTGATCACCTCGGACATCCTGCACAGCTTCCTGTACGGCAGGTGGAGGAACGTGCTGGGAGAACACCTGACGGAGGAGCGGCACAGCAGCAGCCCCAAGACCGCCTTCACCGCGGAGGTTCTGGCTCAGTCCTTCGTTGGAGGTAAGCATGTAGCTGTGGCTCAGTGTGGGTCTCTTTGATTTCATTAAAGTCCGTTTGATTTTATTCTCGTGCGTAAAAAACGTTGGAGAGGTTTTCACCCGAATTTCAGTGCGTAAAGATGATTTATCCTAATCTTAACTAAATAAATATTTTCACAGCCTTAGAATAAAATATTTGAACGTTAAGAAAATCACGCATGTGGATTAATTTAAATCAAATCGACTTAAAAGTGTTTTTACTTTTTACTCCCATCATTTTTTTTGTTTGTTTTTGCGCTTTAAATCCGTGACTTTAAATTCCCTCAGATTTCACGTCCTCCATCCTCGAGAGCTCAAATCCTAAAACAGACAAATGAATCCATCTTTGTAAAGTTTTCTTGAATTTTTCCTGCTGACTGGCTGAATTTTTCTGCCTCTTTTCCTCATTTTTCTGCCTTTCATTCGTCCCATTTAGCGCATTAACCCTCTCGGGCCTGTGGGACCTCGCGTTTGGAGGCTTGTTAGGCGTGTAAGCGCCGCTGATTGAAAGACGCAGGCATTAAATTCATTTGGTTAACTTTGTGCTTGACCTGGGAAAGTTTCCACTTAAACCTCGCGCAGAGAAAGGTTCCCTTTCTTTGAGATGTCCCGGGTTTTTATCCCGCATTCATCAATCTCCGGACAGTCTCTTTTCCTCTCTTGGCAGCTATGGGGCTCCGCAGCTTTTCTCTTTCTCTCTCCTTAAAAGATTTGCTGTTCCTCGCATAATGCACCGTGAAGGCTAAATCTAATGCTATTCATTGCATGTCAACCATCTAATCGCCTTTCCATTTTTTTTGTCGCTGAAATTCCTGAGTCTTTTAAACAAGTCCTCGTCTCATTCAGCGCAAATTTATTGCTACAAAGTTCTTAAAAGGATAATGAATTTGGAATTAGTCGTTTTCTTTTCCAGTAAACTTTAATGAATATCACATCTGAAGCATGACAAATCGCTGGACCCTGAGCCATAGAGGACCATTTAACCCCTGCTCGGCGGGCCTCAAATAAAAAAAAAAAATCTTTGATTTTGACATTAAAGAAGCGCGGGTATTTCTCTTTTTTTCCCTCTGTGGTGCGAATAAAAACTGCTTTCTGAGGGGGTTTCTGTGCCCAACAAAAACTTTCAATTCAAGCAGATAATCGAATTAAACGGAGGATAAAGTGTCGCTTAATATTTCGTGACTGAAATAAGATCCAGTCCATTTGCTGCTCTCAGGACTTTTCCTGCACAGAAACTCGTTGACCACAAAATTTCTGCTTTTTTATCATTTTTTACTTTTTTATTTCTGCACATTTTAAAATCTGAGCGGATACATCGATGCAAACCGTCCTCGGTTCATGCATTAAATCTCTCTTTTTCTTTCTCTCTCTCTCTGCAGAGGTGCAGAAGTTGTCCAGTCTGGTCCTTCCCACCGAGGTGATCATCGCGCAGAGCTCCATCCCTGGAGAAGGTCTTGGCATCTTCTCAAAGACTTGGATCAAAGCAGGGACCGAGATGGGCCCCTTCACAGGGAGAGTCCTGTCCCCGGAGCACGTGGACCTGCTCAAGAACAACAACCTGATGTGGGAGGTGAGCTGAGATCCAGACTCAGGCCTGCAGTAGATCTCTGTGATCCTGTGTGACAGACTAACATGTTTCTCCTTCACGCGCTCAGGTGTTCAATGAGGACGGCACGGTGAGATATTTCATCGATGCCAGTCAGGAGGATCAGCGCAGCTGGATGACGTACATCAAGTGCGCGCGGAACGAGCAGGAGCAGAACCTGGAGGTGGTCCAGATCGGCAGCAGCATCTTCTACAAGGCGGTGGAGGTGAGTGTTCAGATGCAGGATCAGCTCATGAATGTCAGCGTGCTTTAGAAGCGCGCCATCTGCTGGCCAACATGAAACTACATCCTGATGAGCTGACCTTTGGCCTTTTATTCCAGACTATCCCACCGGACCAGGAGCTCCTTGTTTGGTATGGAAACACACACAACACTTTCCTGGGGATCCCTGGAGTTCCAGGAGCGGATGAGGAGCAGCAGAAGAAACTGAGGAGCGGTGAGTTCACCCAGCAGCTGCTGGAGCCTGAGCGGTGAAAACACTCTGATGACCCACACGTCTGTGGGCCGGTCTGTAACTGTCTGTTTCTTCTTCTTCTGCAGATGATTCCCACTCTTGTGAGGGCCCTTCCTCCTGCTCCCCTTCCTCCTCCTCTCCCTCTGTCACCACCATCACAGCCGGGCGCATGCGCTGCGTAATCTGCCACCGCGGCTTCAACTCCCGCAGCAACCTGCGCTCGCACATGCGCATCCACACCCTGGACAAACCGTTCGTGTGCCGCTTCTGCAACCGCCGCTTCAGCCAGTCGTCCACACTGCGGAACCACGTGCGCCTGCACACCGGCGAGCGGCCCTACAAGTGTCACGTGTGTCAGAGCGCCTACTCACAGCTCGCAGGACTCAGAGCGCATCAGAAGAGCGCGCGGCACAAGCCGGCGGCAGAGGTGTCATCCCAAGTGTCCCCTCCTCCCCCTCCTCCCCCACAGATAACAGCCATGACCCACCAGCACCAGATGCCCCTCGTGCACCACATCCCCACGATGGTGCTATGATGACGTCAACACGGAGGGACGGGGATGCAGATCAACGTTGCACTTTAGATTACAGCTGTAGTGGAGATCTGTGTTTAATGCTTCTTTAGCAAACAGATGATCCGAAAGCCAGCAGACAGAGGGAGACACTAAGAAAAACTATTTTTAAAGAGGGTTTTTTTTCCACTCCAGATGAGACTTTTTTCCATTTCGCGTCACGTCCTCACCTGCTCAGGTGAACACTTCATTCATTCATTCATGCAGAGGTGTGAAGATTAAAACCTAGAGACTGGTTCCAGCTGCATGGGTCCACACTGTAAAGTCAATCTGTCACTTTAACCTTGCACAGACTGTAAACTACATGATTGTGTCATTGTAAAAATGTACTGTAAGCTGTTCATGTGAATCTGAATTTGTGTTTTCTTCTATTCTAAATAAATATGATATATTACACACGACGCTGAGGGCGGGTTTTCTGACTCTACAGATCCACAACTGTTTATTTATGGAGCACCAAGTTACAACAAATCTACGGTGGCCCGGAGAGCTCACAGCACTGCAGCTTAAGAGAACACATGCAAAAATACGTACACAAACAAACTCAGAAAACATCTTCATCAATTTGACGACACAACAGAAGAGTTTCCAGGGGACACTTAAAGGTGATGCACATGTTATTAGCCAATATGCTAATATCTGAATCATGTGATCATAATATTAAAATCAATCAAAAACACTTTTATCTCATTTTCTGACACCTCTGATGGAAAGAGAATTTTAATACAGCTGTGACACAAAATCTGCATCAACAACAAGCTTGTTGGGACGTGTGCATCACTTTTAAGTGTCCTCTAGAAACACTTACATTGTGTTGCGATCTATTCGCAGCACGTTTTCTAAATGATGTGCATGTGTTGTCAAATTAAGATGTTTTATTAATTTGCCTGCGTTTTGTCTTTTTGCATGTTCTCTTAAGTTGCAGTGCTGTGAGCTCTCAGGACAAACTTCCTTTAACAGACAGAAACCTGTAGCAGAACCAGACTCTGGTTGGACAGGGACCTGCTGAAACCCTGATGGGGTTAGCGAGAGAGAGGACAGCCATAATGATCCAGAAGAACATACAAGACTAGAGAGCTCAGGGACCCCCAGAAAGATCTACTGTCAGTAACTTTAACAGACATTAAGACAAGAATCAGTGAATCAACAGTCTGAGCCTCTAGCAGCTGGTCCAGACCTGATCCAGCTCTGACACTGAGCCAGGGGTCTGTAACCCTTACTGTCAAAGGAGCCGTTTGCCTTATTTCATTTGGATTAAAGTCAATCCAGAACCACAGAATCTATGTTATCATCTCAATAGAGGTAATACAGTGTATAAAAATTGATGCATTTTTAAAATAAATCAAATAATCATCTAAACAAGAAGTTTTTTGTGTTTATACGTATATTGAGACCAGCATGTTGGCAGTTAAATGAATCCATCCTCACAGAATTAAAATCTGTGTTTTCTCACAGATTTGTCTTTGTGTTGATTTTATCAGAAGTGTAAAACTTGAGGTTGGCAGGCTGTATTGCAAGATGTGATGCGTCTTTAGTTCAACAAAATGTTAAATCGTGATTTTACTGAGTTTAAATGTCAATAATTATTGATACCCCCTGAAAAAAAGACTTAAAATTCTTTATTTCGATAATATTTCTTTAAAGCTACAGCTTCGATGTTTTTAAAACAATTAAAAACAATAAAACAGTACTTAAAAACTAAAAACAACCTTTATAAACACTAAAAACAGGAGCCAAGCTGGGTTAAGAACCAGGGAATAAAAATGGGTTCGAAGACGGGTTTTAAAAACAGACAGTGACGGGGTTTGTCTTATGTGGAACAGAAGAATGTTTGAACCCTGGAACCTCAAGGAGCAGCTGATCAGCAGACCTGAGCCAGTAGAGGCCGTCTGCCTCCTGGACTCTGACTGTAGATGATTTAGAGACCAGGATCTGTGATTCAGAAGAAGGATTTTAAATTCTGGTCCAGATTCTTGATGATGGTCTGATCAGGATTTATGGAAAACTTCTCTCCTTCACTTGATTTTATTTTAATGATAATAAAGCCGCCTGCCTGTCTGAGGTGAATGGTGTCCTGCAGTAGTTCTTTAATTTTTTTCTGCCATATGATGGCACCACACACACACACACACACACACACACACACACACACACACACACACACACACACACACACACACACACACAAACACACACAGCTTCAGTGATCTGAGCTCAGCAGCCTCTCTTCTTCGTGAGCAGGGTTTATTCAGACGTCGACTGTTTCACAGCTTCATCAAAGGTGTTGTTGGTTCAGGAGGTTTTGCTGCTGCTCTGTCTGCTGCTGCTCTGCTGCTGCTGCTCTGTCTGCTGCTGCTACTCTCCTCTGCTGTCAGACTTCATCCTGTTTCAAGAACAGAAGCTTTCAGACGGGTCGTCATGAAAAGAAGCACAGAGCAGCCACAGACGCTGCAGCTCATTTACAGTTTCTCCTGGAGGAATTACGTCCGACTTTGACTTTTGGAGGTTTCATCACTTGACACGGTCCACACCTTCGGGCCTGCATGGTGAGAAAGACAGACGGATGTTGTGTTAATCCATCCAGAACATGAGGGAACATTTCGCCACGTCTTTAACTGAAGGTACCGTTAGGCTGACAGAGACATCCTGTCCTGTCCTTCTTGGAGCAGCAGCCACAGCATGAAGCCATCCACGCAGCAGCATGGCTCAGAGCTGGAAGAAAAAGAGGATCTCTTTTTATCTGTTTATCAAACAAGCTGTTTTCCACTCACACGGTGTCATGCCAGCACCCTGATAGCACCCATATCAGGTTTGATACACGCCATTTTACTCACACCTTCTCTGCTCTTTCTTTTTCCTATTTTCTTTTGTTGAAAATAATATAAAAAAAATCTTTCAATTCAGAATAAGTCAATTAAAGGCAATTCTTCATCATGTAAACAGTGTATATGAAACCTTTTCCAAACATGTCCTCCTAAAAACTGTGAATCTGTCGGAATTTGAAGACTCACCAGAGAAGAGCAGTCACAGCATCCTGCCTGTTTTTCTCTCTTTAGTCCAGCTGCTGCTCCGTCACCACGAGCTCAGGATAAACATGCTTGTTGTGCCCGAACACTTTGAGTTTCTCACTCACGCAGCAGACAAACTGAAGACCTCCAGACCGACAGACCTCCAGGTACGGTGTTACCTCTGAGCATCTCATGTATTATTCAGTGTGAAAGATGACACAGCTGCAGGCTCATGTTCTTACTGACCTCTCTAAAACTTCTAGACTGATTTTGTAACTCTCAGCTGCCCCCTTCTGGCTTTTGGAAAGGATGCACATTTGAAAACAGGGACCCTGGTTACATCACGCTCTTGATAAAAGTGTCTAGTTTAGTGGGGCCCAAAGTGATGGTCGGGGCACCTTAGGAGGCCATGGAATGCCTTCCAAAATAAAAAACAATAGCACATTTCATCAATTATTGCAAAGATATGAACATAAATGGGTTAAATTTGATATTAAACAATGCAAACAGCAGATTTATTTCAGGAACACAGCAACATGTGCACATCAGTAGTCTAATTTTATACACATCAGCTAAAACAAGTCCCTGTTGCCCTTTTCTTTCTTCTTTGTTTTGTCTGTTTTGGACCGGCTTATTCTGGTGTTCTCATGGTAGGGGGGTCACAGGCTGAGTTTGGGAACCCCTGGTCCAAGTAAGGTCCAAGATCTTGCAAGGAGAGGTGACAACTGTCCTAAAACTCCATCTCCACCCACCATTATGCACAAATACAAACCAGTAAGGAAGCCCGATATGGACATACATCATATTATACATTTTATTGACACTGTTTTCCTTTGATAATGACTTATTGTTGTTTTCTAAAGGTCCTTACAATTTTTTTCATCATACTGGGTGGAGAAGCAGGTTTTACACTCAGATCTTAACATTTATAACGATTATAGTGTCTGAAGAAAACAACATGGGTTGTTGTATCATGATAACAGGATTATGTCCTCACAACAACAGAAATGAGCCCAGACCGTGAACTTAGCGACTAACAAATAATATAAATTAAAATTCTATTTGAAAAACAGGATATATGAAAGACATAAATCTTTTTATATCCAGTCATGACACTCACCTGTTTCCAATGAACCTGTTCACCTGTGGAATGTTTCATACAGGTGTTTTTGGAGCATTCCTCAAATTTCCCAGTTTTTTGTTGCCGCTGTCCCATTTTTATTTTTATTTATTTATTTTATTTTTTTTGGAACATGTTGCGGGCATCAAATTCAGATTGAGTAAATACTATTTACAATATAAGAGTTTATCAGTTTGAACTATAATTTTCTTGTCTTTTTAGTGTATTCAGTTGAATATATATAGGTTAAACAGGATTTTCAAATCATTGTCGCCTATTCTATTTTTATTTACATTTTACAAAACGTCCCAGCTTCATTGGAATTGGGTTTGTATGTTGTTTTCGGTTGTTTTGCTCGATCGATGATTCTGGTCTCTGCTGGTCCAGTCTGATCGATTCACCGCTGTTGTCATCTTTTGGTGGTTAGCTGTCGGAGCTAACTAGCCGCTTGATTTTCTCTCCATCAAACTTTGATCCATCAGGTGGGTCACAGTTTATGTCACCTACTTTGTACTGCGCCAGGCTGATTAAGTATTGCAGTGAACGCATTAGTGCAACAGCTCGTCGTTTGTCATAAATGTTTTTAGATGTTTCGGGAGTAAAAAGTTGAAAACAGATGTCAGCTAACAGCTAGCTGGTTGGAGTTAGCTAGCGTAACGTTAGCTTGTCTCATATATAGAGCTAACAGCAGCTGTAAAATACTCTATTTAATAGTGATGTGTGGTCAACATGACGTCAAACAAAATGATAATATTATAAAATCACGTGTCTTGTTAATACTCGGTGTGTTCGCAGGAAGGTTGGACTGTTTTTAATGTCAACACTTGTTTTCAGTCTCACGCAGCGGTAAAAATGTCCATGTCATCTTCTCACGATGGTTTTCCTGAGGGGAAACTACCTTCATGTACCTTACTAGAGTTAAAGCAATGCTAAATTCATACAAAGTTAAGTTCTCGTGGATTTCTGAGTTTTACAGAAGAGTAATCTTATTATTGAGAAACTGCCACGCTAACAGGTCTCAGTTTCTGCGTGTCAATGGACAACAGATCTGTCCTTCAAAAACACGGTTTAAGGTGTTCAAAGAGGAGCTTCTGGATGATGATGTTATGTTCCAGGACAGCAGGAGACCTGAACAGCTCCCTGCTGTTTGAGCTGTTCTCGTGTAACAGCTTACAGCTGTCAAGATGAAATTAGTCCAAGCTAAGGTGGAGTCAATTTATTTATGAATTAGCAGAAAATATTACTCCTTATTAAAAGATAGATTTACTATCCAAGATTATGTGCTGCCATGGTGTGAGAGATTTTGGTCTGCAATCTTTACCATCAAAGGAGCTGTTTTGCCTCATCTCACCTGAATTAAATTCATTCCAGAGCCACAAAATCTACTTTACCTTCACAATAAGGAAAATAGAAGAAAACTAAAACAACAAAAACAAAGATTTTTGAATTTATGAAACTGTAGAACTAAAAAAGAAAGGAATACTTGGATTTGATAACACAATGTCGCTTAACTCATGCTAATTTCTCGCCACATTTCAAGCATGTATATTGAGTCGGTATGTTGGCAGTTCAATGAATCCATCCACACAGAATTAAAACTTCTATTTTCCTCCAGATTTGTCTTTTAGTGGATTTAATTATCTTATTAAGGCGTGTAAAATCTGAGGTTAGCCTCAGGTGCAAGGAAAGTAGGTGGGATGTTGATGTAGGAGGTGAAGTAGAGAGGCAGCAGACTTTATTGCAAGACATGATCAATACCTGTAAGATACTTTGTAAGAAAACAAAAATTCTGGAGCGCAGATGGTCTAGTGGTTAAAGTCGTGCTCCATACGGGCAAAAAGCCCTTGGATTCAAGTCTGACCTGTGGCGACTTCCCCACTCTCACCCTGTTTCCTCCTTAAAATTACTTTAGTTTATTTATTTAGCACACATTTAAAAAATATATAATAATTGGTGCAGGGATGAAGCAAAGCCCCAAGGGCTTGTACAGAAGCTCCACCCCTTTTAATAGTTACACTAAATCCAAGTTTGTATGGCTAACAAATGAATAAACTTTGACAAATAATGAGTCAGGGTTCAAAATTCATCAATGTTGGAAGAGAAAAAAAATAAAGAAGAAAAAAAAAGAGACAAAGAACAGATTATAACTTCATGAGAGGTGGACAATGTAAACAAATTCAAAGTTCATTATATATGGAAATAAATGTGGATGAAGAGAAAATAAAGGAATGAAAAGCCCCCCAAAAAATCTTAAAAAATCTTTAAAAAAAAAAAAAAAAATTCTCGATTTCATTAATATTATTTTTTAAGCTGTTGGGAGCCACTGCAGAGGAGTCAAAGAGTCGCATGAGGCTCCAGAGCCGCAGGTTGCAGACCTCTGTAGATCCAAAAAAGGATGAACCTGGGCTTTGGTATCACCTGATCCCATCTGATAACAGTATAATTTAATTACAGTTTAACTGTAAACCTCAGCCGTGGAGAACGGAGGGATTAAACAAGAAAATATTACAAGTCACAGCCAGAAACGAGTGTTGAATATGTACAAGCTGCTGTGGTTGCCTTCCTTTATGATGTTTTAGCTCCGCAGAGCAAAAAGCTGCACAGACTTCAGTCAGAAATGAGCTGAATCGATCTGCCGCTGATATCCAGTCTAACTCTCTTTTTGATCCTGGACTGGACTGATACCAGGATCAGATCCCTGCATCCCTAAAACCATCAGGTTCAAAGTGTGGCTTTGCTTGGATCTCTGAGGACAGTACTGACGATAATGATGATGATGTGTATAACATTACCAATCGGTTATTAACACATGAAACATGAATGCCTCACTCAGATCTCTCATGTTTCCTCTGAGTATTCCTTTAAGGAAAATAAAATGAATCTGAGCATGTCCAGACATGCTGATTAAGTCGTGGTTCTTCTCTGAATAGTGGCGAGTCTGTTAGTCGCTCGCCCCCGGACTTATTTCATATTTAAGGAGAGATCTCAGAGATTTGAAGTTGTTGCTTATGTTCAGCTGAGTTTTAAAAGCAGTGAGCTCCAATGAGCCAGCCTAACACGAGTTTGCTCCATTGAAACAGGAGCAGGAAAGAAATGAGGGGAAAGAGTGAGGTGTGTAGTTAAGGTGTGTTTGTGCTCCGCAGGATGTTAGTATGGAGTGTGTCCCAGTTCTGCCGGACAGCCTGGTGTTGGAGATTTTCCTGCATCTGCCCCATGAAGCGGTGCTGAGAGCTGGTCTGACCTGCAGACAGTGGCTCGCCGTCTCCAGGGATGAGTTCCTCTGGAGGGAGCTGTTCTACAGTTACTACCGTATCCCCCGCTCCGTGCCCAGACACCCAGGTCAGTAGCTTTAAGCTCAAAGCTGGTTCACTCAGTATCATTAAAGACACTCTGTTTGTTTCAATAAGCTTTTAATGTCACTGTTTCAGCGGCGGTGTCGTGGTACAGGGAGTTCAGGCGTCTGTTCGACTGTATCCCCTGTGTGGAGGTTCAGACACTCAGAGAGCACACAGACCAAGTCCTGCACCTGGCTTTCTCTCACAGGGGCCACAGGTTCTCCTCCTGCTCCAAGGACTGCACCGTGAAAGTAGGTCTTTGTTCCTCTGTGTTTCTGTTTGTTTTGGTTTATATTTGTTTTCATTTTTTTTATTTGTTTCTCTTTGTTTCTGCTTGTTTTTATTTTTTTCTTTGTTTCTATTTGTTTCTTTTTGTTTCTATTTGTTCCTCTGTGCTTCTCTGTTTCTGTTTTTTTCTCTTTGTTTCTATTTGTTTCTTTTTGTTTCTATTTGTTCCTCTGTGCTTCTCTGTTTCTGTTTTTTTCTCTTTGTTTTCATTTGTTTCTATTTGTTCCTCTTTGCTTCTCTGTTTCTGTTTTTTTCTCTTTGTTTCCATTTGTTTCTATTTGTTTCTTTTTGTTTCTATTTGTTTGTTTGTTCCCCTGTTTTATATTTTAGTCATTTGGTT
The DNA here is from genome assembly GCA_030710495.1 of Labroides dimidiatus. Classification (NCBI taxonomy): domain Eukaryota; kingdom Metazoa; phylum Chordata; class Actinopteri; order Labriformes; family Labridae; genus Labroides; species Labroides dimidiatus. The sequence goes on along the minus strand of CM061157.1, from coordinate 25,327,321 downwards.
CTCTTTGTTTCTGTTTCCATTTTTTTTATCTTTGTCTCTATTTGTTCCTCTGTTTCTTTTTGTTTGTATTTGTTTCCATTTGTTTCTTTTTGTTTCTTTTTGTTTCTTGTTGTTTCTATTTGCTTCTTTTTGTTTCTATTTGTTCTTTTGTGTTTCTCTTCGTTTCCATTTGTTTCTATTGCTTTCTTCTTGTTTCTATTTGTTTTTATTTGGTTCTCTTTGTTTCTATTTTTTCTCTGTTTCCATTTTTTTATCTTAGTTTCTTTGTTCCTCTGTTTCTTTTTGTTTCTGTTTCTTTGTTTCTCTTTTTCTTCTCTGTGTTTCTCTTGTTTTATTACTCCTTTCTATTTGTTCCTCTGTTTTTTCCCTTTGTTTCTATTTGTTTTTATTTGTGTCTCTTTGATTCCATTTGTTTCTTTTTGTTTTTATTTGTGTCTCTTTGTTCCTATTTGATTTTATTTCTTTTTTTCTGTTTGTTTCTTTTTGTTTCTTGTTTGTTTCTATTTGTTCCTCTGTTTGTTTCTCTTTTTCTTCTCTGTTTTTCTCTTGTTTTTTTTACTCGTTTCTATTTATTCCTTTATTGTTTTTGTTTTTATTTGTTTCTCTTCATTCCTGTTTGATTTTATTTCCTTTTTTTGTTTGTTTTTTTTCTATTTGGATTGAAAGTAAAACGTCCGTCAGAGTTCATCAGTTTAACTGTTTCTCTGAGGCTGCTGCAGACTCTCAGTATAAACTCTTAGTGTTTCCGGACAGTAGTTGAAGGTTTCTTAACCCTCCATGGAGGAGAAGGTGTCAGACCTTCTTACTTACAGCACGTTGGAGGTTCAGTCTTATTTGTCCATTATCCACAGAGCGTCACAGTGAGAGACGCGTGCAGGATGCTGTTTTCTGTCAGCTCTCTTATGACCCGCTCTCTGTTTCCTCTCTCTGTTTTCTGGCTTCTTCTGCGCAGCTTTGGGACACTGAACGTCAGGATGGCAGCATCTCACTGGTGCACAGCTCCAGCATGCGTCAGTTTAACTGGGGCTACACCCAGTTCTCCCAGTTCAACGCTGATGACACCCTGCTGCTGGTGTCTGGAGTCTACCTGGGCCCACATCACTCCTCGTCTGGGGAGATCGCCGTCATTAGTCTGGGTAGGAAACAAACATCCCACACGGCAGCTGTGTGTCGTCTGTTCCTCTCCGTGGATCTTAAAGATGAGCTGTTTTAAGGTTTCACACTCGGGTTTTGTGAGATTTTCCTTTCAGTGACATCGGTTTAATCTGTAGGTGTGATGGATGAGCTGTCAGAGCGCAGAGACAGATAACCGTAAAGTACAAACAAATGCGTGTGTTTAACTGGAAGTTTGTGTCTGCGTCCTCACAGAGAACTACACACTGCTGTCACGAGTGAGGAACAAGCCCTACGATGTTTTCGGCTGCTGGCTGAACGAGACCCACCTGATCTCTGGGAACCTGCACTGGATCGGGAACATGACGTCGTGCTCGGTGCTCTGGCTCAACAAAGCATTTCAGGTGAGACTTCAGTAAGAGCGTCCAGGTCTGAATCAGGGGTTTAGATCTGTGTGAGATTAAACCACCTTCAGCTTCTTCTCTGCTCAGTTTTTTCTTTTCTCAACAGGATGTTGAATCGGAGAACGTCAACGTCGTAAAGCGCCTTTTCAAGATCCAGAACATCAACGCCAGCACCATCCGCACGGTGATGGTGGCCCACTGCCGTCGCCACGACACCCCAGACCTGCTGCTGGACTACGAGGCTCAGTCTCAGGCTCGACGGCAGCAGGGTCAGCAGCAGCAGCACCAGCCTCTCCTCTTCGACTTAGGGACCTCGGGGAGTGAGGAGGAAGAGGAGGATGAAGAGGACGAGGAGCGTCAGAGAGAAGCCAAGTGTTGCCTCCCGACCGCCCGCATTCCTCAGCCCACCTTCTCCGGTCTGGAGCATGTCATACAGGTGAGCGAGGCGTCAGCCTCAGAGGTTTGGTCCAAACTCACAGCCTTCCTCTCCTCGTTCTGTCTCTTTTTCGGCTTTCCATTCCTCCTTTTTTGTTTCCTTTCTTCCTGTCAGAGTCGTAAAACGGTCGGCTCCACAGAGCTGGCCATCGAGACAAAGGTGGCTCAGATGATGAGCCGAGCGTACACGGCTCCTGCCTCTGACCTCATCACATCCTCCGAGCCTGGGGACGGAGAGGACAAAACATACCTCCTCTTCACCACCGGCAGCCTTACCTACTCCCCGCACCAGATCGGTAAGATCGCCGTCCCGCTGCTGCGAGCCAGCTAAAGCGTGCAGATCGACGCCTCCTCTCATCACGGATGTTTTATTTCAGGCATTAAGCGGATCAAACCCGATCAGATGACCACCTCTGGGCCCGTTCTCGGGGAGGAGCGGAGTTCAGATGAGTTTTTTGATTCCTTAGACCACGTCATCGACATCCACGGACATATTATTGGAATGGGCCTTTCTCCAGACCACCGGTGAGTCCCACACACTGAGGTCACAGAGGTCACAGAGGTCACAGTTCATTTACCATGGTGATGTAACTGATGCTGACCCAGGCCTCAGTCTTCAGGCGTCTCATTTTTGACCTTGTACCACGTCTAGCTTTCAGTGTAAATTCATGTAACGTGAGCAGAAATCTGTTTGTGGTTTTGACCCGGACTCCTCTCCTGGATCAGGTACCTTTACGTGAACAGCCGGGCTTGGCCCGCCGGCTGTGTGATCTCTGACCCCATGTCGCCTCCTCCCATCGCGGAGGAGATAGATCTACATGTGATCGATCTGAAGAGTTTGAGAGAGGAGAGGAGGAGTCTGCGCGCCCACCGAGCCTTCACGCCCAACGACGAGTGCTTCTTCATCTTCCTGGACGTCAGCAGAGACTTCGTCGCCAGGTGGGTGGAGTTTAGATTCAGATTTACACGCATGGATCATGTATGAACACTGAAGTCTGAGCATCACAGAGCTGCTCTGACGGCTCTTATTTATGAGTGAACAAAGTTTATCAGCAGCTTAACGTTTGTCCTGTTGGTGGTAATGATTACTGAATGACATCAAGATCCTTGGACGGTTTCCAAAAATGAAGAACGACCAAAATAAGACTGATAACACCTGATAAATGCTTCCTTTTAACAGTGTGTTTAGTCATTCATTGGGGCTGAATTTGGTGAATCGGTGAAACTTTACTTTGATTAAATTCATTTAAATTCAGTCGCAGGTAGTTTGAGTTTGATCGTTCTGGCTTTGTGCACACAGAAATAGATCTCTGGACTTACTGTTCCTTTTTGTTTGATGAGCCCTGATGTTAAACAGAAACCCTTTCAGAGCACAGATAGCCTGAGGGTTTAGGTCACGCTCCATGTGGCAAAAAGCCCATGAGCAGGCAGGCAGCCTGGGTTCAAATCCGGCCTGTGGCGACTTTTCCACGTCACCCCTGACTCTCACCCTGTTTCCTACTCTATCCACTTTGTACTGAAGACTTGATTTGAAGTCAAAAAGCTCCTTTAAGACACCATCCAGCCTTTTGTTGAATGAGTCCAGAAGCATTTGAACAAAACCTCTGTAGTTACCCTCCTGTTGCTGAAGTAAGTCCTTGTAGAAGTACTTCTGTTGCTCTAGATCAGGGGTCGGCAACCCGCAGCTCTGGAGCCGCATGCGGCTCTTTAGCACCCCCCAGTGGCTCCCTGGAGCTTTTTCAAAAATGTGTGAAAATGGAAAAAGAATGGTTTTATTTTTGTTGTTGTTGTTGTTTTAATATGGTTTCTTTATGGGGGGAAAAGCCGACACAAATATCCTTATGCTGTAAAAATGAATGTAATAAATACGGAATTTCAGAATTGCGCCAAATAGCAGAATTGCGTCATAGCCTGCGACACACAGTGCAGGTGGCTGTTGTAAATGAACGAGGGAGTGTCACGGGCCATGGGGAGGGAAAAAGAGAACGATTGCTGTTGAGAACAGAGGATTTAAGGAAGAATGGAGAATCGTTTGCTTTCATTGCCAGTGCTGAAGGATCGCCTGCATGTTGATGATTCAGGATCAAATATGTTGCTGGATGCTCCACATTAATTTCCCAGTGAAGACATCAATGAGGATTGACTGGATTCCAGTTAGATTGTCTTTAGACTAACTGCTCAGGAAAGCATGGTGGTGGCCAAGTTATCACTGTCCTGTCCTCTCACAGATGCAGGCATAAAAAGCCTAAAAAAAATAACTTAAAAAAAAAAAAAAACATCAGAAAACCCTTTGAAGATGGACGTCTCAAGTCTGAGCTCGACCTGATCAACACATTTAGTTCGTGTCCGCTCTGTTTGATGATGCTCTTCAGTTTTTGTTGGATCTCAAAAGTCGACCACGGAAACTTGAATCGTTTATACGACAACGCTTCACAGCGTTTCACTCAAAAAGCACAGAGAAAAGGGACTGAAAGAGGAACTGAAAACACTGTATTATGCATAACGGGCCTGTAGGTGGCGATATAACTATAGTTTAGACACGCTACCATCGCGATGTTAGATCCTTCCTTGATGAGATCTTGACAAACAGGTGGATTGGACGGAGGGTTTTTGCTGAATACCCTCCATGTTCTCCTCAAACCGCTAGACTTCTTTTTAAGGGGATACCTCAAAGACAAAGTCTACGAATTGAGACCTGCAACAGTCTCTGAACTGAGAGCAACCGTTGAACATGAATGCACGCTAATACCAAGAGAACTGTTTCATGATGTGTGCTGTTCAATGGCTTCGTGTTGTCGGTAGTGTCTTGAGAACAGGCAGTGACAAAACAACAGAATGATGTTTGTAAATTCTTTTAGCCGTTGAAAATGAAACAAATTATGATAAAAACCTAGTTTACAAGTATTTAAGGTGTACATTTTTTGGGACACCCTGTATATTAAATGTGTCTTATCTGAGTGCAGAAGTGGAGCAACAGATGCACATGTTGTTGAAAGGCAGTCAACAGATTCAGCAGCACAAGCAGAACCCCGTGAGTCCGTCATTGAACCGTTGTTGTTGTCCGGTTTGCAAAAGTTCCCACAGTGAAAGTGGAAATCGATGCGCAAAACGGAGCGTGTCGTCAGCGTTTGCCGTTTCTATAGCAACAGAGGCTGCAGCGTTTAAAAAAAAAAAATCCACTCTGGAGGGCGTTAAAAAAAGTTGCGGTTTTAGGTCGGCTGAAACAGCGTTTCCGTATAAACGAGAAGCCAAAACACAACAAAACGTTTGCATTTCATTCTAAAACCGAGGCCTGAGGAAGTGTTTTTGTCTTATTTTAGTAAAAACTTTCTTATTGGACTCAATCTGAGCCACACTCACCACACAAGCCCAGAAAAATGTCTTATTTCACAACATTTAATAAAACAAACAAAAATAAAGAGGCCTTAGGTTTTTTTCAGTGTATCAAATGCACAGAATGAAAAAGCTTCACCAAGTTTAATTTTTTTAATCGATTTATTGAATATACTTCTCACGCAGCAGGCTGGGAAATCAGACGGTGTGACTTTTACAACATGACAGTGGATTTACGGTTTTATTATGACGATTGATTGAAATAATGTGTAATAATCCACAGAGGCGATCAGACTCTGTTGTTGCAGCTCTGCTGTGAGCGTGCTGATGTTCCTCTGACTCGTCTCTCTTTCTCGTAGTGGAGCAGAGGACAAGCACGGCTACATCTGGGACCGGCACTATAACATCTGCCTGGCCCGTCTGGCTCACGACGACGTGGTGAACTCGGTGGCGTTCAGCCCGGCCGACCAGGAGCTGTTGCTGTCGGCCAGCGACGACTCGACCATCAAGGTGTGGCGCTCACCGCACATGGTCCGCCTCGCTCAGACCTCCACGCGTCAGCCCAGGATCTGCAGCCTCCTGTCGTCTCTGCTGAACCGAAATAAAAACTCGATGTCTGCCAGCAGCGTGAACGGAAAACCATGAGTCAGGTTTGAAACGGGTGTTAGCGGGAGGGAGAGGGCGGGAAAGTCTGACCTTTTCCTCTGTGGTGTGAATTTAATATACATACACTCCATGTATATGTACAGCCTGGGTACAGTTGGTGATTTACTTGAGCTCACAGCGTTGTGACACACAGAAGTGCTCGTTGACTTCAGCTGAAGGAGACGGTTTGTGATACGACTCAGGGTTAGACACAAGAGGGCGCCAGAGCACCAGGACGAGGACTGGAAGCAGCACGGACTCTGAGAGCTGTCCTCAGGAGTGATGGGAGTTTTTACCACACGTAGAGGTAGAGTCAGTCCACACCCCAACGCACAAGACCGACACCAAACATGTCCCCTAAGAGACTACTGCTGCCTGATTGGGTCACGCCGGAGCCGTTGGACCTGCAGAGATGAAGCCCTCAGTCCTGCTCCTCAGACAGACTGCTGAGAATAAAGTCTGCTTTCTTATTTATGGATGTAAACAGCTGTTGTCTTGAGTCACAGATCCTGTTTGCAGAGTATCAAAAAGGGAAGCTGCTTCTCCTGCAGTCTGCCGGCCTCAGCTTCATCCCAGCTCCCCCTGAAACCACGTCCCCGTACAAACATGGAGTCATGATCTAGAAAAGTTGCTGAAGCTCGACTGTTAACAGGAAAAAAAAGTTTGTGTAGCTGTTATTTGGACCTATAAACGTAGAAACGTGTTTTATCTCCTCCTTTAGTTTGCAAATCAGGACTGATTTTCCCCTCCTGGAGCCTTTTTTTTAACCCTTGTTTGGTCTCTCCTGTCATTACACCAGTGAGATGTGCATGGATTTATTAGACCTGCACAGAGCTCTGTCTTCATATGCAGATATCTTTAAAAAAAATAACATTCAGCACCACTTTAACCTTAAAACCATCTCTGTTTGTTATTTTCTAAAACATGTTTTCAGCATGTTGTACATTCACAAACTTTAGATGTACTTCAGGCTACAGTCTGCATGTTTTTGTGCTTGTGACAGTAAAAAGGGCCCCTTATTGTTACATTTAAGAAGTACTGAAAAAGAGTTCATCGTGTTTAATGAATGCATTCACTACTTTGTGTTTTATTTAAAGGTACAGTACGTAATATATGGCAGAATTTAGCAGAGTCTGATTTGATGGTAGAAACTTGACAAATGAAAACACCAGATCCGTGTCCGTCCTGTTTTGTTGTGTGTTGACTGTGTGATCTCTCATCGTCAGCTCACACCAGCTGGATGTTAGGACCTCCAGACAGCTGGAGTCCCAGACCGAGGAGTTCCCTGGATTCCCACCCCAATGATGATCCTCTCCTGGTTCATGTTGGGCTGTAAATCCTCAAACCTGTTGACTCCTGATCTGGCTCCCCTCATTATGCTGCTTTGTTGTTGTAGTCGAGTTAAAAACCATCTGTTTTGTTTTATTTTGAAAGTCAATCTAGAATTACCGCTCGATATTCCTCGTGATTTCTGCGTAATGTACCTTTAAGGGGATATTCTGGGTGTTGGGGGGATTTCTGCCCCTGTTAGATTCAAAGAAAGAAAAAAAAAAAACGCTAAAAGAAAACTACAAAAATTTCCATCCATGAAATCAGAATTCAACTCGTGACTGAGACACGTCCGTACGAAACCTCCAGGATGATTTTAACCGTCTGCATCATAAACTGATATAAAAACTTTAAAGGAGTGTGATGGTTCGATGTTTGAAGCCTGATTTATTTTATATTTTTTCTAAGGTTAAGTAATATTTGTGTGAACCAGGGTTTCCCCCTTCAGCGTACCTGTGATCTCCTCCACCTCAGTCTGAAAGCTCAGACGTCTTCATGAGAGAAAAATGAACTCGGCTCATCTAAAATAAACCCTGTGTGCTGATTCAGATCTAGCGCCTGCTGTGACTGATGGAAATGAGTTGCACGTCCGTTTGTGAGAAATTCTGTGTGAACGTCTTCAGCCGTCTCTCTCCACCTGTAGAACGATAGTTTCATCATTTTTCTAAATGTGTGATGAGTCATAAACTTTCTCCTTGGTCTCCTCTTATAACTTTCTGATCTGTTCTTTTGACTGTAGCTGCATCTTTTTAATCATCTTCCTGTCAGCCTGACTTTTTTGTTTTCATACACCCCTGAAATAAAAACACGTGCTGTAAAAGTCTGAAGTGTGATCTCCTTTTTCAGTGTTCGAATGTGAAGTTTTAAGTCCTTTTTTTTATTCATGGCAACACGAACGTTCACCTCCTGTTTTTATACCACAGCACATTCAATCTAACTGCTCTGTGAGGCTCAAAGATAGAGCGCTTCCTAAAGCTAAAACACGGACTCACGGTGAGGCATCTTTCCAACATTATGGCCCCCGTCTGTGGAACAGCCTGCCAGAGGACCTCAGGGCTGCAGAGAATGTTCATATTTTTAAAAGTAGGCTCAAGACCCACCTTTTTAATTTAGCTTTCAACTAATTCTTATATTTTTATCTGTTACTTTTATCTATATTTTAATTTTATTTATTTATATAATCTCGCCTTTTACCTGTCAATCTTATTCTATTGCTATTTATTTCATTTACTAGTGTTTTATTTATTTATTTATTTTATTCATTCTTAGCCTATGTAGTTTTATGTTTTGACTTCAAATCTCCAGTGTTTCCTCAGCAGGGGGCTGCCTGCACTGGGGGTCGCTGTTGGCTCTGGCTGGGATGTCTCTGTCCTTGGTGGGCGTCGTCTTGGACAGGTGGGGGGTCTGCAGCAGTGCTTGCTGCTGTGGGCCCCTCGCTGGTCCTGTAGCGAGGCATGCCCAGGTGGAGGCTTCCTGGCTTGGGACCGTGGGCGCCGCCCAGTGCAGTCGGCCTCCTGGCGTTTCCTGACCTGGCTCCTCTGTACTCAGCCACACGATTTTAAAACACACATAATGTGTGTGCGTATGTATGTGTGTGTGTGTGTGTGTGTGTGTCTGTGTCTGTGTGTCTGTGTGAGTGGGGGGGGGGGGTATGTTTTGTGGTGGAATCTGAATGGGGGGTGGGGGCTGTTTTTAACATGTACAGCACTTTGTGCTACATTTATTGTATGAAAAGTGCTTTATAAATAAAATTTGATTTGATTTGATTTGAAACAGTTCAACACTTCCTGACTGAGACGATACGTCCAGGTGACCAGCTCAAAAAGTGCATGAATTTACATTTTGCATTGTTGGATCTTTAAAAGGTTTTAAGTAGATTTTCAAAATGCAAAAAAAAACAATGAGACAAAAAACCCATAGCTTATTGCGATTGCTGATTTTGCTCATCCGGTTGAACGTTCTGTTTACGTCACCATGGAAACCACAAAGCTGATGATGTTAGCCTAGCTGTCATACTCGCTCTTAGAATTTAAAAGCAAGAAAACGACAAAATGAACAAAAATCAGAGGTGAATTCATAGTGCAGAAGTTTTTAAAAACGTTTACACTGAGCCCTGTCTAGAATTAATGATTTCATGCAAGCGGAATTTAACACCCATAGGCCTCTGAGGAAACAGGTGGATATTTCCAGGAGGCTCATGTGAACGTGGCTTCAAGTGGTGAAGATGGCTTCATGGAGGGCGTCCACTGTCTGGAACTGACGTCCAGTTTTGTAACCTCCCCTCTCCGTCCATCCTCAAATGTTCTCAGTGTGATTTAGATGAGGGGAAGACGCAGGATGGTCCAAAGAGTGAGCTTATTTCTCTGGAAGAAGTCCTTTGTCAGGCAGCCATTGTGACCTGCAGCGTTGTCCTGTTGAAAAACCCAGTTAGTAGCACACAGACCAGGGCCCTCAGTCATGAAGGACGCTGCCTGCAACATCTCCACATATCCTGCCACCGTTTGACGCCCCTGAACAACCTGAAGCTCCATTGTTCCACTGAGCTCAGATCATGATGGCGCCCCCTCCACTGTGCTGCCTAGAAACCATCTCCAGTGGGATCTCTTCGACATGTCAGGAACGTTGAAGCCATCAGGACCGTCAAGGTGACATTTTTTTCTCCTCGGAGAATCAAACTTTCTTCACATCACACTGAAGCCACAGCTTTGGTTACAGATTTTGTCTTTTAAAGGCTGTGCTCGTAAACTTTTGATCAGCTGATGAACGGACTGTTTCACTTTAATTGCTGTTTGAAATAAACTTCCTACTTCATTCTTACTTCCTACTTTTTTGTTCTTGTTTTTGTCTCACTTTTATTTCTCCTTTTTACACTTTGAATTTTGATCAAGTAGTAGTTCGATCTGGATCAGGTCTGGACCAGTTAAGACTGACACACTGAGCTCCTGTCTCTGTCTCTCTGTCTCTCTCTAACTGGTTCTGCTCCATGTTTTTGTCTGTTAAAGGAAGTTTGTCCTCTCCTCTCAAACTCACTAAATGCTGCAAAGGTCTGGACTCATGGTGGGTTATGGTGAGACCGGACTCTTCATGTTGTCAAGAGCTGGTCTAGGCCTAATAAAGGAAGGTTCTCCACCTCCCAGACTCCTTTTCAAGACTTTCTCTTTCTCTGTTGGCTCTTTGTTAAAAATGAAACATTAACTCTTTGTGCTGTTTATATCAAGTGTCTTGAATTGGGGCTGGGTGTTTTTTGTTTGTTCGTTTGTTTGTTTTTGTTTTTTTGAAGGTGTTGTGGAGTTTAATGAAGTTGAGTTTTGCAGTTTGGAAAGTTTTTCTTTTTTTTTTCTTGCCTTTTAAGATAATCATTTTTGTATAAAGTTTCTGTAAAGATGGTCTGATGGTTCGTAGATTTTAAAAAGACTGAATATTTACCGTCTAGTTTTACACAGTCCTGAATCCAAACATATTGGTCTTAATATGACAAAGAGAAAGACGAGCAGAATCAGAATCAGGAAACGTTTCTCTAAAATAAGAAAAGTCCTGCGGTCTTTACTGTAAATGTCTGAGGGACGCTCTGAGATTTCCAGCAGTGAGAGGACTTTTCTTTCTTAGCTCATCCAGTTTAACATCACTTCTAAAAAAAAAGTCTGAGTTTTGTAAAGACAGAAATGCCGCGTGGAAACAGTCACCTCTGACTGAGTGACTGTGACACACTTCCTGTTTACAGGCTTCAGCCTCGAGTCAGCTCGACTTTTTATCATCTCAAACCACAAAGAGCGCCGTCACACCTTCAGTTCAAGCTGCTGTGCCTGGATCTGCCCCGGTCTTCACATTTCCTCTTTTTGTTAAACCATTTGAAACTGAATTTTGCTGTGTGAATTTTGGGGTCTGCTCGCTCTCTCTACAGCTCTTTCTCGCTCTCTTTCTGTTAACAAGAGCAAAAAAGCCCCAGACTTACAGACAAGAAAACTGAGTTTTTTTGTTTGTTTGTTTTTTTCTCCCTTGTCTGCATTTGTCCTTCTAGTTGAGCACTGTATCCGATGTCATTGTGAAAGGCAGATCCATTTTTTTTACTGCAGCATAACATAAATAGTTATGATACGTTGCTGTCAGTGACCATCACCAGCCCTCCCTGTAGGCTACTCCATCAAATCAAACTTTATTTATTCCTTGATGTGAGCTGAAGGGGAAGGCCGTGCTACACCAAAATGTGATGAAAGGGGAATAAGTGACAGACAGGACGAGACAAGACAAACGGGAAAGAGGACAAACAGGTAATGTTGATATAAGACCCACCAAGGCACCAAAAATGTGGGGTCCTGAGAGTAAAGCGTGGGCCAACAGAGATGAAACAAGGATGGAGTATGCATCACATGACATGAGGCAAAGTGTGGGAGTGCCAGAAGTAAAACTGAGTTTAATATAACCGAAAGTCTTGTCTAAGATTTTATTCCATACAAGTACAATGGATTGAATCAAAACATCCATATAGAAAAAAAAGGAAACCAGCTGACCAGAGATACGTTTTCAGGTTTATTTATTTCACATGATTTCAAAAACATTTCGATTTTCCATTTCTTTGTTTTTTTGTTTGTTTTAGATGGAGTATTTTTTTTTATCTAGTAGGGAAATCAACCAGTAAAACCAATACCATACCAAGTTCTACCCAAATCAACAGCACAGACTATTAAAACCTCTTTAATGATGATAGTATTAAATTCATCTCAAAAACAACAACAAAAAAGCATAAAATCAAAGAAGGCAAAAAAAATCAGTGATTGTGATTGGCCATCACATAAGGATCACTTGACCTGGTAAACTTAAAGAGGTGTTTAAAAATCTAAATGATGCAGTTACTTTGACGCTGGCAGGTTTCACAGTGGATATCTCTCTGTAGGGTTCTCCTGCAGAGGTTACTTTGTAGGGTTCTTCTTCTTCTTTGAGTATTTTGAGGTTAAAGTAGAAGCAGCAGGATATTTTTACTCTCCCCTCTGTATCAGGAAACTCTGTGCTTCATTTCATACTTGATGACTTACAGTTCTGCAGATTTAACTTCAGTTATGGCTCAACAGACAGGATTTCTTTAACCCCTCCAAGACCAAACAGCCTTTAACTCCACATGTAACTCGACAAACATCTTCAGTCCGTAACAAACCACAATGATTAAGGATTAAGGAGGATTACTGCCACAGTAGGAAAAAATAAACAATAAAATGACGGATACATTTTTAGTGTTAAGAGATTAAACCTGTGAATCAATCAGACTTTGATCTTCAAATATCACAACTTTAATCTGATAACATGACTTAAATCTGTAAATACAACCAATTTATTCTCACAACATGGCAGATTTTAATCTCTTGAAAAAATGATTTTAACTTTGTCACTTTACAACTTTAAATTTATAAAATAACGACTTTAGCTTTGTCAGATTACGACTTTAATCTCTTAAAATTTTATTTTTGTCACATTACGACTTTAATCTTGAAATATTTCGAGTTTATTCTCATAAGAATTCATTACAATTCATTATCAGTGTGGTACAAAAATATTCTAAAAAAATCTAAATATGAGGATCTTATTCTTGTAAAATGAAGTTTCATGACATTTTCTATTTCATTCATAACATCATGAGTTTCCTCTTGAAATCTTAATTTCCTGTGCCCTTCTTTTCACTGTGTCCACAATCCTCTGCTGTGGAACCAATAAAAAGATGATTCTGCTTTTTTCTCAGACTTTGATTCATGACCATGTTTTCATTTTTCAGTCTTAAAGTAAACGTGTTCTCTCAGGTCTGTTTGCGACAGCAGTCCCACAGAGGAACCAAAGGTTAAACCGAGCCCTCTCACACCTCTCTGTAAAGTGTTGGTTCAGTTCACTTTTACAAAAGTGTTTCAACACCTCTTCTCTGCAGTTTCTCTGTGAGGCCTTCAAAGCAAATATAGAGGGATGTTTTGTTCAACATCAATCAGACAATCAGCCCTTTTCAAAAGCAGAAAATAAATAAAAACAACCACAAACCAAATTCAAGCTAAAAAAAATTATGACTTTAAACAATAAAAAAGAAAAGAAAAGAAAGACCTCAAACAGGAAGTTAATATTAATAGTAAATGTTGATTAAAATTGTTGCCAAGATTAAATGTTTCACTAAATATAGAAAATAAATATAAAAGTATATATATATATATAATAAAATAAATTGCATGAACCAAATATTGTGTACACATATTGCGGTTTAAGCTGACAACGCCTGATTTTCCATCATAGTAGGACTTCTGTTTTTGTTTGTGCCACAGAGTCCAAAGTATTTGTCAAAATTCCCCAAACTCCTGTTCAGCTTTTCTAATTATCTAAGAGCTCAAATGCTTCATTTTGTTGCCCGTTGCTTTCAGGCTGTGATTGGTGTGTCTTTGTTTGTTGGCTCATTTGTTACTGTGTGGTTGAGATTCTCTGCTGTGGAGGAAGATAGACGTCAGCCCACAGTGGAAAGTCTGAACATTTAACCGGAGCTCTTTGCGTACACCTCCAGGAGAAAATCAGAGGACTGAACTTCTGTTCTGGTAAATTTATGACTGAGGTGTTTCACGTTGATCCCACCTCGTGACTTCAGATTTCTGTCTGAAGTAGAAATAATGTTTTGGAGTTTTTATGTGTTTACAGTAAAGTTCGTCTGTTTGTACTCCAAACACTTTCAGTGGATTTTAGGTTGCGGGTTTTCTGTTAGATGATTCCACTGTTGTGTTCCTGGAACTGTTTTATGTTATTGATGCAAATATGTTGCTTATTAAATCAACAGTTCAAGAGAAACGTACATTTGGTTTTGTTCATGCAATGATCCTAAAGGTTTTTACTTTTGAAGGTCTCCTTTAAGTTGATTACTGAAACAGCTGGAGACTGTTTCCAGCTCGCTTCTCAAGATACTTTGAAACTACTTTCTGTCAGGCTCTGTGTATTTTAATCAGAATCAGGTTTTAATCTTTGATATACAATTAAAACAATGATTTTGTTCAGCTTGCTTGAAGTGGGATGGTAAGAGCGACACGTCACGAGTTATTCTTGGAGCAACGACAGACGTCGTCAGCTCGGGGAGGTTAATGGCACACAGGCTGGTCCACAGTTTTCGACTCTGACCCAAACACTCAACTCAGTCTAAAAGTTGATCAGCTGAAACTGTTTCCGTTCTTTTCTTTGACCACGCAGCAGGTGTTCAGATCTAAAGTTCGTCTTCAGAGAAACTAAAATCCAGTCAAACTAATCAATCAGTGGTTGAGACATTGTTGTCCAAATGTTGTTTACGGCCGACATACATGGAAATCTTTATAAGCTGGTTAACATGAACTCACCATCCAGAGTCCATCACCCTCTGTAACGTTTAAGTTTGTAACAGACTTCCTTCAGTGTTCAGGAGTTACATCAGAAAACCAGAAAAGTCCAAGTTCATGCTGAAATCTTCGGCTATCCTGGTTTTCATTCTATAATGACACTAACCATTCCCTAAATATCATGGTTAAATTATCAAAATATACTGTGTTAGCTGCTGAAGGGGAAGACTGAGCTGAAATAACAAACTCTACACACATCACTGAGTCCAACAGGTCAGCTGAGGCCTCCGGTTGTTAGCACACGGCAAAACTGAGATACAAAAATGTCAAAATTCACATGTCAGTGACATGTATGTCCTGATGGGATTAGCAGATCTGTGCCACTGAGTTGCATCAGAAATGGCTCAAACACAAACTTCCAACAAACTAATTCAACTGAACTGTAGACTTGAACTGATTCGAGCGCATTGGTCGAGTTTCTTAAAGTTAGTTTAACGTGGCTAAGCTCTCAGCAGTTTCTCTTTAAAGGCTCTGAGCTGACCAACATCTGTTGTTACTGACAGCATTACCCATGACGTGTCACTCTGACAACCCCACTTCAAAAAACGTGAAATATTCCTTTAAAGTAACATGAAGGTGGGTAAATATAGTGTGTATATATATGTATTCAGTATTAGCCATCATAGCTTTTTTGTACAGAGTGCACTAACTACGACGGGTTTATCTATATATAAATATAAATATTATATAAGCAGGTTATGTTATAAATATATAAGTTCCTTTTTTTAGTTTTAAAGCAGAGAGTGTCACACAAGGACGATTACCAAACTCTTTATCACAAGAGCAGATGTTATCATATCCGAACCCAAGCAGTTAGCTTCAACAGCAGCTTCATTCCAGTATGTTAGATATACATGCTAATGCTAACGAAGGGAAGACAATAGCAGAGTTAAAGTGACGGTTTCATTTATATAGAATGGATTTTTTGACATGGTGACGCCTCCGTCCATCGGGTGCTGTTAATTAGGTTTATTCAATAAATATGGGTGCATATAACCAACACAGATCCACTGCAAAGAGGTTCCTTGACATTGCCGTTGATCTGTCCTCATGTGACACTCC
This sequence comes from Labroides dimidiatus, assembly GCA_030710495.1. Classification (NCBI taxonomy): domain Eukaryota; kingdom Metazoa; phylum Chordata; class Actinopteri; order Labriformes; family Labridae; genus Labroides; species Labroides dimidiatus. Next base: position 25,311,624 of record CM061157.1, on the reverse strand, counting down.
CAGGAACATCATGACTGATGCTCTTCACTTTAATTCAGATATGAAATTATACTCACAGTTTGTGGTTGACTGTGTATAATAATATTTATATAATAGATCTTCATATTTATATAATAATTAGGTTTTAGCTTTCATGTTGGTTTGGTGTATCTTCCACAGAACACACGTTACAAGCCGGTGAGGTCGACGATGGCCTTGATGAATATGGTATCATCTCTAAGATATGAGCTCTTTCCCGCCAGTTTAGCCAGAGGGCAGAAGAGCGGGCAGCCGCTGGCGATGTTCATCTCACTGATCGGCCGCTGGAAGGAGCTGGAAGTGACATCGGGCCGGAAAGCATCAATGATGTGCTCCCTGTTGTTCTGATCCAAGAGCATAAGCGTCACCTGGGGGAGGAGAAAGACAGGAGTTTGTGTTTGTGCCGTTTCTTGAGCTCTAAAACTCGAACAAACATTTCATCCGAACTCATCCTACCTTCTGACTGAACGGCCACTTGAGCAGCGCGTCACACTTTCCCCTCATGACGACGAAAAACAGCGACAGGTGAGTTCCTCGGCCCGTCCCATCGCCGTTCAGATACAGTCTCAGGCACATTTTGTATCCGTATTTGCTGGAGTAGAAAGCTGTGAGGAAGAGAGGCCAGAACCAGGATGTAAGCAGAGGAAACACAAACACCCCCTGAAGATCAGCAAGGACCAAGTGACAAGGAACTCCGCTCAAGACCTACAAGTCCTACAAGTCCCTTAACTCCTACAAGTCCTATATGTCCCCTCAACTCTTAAAGGTCCTACAACTCCTACAATGCCTACAACTCCTATAAGTCCTACAACTCCCCTCAACTCTTACAAGTCCTACAAGTCCCCTCAACTCCTACAAGGCCTACAACTCCTACAATGCCTACAACTCTTATAAGTCCTACAACTCCTACAAGTCCTATGAGTCCCCTGAACTCCTTCAAGTCATATGAGTCCCCTCAACTCCTACAAGGCCTACAACTCCTACAATGCCTACAACTCCTATAAGTCCTACAACTCCCCTCAACTCTTACAAGTCCTACAAGTCCCCTCAACTCCTACAAGGCCTACAACTCCTACAATGCCTACAACTCCTATAAGTCCTACAACTCCCCTCAACTCCTACAAGTCCTATGAATCCCCTGAACTCCTTCAAGTCATATGAGTCCCCTCAACTCCTACAAGGCCTACAACTCCTACAATGCCTACAACTCCTATAAGTCCTACGACTCCTCTCAACTCCTCAACTCCTACAAGTCCTACAAGTCCTACAACTCCCCTAAATTTCTACAACTCCTACAACTCCCCTCAAGTCGTACAAGTCGTACAAGTTCAACAACTCCCCACAACTCCTACAATGCCTACAACTCCTATAAGTCCTACAACTCCCCTCAACTCCTACAAGTCCTATGAGTCCCCTGAACTCCTTCAAGTCATATGAGTCCCCTCAACTCCTACAAGGCCTACAACTCCTACAATGCCTACAACTCCTATAAGTCCTACGACTCCTCTCAACTCCTCAGCTCCTCCAAGTCGTACGAGTTCAACAACTCCCCACAACTCCTACAATGCCTACAACTCCTATAAGTCCTACAACTCCCCTCAACTCCTACAAGTCCTATGAGTCCCCTGAACTCCTTCAAGTCATATGAGTCCCCTCAACTCCTACAAGGCCTACAACTCCTACAATGCCTACAACTCCTATAAGTCCTACGACTCCTCTCAACTCCTCAACTCCTACAAGTCCTACAAGTCCTACAACTCCCCTAAATTTCTACAACTCCTACAACTCCCCTCAAGTCGTACAAGTCGTACAAGTTCAACAACTCCCCACAACTCCTACAATGCCTACAACTCCTATAAGTCCTACAACTCCCCTCAACTCCTACAAGTCCTATGAGTCCCCTGAACTCCTTCAAGTCATATGAGTCCCCTCAACTCCTACAAGGCCTACAACTCCTACAATGCCTACAACTCCTATAAGTCCTACGACTCCTCTCAACTCCTCAGCTCCTCCAAGTCGTACGAGTTCAACAACTCCCCACAACTCCTACAATGCCTACAACTCCTATAAGTCCTACAACTCCCCTCAACTCCTACAAGTCCTATGAGTCCCCTGAACTCCTTCAAGTCATATGAGTCCCCTCAACTCCTACAAGGCCTACAACTCCTACAATGCCTACAACTCCTATAAGTCCTACGACTCCTCTCAACTCCTCAACTCCTACAAGTCCTACAACTCCCCTAAATTTCTACAACTCCTACAACTCCCCTCAAGTCGTACAGGTCGTACAAGTTCAACAACTCCCCACAACTCCTACAATGCCTACAACTCCTATAAGTCCTACAACTCCCCTCAACTCCTACAAGTCCTATGAGTCCCCTGAACTCCTTCAAGTCATATGAGTCCCCTCAACTCCTACAAGGCCTACAACTCCTACAATGCCTACAACTCCTATAAGTCCTACGACTCCTCTCAACTCCTCAGCTCCTCCAAGTCCTACAAGTCCTACAACTCCCCTAAATTTCTACAACTCCTACAACTCCCCTCAAGTCGTACAAGTCGTACAAGTTCAACAACTCCCCACAACTCCTACAACTCCCATAAACTCCTACAGCTCCCCTCAAGTCGTACAAGTTCTTGTACAAGTACTTGATGATGCACATCACTGTGGCTACTTTAAATTCAGAACACGTAATATTTATAGTTTGACTTAAAAAAAACGATTTTTTATTTTCTTTTTCCACATTTCTCTCCCTTTCTTCTCCCCTCTCCTCTTGCTGATGTATTGCACCCTAAACTTCTCATCTTTTCCTTTTTTTCAGCTTTCTTTGCTTCATCTTTTTATTTTCTATCAACACAAACAGGCTTAAAAGACTCTTTGTTTCTTTGTTTGTTGGATGTCATAAGAGCTTTGCTCAAACTGGACTGGTGAGATGCATGATGGGTAGCACTCGTATCTATCATCTCACCCGGGGAGAACATGGCCGGTGCTTTCCCAGCCACAGCGTCCTGTCTGCGGCGAGAGAAGTCTGAGATTTTCCAGACAAATATCCCGTCATAGGTGCAGAACTGGAGTTCTCGCACCATCTGGTCCCGCTCCACCAGCTGCAGGTCTCTCATCTGGAGTGTTCGCTCTAACTGGCCAAGTTTATTGGAGAGGTTTTCAATTTTGTCCTGATCCAAACGATGCTGATGCGAAAAGGCCTCTAATGTAACCGAGCTGCGCTCCACCTCTCGGTTCAGGACACACACAATGTTTTCTAAAGCTTTCACCTGAAGAGGGCAGAAACAGACACATTCAGACCCTCATCAAACACGAACAGAGCTTTCACACTGGCATGGTTCTGGTTCTGGAACCGATTCCGTTCTAGATTCTCAGAACCTTGGCGTTTTCTAGCAAACCAGCCTGTGTTCATACCATTTTGAGCAGAACAAATGTTGGAGGGCGTTCTTGACTTCCTGCTCATTTTATCAACACAGAATTTGACCAGCCTTCTAATGATGTCACGGTTCCCAACTGGAACCAACTTATTTTGGTTCCAGCCATGAACCTACTTTTCAGGTTCTGATCCAGTTTTTTTTCTGGTCTGAACGCGCTGTCCAGTTCCAAATTAGGTTCCAGAACTGGAACCAGCATGGAGCTGTGCCAGTGTGAAAGCCCTCCCAGAGACCCCAGCTGGGCTCAACCAACCCAGACTCACCTTCTTCTCCAAGTCCACAGAGTACACAGAGGCTGCAGCTCCAGCACCTACAGCGACTCCCTCCTCAGGAGACCTGTACAGACCCAGACCAGAGTCCTCCTGCCACTCTCCAGGACCGGGGTCTGCACGTGTCCGAGCAATGGACATCACCATGGACAGCAGCAGACGCAGGTGCTCCATGGTGCTGCTGTGCTCATGGTCGCCCAGCTTCCCGTTTTCAATCTGAAAAACACAAAAGAGAGTTTGAACTTAAAGAAAAGACCCAAACTGAACATTCAGAAAACTACTGTCAGCTTTTATTACCGCTGGAAAGACATTCATTCAAATCCCTGTAACTCTACCAATAACAAGAAACAGAGCCCAGACAGGAACACACCACACAGACACCTGAGTTTCACAGGTAGTTTTTATGAGGATCCTGTGCCTTAGATTTTCCTGTTCAGGAGGGAAATAATGACAGGCTCAGCTGCTGCTTCAATGGAGTCTTCAACAGCACACAGATGAGAGTAGGTGTTGATCACCAAGCAACAAAAACAACAACTCCCACAGGCCTCAAGCCAAACGAATGTAACCTCAGAGATTTCAACACGAGCCCCACCCAGGCTCTGTCAGAAAAATAAGTGACATCGGAAAGAGACACTGAAATGTTCCTGTGAAGGAATATTTTGTTCACGTCCTCTTAAAAAAAGGAGAGAGAGAGAGAGATTTCTGTACGTACCACAGATTTGCAGCCCACTTCACCAAACGGACAGGCGCTCTTTGTCTTAGCGCAAGACTTGATGTGATCGTTGAACTGAAAAAAGAGAAAAAAAAAAAAAATTAGAACAACAAAAAAAAAAAAAGTCAAAGTTCTCAGACCAGCTCCAAAAAGTTAACCCTTTAAGCCCGGCCTCTGCTTGGGAAAATTACATATTGACCCAAATCTACACGGTCTGTTTGACTCATTCTGGTGTCAAACAAAATATACTGAAATAATAAATACACTGAAAAGTCAACAGGTGGTTTTCAGAGCACATCAAACCTTTTCTCGTGGGATCTTCTTCTTGCCACAGTCTTTGCACTGTAAAGGGAACTTTGCACAGATCTCATCATGGGCCTAAAAAAAAAGAATAAATCGATTTGAGATTAAAACTTCAGGTCTTTTTTTTAAACACAACAAGCATCAATCTTCGCACGCGCTCAGTGCTGCTCCTTACCTTGATGTCTTTGAAGTGGAAGGTGATTTTGCAGTATTTACAGTTCAGAGTTCGGGCCTCACACTCTCTCTCATTGTGTCTGTCCTTCTCCATTCGAAGGATGGACATCTGGCAAGCCTTGCACTGCACCCGCTCAAACTCACAATGACCTTCATGTTGGATCTAAAGGTGGAGGACAGACTTTTGTTACTGAGACGTTCCTCTGTATGAATTATACATCTCACGGCCTGCAGCCGCTGTGTTCCTCGATATAAAGGCGTATGAAGGGGAAACGTTGAGCTCTGTGGTCCAGCTTGGTTAATAAAATCTGTCAGATGAAGCGTCAGACCGTCTGATCCCAGGCTTACGTGAAATAAACACACCCTTGTTTGTAATGAGATTAGAGAAGAAGTTTTGTTTCGGACACACCTGAACAGGTAATGATTACAATGTGGAAAAACAAAGGAGTGTATGAAGGAGGTTTGAAGAACATGATCTATGATCTGTGGCTCATTTAATCATAAATACATGAAATAACAGATAACGTGTTGCTCCTTTCCCCATTGAGGACATTCCTATGCTTTTTATTTAATTTCATTATTATTATTATTATTTTATTTGCATTTGGGCTGTTGTTGGGTAGTAATCCTTTTATGAAGTGTTGATGATATCCTTTTATTAATGTATTTATTATAAATGTAAGTGTAACTGTGTTGATGGATGAGTTGGATTATGCAAAACAATTTCCGAGTAATTGGACGATAAAGATTAACTCGTTAACACATCATCTATTAAAATATCACTTTCCTTAAGATGTTTAATAATTACATTTATAATTAATGGAATTAGAATCATTTAATTATAACACTTTAATAATCCTTAAAAAAAAAAGGAAAAAAAAACATCTTTTTTAAAAAAAATATCGGAAACGTGAGGGGCAGAGACCGGGAAGGGGTGGAGACTGACCAGGAAGTCGAGCCTCTTTCACAGAGCAGCACGCGGAGGCACCAGAGCAGGAACCAACAGGTAGGTCGCCCGCTTTTCTCTCTGACCGCTTATTCTTTTCTGCCACACCAAATGTCAAACCACAGTAGTTTGTTTATGAATCAGCACCAACAGCATTCGAGCTCAACAGCCACGGTTACCTCAGACATCCTGCTCTGTCTGTTTTACCGGCTTTGCATAGATAGCTTAGCCTTTAGGGCTCGCCAGCGATTGCACGCATTATTTAGCATGAAAGGTTCGCCCCAGCGTGGGAAGCATCATCGAGCGATGCAATAAAAGCCGATCGACTCTGATCCCGGGTGGACTCAAGTCATGGTCACATTTTCTGATCTGATTTCTTCATTTTCTCAAGTTTTAAGTTGAAGTGAAACAAAAACTGTTTAACTGAGTAACATGAGAACAAACAACAACAAAAAAACACATTCCTTCATATTATAAAAACATCCATTCAAAGAGCAAACCGTTTCTTTTATGAGCCCAGCTCTCTTTAACGCGACTCCACCAAACAACAGTCTGCTTTATCTGCTTTATCTGCTTTAAGGACAGGCTTTATAGTCTAAACCTGCCTAAACCAGTTCCTGTTTCATGTTTAAACAGCATGTCTGGGTTAGACAACCACCAGTGAAACAACCTTTTTACACTGGGTACTTCCCCGCAGGCTCGCTGCTGCCGTGTAGTTTCAGGGACTTTCCAGCAGCCACATTACTCTCAGTTAGTCTGAGCGGAAACGAAAGAAGCATGCAGTGCAGAGTGTGAAAGGGCACTGTGTGTGTGTGTGTGTGTGTGTGTGTGTGTGTGTGTGTGTGTGTGTGTGTGTGTGTGTGTGTGTGTGTGTGTGTGTGTGTGTGTGTGTGTTTGCTGGGTTTACAAAAGAAGGAAACACAGTAGAAGCACATAAAGAAGCCAAACTTTACAGCTCACCTCATACTCTTTAATGGAGCCTGTCCAGCTGCAGCCTTCATTCAAACACCTGGCTGGCAGACTCGCTATCTCTCTGCCTGCTGCGTTGTCTGGAAACGCCTGGAGGGCAAACCAAGAGCAGACTCAGAACGACCTCATTGGCTGAAAAACTGCAGATTTAGTGATGCACAGCGTCTGACATGAAGGAAACTTCAGTCACTGTTTAGTCAGACTGCTACTCTTAGAGTGAGGTGGAGGGGGGGGTGTCAGGTCACAGGAAATGTCTCACAGCACAACAACTGTTTGACTGCATACTTCACAACTGACCTCAACGCTGTTGAGGATGGACTGAGGCTCCTCATAGATCTCCTCTTGGCGACATGCCTCACATGGCTTGGGTCCAGAGCTGACAAACAAAACAGATTCGTGATGTTAGAGGAAAAGAAATCACTGAGGCCGAAGCAGTCTGACAGGAACAAACAGGCATGTAAAGAGATGTCGAGTCTGAGCATGTTTACTACGGGAATAATAAGATCCTGGAGGCCGTCGGGTACATGAATCATCCCAACCTGGCAATGAACTCAAGGAGGATTAACCCCCCACAGTCAGTTACCACAATTACTCCATCAATGTGAGCCTTATATTGAAGAAGTGAAGCAGGGATGTCCTTTTTCAGCTCTACTATTCCCTGACTGTTTAAGACTGTGTACCTGCAGACTGGTGTCATTTGGTCAGTTTATGTTGAAGAGGTAGCTCTCTAAAGTCAACAAGGCAAGTGACTTTTACAAAATGGACAAAATCACTGAAAGAGCAGTGATTGAATAACTGCATAAGAAAGGTCCATCACCTAAGGATATCCATACTGATATGGCAGCAACACTAGGGAATGATGGCCCTTCATATGCTACAGTGAAAAGGTGGGTGGTGGAATTTAAGCCTGGCAGGCAGAGCCTTGAGGATGACGCCCGTCCTGGAAGGCCTGTCACTGCTGCAACCCCAGAAATGGTCAATTAAGTCCATGATATTGTTCTGGCATGAAGGGACAAACAATCAGTAGCACATATTATGCATCACTTCTTGCGCAGTTAAGAGAAAATATTAAACTCAAGCACCATAGAAAACTCAGTAAAGGTGTGTTGTTCCACCAGGACGATGCCCCTGTTCACGGGTCTGTCATTGCCATGGCTGCCATTAATGATCGTGGCTTTGAACTGATTGAGCGTCCTCCTTATTCACCTGATATCGCTCCATCAGACTTTCACCCTCATATTCTTTTTTTCCAAGTTGTTTATTTTTTTATGCCTTTAATGTGAGAGGACAGGATAGTGGACAGAGTAGGAAACAGGGTGAGAGTCGTGGTGACGTGGGAAAGTCACCACATACCAGATTTCAACCTTAGCTACCCGTTTAACAGGCTGCCCGTTGCCATATGGAGCGCGACCTTAACCACTAGGCCATCTGTGCTCTGAAATCCTCATATTCTCCAAAATTATTCAAAAGGCTCATGGTGTCACATTTACAAACAGGTGATGTAATGTGTAAATGAAGGCTTTCATAACGAGCCTGATCGGACACGAACAATGTGAGTTGACTGGAGACTTGTTGCCTCAGGTACAGGCTGGGATGACGTGTGTGTTACATTGTGTACATTTGGTTCGGTCTGTTATGGTTTCACTCGGTCATTATTGCAAACAGACTAACAGAACTTACATGACAAACCTACGTGACACCATCATCAACTGCGTACTTTGCATGCCTCTGTAGTTTACACTGATTGGTTATTTGGCCGGCGGCCAGCTGATGTCGACATGTTGAGCGGGAATTTAATTTTGTCAACAACGAAAGAAATCACCATCATATTATTGATGTTTTTATACCACCAACAGCGACAACTTGAAGAATTGTACATAATGCTGATCCGAGGTCGTCTTATGTGGTTTATAATCAGACGACAACTTTATCGTCATTGGAGAAAGTGTGTAATCCTGTGATTGGTACGAAGGTCCAAACCTTTCAAAATAATTCTTTCGCACTGGGCATGTACCAGACCGTGGTCCCGTTTGGTCCGGACAGAGACCACCGCTTTGGGTCGGACCAAGGTCCAACTGTTTGGTTCGGACCAAGGTCCAGGGGAGGTTTCACACCTATCATTTGGGTTTGGATCAAATAGGAAAGTCAGAAAGTCCAAACCAAACGACACTGGTGTGAAAGCAACTTTGGACATTTTTCACTATTTAGAGACCAAACGACTACTCCATTAATCAGAGAATTATCAAGTATGAAAATAATCGTTGGTTGCTGCCTTAATTTAAAGAGATTATTAAACACTTTGACTTTAACTGTTTAATGAGGGTTTAATTGTCACAGGAGAGTAAATAACAAGTGTAACCACCTATCAAACCTTTCATTAAGAAGAGGTAAACAAAAGTGTACACGTCAGTGTATGCTGTATTAATTTAAGAACAAACAGTCCTTAATGGACGCCTGTGAATGAGTCAGCAGGGCGACATCCTTGTTGGTCACTGACAGAGAGCTAAGTCATGTAAGGGTGAGTATGCAAAAGGTTATTATGTTTTAATGGGTGAGGAAAATCCCAGAGGAGAGCAGGGGTGAGACTACAGAGCTGAGCTGAAGCATTTTTGCCACGACTCATCCAAAAGCGGTCTGACGACCTCTGGTGTACCTGGTGAGCTGTTTGAAGCAGTGCACACAGAAGCGGTGGCCACACTGTGCCTGCACAGGCTTCCTCAGGACCTGGAGACACTGCTGGCATTTGTATTTATTCTCCATGGGCACCAACAGCACGCTGAGTGGGATCCCTGGTAAAGAGTTTGCAGATGTCATCGAGATCCGATCCATTCTTCTCCATCAACCTGCTTCAAGATTCTGCGGAGGAAGAAGACGCAAACAGCTGTTAGCGGCTAAATAACACCAGGAAAAGGCAAGACAGCCCGACAGTCAGGTGTTTCAAACTGCATCTGACAGCACTTAAACTCAGGTGTCAGCACATGGAAATTCAACAGCTGTTCAAACTCAAGCCCACATGTGACTTCATGAAAATAAAAAGCTGATTCATCAAAGTGAAGCTCACTGTTGAAGCCTTTGGCATGTTTTGTTAGTCAGAAGGAAGTTTAATGCAAATATCCTGACACTTTGAATATATTTTAATACATGGGAAGGTGAGGCCACATATGTGATGCAAATAAAAAAAAGCATCAAAGATCTCAGCACCCCAGAAACCTGCTGTACAGCGCGCAAACCCTGAGATCGATTAAACCTTTAGATGGAGACGAGACAAACAGGGCGAGCTGATTCAACCGATGAGTTCCACAGAAATGCAAACAGTGCAGACAGAGATGCGTCTGAAAGCAGATGCTTATCAGGATGTTTTTCAACTGAAGTTCCACACAGAGATCCGATCACTTCACCCACTCTCTGCTCGTTCCCCGTCTCTCTGTAAGCTGACATGTCTAATAAAAACATGACGCCTTTTTTTGTTCCATCCACAGCCTGAAAGATTGCTTTTCACAAAGATCTGCTAACCATCCCAGCTGTGCTGCGCCCACAGTACATTAAAAACAACACAATGCAAGACTTATTGTACAGTTTTTTTTAATTATGATGTCTCATATTTAAGGTATCTCTGCTTTGCATGGGGTAGAATTTAAAACACAACAATTTGAATGCACTTTTTTTGTGATGTGATTTTTTCTAGAGGGAGACTGAAGACTTGTTGCTGTTAGGATGCAGTTTGGGAACTTGTGCATGGATTAAATGAGGTCAGAGGAATCTGCAGTGGTTCTTTTTTTAACCAATCAGCATGAGGCATCCTGCAGGAAGACAGAGCGCCTGAGGATGTTATCAACACATGAAGGTCAAAGTAAATCTCAACTCTCCATGGGAAACATCCATGATCCCTCCGCTACGGTGGCCCTGAGAGCTCACAGCACTGCAACTTAAGAAAGCACATGCAAAAAGACAGAACACAAGCAAATCAAGAAAACATCTTCATCAATTTGACAACAAATGCGCAACATTTAGAAAACGCGCTGCAAAGACCACAACACAACACAACGGAAATGTTTCCAGAGGACACTTAAAAGTGATGCACACATCCTTTATTAGCCAAGATGCTAATATCTGATCACAATGTTGAAATAAATCAAAACATTACTAATGGAAAGAGAATCTTAATAAGGCTGTGACAACAAGCGTGTCTGGACGTGCATCACTTATAAGTGTCCTCTGGAAACGCTTCCATTGTGTTGTGGTCTTTGCAGCGCGTTCTCTAAATGCTGCTCATGTGTCGTCCAACTGATGAACATGTTTTCTAAATTTGTTTATTTGGTCTTTTTGCATGTGCTTTCTTAAGCTGCAGTGCTGTGAGCTTTCAGGACCACCGTACTCCACAGACCATCTCAACAAACCCCCTTCCCTCTGATTGGCCAGCCATCGAGAGGTTGTGGCCTTAGTGTTTGAGGCCCATCCCTTCAAAACTGTCATGAAGGGCTGGTGAAGATCTGGTGCTATTTTCAGAACGGAGTGTTTTGATCAGTTTACGGACCGATTCAGGGATTTCTAAATAGGTTTGAAAATCTGCACACGCTCAGTCTGAACATCCAGCACTGTTACTTTAGATCCATATTTAAAAAGTAGGAAAGCAGAATACCCATTCTTGGGTCTTGACAAAACTGAAGCCAACTCAACTTTATTATAAAACCTAATGCTGCCGACACACCGGCATAAAACATGATTCTCCTGAACTCTGGAGCTACAACACGACTTGAAGTTTTCCAGCAACGCAAAGGCTCACTCAGTTATCTTTTGCACTTTGGATCACAGTGATCAGATCAACTTTTAGCAAAGTTAAACGATGAAGAAACTGCAAGACTCCCCTTCAAGCTGTGAATGTAATACCACCATCAGAAACAGAACCAGAAATACTTTATTGGTCCCAGAGGGAAATTTGGTATTACCATTGCTCATTACATAGTAAAGCAGTTGGGAGTAAGAAGGAGTAGGATAATAAAATAAGTGATAAGATAAACAATAAGATGAACAATAAAATAAAAATAAAATTAAAAATAAGCAGTAAGTACCAGGAATAAATTCTGTAATTTAGTACTTGTAATCTGTATTAAACTGATACTGCACTAAATGAACAGTAATAAATGGATATTGCACATAATGAACAGTAATAAACTGATATTGCACTTTGTGATTATGTTAAACAAATACTGCACTTTAACAAATATTGCACTGAACAGGTATTGCACATTGAACAGATATCCAAAAAGGTATTGTGAGTGTATTAATTGATTAGCAAAGTGTAATGCAGTGGTTAGTGCTGTTGCCTCACCATCACAACAAAGATGAAACTGGGGAGAGCATGTTATTGCCACACAGAACCACGAACCGTCTTGTGGTGAGGGAACAGCACTAACCACAGCACCACCGTGCAGCCCAACAACCCATTCTGTAATGTGCTTTTTTTTTTTTTAATAAAAAAAAAGCAGAAGCATGTACTTATAGTTTTAGGAGATTTCCCCACTCAATGAAAATCTCATGATATCATGAGAAGCCTCGAGCTCATCAGGAGGTTTTGATTGTTACAAGTGAACATATGACCATTAATGCACTGCATTCTCACTACAAAGCTCTCACAAGCAGCTTATTTTCATCGGTTGTCATGGTGACTCAATAATTATTAAATTAGAAGTGTAATAAAACAGATCATTTCACTGATTTCTAAGATATTTTCATAAACTTTGAACTTTTATCGACGTGTTGTTTTCCCTCCTTGAAGATAATTCTTTTTTTTTAATTTGTTATACAGTTTGTTATACAGTTTGAAATGTTTTTCATTTAAATTTTAGGTTTCAAATCCAAATGTCACACTTCTCAGGGTTAAATTATCATCATAAATTTAGGGTCAGAGAAAAAGATTTTTCTTTTAACTGTGACTAATAATGAGTCAGATCCATTCATCCAGCTTCCAGTCATCTCAACCCACTCAGGATTTCCTAACTTGGACTTCTGAACCCTGTTGAACTACTCAGGACGGGACATGTGAGTTTCCTTTCTTTGTAAGAGCCAGGGGCTGCTTATCACTTTCACAACATCTCCTCATGTAATTCTCAGAAACTCTGACAAAATGTCACGGCTGATTGACACATCATCGCTGTTGAGACATATGCCATACCTAGGAATTTCACAGATACTTCAGTGATGTGATAAGCACAAACACACACATACAGAGTTAAAAAAAAAAGAGAGAGAGAGAAAATATCCTGTCCAACAAGTCTCCTGTCTGTGAACAATGAACCAAGTACAGTCCAGGCATCAGGTTTCTGTTTAACCTGTATCCTGGAAACCTTGAGAGAGATGCAGCAATAAATATAATAATTAAAGAAGAAAACACCATGATGGTTCTCGTTCTCCACATATAAAATATAATATGAACAGGAAATCTTTGAGCAGGACTATCAGCAGAAATGTAATAATCCATTCACTAAACAGAAACAAAACTGAGCTTCACAGAAACTATCAGAAACTGTTTGTAGCCAAGACAGAAAAAAATTCGTCCCCTGTTTGCTTTGAAAAGCAGCAGCTATCTGAAGCCTGTAACACTTCCTCTCTCCCTGATTGCTCGCCATTTTCCTGCCTGCTCTGGTGTCTGAAGCGGGCTGCTTCTGAACAAAACAAAACCCAAACATGTACTCACCGGGCCTGAAGTGCCAGAGTAGCTCTCCCTTCAGCCAAACACAAGTGTTAAGTCTGACAGGTACTCCCATGAATCACGTGACCCCCCCATACCTCATACGCCTCCGATCAGAGGACAAACGGCTAAAGTCATCATCATCATCAGACAACTTCTGACACTTCGTCCCGCTTCGTTTACAGCTTTTAAACCAAACTTTGAAGCTAACAGACTTTTGTTTTTTGTTGAAGCGTAAGCTAACACAACTTTTAGTACAAGATAAAAGCTACGTTGGGAAGGGTGTGACTAACCTACTGCTATCCAAACCAGTATTCACTGTTAAAACTGTCGTTGAAAAATATTAAACGTCTCATCAAACTAACCTTGTAGTCTTGACAGTATAAAGCAGAAAAAGCAGTCTTTCCGTTACTGGAAGGGCAGTTCAACCTTGTTTACTACTTTGATAGTAAAAGCGCTTATTTTCATACATACGGCAGTCCGGAGTTTCACATTTATCTGCAGACTCATGGACACTCTGTCCTACGTGAGTCCGCCCCTTTACCGGGCTGGGCCGAGATCGAAACCTAAATCCGCGCATGCGCACTTACTCACTTACGCTACTCCATACATTAGAATGTGGCTTGGAAAACCTCTCCAGAGGTTGAATCAGCGACACTACGCTTTAATCTCTAAAGGTATGACACGAAACTCAAGGACTTCGTTTGCGAACAGCGGGCACGATGGTTTTTATTCAGGCGCTGTTAGCTGCTTCAGTGTCCATAAAAGCTAAAGTGCTAGCATACCTAACTATAGAGGAGTCCACCTGATAATATGATAAATAAAGGAGCCAAGCTACAGGACATATCGATAATCAGTCAGTCTGATATTCTTGTTTTTGCAGGACAAGCTTCAGAAAACTGTGTATCGATACTTTCTTTAAAAAAAAATGGTGAATTGGATGAGAAATGGCTACACTTCATTGTGATTAGCCTCTAAACAGTCACGTAGGATTTCAACTCTGGATCACCTTTACGCACACTTCAGTTCCGGTTTACTGGTACAGCACAGTCTCTGCTCATCATGTCGTCTTTGCGTCACCCTGCATGCTGTTGATTGTTCGTGTCACCCTCAGTTTAATATTTACTCTGTCTCTGCAGTGTGTGCTCGTCAGCTGCACAGCAGTGGCACTGTGTTGACAGAGAGCTGCTATGATGGGCTGTACCCTGGACATATCCACACCTCCCCGATCCAGAAAGCCCTGCTGGCTGTGGGCTCAGGTGTGGCTGCGCTCCAAAACCCCTACAGACACGGTGAGGTCTTCACATCAATACGGGGCTTAGGTCACAGTTTCTGAATCACCCTTTGTCCTCATTCTTCCTGTGAACAATGTTTCCTGTTTCAGTGCTTGTCAGCTCTCATCTCAGGTCCACCTTTATCAGTGCCATAAAAACAAAAAGTACCTCAAAGTATCTTCATGTCAGAGTCAGAGCTGCAATGAAAATAAATCTGGAGATAGATCCTCTGATGACGGTGTATAAGAAATCCCCTGATGTGCCAGACTTTAGAAATCCTTGAAGTGGGGCGCCAGTCTGGCTTTGTAATTAAATAGCACGCTCCAAGAACAATGGATCTAAGCCTTGAAGGGGGCGTCCAGGCTGGATTCTAACCAGAGTCCCCCTCGCTGCATGTCCTCCCCACTCTACCTTCCCAGTTTCTTTCTTTATTCATCGCCAAAACTCTCACAATAAAAGCCCAAAAATTAACGAAAGACACAAAATCATCCCTTAAGATGAATTGTGCTTGTTGAAGAGGATTCTTTATATTTTGGTGCCTCATTGAAAATTCAAACTCTTTCACTCTCAGCCGTAAATGCTTTAACCATACTGGCCTCACCTGATCTTCAGCAGGGGACGAAATCCCAAAGCCTTCAAAAAGACATGAAGCTCTAAAGAAATGAAAAAAAAAAAGATTATTTGGTTAAACTTTATCTTGAGGTTGTGCTTTATAGATCGACTCTTTATGATTCTCTTCATCTTTACTGGACCTGGATGATTAATTCAGTTCGTTGGTTTGTAGATTAACTGACTGCGGCTTCTGCTCTTTTATGTCTGACTCATAATTCAAACAGAGAGCTTTTGTTTTAACAACCGTTTTCTTTTTCACTAATCAAACGTTAAAACAAAGAACATGAGACGGACAGATCTGCCTGTTACGGTCGAAACCAAACCTTCAAAGGTTTTGATTTTGTTTCACAATTTCAGTGAAATGATGCTAACAGGGACGGTACCTTGAGTTTCTCTTTCACATAAAGGACGAGCGGCTTGTTCTCATGCTTTTTGTCTTTGATGATGGTGTAGGAATAGAAACCAGAAGAAGAACAAAACCCAGAAGGTTTCAGGGACAAAGAGCTCACTGAAACATGTCATTTCTCAGGTATTTCAGGAGCTGCAGATGTTAATCCAAGTTTAATCTGATGGGCTCTGTTTTCTGTTGGTCAGTCCGGTCCAGTGTGACTTCCACTCATTGATAAAACCTCAGATGTTCACACAGACTTTGAAAAAGAGCAAACAGCTGTTTGAAAAGCTGACTCAGGTCCACAGCTGTGATGAATAAACTGATCTTCATCTGTTAATTTGGTGAAATACTCCTTTACCTCAAATAAGACATACTTGACGTGTTATAAACTTAAAATGTACATCTCAATAAATTACAATATGTTGTAACGGTTGATTTGTTATTTAATAAATAGAATAGATCCAGTGCAGATAGAGTGAAATACTTCAGCATTTATTTATTTTAACTCTGATGATTGTAGCTCAGAGTCAATGAAAACACAAAATTCAGCATCTCATGGAGTCAGAATGTGGTGAAAAAGTTGAACATAAACTAACAGAGTGTCACTCTGATCAGGGAATAAACTGGAAACACCCATAAAGCTGCAACAATCAATTGAATAATCGATTTTTAATCAATTACTAAATGAATTGTCAAATATTTTGATAATCGATTAATCGGTTCAGCTTCACAAACGTGAATATTTTCTGATTTCTTTGCTTTTCTACGACAGTCCTGAATATTTTGGGGTTTGCAAACAAGACATTTGATGATGTCATCTTGGACTCCTAGAAACATGGACATTTTTCGCCATTTTCTGACACTTTATGGACCAAACAACTACTCAGTTAATCCAGAGAATAATCTATAGATACGTAGATTATAGATAGCTGCAGATTATAGATAGCTCAGGAATGTTGGACATTTTCAAGGTTTTGTTGTCGTTAATTAAAACGAATTTTTTCAAAAAAACACTCTGTAATATTAGTCTTTGAATTTTTGGATTTTTTTTTTGTTATAAACTTGATTTAAAAATATTGAGTTAGACATGTTTGCATGCATGTCTGCTTAAAACAAAACAAAAAGTTAAATATTTAGACTCCAGTCTAAAAATATGAGACATTTTGCTAAAGTGCTAAAATCTGAAATGTTTCACTCTGACTTTGACTTTTTGAGTTGAACGACTGAAACAAACTTTTCCATCATATGCCTTGTTTGATCGGGGTGGTTAATGTGAGACTCTTTAAGTTGATAATTAATGTTTGATGCTTTGGCTCTCTGAACAGACATGGTTGCCGTGCTCGGGGAAACCACCGGGTACCTGGCATTGATAAACCTCAGAGACAGGATGAGAAATGACCCTGAAGGATACGCCATCCTAACGTGAGTCACGTCTGAGCTCTTCAAGAAGGTTATCATTTATTGGAGCCTTAAAGTGGTGTTTAGTCTGTGGGTAAAGAACCAGGATTTTGTCTGATTGCTGTTTTGTGCGCTTGTTGCAGGGAAAGACCGAGGATCAGACTATCCACACTGGATCTGGGCTCGATGGCCTCCCTGCCTGATGGATCTTTGGGCAGAGAATACCTCCGTTTCCTGGAGGACAACGTGAGTCTCTGCTGATGTTTTTCATCTTTAACATTGATGTCAAGAGGATAATCAACAAACACAAACTCTGTGAATCCCCTCCTCCCAGTTTCTCTTTCAGTCTTCCTCATCTTTTCTTATCTTTTTTCATCTTTTTTTATCTTTTCTCATCTTTTTTTATCTTTTCTCATCTTTTTCAACTTGTCTCATCTTTTCTCATGTCTCTCTCTCTGCCAGCGTGTGACCCCTGACTCTAGGACTGAGGTGAAGTTTGTGGACGATGAGGAGCTTGCGTATGTCATGCAGCGTTACAGAGAGGTTCACGATCTGCTGCACACGCTGCTTGGCATGCCAACCAACATGTTGGGTGAGTCCGTATCCTCCCAGGTTAGATATCATAATTAAAGTTCCTGAGTGACACCCACCTGATACCTGGTGGCTGATCCAGTTTCAGCAGAATGAACTTTCGTTATCATAATTTTTTGTGTGTGATTTTATTTCTGGATAAGATGAGCTTTAAAGCTTAACTTTTTGTTTTCTGGGACAAACTTTTATTTTTCTGTCTTTTCTTTCTGCTTGTAAGGCCAGAGGGAGATATCGATCCCTCTCTCTCTCTCTCTCTCACACACACACACACACACACACACACACACACACAAACACACACACAAAAACACACACACACACACACACACAAACACACACACACACACACTGCTTCATCTGCTCCTGTAAACAGACATAATCAAAACAAAGTTTTGAGTTTAGGGTTTAAATGTCGTTTGTTGGGATCCGCAGACCACAGACGTGTTTGTGACGTCTCCCATTTGTTTCTGATACAGAGTTTTGAAGCCCAACAAACAGGAAGTTGCTGCTTGCTTTCAATAAAGTCACTAAGATTCATTTACTTCTCCTGCTTTGGCTAACGTGTTTGTTATTTTATAATCCTTGTTTAAGTCAAACCAGCCAAACCTCAAACGATTTAAAAGTCATGTCAAGAAAAAGCTTGCCTTCTCGTCTTTGAGGAAACGCAAGCTTTTTTTTCACCAGCCCAAACGGTTGAAGATTTACAGTCATGAGAACAACTTGTGTGTTTGTGTTCTGTTTTAATGTGGAGTCCTTTGCATTTCTGTAATACCTCAGAAATCACAGAAAAGTTTGTCTTCTTTAAGGAACCGTTTGAATTTTCTCTCAAGCCCAAATGGCTGAAGAGTCACGGTCATTTCAATCAATCGATCGATCAATCAATCAATCAATCAAACAGACTTTATTTATAGAGCACTTTTCATATGCAAAATGGTAACAAAAATGGAAACAAATGGACCACGTCACAGAGACTCAAGGTGATTTCTGGATCCTTTAGCTTTTGTCAGAACAGAAATCTGTCTGAAGCTTTGTCAGCTCGGAGTTCGTTCATCCTGTTTTCTTCCACGTTCGACACCCCAGCAGTCTCATTTCCTACTTTTTGTTTCCTTTATTATATAAACATTTCTCTCAGTGTTGCTGACACGGCAGGAGAAAGTTGTTTCTTTTCTTTAAACCCTCTTTTTGATCTCTCCTGCTGTCTGCAGGTGAAGTGGCGGTGAAGTGGTTCGAGGCTGCTCAGACCGGACTCCCCATGTGTGCTCTTGGAGCTGTGTTGGGTCCGCTTCGGCTCAATGCAAGGTACAATAACAAAGATGAATACACGCAAGTACTAAGGAGTGTGACTGGAAACACTAATTAACACACTAGTTATAGTTTGGAACTATTAATTTAACCTGCTGCAGGCCAGATCAGTCATCTTTCCTCTGTTACCTGTCCTCATCTTCCTCCTCTTTAACCTCCAGCCTGTTGTGAAAGCAGTGCGCTCGGCCTTATTGAGAAACTTTCAGCGTAGTGTTCGTTACAATGAACAAAGACCTACAAACTGTTTCCTCCTCAGTCAATCATTCATCCTTCCTCGTTCCGTGTTTTTGGAAGCAGACTGTGACACATTTACTCTAACCGTGCCTCATCATTGTTAAACACTGCTTCAGCTGTTCCCTCTTTTACCACTCCCCCCTCAGCCGTTTGCAGTCCCTCTTCACCTCTCTGGGACCCTGGGCCCTGCAGAACGGCCGGCGGTCCCGCTGCATCCTCAGCGTCTTCTACGAGCGGCGGTGGGAGCAGAGTCTGGTGGACCTGCGAGAGGAGCTCAACATAGAGCCTCCACCTCTCACACTTAGAGCTACGAATAACGGAGGCAGCTGATCCCACCAGCCCTGCACACAGAGACTATTAGAGGACAGGAACGGAAACAGGAGGACGCTGAAGGAAGTTTTTGAAGTTGGCAGGCCTTGGCTTGTCCCTTTACACAGATTTGTGTTTTTTTATGTTTGAGTGAATTTAAAACAAATCGTTTAAGGTGTTTTTGAACAGCTGTCCCTGTCCTTTGTTAATAATAACAATGATGTAAAAAAGTGTTTTTGAATTATAAACAAAATCTAAATTAAAAACTGAATATTTATATAATCCCGAACAGTAATTTAATTACGTTGTGAGTGTTTTTCTTTAGAAGTACCCAGAATAAACATGAGAGGAAACACACCGTGCACCTGGAGCTGTGTGTGTGTGTGTGTGCAGCTGTGCTTCGCCTTTATTTAACAAGGTTACCATGAATTTAACAGGAAGCTGTCAGCAGGTGTTGAAGTCATTGCGACAGAAATAACCTGTTCACTTTTTCAGTTTTCACTTCATGACAAACTGAAACGTCATAGTGACCACATCTTAAACTGTAGATTCAACATTTCATTTTTAAAAAGAGAATGAAATGTGAACTGTATGAGAACATTTTCACATTTTGAGAAACAGGAAGTACAGCTCATCTCCTCTTTGTTTTACTAATTGTACCTGTGGTGTTTGCTAAAAGAAGAAGTTTCTAAGTTCTGTTTCTTGCACTCGTACTCTGGATGCTTAAAGAGAAGGTACTGTGCTTTTTTTAAGTCCTTATAATGTCCCTCCAATGCCACCGCAGTATCTTTTATGTGATTTCAATGTGAGCTCAAAAAAAATCTGCTATCTCTTTAAGGCTGCCTGCTCCACAAACCACCTTCACTCTGATTGGCCAGCTGCCCTCTCAAAGGGAAAGCAGCTTTCAGCACACAGGCCAAGCACTCGGACCCAAGAGGCAGCTTCTGCTCTTACAATAAGAAGTCAATGCATAAGTGTTAACAACTGCAGTTCATCAAATGTCCACTAGAGGCTGTCTGAAGAAGCAACAGAAACCCCATACACACTCCTTAAAAAAGCAGATCTTTGCAGTAGAAATAAATAGAGAGGCTAAGGCCCGCCTCGTGTCTGTCCCTCATCCTCACTCAGGGAGCTTTTCCAATGACACGAAGATGAGCTTCAAAAGAAGGTGAGGTCATAGAGACGTCTGTTTATTTTGAGTCTATAATCATTCTGAGCCAACACAAACACAGTCTACCAAATACAGTTAAACACGTGGCGCAGAGGGGCTGCTGTGACCGTGAAATCATGAGACACACCTTTAACCTCTAATCTTCAGATCAACTGTTTCGGATCACATCCTGGACAGAGTGACGGAACTAAAGCTCATGTAGAGAAGTTACGATTGTTTTAGATGACTGTGGTGTTTCCAGTGTGAGCTCATTTGTCATACAAACTATTCCTTCAGGGAAATGTAGTTTTTGTTTATTACTTCCTGAATCTCAGAAATTCTGCAGATTCTTCCCTGTCAGCATAAAATCTTTATTTTCAAGGAAATGTTTCTGCGGTTTCCTTCTTTGACTGAAGAGTCTGCTTCGTTCAGCATGCTGACTGAGCTCTGTGGACGTGATGTGTCAGAGGAACACGGTGATCCAGGTCACTGAGACAGCTCCTCATGACCTGGATTGATCTTAACCTCATATTAAAACAAATACACGTCAAACAGTCTGTTTATGACTGGTTGTTGTCTAATTACAGCCAGCACCTGTAGCTGTCCATGGTCCTGGTAGTCCTGGATCAGTGTTTTTTCATCAGGACTTGGAGTTGATGACTCAGGATTAGGAAGTTTATGAAGCTTTACTGTGACTCTAATGCCCTCTAGTGGTGCATCGCCCTAACATCAGAGCAGTGAGGGGATCAGACCTGATCTGAGTTCAGCTGGATTTGGGCTCAGAAACACTTTAACCTGGATAATAAAATAAAGTGAGAGAGAGAGAGAGGAGGGGAACATATTTTTAGTTCTTTAGTAAAACAAACTTTACCGAAATCTGTCAAATTGAAAAGTTCAAAGACACAAAAATTTATTTTTCTTTTTAAGGAAACAATTCATGACTTCATCCTGTTAAAATCATCACAGAAAGAAAACGACAAAAATCCTCTCTGTAAATTTCTGGAGTTGTCTCTCCGCCACACAACATTTAAACCTTCGATACTGAACTAAATATCTTTTTATTTATTCTTAGGGAAGCTTCAAACAGATAAAACTGATCATATCGTACAAAATATTTTCCAAAACTTTTCTAAAAAACAATCATTGTCAGACAAAAATACTGTGGTAGCGCTACGGAGTGATAACATCTACAGATGGGTCTCCTACATCATCAGAACATGCATGCAACAATCAGGCTAACCGTCCCGCATACTGAGGAAAGTCCTCGGTGACTATGACCCCGGTCCTTCTGGCCCTCTTCAGCTGGCCTGTTTTTTATTTCATTTATGTATTTCTTATGAATCATCACTTCTTTCATGGTTGCAAAGATTGAGGCTCTTCAGTGTGGATTCTTCTTCTGCATATTTCACAGATTAAAGGTCAGTTTTTTTGGCACACACTCTGTCAGTGCAGGATGGTGATGCTGCGGTCAGTCACCGCACACGCCGGCAGCAGAGGTCCACTGAACGGATGAGTGAAGGTGTACAGAACAGCCAAAGAGTCCGGCTCGTAAAACAGCAGAGTCTGAGTCGGCCAGTCCAGCAGCAGGCCGATCCTCTGGGGTTTACACACCACCTGCAGAGTCACCTTCCTCCCTGCGTGGCAGAAGGAATAGTCTCCGTCGTAGTGGCACAGCACCCACGACTTACTGTTGTGACCCAGTCGCGCCTCTTTCCCAGAGCCTTTACGCTCCAAAGACGTGTAGCAGACTCCCACCTTAAAGGCGCCGCTCTGACCCACATCCACCACCCAGCTGTAGGTGCCCGAGGACATGGACAGAGACCCCAACGCGTTGGGCCAGCAGTCGAACCGTGCAGGGTCGTAAGGCGGGGACAGGCGAGGCTTTTTACGGAGGAAGGTCAAAGTGCAGAAATCTTCAGACAGCGAGAGGAGAGGGCTCACGGTGCGCTCATCAAACTTCAGGTAGGGGGATCCGTAAGCTGTGTAGGACAGAACACATGGGTCGAATGATAACGAATGATATGGAATGATACAGAATGATGCAGAATAATAAAGAATGATATGGGGAGGATTAGGGCCACTGAGAAAAAAAGGTCGAATATTTTTTTATTATTATTATTATTCTGAGATTAAAGGCAGGATTCTGACTTTAAACTCAGAATAATAATAATAAAGAAAATGTATTTTTTTTCCCCAAGCAGCCTTTATTCTCTCCCATAGAACGCAGCATCATCTCAGACTTTCTGGTTTTGTTTTTCTGGTTTAGTGTTTGGGTTTATGATGAGTACTGGTATTACAACCGTTTTTGACATTTTACCAAAAGTCCACAAAAGTCTGGCTTTTTGTGGCTGGAAACATCAATTGAAGGATACATCGATGTAGATGTGCTTTTCCCACACAAAGACATTTAAGCTAGAAAAGCGTTAGCCGACTTAAATAAAGAAATATTTTCTAGTTTTCCTGTTGCACTTCTCGCTCAAATTACTTTGACTCAAAGTGTCTGTGAGGTAGCTTGGATTTGAGTGGGTTTGGCGCCCCCTGCAGTAAGTCTTGTCTCATTTCTGATCTTGAGCTGTGTGTGTTGTAGCACTGCTTCTGATGACCTCAGTCCTGCTTTCTTTAACAGTCAAACACATCACTGGCTGTGAGTCTCACGGGCCACAGTTAAATACTATCACCTTGGTCCACAATAAAAACAGGAGTGCTGTGTGCGTAACAAACTTCTTAATGCTGCTCTGAGGAAAGAGGATCGCAAGGAGAGGAGGAGGATCAGAGGAGCAAGATGTAACTTTAACCCTAAAACCAGCAGGGTTATAAACGGAGTGAAGATCATAAAAACAGTCAGCAGCAGGCCTTAAAACAGACCATAATAATGAGTCACTTTTAAAACTGTAGGCATGTGATGAGCTGGGATTCAAATAGTTTCTGATGTGAATGTTCAGGATGGAATATTTAACAAATATGAAGAAAATCAATTTCACTTCCCAGTTTGGTATTTTCTGATTCACTATCTGACAAAAATAAGTCATGCGGTAAAGTCTACTTTCACTCTGATAATCGAATTATCTCAATAACCTGATCAGAGATTCATCCTGTTAAAGTTTAATCAGACAGAGAATTAAAGGGTCTGTGAGTCTGGTCTCTCTGACCCAATCAGGGTCTCAGCAGGTCTCAGTCTCACATGAGTCTGGTTCTTAGAGGGAGTTTGATCTCTCCTCTGTAACTCATTAAATGCTGTTAAGGTCTCCGCTCATTGTGGGTTAAGATGAGATCAGACTCCTGATCTTGTCTTGCTCCAAAGTTCACCTTAATTTAAATCACTGTTGATATAAATGAACCTTTAACAGTCAGAAACTCACCGTTTGGTCCCAGCATCACTGCACAGGCCCACAGGCCTCTGAGCAGCTTACTGTCACTGCAGGCCGGGTTCAGGTTGAGCTGGTCCGTGTCACAGGGCTCCCCAACCCCCTCCGCCTCCTCCACCCTGACCCAGAGAGAGAGAGAGAGAGACATGTTACCTTTTCAGGAAGTTTTGAGCAGGAAAATAAAAACATAAAAAGTGTGTCAGAGATTACCTTTCAGCGATCTCCTGCACACTCGTCTGAAATCAGAGACAGGAAGTCATTAGTTTTGTATTTCATTAATTTACAATCATTAACAGGAAGTCATTGGAGTGTAAAGCCCCTCGTCCCTCTCCTCCCCGTCTCTCACCGCCAGCTGTGTGTCTGGAGTGTGCGTCAGCGTGTGCACGAGCCTGGAGCGTGTTTGTGTCAGGCTGCAGAGAGCCTGGCTCCAGTGGGCTCTCTGCGTAAGGAGACACTGCTCCACCCGCTCCTCCTCTCTCTGCACCTCCTCCAGCAGACGCTGCTCCTCCTCCTCCAGGGCTTCACGGGCTGCGCTGACCTGAGCCAGGACCTGTTCCCTCGCCCTGCTGGCTGCTGACTACACACACACACACACACACACACACACAAACAGACGGACAGGCGGGATGAAGACAGGAGGAGAAATGACGTGGTTACAGAGCGAACCATTGTGTAGAATCAACACTTTAAAAATACAACTGCCAGCAGGTACAGTGAACACATCAGGCCAAGTCTCTGACTCCAAATAATCCACATAAATTAGATAAAGTTTAAAATCAGAAATGATTTAGTCTCATCTCTGTAAGACTTCTGCAAAAAAAACCTCTTAACAGAGTCAAAGATCAGTTCTGTAAACCTGAGACCAACGCCATCATTGAGTCCTGTGTTCACTCAGGTCATGATTACTTCACATGGCAAAAAATACACTCAAATACAACACAGCTGAGAGAGAGAGAGAGAGAGAGAGAGAGAGAGAGAGAGAGAGAGAGAGAGAGACTGACCCCTGCTGTCAGAAAACATAGAAATGAGGTGCAAGAACTGAAATCTGAGCAAGAGTTTGACTTGTTTTAATTAAAAAAATGTCTTATTAGACTTCATATGAGCCACATTCACCTCACAAGCCCAGAAACAAGTCTTAACTCAAGATTTTAAAAGATGAAAAAAGAAAAAAGAAAATAAATCTGCAAACGTGGTTAGAAAACATTGTACTTAATAATGTTTTCTTACAACATTGGCAGCTGTTTTCACTCTTCACAAGCAATTCAGGGTCATTTTTGTCTTTCTATTTCTCATAAAAAGACATTTTCCTGGACTTGTTGGGTAAACAGAGTTCATATGAAGTCTAACGAGACAAATTTTTATAGAAATAAGAAAAAAAACCCACTTGAATAAATAAGGTTTTTGATGTATGTAATGACCTGACAAGTTTCTGCACCAGTGTATATAATTTTCTGGACCAACATTTTCTTTTATCATTTTATCATTTAATGAACAGTTAATGTACTGCCTCTCAACTGATTGTTTTTAAAGAAGTTTTCATTTTATCATAAACCAGCATTTCCAACTAAATATTTCCAATTTCCAATCATAAAAAATAAAAGAGTATTTAAAAGTCAACAGAGGAGTTCCTAAAGTTTGGATCCTCAAACACTGATGGGGGGTCACAAGATATGAAACTGAACATTCGTTTACATTTTAAAAGTTTCTGACAGAATATTTTCCTAAATAAACATCATGAGGCAGGATGGTCACCCATTATTTTCAGATTTTCGAGTTTTGGAGTCACTGTTGGAGTCACAAACACATCATTTAAAGCTGGCTCTTCCTCCACAGCTTAAAAAAACACTCGCAGCTTCCTCTATGATTTGTTGTCATGATTTGACTTTTTTAGATTAATTAATTCAGGCTTCTGGTTTATATTTTTGTATTAAGAGACTGGAATGGTAATACTCAAGGTTTTGAGCTCCTGACTTCAGGTTCTTTAGACGCTGGACCAGTAAATCCACATACCAAAGACCCCAAACCAGATCGACCTTTAAAGACAGCCAAACAAAGATAAACAAAAGTTCACATTGCAAACAAACTTACATTTAAAGTTCAACTGTTTGTAAAGACGTACAGTAAAGTCATGAGGACAGAAACCTGCAGCGTTACTGAAGATACCAGCATTACGGACCGTCGCTCTGTCTCAGCTGGTAAAATAAAGTTTTTACTTTCTTTTTATTAGATTTCAGACTGAGACTGAAAGGAGAGCAAGGATGGATTCATTTTCTCATAACCAGCTGCTAACCACACGTCATCCCTGACCTGCTTTATAATAATGTCTGTTTTTGAGGCCGAGGTTGGTGGTTTTTACCTGCAAGTGTTTTAAAAATAAACCGTTTCCTCCTCATGTTTGAAAAATAATCTCCAAATAGGACAACAACATATGTTTTCTTGCAGTATGTAGACAGTAAACTCCTGGAATCAGTAAATGAAGCAGACACTCTGTTTCTGTAAATCTCATGTGAGGAAAGCAGATTTCTCAGGGCACGTTGGTCAAACTGTGACATTTCCTGTTGCTCATAAACTGACGAAAAGTTGACAGTTGGTTACAGAGATCGTTGATAAGACAACAACTTCCTAAAGCTCACCAGAAACAAACAAACAAACAAACAAACAGAGAACAACATTTAGAGAGTCATCAATGTGAAAAGATGTTTTCATATTTGAGATGATCCAGCCTGAGCCTAGCTTAGCTGAGTGTTTAACATGGCAGGGTGTGTGTGTGTGTGTGTGATCATTGGTGTGTAGTTGTGTGGGAGGAGATTGGACGCAGTTCTCACCTGAAGCTTTTGCTCTTTCGCTGTCAGCGTCTGGTCGATAAACTTCTCAATCCTCTGAGCCTGCAGCTGTATTTTCTCACACACATCCACCAGCTGATTCTAGTGAACACACACGCACACACACAGAGAGAGAGAGAGAGAGAACTGCGGTTTTAGAATAAAATCCTCACACTGCCTGAACATCATCAGCTTGAGACTCAACAAGAAATTCCTGTCTTTTCAAATAGCAGGCGGAGGAATCAGGGAGGAATAAGACATGCAAACTGAGGCACACCCAAACACTGAGCACACATACCCACACACACACACACACACACACACACACACAGTGTGCCCTGCAGTCTCAATCATGCATCTCACAGCTTCATGTCCTGGTTTCAGTTTGTGGAATATTTCACAAACGTTACACGTTAGTGTAAGTGAAACAGGTGTGGTGTTATCTATTCACAGCCCAAAGCTTCGTCTGAGATATGGCTGATAACTTACACACAGTTTTGAAGATAACTCATTTTCCAGGATGCCAGCTTCCTGTTAAATGTTGGAAAATTGTCCAAGTTGTTTTTTTATGACCATAAAGTCAATAAAAATACATCCACTGGATCAGAATGTGTTAGATGCCTTCCAACAGCACGGGGAGATGCTTTATGTTCAAATAATAAACATAATACACCTCAGAAACTTCAATCTTACCAAGTTTTTCTGTCTTACTTTAAGTTAAAAAAAACATTTAATAGATATTAAAGGGTTTTTCTTGTACTTTTTTTTAGCTTTTTTTTTAGCTGCCTGTAACGCTAAATCATGTTATAACATGTAACAAACAGAATAAAAACATCAAACTAATAACATATTTCGCTTTGCATTTTTATTTTAGTAAAAAAAAAGGGAAAAAAACTATTACTAGTATTAGACTTAGTATGAACCACATTCAAATAAGATGATGAAGGTGAAAATGATGTTTGATTACTTAAAAATCTATCCGTAGAGTAAGTAAAGGTTACTTGTTGGGTTTCTTCTATTAAAACATTCTATTTCATTTTTAACTCATTGGCATTTTTTAACCTTTACATGCAGTTCAGGTGTCATTTGGATGTTAAAAATCTTGAAATAAGTCAAGTTTCTGGACTTGTCAGTTTAAGACTTTAATAAAAAACTCAAACTCTTGTTTGGTTGAGTTTTAGTAGTTTATCTTGAATTTAATGTTTTGTTATGGCTGCTGTAACTGCTGTTTCTCATGTTTTGTTTACTCGCTCATGTGAGCTCCTGTTTAAGACACTGATCATATGACGGGTGAGCCGGGATGCATCATTCACATGTAAGTTCAGGAAAATTGTGTATTATGTATTTCTCAATTTAAACCTTGTTTTAACCTTTAAAAGGCACCACGTGACCACTCACCCGGACTGCTGTTACTCTGGTAACCAGAGGGGTCACCGTGTGTCCGTGGCAGGAGCCTACAATGGCGCAGTGGGAGCAAATCAGCTTCTGCTCGGTCCCACAGAACCAGTCCAGCTCGGCCTCGTGGTCCACACACAGCTCACATTCACCGGAGAAGATCCCGGACTCGGCGTCGGTGCTGGTGTTCACTCCCGGTGAGGTCGCTTCACCGCAGCCATCAAAGGAGCGCTTGTCCTCCGCCTGCTGCTGCTCCTTGAGCCCGTCGCCTAAAACGGTGAAAATGGGCTGCTGGAAATCCATGTCCTCGAGGTTCACGTCGTTAAAAGACTCGTTGTGGTCGAGGGGAGAAGTCGGGCATGTTAGCTCGCAGGTTATGAGCTCCTCGTTCATGGCACAGGCAGGTAACAGGTGCACCTGTACAGCGCAGTAATACAGGTGGAACAGGTGAGCGGAACACGGAAGTAACACGGACACCGGAGGTCAGAGCTGACAGAGAATAAAAGCTTTTTCTGGTTTTCACCTGTGTGTCGGTTTACGGGTGCCTGTAAAGTTACATCATGTTGTCACCAGCTGTAACAAACTAGTTTACAAAGAGCTTCAGTCTCAAATCATTGAGTGTATTTTACATCCTCTGGTTTTATATTTATTTTCCCATCTGACCCTGAAAACTTACACAAAAGGAGCCCAACCTTTAAAAAATGAACCTCTTCTCTTTTATCAGTCCTGTTAGAAAGACATTTAGGAATCAAGAAAGTATCAAAAACAACAAACAGACTCTTTTTCTCCCAGACCAGGAGCCCCAAACTTTTCAGGCCATGACCCCAAACCTCAGAAAGTCACAGGTTATTCTGAATTTTTTGTAATTCTAAATTCATATGCAGATTGTCTCTTGAACCTGCATGGTAGACATCTTAGTCCAAAATAAAACCATATTTTAAATCTCATTTGTATTATGACATTTTCATGGGATCATACCTTAAAGAGGGGGTATTGTATTTTGTCCCTCTGCTGCCACTGTAGTATTTTTACATGCTTTACAGCTCAATAAAATCTCTATTTTTCTCTCTCTGCTGTTTTAGTAACCTTTTAGTTCAGTCTCTGTCTGATACACTTTAATGTTTCAGCTGCTGTTTCTTTAAGGCTCCCTGCTCCAAACCCCCCCCTTCACTTTGATTGGTCAGTCCTCTAGAGGCCTGTCAGGGGCGGAGTGAAAAATATCCGCTGTCTACAGCAGGAGTAAACCCAGGAAGACACCAGCCAATCCTAGCGTTTGGCAGCCAATTTGTTAGACCAACCAAATACCATCCTGTCGATCAGCCTGCCTCCTGTACATACATTTCGTTGGCGTACACTAGCCTCGATTCAATGCACATAACCAAGAGGGATCCAAGTACACTGGAAATGGCAGAAAAACTATCTATACCCTGCAAACAAAAACGATGTGATGAGGACACACTGTTTTGAGTCTGCGGTTT
The DNA here is from genome assembly GCA_030710495.1 of Labroides dimidiatus. NCBI lineage: Eukaryota > Metazoa > Chordata > Actinopteri > Labriformes > Labridae > Labroides > Labroides dimidiatus. The sequence goes on along the minus strand of CM061157.1, from coordinate 25,281,786 downwards.
TAAATCAGTCACCATCATATGGTTGGGAATCAGTGGCGCTCGTGCATGTGAGTGGGGGCATCTTTTTGGAGGAGCTCTAAGTGTTGGAGGGTGGGTGCTTAACAGTCTTGAGGAGATGCTACATTCAAATTCATGCTAGTTTTCAGTGACTACCAACCATGAGTAAAACTAAACAGAAGTTTTAAATTAAATGATATATGACAGATTGTTTTCTAAACACTGGAGGTCAACAAGACGTCACCTTTGAATAAAAAAATATTTTAATAAAACCTGGTTCAATTAAAGGAGAAAGTGTGTAATACATTTTATGTATACTACAGTCATAGTTCTGTAAATCTCACAGTGCTGCCCCAGCCTCACAGTCTCTGTAATATGAGTCCTGACCTCTAGAGGGACCTCTCTCCCTTACAAACTGAACTTAAAATGTGAACCATTAACACTATTTGAAAAAATCATGATATTAAAATGTGATAAAGGAGACCATAAACTGTTCAGCAGATGAAATCCTCTATTAGGCAAGAACAGGAATGAGTGACTATGGATGCACACACACACACATATATATATATATATATATATATATATATATATATATATATATATATATATATATATATATATATATATATGTGTGTGTGTGTGTGTGTGTGTGTGTGTGTGTGTGTGTGTGTGTGTGTGTGTGTGATATGTAATGTATCCATAATGTGGATGCACTGACAAACTGTCAAAAAGGCAATTCTTTTTGAAGTGAGTTGTAACCCATGCAGTGATCTCCACTACAGAGTCATGTCTGTTTTTAATGCAGTGTTCTACAGAGTCATGTCTGTTTTTATTAATGCAGAAACTGGGCTGGGCAGTAGATTGAGACAGAAAGTTCATGTGAAGAAAAGGATGAAGGTGAACCTTAAGAAAATGGCACCAAAGTTGTATTTCAGTTATGTACTTTCCTGTACTCAGTGCTGAAATAGATCACGAGGGGATCTACTTTAAAGTTATCAGTTAATTTCTATCGTTGTGATTTAAATTTAATTATTTCTTCAGTTAATTTTTTTTATTATGTAAAACACATCCATGAATAAAAATGTAAATAAAATAGTGTTTTTAAATAATCAAATTATGTATTTTTTGACTCACATTCACACACCCATCAAACATTTCGCGCGAAAATGGCTGGAAATGGTCACGAGAGTGTGATGACGCTATAACTGAAAAGGTGGAAAATACTCTTTTTTTATTGGACGGTTTTACGGAAAGACTGGCGTTAAAAACATAACGTTTCATTTGATTGGTCAGTGTGATTAGTGACTTGTCCCAGCCCACCCCGCCCCCATCAACACGGTCGGTCTTCCTGCGCCAGCCGCGGTGTGTCACCCGAGGCTGGGCTGCTGCTGCCAGAGAGACCCGGAGCCAGGGCAAACCTCAACCAGTCGACCCAAACTGGCATCGCCGCGGGGCTGAGGGGCTGCCCCTGCGATTTTTAACACTGAACACCGTTAAGGTTGGATCCTACGCCTCTATCTGTCATCACTGCCCGTCCTCCTGATGTCGGATTTCAAGCTCGGGATCGTTCGGCTCGGCCGTGTGGCCGGGAAGGTGAGCAGGATCCCAGGGCTGCCATGTGCGGCCGGGAAGGGCCCGGGGGACCGAAAAAAACGATGGAAAATTCTGTTTCACGATGATGATTCGGTGCTAGACAACTCTCGAAATCGGTATCAAGCAGTTGTCCATGTCTATGTCGGCAAGACTCTGGTATTTTAGCTGCTTTGAGCAGATTACAGACGCCGGCCGTGTCGAGCTGGTTTTCTGCTCCTCCGCTGCTTCACTTGCTATGAAGCTAAAGCTAACTAGCTTATAGTCGGTTGCGTTAGTCCTGGGTTCACGTCAACGGTGAAATACGGGCACATAAAAGATAAACACAGGTGTCCCTCTGTGCTGCAGGTGTCTGTTCGCGAATAAGTAGAGAAGACGGTCCGTGTTCTTGCACAGGGCCGGTGTAAACACACTAACGGTCGGTGGTTTGGCTAGCAGTGCCACGCTAGCTGTGTTATGTGGATTACAGGCGGTGTGTCTGATGAGGAAGCCATCGCCATGCTCCATCAACTGAGTCTTTGTGCAACGTGACAAAGCACCGGCAGCACAGCCCACTGCTCAAACCCTGAGGCCGATAACCTGTGACATGTTCAGCCTCAGTACTTTATCTCATCCTACATGTGATGAGAAGTTGCTAAATGTTGGTCTTGTAATGGCTTCTGGCTGCTCTCCTCACGCCACACTCACTCGAGATAGACGCGTTTCGATTGAGCTGTGACCAATCAGCTGCACACCTGCTGTGTGACAGATCAGTCAGACATCTGTTTCCATACAGTCAGATTTGTTAATATCCACACTATGGCGTGACAGTCCAGACAAAGTGTCCCCCTGCATGTTTGAACCTTCTGGTGTGGAGGTAAATCCGTGTTGTAGCGTGGGGCTACCCTGTCACCACCTGGTCACGTGCATGTGCAAGTCCTGTCTACCTACACGGAGAGCAGGTAGCGCTAACAAGTTTGTGCTCTTTTGGTTCAACCAGTCAAACCAACTGTATTTAAAGGGTTGTGAAGTAATTTTTTGTTGACATTTTTTTGTTTTTATCTATGATGCCTAAAAGACTTTGACATTAAAGGTCCTATAAGGACTTTCTAAGCCACCTTGAAATAGTCTCACTTTTATAAATTTGCCTGTTCATAACCCACAATTTAAAATGAGATCATCAGTGCCAAAATGTGTTATTTCTGTGGTTTCTCAGTATCTGTGGGTTGGGTTGGATTTTCCCGTTAAACAAGATTCCATTTGGATCAAAAGTCCCTCTGATGGCTCGACGCCGGGCAGCAAGTCATGGGAAGATGTGTCCTTTTTCTCTGCTGAAAAGCTTCTGTGATTGATTTAGTAGTGATGGTGGACATTGGAGCTGAACTGTCAGACCAAAAAAAGGACAGAAGAGAAGAAGAAAGCTAAACGAGAGAGTGACAGAACACGGGTTAATCTGTTTGTGATAATGTTCATTCCAACCCACATGCAGCAGTTATTCTGCAGTGATCTGATCAAACTTGAGTCTGTCAATAAAATGAAGAGTGAGGTTATGTTAGCTCTGCTTGGTGAGGTTGGAGTTGGTAGACGAGCTCTGGTAGGACATAACCAGGATTCACTAACGTTACAGACACGTCTCAGAGCACCGGGCTGTGAGGAACACTAAACAGTCTGCTCACCTTCAGGACACTACACTACAAACTGTCTTTACAAACTTTGATTCGTGTCACCTTTAAACTACAGATAAATACATAACCTTGTCACTTTGCATCCAGGGGAAAGTTGTCTTGAACAAAGAAAAGTAGAGTTAAAAAGAAGATCTGCTCTCCAAAACAAATGCATGCCTTGGCACAACAGTGGGTGAAAGTGCACATGGGAAACATCTTTGTCCAAAAACCAAAACTGTCCGCTGCAGCAAGCATAAACTGAAATGTGTGCGTGTATCCACCTGTTTTTTTCTGGTGCCAATGGGTGTTGACTTCCGCCGGCGATTATCAACTTCCAGTTGCCGCCACTGGCAAGCTAGCTCAAAACAACTCGCGTGAAATCATTAATGCTAAACAGGACTCAGTGTAAACTTTTTTTGAAAACATCCGCACTATGACTCCACCTCTGAATTTTGTTAATTTTTTCGCTTTCTTGCTTTTAAAAGCCAGTTATTAGAGTGAGTATGACGGCTAGACTAACAACATCAATTTTGTGGTCTCCATGGTGATGTAAACAGAACGTTGCGTGTAGATTCACTGCTTAGTGAACGCAAAGCTATGAAAAATTGTTTTACCTTCAATATGTTGATTGGTTGTTGGCTCCATATCGACTTTGAGGTTCCTTCTGTAGATTTCCATAAATGTTGACATCTTTTTAAAGCCAAAGATCTGAAACCAAAGCTGCTCTGTAGGACTTCTTCCTGTAAGTTAGTTTTAAATGTCTCTTCCTCTCCTTCCAGACGAAGTACACTCTGATTGATGAGCAGGACATACCACTGGTGGAGAACTATGCGTTCGAGGTAAATAAAGTGATCTGTGTTTTGTCAAGTTTTGTTGTAAGTCTCTCTCTGATCCATCCAGGAATAAACCATCTGGTTATTCATTTCCAGGCACGCATGGAGGTAGACGCAGATGGAAATGGAGCAAAGATCTTTGCCTATGCTTTTGACATCGGAAAAGGTCGCTGGGCAGGACGGCCTTTGCATGAGCTTCTCTGGTAAGTATCTTACAAGTAATCGAGCTCCGATTTAACCGATTAGTAATTTACACAAGAAACCAGTTAGAAGTCTGATCCACACGTTCACATTCAGTGATTCACACATGTTTTCTGACCTGTTTTCACATCTTTCTGAGCTTGAAATCAGTCAGGGTTAAGATCATCCAGTTTCATGGATCCTATAACACAACTTCAGTGTCATTTAAAGCTCATCATGTCGAACAGAAATGCATCAAATGTCTAGTTTTTGAATACAGCCGACGTCCCAGTCAGCAGGTGATAGTTTACGGTGAGAAGAATCACCGCTGGGTTTCTCTTGAGGTTGGCTGAATGTGTGAAGAGGTCTGAACTCTGTTTATCAAAGCAAAAGATGTGGAGGTAGAAAAAAAGTCTGTGTCAAAAAAAAAAAAATGATGTGAGCTGTGGATCGAATGAAACCAAATCAGCTTCCTCCAGCTTCCCCCAGCTGTCTGATCAGACCAGCTCAGTCAGATTAAAGATGTAGGGGCTGCTTCACTCAGTCTGTCCACCCGACTTACAGACCAGTCTGCAGATTTATTAGTGATTTGGACCATCCATAGATATACTCTTAGCATACAAAGCTTCCAGTGTGTTCTAAGGTTGAAACTGTTTTGCAGAACTCGGTGCTTGTAAACTCAGAGATGTGATAAATGCATCATGCCTTAAAGATCTTTATTTGTTCACATTGATGGAGTGAAAAAGCTGCTTTAGGACCAAGTAGTGAAAAACAGAGTGCTTTGAAAGAAGCAGTCGCTCTCTGTATCTTGGTGGAACTGAAATGAATTATCGTTATTTTGGGATTTGTCAAAGACTTATGATCTGGATTCTTGTCTCAGGGAGAAGCACAGAGGAGGCATCGCCCCCAGTTTTCAGGTCATCCATATAAACTCTGTGACCGTTGACAACCGGCTAGACAACCTGCGACTGGTGCCTGTGGGCTGGAGCCCCAAACCAGAGGAGATCTCAAGCAAGCAGAGGTAAGACTGCTCCATCCATCCACCCATTAATCCATCCATTTCATCCAATCCATCCAATCCTCCCATCCACCCATTAATCAATCCATCCACTCATCTATTCCATCCCATCCATCCTATCCATCCTATCCATCCATCCATCCTTCCATCCATTCTCCATCGAATCAATCCATCCATCCAGCCAATCCACCCAATCCATCCATCCATCCATCCATTTCATCCAATCCATCCAATCCTCCCATCCACCCATTAATCAATCCATCCACTCATCTATTCCATCCCATCCATCCAATCCATCCACCCATCCTTCCATCCATTCTCCATCGAATCAATCCATCCATCCATCTATCCATCCTATCCACCCAATCCATCCATCCATCCATCCATCCATCCATCCATTCTCCATTGAATCAATCCATCCACCCAATCCATCCATCCATCCATCCATAAATTTGTTCCTGTGAGCTGCAGAGCGTCTGATCAGCTGTTGAAACCATCATCATCTGCTGTGATCTGTGAATGTTCTCCTTCCTTTAATGTGTCGGCCTCTTGGTTCATACAGAACAGATCGGTCTTGTTCTCGCTTGTCATGCTTCTTATATCTCTCCTGTTCTGTGCTCCTGCTCCAGAGAACAGTCACTTTACTGGCTGGCCATCCAGCAGGTCCCTGCAGACCCCGTAGAGGAGCAGTACCTGGAGCTGAGCCGCACGCGCTACTACAACGCTAACGGGGAGCTGGTGGAGGAAGAGGAGTGCTCCTGCACCTATTACGAGTGTCATTATCCCCCTTGTTCACTCATCGAAAGGAGGGTAGGAACTGTAATCAAGTTAGATTTTTATTTTTTAATTGGTGCTCAAAGAAAGGATTTCTGTGTAAAGAGCCTGCCATGAACTTTTTTTTGTGTGTGCTTTTTTTTGCAGCTCCGGGAGTTCAATATCTGCGGCCGCTGTCAGGTGGCGCGTTACTGCGGCTCCCAGTGCCAGCAGAGGGACTGGCCCGCCCACAAGAAGCAATGTCGCGAGCGTAAGCGGGTGCTGGCTCTGGAGTCGGAGCCCGAACGATGATCTGCCCTCATCCTCGCCCAGGGGAGAGGGGGGAGACGGAGAGGGGGAGCAGGATTAGACTTGTGGGGAGGGGAGCGGGGATGAAGTGCAAATCTTTGGAAATGCTGAGAAGAGACTAATGACTGAGGACAATGTTGGTGGCTTGATGGACTACGGTGATAAATAGATGCAGGATGAGGAATGAAAGGACATCTTCCCTGGTTTCTCCATAGCTTGCTTTTCATGTGGACGACGCCGAAAGTTTTGTTTTTGTTTCTTTTTCTCGAGGAGGGAGACCCTCGACTACTTGCTGCTATGGTTTTGTAGGTGAGGGAGAAAAAGTCGTCTTGTCGATGAACTGGACAAGCCTCTTCGGACCACAACACAGACAGTCGTCGTCATCCACTTTCGTTCCTCCACCCGGCCGCTGGGTGCGGTGACGTCTGTGCAAAGGGGGGTGGGGGGGGAGACCCCGGGGCTGCAGTACCCGTCGTTCAGCTGGTACAAAGGGACATGGACCTTTCACTGTATCGCTCCTTTTCTGACCTCTCTGCTGCACACGGCTGCTGTCTTCATGGTCATCGACCCCTACGCCGACTCCTTCGCCAACTCCACGCCTGTTTGTCTGTCAGTCTTACTCCCTCTAACCTGACCCCACACCTCCAACCACAGCACGTCAGAATTCACTAATCCTGTCACACTACCAGTATTGTATGTGTGTGTGCGTGTGTGTGTTGCCATGATGTACTGAAGGACATGAGCGTGGGTCGTTTCCGGTGGTTTCTGTTCTTAAAGGGGCCATACGTCAGCGTTTTAAAGTTCATATTTAATCTGAAGAGAATGGTTTAAAATATTTTCATGTCTAATAATAAAGTAGCTGCCAAATAAAGGCTGTACTTTCTTTTCTGGAAGTCTGGTTGACACATTGGAAATAATTTGATTGATCAGATTATTTGGGTTTAACTGGAGGCTGAAAAACAAACAGAGGATCAAACTGAGCGGTGAGCGGTGTGTGGAAGCTGTTCCTGGTGTTATTGGTACTGAAATGTTCAAACTTCTAATGACGGTCAAAGTGATTATTTCTACTGTATCTTCCATCCCTCCTGTCAGTCTCATTGCTGATGTTTGACACACACCCATCTTCATCTGTATTTGCACCTGTGGGGTATCTGTGTGTATGTGTGTGTATGCTGGGGCAGGTTGTGCTCGTTTCTCTGTGTAAGGGTTTATTTTTTTATTCTGCAGAGAATCCGTCAGTGGAGCTTTATTTATTTCAAATGTTTGATTGTGTAACGTGTTTGTTTGTTTTCGTCCTGGTGATGTTTGAAGGCGAGCGTCATGGAAAGTTGGACATGTTTCTGTCTCATCTTTGAGGGCAGAGGAGGAGTGACGTCCTCCACCTCAAAAACCCTTTATTACCCTGATTTCTTTTCTTCCTTTGTCCTGAACGAACGTGTCGCCCTTCCGGATTGTTCCATGAGATCCCCCACTCGTCATCTTTGTCACTTAAACAGAATCTTCCATGTGAGAGATGTTTGGGAGTGTAAAACTTGAATCCCTTCCTGTACACCTTTTTATTTGTGATTCTTTTCAGAGTGGTTTTTACGAACGGAACCACTTTCCCCTAAAATCACCTGCCTTCCTCGTATTACCTGCAGCACACACACCTGCTTGACGTGTCCTCTGGTGTCTTAGGTGAGGTGATCAGACACTTAGTAAGCATGTGATTCATGCGACTTGATTGTTCATTTTGTATGTGTGTGTGTGTGTGTGAACGGGTTTTCAACTCTGCACTAAAGTTTTGGCTCCCTGTGTTGGCGTATTTGTCATAGATGGGCGGAAGGGCGGGGGGTGATTTACAGTTTGGGGTGTACAGAAAATGTCTGAAATCTTTGTTTTGTAAGAATATAAACATTAATCACATTAGAAATAAAGAGCTACAATATGTGAATGGAAGAACAGTTGGGGATAACTGACAGTTATTTTTCCTATGTTAAATGATAATAAATAAAATCAACCTCATTTGTCGAGTGACGGTGAAACGTGTTGCTGGGCTCATGTTTTGTGGGAGAAACTTGATAAAATACAGAATCATGTTTGATTAGAAGGAAGGCAGAGCTTTACCTTTGAAAGGTGCTTCAAATATTAAGGGTGTGGATAAAATGTGTGAGTCAGGGTCGGGACTCCTAAAGGTAATGATGATCGGTAGATGTTGGAGGTAAAGGTGTTGAACTACAGGTAGGGCTGGGAGATATATTGATTAAACCAGATTATTTTTCCCAGAAGATTTAAAAAATTATATATCCAGATTTTTTTTGATTGTAGTTTTTTCAAACATTGCAACAACTTACAGTTTTCATGATGGTAGGCCCTGTCGGGTTTTGCACAAAGACTTTTAAAGCCTTGTAAAGATTAAATATTAATCAGAGAGTTTCATGTTAATACACTGAAAATACTCAGCCTTGAGTGTTTATATCAAACCTGTCTACGTTTGAATTACATTATCACACTTTAACTCTAAGAGGGAAATTCTGTTTGATTTGGGAAAATATTTTGACAACATAGAGGCAAAATTTGATTCATGTAATTTGTGTATCACTGGGAGTGGTTTTTTTTTTTTTTTAAGAGGGAAAAAAAACAATTAAAATCGTAAATCAAGTGTTGTAGGGAAAAATCTGGGATTTTATTTTTAGGCCATATCGCCCAGCCTTAACCACAGGTGGAGGGGGGCCTGACAGAGGACTAAATAAACTCTGATCTGTAGGTTTGTCAGCAGAAACAGGAGAGCGAAGATGGGTTTATTCCTCCATCGACTTTCTCTCTTCTCTCTGGGAGAGCAAGGATGGAATTTGGGAATGAGGGTCAGGATGAGTCCGTGGATCTGGATGAGGAGAGATATCAAAAGCAGGGGACCAAAATGATAGACATCTCCCTACAGGCCTCCTTCTTTTCTCCTCGTCTTCTTCTCTTGGAGGCGTCCTGCAGACAGCTTCCTCCTCTTTAACTTTTAAACTCCAGATACACGGTTCAGTAAGTAGGGTAGCGTATAGTGAGCTGGTGGATATGCAAAATAAAAACCTGAGAGGAGGAGACGAGTGATGAGATCCACTTAAAACCCGACCACTAACCACCTGACCACCACACAGTGAAGCTGACAGCAGGTATTGATCTAAAGATGAGCTAAAGATGATCTGATTGGTTCAAAATATCAGGTGAAAATATGAGTTTAACTTTGATGGCACCGTATTCTTATCAATCAATCTTCGATCATGAATTTTCCTTCGAGTATTACCAAAGTACATTTTATTCTATTATGTATCAGGTTTTTAGACCTGCTTATGTTGTTTTAATAACAGAGAGCCAACATCAAGATGAGATGGGGAGTCTGATCTCATTCTAACCCACCATGAGAACAGACCTTCAGAGCATTCAGTCAGTTACAGTAAAAAAAAAAAACAACTGGATTTTTATATTCAGGTGATTGTGTAACATTAACTTCAACACACTGAAAAATATTTTTCTCAAGTCTGTTCCATTAAATACTTCACACTAAACCTTTACTTTATGACTTTATGTGTGGTCCAAATGAAATGTTAATGTAAATGTTTTGGTGCCTTAACTTCTCCTCATGGATGGATTTGATGTGTGGGATCTGATTGTTTTTGTCACCTTCTCTCTTCAGATTTTACAACTTTCAAGTGCGTAATGTCTTCCTGCCCAGGGTTCACAGATCCCCGTCAAATAAATAAATAAATAAAAGCACAGCCAGGTGCTTGGAGAGAAGTTGTTTAAAGATAACTAGCTGGGTTGAACTGCTAACAGACTACTTGTGAACAGGTTTTGACTGATCTCTTTCTTCTCTTCCTCGTGCGTCTCCAGAAACAGCAGCTCTGCTGCAGCTGCAGCGACTTAAGCCTCTCTTCTCTCTGTTGATTCTTTAATCTCCTCAACAGTCGAGGGTTTTTCTCCAACTGCATCTTTTTCTATCCTCTCACTTATCTCCAGAGGGAAACAGGACCCTGAAGCCAGCATAGGGTCAAAGGTTGACCCCGGGTTTCATGTCAGAGGTCTGTAAGCTGGGCTGCTGAGGCTCCTGTGAAGACTCAGTCTGTGCGCACACGTCCTTGATTTTTATCTTGTAACAGCCCTAACCTTAGTGAGGCTTTAACATTTTAATCAAGATTAAAAAGATAATGCTGTTAAATTTTTCTCTGAGTGGGAGAAGGAATTTCAGATACGTCTCATGCTTTTTGATGATTTGATGATTAAAAGGAAACATACATTTTCACAATCCAAACTTTTCTTGGAGAGATGTTTCTGCATTTACTTTCTTTTTTCAGATTGTTTCCAAAAATCCTCTTCATTTATTTTTTTTTTCCTAAACCGTATTTTGTTGTATTTTGCGTCACATACTCAATTTAAAGAGGAAAAGCTGCAGTACCACCTCCACAACGTCGGGTGTCGCTAGTGATCTGTACAACTGGCTGCCCAGCTCAGTTATACATATATATTTTAAATCAAGCTTTATAAATAAATTGTCAACACGTTTCAAAATATTCTTGATGAACACTAATATTATTTTAATAAATAAAGGTCAACTGAAGCAAAATAGAAAAATAGAAAACAAAGGAACGCCATAAAGTAAAAATGTAATTATCAATTCAGTTTTTCGCAGAAAAAGTTGGTTTTTGGCGTTTCCAAAATGTAATGTGGAAACGTTGTCATATTTTTTTTATTTATTTTTATTTTATTTAAATCTACTGGATGACATGTAGGTTACGTTTACTCACCGTTTGGGTCTTTGTGGTCCCGCTGCTGCGATACGTCAGCGCATGCGCCATATTGGTAGCGTTTCCTGGCAAGTTCGCCGTGTCAACAGATGTGTTAGAGACAGACGTAGTTTTCTGATTGAAAATCACTGACTTTAAGATTTATCTAATTTAAATGAAATAATTTTACATCCAGTGATTAAAATCTATCAAATACTTAAAATTACTATTATTAAAACAATATTTTCTTACCAAATCGGGAAGATACCCGCTTCTGATAGTACATTTGATTCCTTTTTTTTTCTTCAGTGAATGATTTATCTGCTGTTCATTTCCATAATCATGTCCTCAAGATGCATTTGCATGCACTGAGGAGAATTTTTCATATTCATTTATTATAATTATTAAACTGTTTATTCAAATTGAGAAAATAAATGACTAATTTTGTTTACACTTTGGGACAAACTGTGCAGCATTGAGGAACTGCCACTGATTTTGCGATGTACATGTCTTACTAACAATGTAAGTCTGTGTCCTTATCAACCTCCTATTCACCTTTGTAACATGGCATGTTGATTCAGACATGATCCGGGAGGAACAGCTCTGATTGCTTAGCTTTTACTGATCTGGAAGCTTTGCTGCTTTTTGAAACACTGGGAAACATTTCTTTTGTTTACGTCTTAAACGTTTGATACCACAAAGTAAAGAAATGTTTCTGTCAATCAGATCCCCTTCTTAAACCATTTCATGTTAGTTTCTTGAGCAGATGATTTACCTCTCGTAATTAAAAATGACTCCCAAGAGTAAGTTGAGATGAAGAGCTCATTCAGTGGAGCAGAGTGTCCCTCATACAATAAAACACATCAGGACAACTATATTGAAAATACAATTTATTACACTGAGTAATAAATACATACAAAGATGCAAGTAACAGCATTTTCCTTTTTTTTAATACCAAAACCAGCCTCAACACGAATGAACCAACGCATTTGGCACGTCTCTGTCCCTCCATCACGTGTGTTATAAGGGTCTGAAAATCAGACCAAATACTATCAAAAAGAAGAAGAGCTCTTCTCCGTCTAGCCCTGTACAAACCATGCACTGTCTACATTTAACCCCCGGTCCCTTCGCATGCACAAATCAACGTTTTAAATATGAAGTCAAAACTTAAGATCCTGAAAGTCGGGCGTAGAAACACATGACCATCCTCTGGTTTGATTTCAGTGACCCACACATGATTGAAATGATCCCCAGGAGTCATGAATTGTGTTATTGTTACTGTTTTCACTCTAGGAGCTTTCTTTTCTGTCCTTTCTTCATTTTTACTTCCTCTTTTTCAGAGGAAATGCCATGCAAGTTTCTTTTTTTTTTCATGAGACACACGCCGTTAGTTCTTCTTGCAGGGGGAGGAACAGGTTTGTTAGCTAGGACCGTGCGTTTCTCTCCGTCTCTGCCAGGCACTCACGCACCAGCCCTCTGGCGTGGATTATTCCTTTAAAGAAACAGAAAGTTAGCTCCACAAATACCAGCATGCTGCACAGTTTGAGATCCATGCTAACTGCTCTCCGTACACACTCACCTCTTTTCAGTCTCTCCATTGCACTCTTGCTTCCGGCGTATGTAGGCCTGATCTCCTTGCCGAGCTCTTCGATGATAGCCAGCAGCTCTGCATATTTGTTCTGAGGCACTTGGCTGCCAGAGGAGCCCTGAGGTCAGAGTAAATACAGAAGGATGAGCAAAACTCAACACGCTTCACTTTTCAGGGAGGAGCATTTGAAAATCACTCTGAATCCAGACAACGAAGCACCACAAACCTGTCAGAACTTCAAATACAAGCTCCTTCATTCATGCCTTTAATTCACATCTCTACTGAGATTCATTTCAATGAGTGATATGCAGCAGTGCGGTTTCACCTGTGAGAATCCCAGGGAAGGAGGCCCGTAGTCACTCAGTAGAGGCCTGTAGGACTGCAACGTGGCCAGGTTAGCTGCTGAGGGGGACTGGAGGTTTCCAACTGAGGAGAAAACAGGCTGAGCTCAGTTAACTCATTACACTGAACAAAAATATAAACACAAGACTTTTCTTTAGGTTTCCATTCTTCATGAGCTGAACTCAAGGATCCAAGACTTTTTTTATGTGCACTTAAGGCCAGGTTCTCTTTAATAATACCTGGTTCCAGAGTGCCTTAAAGTTCCTTAAAGAGACAGTAGCTGAAGTTATAAAAATAGATAGCTGAAAGAATTCCGAAAACAGTATGTTTTTAAAAATGAGCATAATACTCTTTAACTGTCACTTCTACTTGACAGCTTTTTCAAAACCTCATACAAGAACTCAGCGAGACAATGCCATGAGACACGCTCAATCTGTGACATCACAAGTTGGTAAATTTTGTTGTTTTAAAATTGAGAAACATATCACTGTAGCATTGAGACTGTGGAGGAGGCTTTTAGAAAGCCAGGTTTGAAGTTCCTTAAAGAGACAGAAGCTGAAATTAAGCATTTTAGAAAAATAGCCTGAATATATTTTTTTCTTTTTTTGCGGCAAATATATGAAAAAAAAGACGAGCTGTGTTTTTTAAGTAGCTACGGTGCTTTCAGAGAGCTAATATAAAGCCTGAAAAACAAGAAAATTAATTAATACGTTTTTTCTGTAAAGTCTAACATCTGGCTTTTTGTTCGGTCAAAAGACTTCAAACTCTTAAAAAACCGGATGTTTGGTCCTCCTCCCTGACTGCATGAACACCTGGTCCTAACAGTGAAATAACTTTAATCCGCCATTAAAGTCATTAACTTAAAATTAAAACCGATGCTGTAATCATCCCTGAATCTTGCCGAAATGATCGGAGGCTCGGTGGGGTTTCGTCCTCCACCCTCGCCGCTCCCCTGCCGCTTTGTTCGGGTGCAGTTTTCAGGCTCGGTCGCGAGATGTCCTCGAAGAGTCATAAAAAAATTCAGAGGCAGATCAATCAGCAGCTCCGACCGAGGAGCATCATGGAGGAAACGGAACAAGGCTGGCTCAAGAAGACACAAGTGATACATTTTTGTCACCGTGTAACGGCTCCCACCAAGCGGGACCTGGACCCGGGACGACGGAGAACGACATCTAGGAATCGTCGCCTTCTCGGTCCACATCCTAACCGAGTTTCTCCGTGGCCTGAATTCACGGATGGCGCTCTTTTACATTAGTAATAATGGCGGATATGAATTAGCCTAGCTCCCAGGATCTGACCCTATATATATAACTGGACAAAAACTACAGACACGGTCTTTCTCCAGGTATTCTCCGAGACCCCGAATTTAACACTCGATTTAACGGACGCATACTTTGATTTCACCCCGGTTTTTCTCCTTACCCTGGTTCCCTGAAGTTCCCGGAATGTGCTGATGGACATTGGGTTTATAAGACATTCCCAAAGACATTGTAAATTAAAGAAATAAAAATGACCCGAAATTCAGTGAAGCGTCTGTCTCTCACTTTTTGTTTACAACAGCGGCACCGGCAAATATGGCCGTCACTTTATATTGACACCCACTATGCTTTCTAACACGGCTCCTCTCCATTGCGGCTCATCAGGACGAGCAAAAACGGTTAAAAACCCGATTTCCACCATTAAGAGACGGAATTCACACGCGCTTTTTCACACATTATCTACGATTTTAAGCATCTTTTCTCCAACTGAACACTTTGAAGTGGACTTTAAAAACACTTAGATACTATCTTTATTTAAGAAAGTGTTTGAACATGTGGGCTGATGATACTTTTTACACCACATTTAATTCAACTTTCAGCACTTTACAGGCAAAACTGACCTTTTACTAGCGAGACGTTTTTTTTCTTTTGTTAACAAAATTTTCACTTTTTGGAAAGATTTTTTTTTTTCACACATTGTTAATTTTGACGAAATAATAGTTTGTTACCTGTCTTTGTCTGTGTAGGACCATCCATTGTGAGCTTTTCCATTTAAAACTAAAAATGGAGAGAAAGTGGTCCAGCTGGTTTTGGAGCGTCTTCTATTCAAACTGTGAAAAACAGAGTCATTAGAGCCTTAATGTGAGACCCATCCTGGACAACACACCAGGTTTGGTGCAGTCCTGGCCCCCAGTGTCATGACCTGCAGGACCCCTGTGAGGCTGGGGGGGTGGATGCCACAAAGGAGCAGATAATAGTGTGTGTGAAGAGGGTTCAGCCTGCTTTAACACTTTTATATGTGGGGGGAAAAAAAAACAAGAAAAATGCACATTTTGTGATTTTCTTGAGATGAATTTTAAAATTAAAACCCACAGGACACAAAGTGGGAAGTTGAAATATGAAAAAAAAAAAATACATAAATATACATTTAAAGCAGCTTCTGAGGTACAAACACAATTTCAGTATTAAAATTAAATTTTAAAAAGCTTTTTTTAACTACCTAGAATTAAATTTTATAAGCCATTATTGCTGTTATGTACCTATATATTTTAAATTTAACCCAAAGAGAAGTCGTTGCTGTAGTGTAGTAGCTTTTTTGATATTTAACAACCTATAAAATGCTAAAAAAAAAAAAAAAAAAGTATCAACCCACTCCTACGTGTATGCAGATTTACATTCTCACCTGAGGCTTTTCAGTCAAATACATTTTTAAATTTAGAGTCATAAAGAAGAAATCTTAAAAACAATGGCATAACAAGGTTACACGCACATGTTCAGATGTTTTTAGGACCTGGTTTTTGTAAAATAGTGACACATGAAGATTTGATTTCCACAAGTATTCCACTGAGAACAAGAAAAAATAGAAGTATAACAAGCTTTTATTGAGCATTTCACTCATTCATTTACACATCCTGTTGAATTTTGTACAACTCTTTGTCAGTAGTGCAACTCGTGCAGAGAAACAAAAGAAGTCCTTCAAGTGTTTTAACTTCAGGAGAAGTTAATCCAAAAAACGATGAAACCAAATCATGAAAACGGGGAAGGTGTTGTCCTGAAATGATGGGTGTAAAAATAAAAAGATGAGAGCGAAAGACGTTAGCAGGAAGCTGAGGTGTGCAGATTTACAGAGTGTACAAAATGAACATCAGTATGATACAAAGACTCCTAACTCCCAGACTCGATCGCTCACAAACAGGAGAACAAACTAAACGGCAGACTTATTTAAAGTTCATTAATGGGTCTGAGATGTCAGCTTTGGGCACAGCTCACTACCTTAGTTTTGGTTTGTTGTTTTCAGCGCTCATCAGTGAACAGAGTCACATCGCTCAGTACGGAGGTAAACGCTTCGACTTCTGATCATGCATCCAAACTTTTCCAAACAGGGTTTGTGTCAGTTTAACCTGAGCAGTGTTCGGTTTTAAAAAGAAGACTAAATAAAACTAAAATGTTCATCTGAGCAGAGAGATGCGTTTTTGAAAACAAAGGAGACGGTCTTTGTCGGCTGCTTTTCTTTGACTTTGCTGCTGCTGATTTGTTTATTCTGCCAGGTATTGAGCAGCAACAATTACAGCTCCTCCAACGACCCGAAAACAACCCATGTGTTGAATTTGACCATGAATCGTCTTCATTGGAGGCCTTAGAATAAAAGACCAAACACAACAAACAGTGGTTACAATAATGTTTCCCCCACAGCTGATTGGACAAGCTTTCAGAGTTAAACCCTTCAGTATTTCCTCAGTTTTCATCTTGAGGCAAGTTTTACTTTCAAATAAATCTTTACAGCCAAAAGCTGAGAGTAAAAGACCCAATTCTTCTCCCAGGTTCGGTCTTAATCCAGATTCTTGAAGGGGCCCCACAGCTCCGCTGCAAATACACATTTAACGGTTTTAAAACAATCCGATGAATATGGAGCTGAAAGTAGATCATGCTGTCTAACTGCGTTATTTCGATTCTTAATTCAAGAGGAGGCAGTTTGTGATTCCAGTTCAGTCCAGAGACTTAAATGTGGAGAAACACACGGTGGACAACAGAAAAGGAATAAAAAGGTTTGATAAAGAAACCAAAGAGCTTTGATTTAATCTGAGACCAAAAGAAAAAACGAGACAAAATCCAAAAGGATGGTGTGAGAGTCTGAAAGAGGAGCCATGAGGGGAAACAAAGATTACAGAGAGTCTGTCTGATCCCTGCAGATATCTCAACTTATCTCTGCTGCAGCGCTTTCTACTCAACTAAACCATGACGATGTTAGTGCTGGACGTCTGAGGAGTCCCACACTTCAACATGAGACTGAAGGTCAGCATTAAATGCCCGCGTTTGCATCAATCACAGAAGCTCTCGGACTTTCTTCAGAGCAGTTAGTCCAAATTAAAGGGCTGAAAGCAGAGGAGCAGTGGATGAATGAACAGCCACAGACCAACGTGTCCTCTGAGCTCAACTCCATCAATAGATCACAAAGACTTCACTCTGAATGTCAGAGGACAAAACATCACCTGTCAGACCGCTGGAGGTGAAAACAAAGACTGTCCGTTCAAAAAAAAAAAGAAAGAAGAAAAACCCTGAAATCTTTTCTCTGTACAAACCACCGCTTCACATCTGAGACTCTCCACAGCTGGGGGGGACGGCTCAGACCCTCACAGACGCAAGAGGGAACATGAGGTCCTGGTGCCTGCAGAGCAGAGACAGAGACTGATGAGTCAGTCCCTCTTGGACAGGGACCTGGACTCGAGGGCTTGGAGATGAGGTGGGTCCGCCTCGGACTATGTGTTGGATGCGTGACTGAAACTCTGTGGATGGAGCTGCTGCCGCTTCT
The DNA here is from genome assembly GCA_030710495.1 of Labroides dimidiatus. Classification (NCBI taxonomy): domain Eukaryota; kingdom Metazoa; phylum Chordata; class Actinopteri; order Labriformes; family Labridae; genus Labroides; species Labroides dimidiatus. The sequence continues at coordinate 25,263,991 of CM061157.1, read as the reverse complement.
GCTGCTCCTGCACGGCCAGCTGCTGGGACTGGTCTGACGTGGACAGCTTGTGGATTAACGGGGACACACAGTTGGCTGGAATGATGAGTCCTGGAGAGGAAATGAGGAAAACAGACCATCAGGTGGCTTTCTGTCAGTGAAGGTGGACCTGATGGAGGAACATTTAACCAATCATTCAGCAGGAAATTAACCAGAGATCCAAAACACTAATCAAGAATCAAACAAACAAGAGCCAGTCAGGAGGGATCAGACTGTCTCTTTAGGAGGACTGAGAGGCTCAGCTGTCATCTAATCAAAAATCCACAATCAATAACGTCTCTAATACAAGGTGAGGCATCGCTGGGATGTGTTTGGAAACAGTCACTGACACCATGATGTCCCCTCAATTTTTTAAAGTCTCAAGGACGAGGATAAGTATTTGTTAAAAATTTTAACAGTGGCTTGTAAAAAACAAAAACAAAAAGAAAGTGGTACCAAGCTGATCCCTCAGCTATGGAACGGTGGATCCAGATTATGTGTGCATCAGTTTTTCCATCTGATACATTTTTTCAATAGAGACTGCAGAAAACCCAGCTGGAGGAGAAATGGACGAAACACGAATAAGAGCAGCGACAATGAAAATATCGAGAGGAGACATGTTGGAAAAAAGACACTGAAAAAACAACTTCTGTGAATTCTTGTGACTTAAAATATTTTCCCCTACGTTTTACGTCTTTATGAATGACTGCTTGTTTTGTGACTTTTTGTTTTTGTTTTTAACGGTCCTTTTATTTATTCTAAAGTAAGTCTCAATGATGCGCAGGGAGAAGAGGGAGGAGGAGGAGGACATAGAGCAAACAGATCAGCAACCCCTGCGACATAATCAACAGCCTCCGTTCATGGAGGAGCACTTCAATCGCAGCCCAATGGAGCCCAGATACCTTCCCTCTAACCCATTCCTGGCCTATCACTGTGGGTCATATTTTAAGATTGAGAATCTTTAAACTGGAGATCAATCTATAAAAATCCCAAATAAGTTAATTTGAATCTTCTGATGCTGCTGCAGGTGTGACTGATGATGCGGGGACGGATCTGGTGTGAGTTGTCCGTTACTCCACAGAACCTTTTCTCAGAGCCTGCAGCAGCACCCACTGCTCAACATTTACCAGCGACTTTATGGGTTTAAACATCAGTTAACTGCCCACAATGTTTCACAGATAACTTGATCTCTTATTGAAGACGGAAGGAAAGATTTTAGATTTATTAACTTAAGTTTCTATTTTTAAGAGATTCCCTGAATACAGCCTGATTTTCCAAAAGGAGAGGATGAAGATCAGAGGTGAATGAATTTGTCAGTAAATGAGAAATGAGCAGGTTTCCTTTGTCTGTCTGGGAGTTGTAGTTCTTCAGCTTACCAACGATCCTCTGTCCATCCTCCGTCCGGAGCCGGACGATCTGCACCTTCACGTTGGTCCCGCTGACCGGTGTGAGCACGCCCTCCACCTCGTTCCACACGCTGAGCACGGAGCCACACAGCACGTAGAAAGTCCTGCAGCGCAGACCCACCTCACACTGCAGACCCACCGAGGCTTTCTTACAGTTCCCGCGCCTGCAGCCAGAGAGTCAAACAGACAGGGATGGTCTCTACAGAGTCTGGAGGTAGTTTTCTCTCCTGAGGCAGAGACTCTTACTGATGTGTAGTACAGATGAAGACCATATGAGAGGCTGACCAGACTGAAACCTGTCCAAAGACTTCATAGAGACATACCAGTACGCATGAGAGCAGATTTTAGCGGATGAGATGAATTGATCCGTCCAGTGCTGCTTGGCATCTTCTGACAACACCTGACAGGTAAAGAGGAAAGGTTATGACTCATCAACATCATCATAAAGTCTTCTTTAATTCGGGTCAGATGAAGTCTGTCAAACCTTTTTGAACTTCTTCTTGATGTCCGTGTACGTCTCCAGTTTGAGCTGCCTGCCCGTGTTCGGCCTGTAGACCAGGAAGAGTCTCTTCTTAGTGTTCACCTCCTTCACCAGAATGGCTGTTTTCTTGTTGTTCCTCATCTGCAACACAAACACACACTGAGCCGGGGCAATACTGCGACTTTACATACAGACATGTTTACTCAACAGACGGAGCACTGCTCAGCTCCTGTGATGTTTTCTTCTTCTTTGGTTTCAGGCCTTTTCTTCTGTTTCTCACTGCTAAGCTAACATATCCAATCCAATCAACTTTATTTATATAGCACATTTTAAAAAAACAACCAAGTTAACCAAAATGTTGCACAGTAAAATCAAAGAAACCTCAATAAAACAATTAAAATAAAATTAAAAAAAAAACAACATACAGAGGGGTTAGTACCATAAAAACAGAAAAGGACAGAGATCAGACAACTCTCACGCTGAATTAAAAGCCAAAGAACAAAAAAATGAGTTTAAAGACGCAATTTAAAATTCGGTAAGGTGAAGGATGTTTTTATTTAAGTGGCAGTTCATTCCACAACTTGGGAGCCACCACAGAGAAAGCTTGATCCCCCTCGGGTTTCCAGTTGGATTTCTGGGTATTTACGAGTTAAAGGTGATCAGCAGACCTCAAGGACCGTGAGGTATTGTACACATTTAAAAAGTCTGTACTGGGGCGCTGATCCATTTAAAGCTTTCTGAAATGAACGGGAAGCCAGTGGAGGGACGCCAGGATCAGCGTGATGTGGTCACATTTTCGTGTACTTGTTATAAGACGAGCAGCAGCATTCTGGACTAACTGTAAGCGTGCGAGAGAAGCCTGTTTAACACCATTACAAACACAAACAGTCGTCCAACCGTGTAGAAACTAAAACATGAATTACTCGCTAGAAGTCCTTAACGGATAAAAACGATTTAATCAGGACAAAAGCCTGAGATGATAAAAACTGGATTTAACAACTGATTTTAAATTGGATCAACAAATAAACTCCCTGTCGGCTTTCACACCAAGATTTAAAACCGTGGGTTTAAAATGAGGTAAAAGAGGGTCCAGGTCCTTGAGAGGTGCCTCATGGGTTCCACTGGGGCCAAAACGGATCAGTTCGGTTTTGTTTTTGTTTAATTTAAAAAGCTCAGAACCATCCAGTCTTTACTGTCATTAAAACAGGCAAGCAGTCGTTTACGAGAGCCGCCATCATTTTTCGTTATTAGCAGGTAAGCTAACATAGCCTCCATGTCTCTGCAGCGCTGGTGTTGCTTTGTTTTCGACGCAACCTGCATGAAACGAAAATAAAGCACCAGTTTAATGTCCATTTTTTGTGAGTGAGAACAGAAACACTCAGTGTAGCGAAGCCTTTGGGATCAAATAACGTTTTCATGCTGCATCCCTACTTTATTCATTTATTCACTCCAGTTCAGCCCAGGTACCACTCACACACAACCACAGGAATCTGCTGAGTGTGTGTTTTATCAGCGACTGTTGTGAGTGTGTGAAAGCTGAAACTGAAACACAATGCAGCTTATGATGGAGCAATCTGTGAGTGATACGAATGGAGCGAAGTGAGTGTAGTATTGGGCAGGGAGGTTTTAAAGGGGCCTTTAAGGGAGCAAACTTCACCTGCAAGGAGAGGAAAGCGACTGCTCCGTTCACACACACAGCTGTGTTTGATGTAAATGTTCAACCCTGTCGTCAATCAGGAAGAAATCGCTTTGATTTCTGAATGAATGTTGGAGCATTTCAGCCTCAGCTGCACCACAAAACCAAAATAGCAATTTGTAAAAAAATTAACTGAGGAAGTAAAAAATATTCCAAGAATCACCATGAAACCCTCCTGTAGCAGAACAACAATCACCTCTGAAGTCTAACTGTTCTCATACCTGCACATAGAAGCCGTCATCCGGTCCGTTCTGCTCGGCCCAAACGTGCGTCGCTTCCTCCCACGACATCCCTCTCTCCACACTCACCTTTAGGGACACACACACACAAATAAAAACTGGGTCAGCTGCTGCATCCTCCTTTGCACCAAAGACGTCTCAGTCTCAGAATAATGAAGCACATACGGTGTAGAGCTCCACATGCCCTGACGTGGTGTAGCCCGGCGTCAGGAACTTCCTGCAGTCCACCTTCTTCACCTTCTCATCACCGGAGCCCAGATCTGACAGAGGTCGGACAGAAATCAGGACATTTCACAAATATGAGAGCCAACGAGGAGCGACAGTCCAACCTTCAAGGCAGACTAAACAACTGATTTGTATCTTCATGGAGTTTTGAATTATTTAAAACCTGAAGCTTAAAATCTGTCCCTGTTTGTTAAAAACGCTGCACGGTGAATATCTTACCCAGAATGCCCATGTCATATCTGCCGTTTTTCTTTGCTTCCTGGATCACTGCTGCCAACGTGTCCGAGAAGTACTGGAACAAGGAGTTCTGCTGCTGGACCTCCATGCCCAGGATACGGTTCAGGAACTTGCCAATGTTGTTGTAGTCTGCGGCAGAAACACAGAGTTTCATCAGATCACGTGAACAAACGTTAAAAAGCTCCTCAGACGTCTCAGGCAGAATAATGTGAAAACTTCACCTTTGTCCAGCGACATTGTTCCAGATCTGTCCTCGATGTTTATGAGGCCCACTCCTATTAATCCACTCTGAATTTCTACACAAGGAAAGAACAACTGTTACTCAGAGCGGCTGATGAAAATAACAGACGTACAGGAATCAATAAATGAGTGATACCTTTGAAAAAATCTCCTTTGAAGTCAGAGGGTGGAGACACTAATGGAGAGTCCAGCTTAACGATCGACTTCATCACAATCTCCAGAGCACTCCTCCCGTACTGCAGCAGAGACAAACGTGGACGTTAAGTTCGGACAGAGGGCGTGAGGACGGATAAAGAGAACAGGTTCCAAAGTGCTCACCTTGTTGTCAAAATTAAACCTGCTCAGGTCTCGAGTTTCTGTTGCTCTTCTGTCTCCGTGCGTGAGCGCTCCCTGTTAGAGCGATTTAACACTTAAAACTCAAGAATTCATACCAGTTTATAACTTATATAAATGTTATACTTCAACACGTCCATACCAGGCTTTCTAATCTTTTGGCAACGATGGATGCAAATCTCTGCTCTCCTGCGAGCTCAGAGATGAGGAAAACATACTCTGGAGCTGTGACCTGGTTTGATCTGTGAGTCCTCCCTGTGACAAAACAAACAGAGCAAAAGTTGAGTACATTTTGGTCCAGAATTATAAGGTGAAAGACGAACAACTCAGATGGTACATTTGGAGTAACGGAGGGTGAATGATTGACTGACCGAACTGCTGTATAGCTCTGTCTGCGCTCCACGGCAGCTCCAACGTCATGTGGACTCTCCGCCGCTTGTTCTTCACTCTGCGATCGGCCTGCAGCGAAATACCTGAACTGGCAGCTTCTGAGATGATGGCAATGTTCTGGATGGAAAAAAAAGGGAATAAATATTAATAATTGTGTTAAAGGTGGAGTCTAGAGTCCGTCTGTCCTGTCATTGTAGTTTTAATTCAGCAGATTACACCTCTGTTGGTTTTAACTGTTTCACCTGGTGTTCAGAAGAACAACTTTTAACCTGTTTTAATCAAAACAAGCTCATAATCTGGCATAAAATCTTTCCCAGAATAACTCCACTTTACTTTTTCTCCATCCATGAATCTTTGCTTCTCTGTGAGGTTGAGGATTTCCACCGGGACGTCCAGCTCAGAGCGAGACTCATACGTGATGGTGCCGTCGTCGTTACTGACCACTCTGCCTTTACGGCCGGTCATCTGAGGTAAGAGTCAGAAAACAAACCGTTAACCAACCCAGCTTTGACAGAAAACCTAAATCACAAAGACGAAGAGAAGTTAAAGGACGTTTTCTCATGCCGTCATACCTCAGCCACATTTTCGGGTCCTCCCAGCTCATCGATGAGCTCGTCCAGAGTATTTGGAGGCAGATCCTCGGCCAGCTCCTCCAGTTTCTCCAACAGCTCTCTCTTCATCTGCTGAGCTTGTTCCACTGCGTCCTGGCTTGTTACGCAGCTGTCCTGAACCTCTGCCTTCACTGAGGAACAAGCAGAGATGATAAAAACGGTTATTAACCCAGCAGAGATTGAATCAGGTGACAGTCTTCTGCATCATGCGTACCCGTGGTGGGTGTGCTGGAGGGGTTAGCTGGAGCTGTGAAGGCAGGCCTGGTGGAGCCCAGCCCCGAGGCTAGCAAGGCACTTTGAATGGAGTCTGGATCAATGCTCCTCCTCCTCTTTTTCTTCTTCTTCTCTTTCCCCTTCTTTGGTTCTTTTCTGATGAGCCACGGATCTAAAAGGCAGAGAACATCTGTGAGAACAAAGTCGATCTTAAAACATCCTAATTTAGCTTCTACAGCCTCCCTTGGCTGTCTCACCATCTTCCTCGTCATCATCGGACTCGTCTCTGAAAGGGTTGAAGTCATCGTCTTCGTCCCCCGAGCTGACGGATTTGAAGCTGTCGTCGCTGTCTTTCCCCGACTCTCTGTCCGACTCCTCTGATTGGCTCTCGTCCGAGCTCGTTCCTGACAAACCGCCGTGCTTACGAGCCTTTTTCTTCGGCTGCTTTTTGACGTCTGAACCTGAGGAGAAAATCAAGGAGAATTAAACCACCTGTATTTTAAAACAGGCAGCAAAAGTTTGAACTCGTTTCAGTTCTTCTTGGTTACCTTTCCTCTTCTTGCCCTTCTGCTCCAGTTGTGCAGTCTCACTCGGAGACGGCGTCTTCTTGGCTGATAGGTCGATTCCCAACAGGCTGTAAAGTTTCTGTCTGTCAGGAGCTGGAAAGTGCTTCTCAACCAGGGACTGCAGCACACCTCTACAAACACAAAACACTTTATTACAGACAGAAATAATCCAGTCAGAGTAAACAGCATCTTTAGTCAGGGCATACTTTGCAGTTGACACAAAGTCATTGAGCTCTCCTCCGCCTTCCTCCAGAGCTTCGAGTGTTCGTGCTTCTCCAGTGGACTGAAGTCCGATCACCACACACTGCAGAGAAGAAAAGGTTCAGGATCTTACACACCACTGATGTCTGCTGTGTCACTGGGAAATTTAAACTCTCCAAACTTTGTCAGCATCAAAACACTCAGATAAGATGTCTTTTTGGAAGCGAAGGACGCAGTCAACATATTTCTAAGATCTTCTGAATTTCTTCCTCAATCTACCAGAAAAAAAAAATGTTTTCAAAGCCTGCAGCAGGTGTTTTATATTCTCTCATGAGGAGCATTAATGGATTTACTCGGACCTTTCTCCAGAGCTGCACAATGCAGAGACCAGAAGTCAGATAATTTGAGTTTTGAATGCTGAGGAAAGTTTTTAACAGGTTTCTCTGTCTCTCAAATCTGTCACAAATTCATTAAACTCAGATTTTCCCTCATCTGCAGTTTTAGCAGAAAACTGATCACATATAAAAAAAAAAAGAAAGATCTGTTTCCATTTGAAAAGCAGTCTCACCTTCCCGTTTTGGACCTCCTCTCTGGCCAGCTGGACAACTCTGCGGACTTTGGATGCGATGCAGAGGTATTTGAAGAACCTCTGGTGAGCAGACCAGAACTGGCCCCACATGGACTTCTTCATGCGTTGCTCTGCCTCCATCAGGTTCGCCGCCTGCTGGAACTTTTCCCGTGCGGTCACCCACTGGAGGAGAGAAGCAGAGGAAAAACAACTGTTAGTTAATGTAAAATAAAAAGAAACACAGCATTCTATCATTTTTTTCCCTCAGCTTACCAGCTGCACTGATTTGTTGTACATGTTGACGTATTTATTACTCAGGGGAACTTCTTCAATCTTAAAAGTGACGCCTGTGAAACTCAACTGCCTCGCAATGTACATCCCTCTCAGTTTCATGTCCATCGCCACGATCTCCATGGCGCCCACACCTCTGAGATTAAAGATAAAAACAACAAAACAATCACATTCAGGACATTGACCGCTCACATCTTTGGAAACAAGCTGCTTTTCCTCAGAGAGAAACTCACCTGCGCTCTACAGCTTGGATGAAGTTGCCAAACTCTCTGAAGGGCGTTTTATGTCCCCAGATACCCAAACGGTTCATGTAAGCCATATTCCGCGGCTCAGAGGCACCTTGAAGGTTCAGACAAAATAAAAGATAGAGTTTATTTTCCACTTTTATCCCGCAGAGTGTTGAAAGAAAGTTTACCCGTAATCATAATTGTTACTTACCTGTAGCACTTGCATAAACAACTCGAGCCTTCGGGAGTTTGTTCTGCAGTTCCAACACTGCGAGCCCTGTTTTCGTAGGTTTGGATGATCCGACAGGACAAACGTTTTTGGCTTTGTGACATTCATCAAAGACGATCTGGAGACGCTCAGTTCAGGAATAATGACGATACTGCACTTCAACTAAAAGCTGTACCGTGTTTTTTCCCCTCAGGAACATCTTTTCAGTCCCTAAAGGGGCCCTGAAAGTCTTCAGCTGGAAGTTAGATGTGTGTCATTTTTCAGATGTATTCAATTTTGCTCGTTTTAAAAAAAAAGAGAGCTAATGACTGACTTTTAAAAATGTTAGATAAATTGTTAGCTACACATTACTGCAAATTAATACTCACGAAAGGGTCGTGAAACTGTTGTGAATCTGTATCATAAATCCAAACGTCATCCATTATTCCACTTTATCAAATGGCTTTTAGGGGCTCAGGAACCAAATTTACAGCCCGGTACCAGTAATAAAAAAACATCTTACAAAGGTTTCCAGACCAAAAAGCAAGTTTAACAGTTATTTTGTAGCTATAATTCACTTTATTTGAACTAAGGGTGTATTCACACCTGGATTGTTTATGGCACCTACACACTGTAGCGATCGGAAGGAGGAGGAGTAGAAGAATCAGTAACAGCAGACGAAGAACATGAGACAATCCTGGATACAAGAGGAATCCTTTTTTCAAGACAGATTTTTGAGAAAAAGTCTCTTCGATGACAAAATCTTGTTTATCATGAAGAAAATTCACTCATTCACAACTCTCCTCTGCTCTCTGTATCGCGCACAGCAGAGTTCGGCGCCGATTTCTGACCAATGAGAGAAAAATTTGACCGCATGTGGCATTTGTTTACAACTGTGGACCTCAAGAGACTTTCGCCGTGTGAACACAAACAAACCGAGTGACAACCGCAAAAATTGGATCATTTTTGGCCCTGAATCAGGAAAAAGCAAACGAGCCACAGGTGTGAACACACCCTATAAGTGTAAAACATTTCTCTGGTGTGTCGGGCTTTTAAAAAGGATACGGCTCCATCAAAGTCCTCCCCACACCAGTGCAGAAGCTGCTGAAATCTGGTCTTGTACTTTCCTCCCGACTGGCTCTCTCCGATCAATGAAGAGTAGGTGGCAAATATGACACCTTTCTTCACACTCCCGTTGTGTTTGGAGGAAATTTTTCCATATTTGAACTGAAGGTATAAAAGCAAAATGAGTCACAGTTTGACTTCATGAAGCCAGTGTTTGAGTATTATCAAAGCAGCTCACCTTATTGAGGGAGTGAACCTGGATGTTTTTGGCTCCGATATCTCTTAAATCTCTCTCTGCGTCGTACTTCAGGTCATTTGAGACACTAAACCTGAACACAGGAGGATAAAAAGTGTTAGAAAACGTCATTCTGCCGGAGTCACCGATCTGAAAGCCAACAGTTTGTATTTACCAGAGTGATCTCTTCCTGCCTAAAAGGTAGTTTTCATAGATGATTCCTGCGATGGTCCGGCCCTTTCCGACCCCAGCTCCATCTCCGATCAGGTAGGCAGCTCGGTCACCACCAGGGAGGAATGTCTCATGTTGCTGTGATGAATGAGGACAAAAAACACTCAATTAGATATGACAAACCCTGAAATGTCGAACCAGCCCCTCAAAGTGTTTACACAAAGTAAACACAGATAATAGAAGCTATATTTTGACGTTGGTGGAATGTAATCTGGATTCATCTTCAGCCTTAACGGCTTCTTCAGCTCTTTTTTTTCTGGCTTTAAATACCGTTTGTCCTGCTTTCTTACAGCACTGCTTACCTGAGCTGCATATGTGATTGCTTCCAGCTGCAGGGCAGACAGGCAGCCTTGATCAATGACTTCTTCTGGTATGGACAGTCTGTACCAAACATCAGGGGGGCTGACGCTGGACAGAGAGCTGGTCTCCACCACAGAGTCTGGATGCCGCAGGCCAACCTTCACTGCAAGGACAAACTGATGGGTGAGTGGATCAAGAATCCAGTCATTTGTGTTCCTGGTTAACAGGAGGAAGCCTCACACAAGTCTGGCTACTCATCACATCTGGGAGTTTAGCTGATTTCAGGAGCATGAGTGTGTGGGCTTCACCATTTCTTTCCTATGATACAGCCATGATTCATGAAAGCGTAGTGATACTCACATTTCATCGGCATATACTCGGCGTATGTTTCTGCATGACCCAACTCCTCCTCCTCTTCTTCCTCAGGCTCATCCTCCTCTCTCATCCCAGGAGGTTTCTGAAAACAGATCGACACAAGTTCTTCACGATGTTCCTTCACTTCACCTCCTCCTCTGAACCCAGTTTGCTTTGGAAGATCACATTTGTCAGGAATCACCTCCCTGAGTCAGCCTTACCACACTTACCAGATAATGTGAGAAGTTTTGCACTTTAGTGTTGTCGTTTATCCAGATCCTGGCAGCGTCTTTACCCAAAACTTCTTTCTTGATGCCGTTGTTTGTTTCAGCTGAGATACCAACAAAGACGAGGAGTGTTACTTTCAACAGATTCTCAACAAATGTTCATTTCAAGTCTTGTAGTTTGAAGGGGAATGTTGAATTTCACATTCCTTATTCTGCAAATCAACTATTTTACAGTGAATCAAACACAATGACAAAAAGGAAACTTTTCTCTTTCTTCTTTCTGTAACTGAAGCAGCATATCTGTCAATAGTTTCTATCAACCCTCAAGATGACAAAGTGAGAAAGAACGGTTAGGAGCAGACCGGCCTCCTTAAAACACATTCATGTCTGCACATGTAGAGTTTTACAAATACTAATTTGGATTTCTCACACATAAAGTCTTAAATATTTAACACTTTTTCCAATTTAACTGTTAAGATCTAACAGATATATCTATGTGAAAGTGTAAAAACTGAAACCAGACCCAACCTGAAGCAGAATTTTGATAATTCATGTGAACACATAATGTGAGGTAATTAAGATGATTAAAAAAACCTTCACCACAGTCATTTACAGCGAATAAACGACATAAAGAGACTCTAAACCGCCCTCTACAAACTGCATTTATTTAAAATTAAAAGGTCAATCACATACCTGTAGCTGTTGCTGTAGCAACAGGTGTGGTGATATCAGGTGGAGGCTTCAGTTTCATTAGCTCCATCAGACTGTTGCCTTTAAGGCTGGTGCTTTTCACATTTCCTGCCCGAAGAAGGTCTTTTAACTGAATCTGCTGATGTAAAAAAAAAAAGGAGACGGTTCACTCCTCTTTCTCCGCCCTGTCACAATCCCACATTTAGCTCGAGTCTCCAAAACTTACCTGATCTCTGTTCGAAGGCACAACTGTGGACACAGATGGGGGAACAGTCATGGTGGAGGGGGTGGGTGAACCTCTGAGGGTTGAATTAGCCACATGAACCACCTTAGTGACTGTTATGGTGTGTTTGATGTTGTTCGTCACTGACGGTTTGGTCACAACAGATCCAAGTGACGGCAACTGATTCAGCTGATTTAAGACAAACGTGGTGGTTGATGGCTGAGGTTTGTGCTGTAAGGAAAAGACAACGGGGACTTTAACATAAACCAAGAACAAAATGTAAACTGAAACCAAATGGAGCACTTTCTGATGTCAATACTTACCCTGATAGCAACTATCGGGACTGGAGCTAGGGGCTCTGTTCGAGCAGCTTCCACCGACTCTGTCCCCACACCAGCATCCAGGGCGTTGATGGAGATGGACTAAAAAAAAAAAACACCACAAATTATACCATCAATACACAGCCATGAATACATAAGCGTAGCTCCATTAGAGATCCAACACACAGCATCTTACTTGCTGAGTCGTGGAAGGCTGTGCAGCATCCTGAGAATCAACATCAAATAGGCCAATATCGTTTGGACAAATGCCACTCTCACTGAGGGCAGCGAGAAGTAAATCCTGTCCAGGATCCATCTGCAACAAAAACATTTACATTCTCCTGTCAGACTTTGAACAGAATGAGCTACCACAGCATGTCCACAAAGAAACGGGTTCATGAAAACACACTGAGAATAAAACAAAGAGTGGATTACAGAAATCCTCAGTCAATTAACAGATGTCTTTATATATGCCTTAAGTGACTCTTTTTTTTTTTTTACACCGACTTCCTGTAAAATAAAGGACAACATGCTGCTTTATCTTTCTCAAATGTGAGCTTTGGTTGCTTGTATATGAGAAGTAATTTTAACCATTCCACCTTTAAAAGTAGGAGCAAAATTTAGATATTTAGTTGCACATCAAGAGTTGTTACTGGGGCTGTCTGTGCCAAAGACAAAATTTTAAAAATGTGCAAACACTGTCACATTAACGTGGGCTGTTTGAACATCAGTGAATAATCTCTGAGTAACTGCACAACCATTTTACGTTGAGTGGACATTTTATTCACACACCTCAGCATATTTCTTAAAGTGTAACAGTTATCCTTCAAAAAGAAAGTAAAATAAAGACTTCATTTGAAGAAGAGAGCACTTTGAAGCTAACCCCCCTCTGCCATTACTCGCACCACACTGGTGACAGAAGCATTTATCTGAACAATAAAACTAAAGGTCGGGATCATAAAATACACTTCTCTTGTTCTGAAAATCAAGACATTGGTAATAATTACTTTAAGTTGTCAGCACAGCATTAAAAACTGTTTTAAAATCTAAAACAAAAAAATTAGACATGAGATTACTTTTGACTATCAAAATTAACTATTTAAAATTTGAGATTAGTTACAATAACAAATCCAGAGTTGGCTCTGTTTGAGCAACTGGATTCATCGTGCATTTAATTCAACCTTTATTTGTTCAGGTAATCTGGCTAAGACACAGGGTGTCATTCTCAACACAGACATAATGATCAACATCACCATTCAGAAGTGGATAATGAATACATGAATACTTTCAAATATCTTTCATTTTGGCACACTAGTTCACGTGAGAAATGCAAACTTTGAAATATGAAAATAAACACAGTATGGATAAAATACTCCTGAAGACCCACATGTTAGAGCACGTGTGGTATTAGAAGCAGATAACGAGTCTACAAACCTGTTTACAAAGACATAAAGAGCAGTTCTGTTTTTAAAGTACAATATGAAAGTCTAGATGTCCCCTGCAAAAACAGAAAGGTTACGTTACTTTGGTTAACATGTAAGCAAACCGGTGCTGTATGTCGCATCTCATTATGAAGCTCACACCGAAAGCAGTGAAAATGAAACGATAACATTACTACTTATCATTCAGACCAGAAAAGCGAAACAGATGAGAAACACCGAGATAAAACATGAGGAACGGCAATGTCTACACACCCGGTCAGGTCACAGACTCATTCCAAAGTGACCCAAAACAAGACACGTGTTTGCTGCTCTGCCCTACATCGGTGCGCACCGCTTCCTGCTCCCTTTGACTGCCCGCTAGCCCCGCTGTTTATACATAATGACCGTGAGCAGCGCACCTTCAACGACAACTCCGCGGTTTGTAAACCGGAGATCATTTTGTTACGCATGTATTTGCACGTTAGCTCTTCACATGCAGCTGTTATTCCAGATAAACTGGCCTGGTTGGACCAGGGTGACACAGCTAAGCTAATTGTGCTAGCTTGCTGAGGCTGCATTCGAGTCCTATCGGAATAATCGGAAAAACGACATTCGAACAGAGAATAGTCACAAGAACGTTTCATAAAGCCAGAAACACTGAATTACATATTAGATATTTTCTTTCTTTTTGGCGTGTTTTAACCAGAAACTGCTTATTTGTTGTTGTTTTGACTATTTCTGAAATGTTAATTTCAGAAACCCCCGTCAAATAATAGGCTTAGTGTTACTACTTTTGGCTCTTCAGTTGTATTTGTTTACAGTTTTCCCACATAGATTGAGTTTGTTTCTGAGTTTCTAAATGTGTATAGCATCCTGCAACTGCCCGCTGATGTGAGCACACTGCCACTATGGCGCATCAACACAACTTCAGAGCACAAATTATCCTGTGCACTGAGCTGACAATTCATAATAACGGTTTACTACTGTTTGCAGATCCAACACAGTGAGTAGATACTGTGACTTCAGAACACTGTGGCAGTGGAAGGCAAGCTCAGAAAATTGCACTACATTAGCAATCAACAATCTAAGTTTATTCCAGTATTTTAATTTTTTTTCTTATTTGTGTCTATTAAAACCATTATTTTAAAGTTATTTTAATTTTTTATGATGAACAACTGTACAACAAGGTTGATTACTCTATTTTAAAACTGTTCTATTATATTTAAACCTTCTACTTTTAATATTTTTTACTTGCTTAATTACAATAAATTTATCTTTGCTTCCTACTTTGAGTGCTTTGTTGGAAAATTGTGCTAAATGAATAAACAGCACATTTTTCAAAAATCTTGTAAAATATATAACCATTTAGTGCTAATGCATGACTAGCATCGTATTTCTTACTTATATTGTTTGATTTATTAATTTTTACCTCATTGAAGCACTTTGAATCACTCTACTTAGTGCCTTACAATTACACGATATATATTTGATTATGCTACTTCTTGATAATTATGTATTTCCATTTGTTAGACTATTTGTGCTTGGTTTCTATCACGTATTTGTTGTTACAGATACTAAGTGTCCTGAGATATAGGGTTTTCTTACTTTTGTTTTGTTGTTTGGACCACAAGAAGAATAGCAATCGCTTTGTGGAATCTAATGGGGATCGAAATGATGATCACCTTGCCTTCTAAACGTGGAATTTCCGAGCATCGGGGAGCACGCGAAGGCAGCATAAAACCGAAAGCTAACGTTTAACTCGACTTAACGACACGTTCATATTAATGTCATTAAATTAGAGATAAATTGGAGTTAATAAAAGTTATGGGTGAAAGATGTCTTTGATACAACCGAGTATCGGTGAGCAACGATTTCCACAAGGAATCTCACATCCGTTAATGTGAACAAACAGTTAACACGAAGACTTCATGTCCTTACAAATGTCAGTAGCCACCAACGTTGTACACGCTGTATAGACAGATAATACAAGCTTAAACAAAGTCCTGTTTACTCAGTAAGCAACTGATTCTTCAAATGATGTCTATCGTGGAGTTTGACATTAACAGGCAGACTGTTAACATTAAAACGCAATGACTTGTAAGCTAGCACGTTAAGTCTGTGCTTCTTAAACTTGATAACGGACTTACGCAGCTCAACCAATACAATTAAGAACAGGTATTCACTCAGGCGTCCTTCCCGATCTAATCCAAAGGTAGCTGTGTGAGATAACTACACCCTCTCATTGCTGTGATGTTGTTGGTGTTGCTCTCTCGCGCACTGTCATTGCTGTCGTTTGCTAACGTTAGCACCCGTGAGCTAGTCTTCGTTTTTAAATGTAGGAACGCTTAAATATCACCGTCAAATGAAGCTATTTAACGAAGCGTTAGTGACACCAATGAGTAAGTGAGGTTGAGACAAAGAGTCACAGCGCTTAATCAACTCACCTGTCGGTTAACTGCCGCTCCGTCTCACGCGGCACTCTGCTCTCAGGTTTGTTGTCGTCTTCGCTCCGCCGCGCTCGCGCTCACGCCATCTTTTATCAAACGCTCCGCCGCATGCTGGTCACGTGACGTGCAGGCCTACAGCGTGCATTTTCACCGTCAAGCTCCTCGACCAGCATCGATGAAAACGGCTCTCCGACGAGCTGTAAGGCGTCCCGACGCGTCGATAAACCGACAGAAGCGAAAATGTGATCATTTTTAAAACATTAACACAAACGACAAACAGCAGAGTCACCGAGCTAATGCAGCGTCACGTGACCCAGGCGAGACTGGGTCGGAAGTGACGAAGAAGAAATGTCTTCTTCGTTTGTCCCCTTCCTTTTTAGTCCAGCGATCATTGACGCAGCTTTGTTATACTTGCCAAAAGAATACTAGTTCACTTCAGTTTAATTAAAAAAAAAGGAACAACTTAGACTACCGTATCTTACCCCACCTTTCATCGCACAAATAGAAATTAAACAAAGAATAAACATTACAGAATGATTGCAAAAATGAAAAAAAGAAGTGCAGGAGGGGCCAAAATACAGTCAAATAGAAAAAAAGAAAATCAATACAGTGTTAGCAAAGAAAAGATAGAAGAAATGTAGTACGGAACAAGTGAAAGATTATGTTGGAGAACTGGTTAATTGTTCCCATCAAAACTGTATGGTTTGTTTCTTGAATGATTCCTTATACCATCCGAAACAAAAAAAAATACACACAAAAAGAACGGAATTTGTCTTGTAAGGAGTTGCTTTTTGCACCTTTTTTAGAATCCATAATTTATAATAATAATAATTAATTTTAATTAAAAATTAATTATCAGCACCAAAATTTGTTATTTCTAAACGCTATTACTCAGTATCTGCAGACGACCATGCTGGCTGGCAAAGTTTAACAGCAATAATCCAGATGTATCCTTATTCTGTGCTGAAGAGGATTTCTTTGATTTATTTAGTGGTAAGGGTGGAAAAAAATAAATAACAAAAATCTATAAAAATAAATTTATTTATTAATTTTTTTAAAAAAGTATCTCTGTGATTCATTTTTTAAATTTGTATACCTTCTGGACACACATCACCTTTAGATTTGACAGTGTCCACAGAAAACATTTTTTCTCATGCTGAATTATGAAAACATTAAAAAATAAAATTGAATCTGTTCCAAATTTCATGCATTTATCCATCTTCTATACCGCTTATCCTGTTCAGGGTTGCAGGTGGCTGGAGCCCATCCAAGCTGTCTGGGCGAGAGGCGGGGTACACCCTGAACTGGTCTCCAGCCAATCATAGGGCTGACACACAGAGACAGACAACCATTCACACTCACACGCACACCTATGGGCAATTTAGAATCACCAATTAACCTAATAAGCATGTTTTTTGGGCTGTGGGAGGAAGCTGGAGTATCAAGAGAGAACACATGCATGCACGGGGAGAACATGCATAAGTGAGAGAGGGATTTTTTTTTTTAGCTGTAAATCATGTGAAGACATAAGGGTGCACCAAAAGAAAAGAATAAAGACTTAAAAAAGCACAATACCCCCTCTTTAAAGAAAGATTCATCAACTACCTCGACTAGAATAAAAACTCTTTCTTCACGTTTTCTTGCAGTCATCTATTTTACATCTCAAGATGTTTTTCATGCCAAAAATATGTATTGACATTTCTCCGAGTGGAAAGGCCATTTTCCTCTTATTTTTTATTCATCTATGTTTGTTTGTTTGTTTTTATATGTTAACCTGTGGTCATGTTTGTTAAATACAGAGCATTGAATATTTACATTCCTCTTTGAAAAGAGTCTCTATACTGCCCTCTGGAGCCAGAATGTGATACACCAGCTGACAAAGCAACAGATACACCTTATCGTAACACACATTTGGTTTATACGTTTGCCTCATTTGATCATTTAAAATGTATATGTGTGTAATATATCGTCATAAATCTGTTTGATGAATAATACAGCACACAGAGGTTTGGTGTTCCTTTAAGAACACCACGAGAGGTTGATCCTGTCTTTTTGACAACAGAAGCATCATTTCACAGCCTATAAGCCTTTAAGTTAGTAGCTGATATTTTATGAGAGCAAAAAAAAGTTGGTCAGTCAGGTAATCCTTCCCTCCCCGTCCTTCCTTAATTCATCTCAGACAAACACCACTAATTGGGAATAAAGCAAAAATTCACTCATGCCAGGAAAAAAATGATCCCTCCTCAGTCAAAGAATTAATTATTCCCAATTTTACTCATTTGGTGAAGACATATGAATCGTATCAATGAGCCAATTAGAGCCATCCCAGCCAACTCGAGTCCTGTGATCATGGAAACTATTCCCTTCATCTCTTCTCTGATGGACACTTATGATAATGAGGCCCAAGGCTTATAACCGAGCATGAACTCAGTCCAAATCCTCCCTCTAATAACACACGTGCTGCTCTCAAGTTTGGATTAAAACAGCTTTTATATGCTGTAGTAACATTTAAGAAATTATTGCCAATGACCAAAAAAAAAAAAAAAAAAAAAAAAAAAAAAAAAGATAAACGTGTAACAGAAATTTAAAAAGAGGCGCAAACAAGAACGGCAGAAATTAAAACTAATGTTGAGGCTTTAGAAATATAAATCTGCCTGCCTTTAAGAAGAAATCTACAAGATCAGCCTCAATCTGCCCAAATCTATTTATCTTTACATATTAGTGTGTGCTGATCGATTAAAGTACCGAGATTCATTCATTCATTTTCTATCCCGCCTATCCTGTTCAGGGTCGAGGGTGTCTGGAGCCTATCCCAGCTGTCTTAGGGCGAGAGGCGGGGTACAACCTGGACTGGTCACCAGCCAATCACAGGGACACAGATTTAAGAAAATAAAAATCAAAATTACACATTTAAAGAGACCAGAGATAACACTTTGTCAACAGAGGGCGCCAAAATCAACAACCTAAAAGTTGCTCACAGGAGCTTTAAAGGGCTCGGAGCTGAAAAAAGGACACGCAGACTTTGTATTTAAGAATCATTTGGACCATTTTATTGCTTTCATTCAAAACACTAGTCCATAAAAAACACACTTACACACGTCTGTGTCCTTCAGTATAACCTCTGATTATTATGCTATGAAGAGATTTGTATAAAATTGATTTCAGAGTTAGAAACATCAAAAATATTACATTTATCGAGGAATTAGGACGCCAAAAAAAGTCAAGATATACAGATCACAGGAAGTGGAAGACGATGTGGATTTTGATTTTTGTGCTTCACATTTTGACAATATTTGAGTTTAAGTTGTTAATTCAGGAAGCATCGATGAAAGCCCTTAAAAGAAATCAGAGACGGCAGTGATTTAACTCGACCGTTCCATCAAAGAATAGATAGATATAAATATATACATACACACATTTACATTTACAGTGATTGAGATGTTACATTCAGATATGTATTTGTAGTCTAAACTGAATCGGTTTCATATTTCAATCAGCAAAAGACGCATGATCAAGTCATAGAGCGATATGAGAAGATTTAAGACTTTTCTAATCAAGCTGTTTCTAAATGAGTTTAAGTTGCAGAAAATAACGATAAAGAGAAGCTGCAGCACAAACGCGTTTCATCCTGTACAGTACGAAGCAGTTCTTCACAACATTGCATAGCCTCACAGTGATTGTTTGCTGATTCGCATAAAAAAAAAACACACACACATTAAATACTTTCTTAAAAAAAAAAACCTCAGAGTTTGAGAATTTATCACATTAAAAGCTTTAAAATATACGATCATACTTTAAAGGAAAATTTAACTCAAACTTTGTGGGTCAAGCGTGTGAGGATATCAAACACCCAACTTCATTACATAAAACAAAAACAAATGCTGCTCATTTTCAGGTTTTTAAAATCCTTCTTCTCTCCTTGGAAGGAAATCATTCACAATGTGTGTATTTTTTGGTGGATTAACCCTTTAAAACACTGCAAAAATCATACAGATTCAGTTTATATTGATCGACGAAAACAGAGTAAAATATCTTAAGTGTCACAGAGAGAGAAAAAGAAGTCAAAGTGAAGAGTTGGAGATCTTACACAGTGCCAGTTGAGATTAAATAAATCAGTGTTTGATCACAAATAATTGCACAAAAGAAGTTTTGAATGTATAATGCCTGGCACCTATGGGAAAATATAAGAGGTAGAGCTACAAACAGGTGAGCTACATCCAGAGAGGATGCACACCAGAGGAAGAAATATACTTCAGATTCAAATTGTTCCGCTTTAACGTTAAATATAATAAATATGGAGAAAAAAAATGAAGAAAAACAGACGTTCCAGTCTCTAACTCAGGTGTGTTATGAATATGCAGCCTTTGATAGAGGCTTCATTAATTATTGATACGCCCTTTGGTTTTAAACTAACGTCAGAATCTGAGAGAGGTCACAGATGACCTTTTGTTCACTACAAATAAAAGAAAATGCACTCTTATTCTGATCATACCAGTAAGTGGATGTGTATTCATCTCTCCTACAAACATGAGAAAATGACTGAACTCTTCAATAATGGACTGCTGTGTTAAATAAAACTGTACAATTTAAAGACAGGCTGCTTATTTATGGAGATAATCATTAAAAAAAAAAGGATGTGATATTTACAGAATGAAATTTAAACATCTGTATTTTGAAATCCTGGGCATCTTTCATTATTCAACATCTTTGGTTGGACGCTTGTTATAAATAATTGTCGTACACCCTCATTATATATCAAAATTTAGCATAAAAACCGCATAAAGATGAACTTCAGTAGCCCTTTTGATGTTCGGGAACAAATAAAGAATACTCAAACGTATCCTGCGTCAGCCCTCATGAGTCAGTACCATAAAAAAAAAAGTGTTAAAGACGAAATACTTCCAAGCCTTTTGATTTCATCCTCACCAGGAGTGTAGAAAAATACTATAATATAAAAAAGAGGACGGTTATTGTTTGCTATGCTGTGCTGGTTCTGTTGCATCTTTGGATAATTCATTCACAGATCGGTTTCAGAGCTCTTCTTCCAGACAAAACCGTTCTCCTCCGAGTCCCTGTCTATTCGAATCTGAGGCGAACCTTTGGTGTAGGCGCCTTTTTCAAGACTGAAACAGAAACAGGGGGGGAAAAGAAGTGAAAATTCAGGGTCAGATGGATTCAAAGCTCACGCAGCGTGGATCAGTTTCCTCAGAGAAAATAAGTGAATGAATGTCAGCTGGTACTCACTCACTCGGCCACTGTGGGAGACTCAAAGTAGCGCTCAGCACGGTGAATGCGGGTTAAGGAAAGTCTTGGATTCATCTCCTGGAGGGGTGGGGGGGAGAAAAGAAATGACATTTTGTAAACCCAGGAGGAGCAGAAAGGACAAGAAATGGGAAAGAAAGCAGGCGTCAGAAAGCTGACGGAGCAGAGTTGAATCATCAGAAGTCAATATTGATCACAAGAAGTTTTGTTAGTGACAGGAGAGAAGCTTTTAGAAGTTTGCACAGGCCTTAGAGCTACTCACTATCCAAAGATTTATCCCCCAACATGGGCTCCTGCTCCATCATATCCATAGAGATTTTTATACTGGGGACATTGTCACGGTAGGGGTAGTCAGACTGTAGGAGGAGGGAGGGAGAACATTAGGGACACATCTACAGGAGGCTTTAGACACTCACATGGCACAATGGATGTGTTCGACTCCGGCGACATACAAAAGCTTTACAAAAAATACACTCACAAACTCAATTTCACTGTCAATGCTGCCCTTCTTCTTCCCTTTCTTTTTCTTCTCATCCTCCTTCTTCTTCTTGTCCTTCTCTGGGATGACGTCGTCCAGGTAGCTCAGGTCGTGTTGGGAGAACACGTAGTCCATAGCCTTACGAACAGCAACCAAAGCCAAGATCTGTGCACAGAATCAGTTTGATTAGCTCTCAGCTCAAGAGAAAGTCGTGTTAGCGTGATCCGTATGATTTCCTCACCATGACAGGGAAGATGATGGCTGCCACGGTCGACTTGAGGATCCAGAGGAGGGCCAGGCAAAGGCCCTGGATGAAGGTGAAGAGGTGGATGCGTCTTTGAGGAACGTGTCGCAGGTAGATGAGGTCCGGCTGGTGTTTGGCTGGCATCAGGAGCAGCTGGAGACGGTCCATGAACTGATACCAGCACAAAAACAGGTGAGACATATTCTGCTTGAGCTGATTTCCTGTAAAGTTTATAGAGCTAATTTTGCAGCAGTAAAAGCAGCTTTATTAAGCAGCGACATGATGGATACGTTTATTATTTCCCTACTAACAAATCTACTGGGGGATATGCATTAAAATCAGTTTTATTTGAGCTGCTTCTTGCCAACAGTAGATGAGATGCGTCATCTTAGCATCTTGGTAGCCACCAGTGACTTTACCTAAATATTTACACCATACCTTAGCACGCATGTCATCGTAGCTTCTTGCTATAGTAGCTTCATTAACATATCACTGCTAGAACTTTACATAGTTTTCTTTGGATGTTGTTTCTTAGCATGTTAGCTTTTCAGCAGTATCTTCATTTAGATATTTACATCAAGCCTTTCCCTGCATGGTTTCTTCTAGTGGCAGTAGCTTTCTTTGTCTTAGCTGCAAGCAAGTCTCCAGAAGATATCTCTTTGAGTTGTGTCCCAGCTAGCTTGCTAACAATATAACGTTTTGCCTTTTATCATCTTGATAGCCCCACGTAGCTTCATTCATATGCAGCTGTTATCTTAGCTTCTAGCTGCAGTAGCTTACTGACATATCGCTGCGAGCTTGGGTCCAGTAGCTCTCCTTAATAGCGGTTTGTTAGCTGCTAGCTTGTTTTGTCTGAGCATCTAGGTAGCCATCAGAAACTATATTTAAAGATTTTATCCATTTCTTTGCGTTTGTTTTCTATAGCTGCAATTTGACCATTGGAACTAGAGTCTTAATTTAGTTCTTGGGTAATAAATGTACCCAAAACAGCCCTACATGAGGGGGACTGTGGGAGGCAGGACCTGCAAGCTGAACTTTTAATTTTTGGAGCACTCACAGTGCTTTTGTTTTCCCCTCCCTCCATCCATAAAGCTATTCAGCCACTTGCTTTCAGCTTGTATGTGGATTTAATGGAGGCACTGCAACCAAGAACTTTTAGCTGTTTCTGAAATGCCATCTAGCAGCCATTAGCTTTGCCTTACCTGAAGTATTTCAGCTGCTATCTGGCCACCTGTAGCATTGCTTACATTTGTTTTGGCAGTTAAGTAGTCACCAATAAGTCAGTAAATCCTCATTTTAACCCAAACTAGAATCTTGTTTTCCTGTTTTACATGTTAAAAAAAAAATCTAAATATTTGGTGTTCAGAGGTTTTTTAGTTGCATCTTTGACGAGGTATGAAAAAACTTAGGTCAGAAATATTGTTGTAAGTTTTGCTGGTGAGTAGTTGGTAAAATAATGTCACAAAGACAAAAAATACTGGTAAGCCAGTGGACATATAAGATAACTTGGCCAACACTGATAAGTCAGCACTGAACTCACTCACCTGGACACCGTTGAGTGAAGCCACACCCATGTAGAGGAAGACGCCATAGAGCACGGGCATGGGGATGAACTGAAGGGCACAGAGACAATGTAAACAGTCATTGGTGTGATATAAGAGGCCGTGTTAGTGTGTGTTTGGGTTAAATAAAACTCAACACATGATTCAAACTGCTCGAGGAGGTGATAACGCTCTTTATGCATCTAATTAGAAAGTTTATTTTTAGCTTGGTGTAAAAATACTCAAGAAGCAGCTTTTCTGAGAAGCCTCTTTTAGCAGACACATCAGTGCTGACAGTCTCTTGGCTGCTCGTAGCAACAGTTCGGTAACAACCTGTTTAGTGTAAGAAAAGTATTTGTGATGCAATGGGGGAATTAAATATGCAAACAAAACAGTGAAGAAGTCAAGCTAAAAAGATAATTTGAAAAAAAAAAAAAAAAAAAAGAAAACGCTTTTGTTACAGAAACTGTGAATCTTTTCCAAAGCCACTCCTCTGATTAACTGTGCTGCATGCAGAGTATTCAAAATTTCCACAAGAGGGAGCACAAGCCCAAAAAACCTCCTCCCATTGACTTCCCTGCTTTCTCTGTTTGGCAGCTTAATGTGGGAATGGAAACTGGAGAAGGCACTCAGCTGCAATCGGAGCTTAAGCCCTGATGAGCATGCTCATTTCACATCATATTACTTCATCTATGGGAGCTTCTAATCGGATGAATACAAGATTTTAAACTATTTCAAATCTCGGAGCGAAAACAGGAGTTTGTCCTGAAAGAAGTGGACAGTAATCCAGAAGAATTAAAAAAAAGTTGGAGCGCTTACCTTGAGGATGGGAGCCATGAAGACAGAGAGTCCAGTCAGGAGGAAGACGAAGATACCGGTGACTCTTTGCTCCCTGGATGGGGGAGAAAGTAAAAACATATCAATTTAGTTCAAACTGGGAATGTTTGCAAATTAAAAAGTTTTTAACCTCTCGAGAAAAAAGACAGATTTCCATAAAGTTTATTTTTTAAGAGTTGTGTGATCATAAAAACTGTTCGAATGTACTTTCTAAAGGACAGTTAAGGAAAGACAGTACTCTTGCATACCCTCATATAACAGCTCAAAATCATAAAACATCAAAATCAAACTGCCAAGAGGCCAAACAGGACCAGATCACAACAGAAGGGTTGATGCGACAAAAACCTGGACCAGCAGCTGCTCAGACTCACCTCACACCCAGAAACTTGGGCTGCTCTCCAGGAGCTGACGTCTCCGTCTCCATTTTCAGAGAGTCGATGTGGGCGATGGAGATGACAGTAGCAGCCACGTACCACGGCAGGCCCATGAAGGAGCAGATGATCATCAGGATGGCCACCCAGAACAGGTCCAAGTGATAGCCTGCCCCTTTCTGAGAGCAAGACAAAGAAGAGTTGGAAAAACGGGATTAATGGTGCAGAAAAATACATGTTTGAAGCAAACATCATGAAGGGTATTGATTGGTTGTCTTAATTTGACCATTTGTGGCTGAAGATATTTAACTAAACTAAAGAAGTTTTGTCCATTTTTTCACTGTTAACCCGACAGAAACGTATTCAGTGGCCTTTGTACTCCTCTCCTTGAATCCTTGAATTTTTAATCTTTGGACAAACGAAGCTTCCAGATGTTTCACCAACCTTCAGTTTGTGCTCCTTCCTGTTGACGATCACAGCTGTGATCTGCTGGTCCATGAATATGAGGATGGTGACCAGCAGAGCAGGAAGCGCGGCTGCCAGGTACACCCACCACGGGTTCCCTCCAAACGGAGTCACAAACCAGCCCCTCAGTGGACTCGTGGGCTGGAGGAAGAGTGAAACAACACAGCTGAAGTGATGCTTGACTAGTGAATCCTCTGAGACACGGATAGCATCTCAAATATACAAAACAATAACCTCACTGCAGAAAGTCTGGGTCTGAAATTACTGCTGCATCATTACAGGACAGAAACGTGTGAACCGAGACTCTGTGGTTGGACAAAGCTGCCTCTGTGTCTACAGATCCAGTAGGACCCTGTGTGTTCTCACAGCACCTATAATCAAGACGTTATTCGATGCAGGTTCCTTCTTTTCCCCCCTTCATTCTCTTCCTCTATGCCACGGCTCGGAGACGGGTTTTAAATTTGAGCTGACTGTGCTGTATCACTCAGTGGGTCATAAAGGAAGCATTATACTGAGATTATAAAGAATTACTCCAAGAAACACAGATCATTATCAGTGTAATCAGAGGAAACCGCACCTGGCAGCCCCCCCTCCCCCAATCATTCACCTTAAAACAGTTCAGAGCATTGATTTCAAACACCCAGTCTTTTTCTCGTACCTTGAATTCACTCGGCACGATGAGCTTTGGAGTGTTCACACCAACAAACGCGTCCACGCCGCAGAAGAGAAGAATGGTCAGGATGATGGCGAAGTCACTGATGAGCTTCCTCACCTGGAGAGAGAAACGATAGCGGGAGCGTTCAGTTTTCGTCTGCAGTACAAACAAACGTCCATCAAACTTCATGTTTGACTGACCAGACGATCCATCCACGTGTGACTTATTTAACAACAGGTTTCAGATCCAACAACACAAAAGAAGACTAAATATTTTAAATAAATCAAGTGTGAACCCAATTCTTTTTCATTTCAGCGTATGCTAAGTTGCTAGCTAGCCTGCTCCAGCTTTAAAAAGGGGCTACTGTGCCTTTTTCAGTCTCTGTCTGAAACCGTTTAAGCTACTGTCTCTTTAAGGCAACTCACTCCACGAACCCCCTTCACTTTGATTGGCCAGCCCTCTGGAGAGTGGGCCTCAAACACCAAGGTCTGCTGATTGCCCTGCCCTGACTGGCCTCCAATGTGTTATGAGCCATTAAGAGATACTTATGCGATGACCTCATCATTTCAGCGAGTCTCGTTAATATCTGGTGAAGATCTGGTGCCATTTTTAGAACTCACTTTGGTGGGGAAGAAACGGCTGGTCTTGAACTTCTTCAGAGCCATGGAGCAAGTGTACGTCCCAAAGAACAAGATGAAGGACATGAGGGTGATGTCAGGCACGTAGCCACAGGACTCTCCAACCAGCTGACCTCCGAACTTCACACACTGCTTCTTAGTCAGGGACGCCCAGGTGGCATTCACGGGCTGGGAGACAGAAAGCCAGCGGGTTCATTTCACCAGCACTTCAACAACAACAAAAAAGTCTTACGTTGAATTTGTGCAACAAGACGTCACAAAACAAGGACACGACGTACCAGATCGGAACTGTTTGTCCAGGCGGTGTCATCAATGAGCTCTGACGTGTTTCCTGTGAAAGAGATTCAGAAAGTATCTTATCAGGACAGTGAAACTCTTCCAGTATCACACTTTCTCTCTGAAATTGTGTCAGATCTCTAAAACAATCCCGCCAGCTTGTTGGAGACACAGAGATAAGGCTGTGAGGACGGCAAACATTGGTATCTACAGAGCGACACATACAGGGATCATTTCTTATCTCTACTGCAAACAGACAAAAACAAGTTGAAAGCTGTTTGTCTTTTTTTTCTGCCAACTTTGATGCCAAACAGGACAGAAGTTCACACCTGTGTTCAGTTTTCACTGTCTGGTATCAGAGCTGATGCTGAGATTTAGACGGCGCCCAAAACATTAAACAAAGAGGAGTTTTAAAGACGTTAAGATGTCTGCGTCGTGCTGATGTAACATGAAACTCCCTCACTCCTGTAATCTTTATTTATGTCACCATTTGAGCACAAACTGAAGCTCCCTACCTGGGATGCATTTGCAGTCATATTGAGTGACTAAGTTCGGATCGTAATCGGCGTTAATCGGGTTGTAGTGGCCGAGCTTTATCATCTTTTTGAAGGCGTCGTAGATGAAGATGAAGCTGATGAGCGCAGAGAAGCCTTCCTCCGTGAATCGTGTGAAGTACTGAACCAGGAAGCTGGCATCTGTGGCGACCAGCAGCAGACAGAAAACACCCGACCACAGGCCGATCCACAGCCGGAACTCCAGGTAGTCAAAGTCATTGTCTCTGAAAAGAGCGAGGAAGTGATAAATTGAGTCCTCACAATAAACCCTGGAGACAAACTCAACACACGATCACGCCAACCTGGATTATGTGACGTTTAAGCTTATTTTTAAAAGGTGTGTAAGTGATAAAACAGACTTCAGCTCCTTCAAAATAAAACTATGCTTGAACGCTCTTAACCAACAGCTAGTATGTAAAACTGGCTGTGTGGTAACATCCCCAACAGCTGTCACTGACTCAGCAGCATGGAAACATTCAGCAGCCACAGTCACCACAACATTCTTCACTGCCTGTAAAATTAAATGAGAGTGAATTATTGATAACGGAACATAAGCAGCATGCTGTTTGGTAATGCTAGAAGAGTCGATCTGAGAGAGAGAGAGAGAGAGAGAGAGAGAGAGAGAGAGAGAGAGAGAGAGAGAGAGAGAGAGAGAGAGAGAGAGAGAGAGAGAGAGAAAGAGAGAAAGAGAGAAAGAGAGAAAGAGACCTCTGATGTCCAGACCGGGTTTGGAAAATACATTTCAAGACCTATCAATGACTATAAAAATATTTAAGGTTTAATCACACTTTAGAATTAATTTAAAAAAAAAAAAAAAAAACAACAGCAAAAAACAGGAGATGGCATCACGAGAACATTAAAAGCATAGAGCATGTCAGATCCTTTCAACTAGAAAACCAACCCTGTTGGCTGAATAACCCTCTCTATTTCTACTTCACTAAAAAAATCTCATATCTATTGAGTCTAATTCTCTTATTTTAATAGCATGTAGGATGTATAGTTTGGCAATTGTGACTGTTATTTTTCTGTTGTTGGGATTTTTTTTTTTCCCTTTTTTTCCTTCTCTCCTACATTTGGTTGCATAATAACGCCCTCTCTTACTAGACAAGAAAATCATCTATATGCTATGGAAAATTATTATTATTATTGTTATTATCATTATTATTATTACAATAAATTTTATTTAAAAAACGCCTTTCTCAACACTCAAGGTCACTTTACAGAGTGGTTAAAAAACACAAATAAAATAACTACAATAACAATAAGAATAAACAGAACGACAAGTAAAAGAAGGCTAAAATTAAACAGATATTGATTCACTCCCCCTTTTTAAATCCAGAGTTGAGGAGCAGAGTGGCTGAAAGCTCTGCTCCCCATGGTGCTGAGACCGACAGAGGGGACAGAGAGATGGAGGGAGGAGGAATTATCACGTAGTGCAGAAATGCACAACTATGGGACACGACAGGCAGTAAGAAGCTATTTCATCTTACAGAGATTTAAGACTGCTGGACAAAGAACAGTGATGTATAGAGCAATGAAAGAGTGGAACTCACTCCTAAACTGCATAACACAACTAAATAATATCACAACTTTAAACGGACTCTTAAAGATGTTTGTATTTCATTATTGTATTGTGGTACGGATGTCTTTGTGTTTATATGTTTTACTGTCTATTTGATGTATTGTCACATTTAAATTGAGTAGACCCCAGGAAGAATAGCTGCTGCTGTGCAAAAGCTAATGGGGATCTAAATAAACTAAACTACCTTGACACAATTAGTTAAAATCAGACAATGTGCAGATGATTCTTGTAATATGTGACTATTGTGTTTATATATGTTGAAAAAAGTATTGGGAAATAAATAAATAAATCATAAAAAGCAGCATAACTCACCCTGGAACTAGTTTTTAAATGTTTGCCAAATTTGGTGCCAGAAATTATGAAATTCTGCTTTTTCCATGAAAGAGTCTAAATTTGGGACACGTTGCCAACTGGAAAAAAATAATGTTATCCTCTGAGCTGTCCCGTGACCGATTTCAAGTTGCGTCTAGTTTTGTTTCTCCATTATTTATCCCCTTTTTTTTCCCTTTGTTATCCACATCATGAAAGACGTCAGAAACATTTTTCCTGGAACAGAACTGAGATGCACAGGGTCAACTCGTAATACCGACTCCACTCACAACACTTCCTGCCTCTCTACAGCTGTGATGGATCGTATTACGGTACACCCCTTAAAGAAACCTCTTTACCAAAGATGGAACAGCGTACACTGTTAAAGAAAAATAAGTTTGAGTTTACCCATAAGCTGACTTCTCTTTGGAAGGGAAACAAAATCAAAATAAGATGTAAATTCACAATGAGCTGGAAAGAGATGGACGGAGAGAACAAAGAGTCCCAGTGAGGCGCTTCTACAAACCAATCTCATAATCTGCCCGTTTTCATAACACTTCTGTTTTTATTTCCTCTGGAGGTGTCACAAGGTAAGCATCTCTGTCAACACAAACAACCTCCGTCTCTTTGGGATGGAACACAGTCCATAAATATCTCCCAGGCTGCTGATACTGTTTCCAAACCCAGTTTCACCCTGAATGAGTCGATCAGTGAACACTCACTTGCTGAAGTTGAAGAGGAGTCGTTCAAAGACGAGCACGGGGCCCGTGCTGCTGAGGATGGTTAAGGGCTGTCCAGCCAGCAGACAGAACACGGCTCCCGTCAGCGCCGTGCCCAGGAAACTCTCCAACACTCCCTGCAAGCAAAGCAAACAACGATTAAAGACGCTGTGTGGAGGTTCGATGTGTTTTCTGGGATGAAAACTACATTTCCCATGAGCACTATCACCCAGGCGGATGTGTCTCTTCCAAAAGCATGTGTTTGTTGTGGAGGGATTAGATGAATGCAGACCTTTTTTTTTTTTTAAGTAGATGTCAAATTTCACCAGCAGTGCTCCAAACAGAGACTTCAGGGTGAGGAACGTGAAACGACTCAGCTTTTTTCATGGAAAACCTGCCTGAGCATGAGCACTAAAGCCCAGAATGAACCAATCATGCTACGACAGTCAAGAGGAGGCATCAGTCCAGGAGTGAAACCAGCTTAAAACTCCTCAGTGTCTTCAACTGTGCAGCACGTTTGGACTACAGAAGAGACGGCACCTCCTGCAGCTCTGCAGCCTTTACATGTTTGTATCGTTTTTATTGAAGTATTCCTCAGTCGGCTTTTTGTCAAAGACCAGGAGTAAAGAAACCCTCTTACAGAATTAAATAAGCAGTTTGAGGAATAATTATCCATCTCCAGCTCTTAACTTTGATTCTCTGGCTCCATCTGACTTTATATTTTTATTATGTCGTTATAATGGTGTGGTTTATTAAGGGTCAGTCACAAGTTTCACCACACCCACAGGTACCTTAATAAACATCGTCAGGTGCTGCATTTCGTTTCATTTTTTGTGAATTCAGATCAAGTAAATGAACATTGTCTGTCTCGGGTAGTTAAATAAATTTGGTGAATAATTTCTGACATCTTCTTGTATTAAATTTCAGCAGATTTTTCAGTCATATTTCTGCAGCTTTGTCTTCAAACAGAAGTATAAACAATATTTCTGCTTTGTTTCACTTCTCAATAATGCACAATGCACGGTTGGCCAATCAGGACCAGCCTGTTTCCTTTCCTGTTCAGTCAGTTCTTCTGTGTGTTTGTGTGTGTGTGAGGTGCTGACTGCCTCTCAGATTCAGCAGATAACTGAGTAATCGAGTTTGGTTTCTGTATCCGATGCTGAGAAAAGGTCAAGTGAGGGCAGGGAAACCCTCTGCTTTGAGTGGGCAGCAGTGGACGAGGATTGAGAAGCCCTGAAGTGTGTGTGTGTGTGTGGGAGGGAGGGGGAAGCAGCCATGACGAAGCTGCAGTGGCGTAATCTGGATCTGTGGTTATTTACAGCCCGGGTAAATCTCTGAGGCCGGTGCAGTGCAGGTCTGCAGGGACGCCGCTTGTTTCCAGGAGAGAAGCTGAAGCTCCTGTATGACCGCACAGAGTTCCTTACATGAGGTACACGTTGCACACCGATACCTGCAGCCCTGTGCACTAGTTTAACACAACTGTACAACTTTTTCACACACAGCCCGCCAACAGAAGGTGCAACAGATGGATGCGGTATGATCCCTGAGCTCCATATTAGCATGGCTTATCAGCTGAAGTCGACTATTTGTCCCCGAGTTTGTCACTTCAGCAGAGGAGTAATCGGGGGGTAGAAAAGTCTGACTCCATTCAGTGCAGCGCCATCCCATAATGCCTTCGTATTAATGAAACAATGTTAAAAAAAATGAACATCTTTTTTGAGCTGAGACAATATGCCGGGACATGTGAGTGACATTAGAGCCAGTTCACTGCTGCTGATTAGCTCTTTAATGAAGTTACAGTAACCGTGTAATCAGAATAAAGAGCCAGATTAGCACAAAGCTAACGTAGGTTACTTTCTCCAAACAGAGCCACGAACAGCCAACTTATCGCTGAGAAAAAGACTATCTGTGTGCAGGTCAGTTTGATAAAAACAATCATTATGTCATCAGTGTTGTCTTGGATCTGTTTTTCCCCAATGTATTCTGGGAAACGTAGGCACAAATGTAGACTAAAGACGCCAGCAGGTTCGTTTAACCAGCACTTCACTGTGGTGACGACATGACTTTTAACAAGGCGTGTGTTTGTTTTGGAAATTAATGGAGATCAGATCTTCTTTTTAACTACTTTTCTTTGTTCAAGACAACTTTTTACTGGATACAATACGACGAGGTGTTACGTGTCAACAAGTAAACTTTGTCAGTTCGTATTGTAGTTTAGTAGCCGGCTATATTTATTGCTGCTTGCAACCCAGTGCTCCAAGACATATCCGTAGAGTAATGTTAGTGATTGCTTATGCCCTGCTCATCTACCAATCAGAGCTAACGTAACCTCACTCTTCATTTTATTGACAGACTCTCAAGTTTGATCAGATCACTGCAGAATAACTGCTGCATGTGGTGCTGTGCTGAATGAACATTATCACAAACAGATAAGCTTATGTTTTAGCCTTTAGCTCATGTTTTAGCCTTAAGCTTTAGGTTTCGCTCGTGTTTTAGCCATCAGCTTGTGGTTTAGCCTTTAGCTCATGTTTTAGCCTATAGCTTGTGGTGTAGCTCATGTTTTAGCCTTTAGCTCATGCTTTAGCCTTTAGCTTGTGGTTTAGCCTGTGCTCTATCTCTCTCTCGTTTAGCTTTCTTCTTCTTTTCTGTCCTTTTTCTGTCTGACAGTTCAGCTCCAGTGTCCACCAATCATTAATTTAATCCCAGAAAAACGCAGAACTCTCTTCTTACTACTAAACTCCATCAGCAGGCGTGGTGCTGTCATAAAGACTTCAATGTGCCGTAAATCAATCTGGTCCTGTCCAACTTGATCAGGAAGCTAAAAAAAAGCATTTGGAAATAGCCCATACTGGTGCTGGATCAGGCAGATATCTCTAAGAGAGACTGTTTCAAGATCACTCAAGGTCCTAACAGGGACTTTAAAGAATCCTAACTGGCAATGGAAGCAGTGTTTGGCTCCATTCATTCAGACCAAAGTGCATGAGTGTCTTTACGCAGGACATAAAGGTCAGAGTACCACTTTAGGTCCTCTGTATTACACAACTCCTCATTAAAAATCAAAAGGCAGTTAAAATACAGATAAATTCCAACTTTTGTACATTTCAAAAGATGCCACTGAAAGACATCGGGTGAGCTCGAGAAAGAGTCTTGTAGTGAGCCTGCTTCAACTCCAATCCTGTACCTATTACCATGTCTTTCCCTGCTATCCTCGCTCCTAGTTCCTTCCTCTGTCTGCTCTCCTATCTTATCAATACAAGCCAAAGATAATCTTTAAAAAAGAAGAACAATAGACACATCAGAGTGTGTAACAGTGTGATTCAGGTCAGTGCATCCTGAACCTAACCAGATCATTCTGACAGCAGCCTCATAATGTAGGTCAGGGTGTAGTTTTATGCACATAGTTAAACTTTGTCAGCAGTTGTATCAAAGTTTGGCCCGACAACTTGGTTTAGGGTTTATAAGAGACTTGTTTTCTCGAGAATGCTCTGTGCAGAGCAGCAATCAAATCAATCAATCACCCGGTGGGACTCTCATAAAACTGAAGAGTTCAATAAAAAAAAAAAAAACGCGTGTAGGATGTTACCTGCATGTTTTCTGTGGCGTCCCCAAGTAATCCTCCAAACGTGATGGCATTGGTCACCGTGCCCAGGTAGATGAACAAGATGGCCGACAGAGACTGGATATGAAGCGCGTCGTAGAAGTCGCTGCCAAAGAACGGCAGCTTCCGTTTGATGTCCAGAATGAGACCTCCACAAAACCTGGGAGACAGAAACCCTGGAGTTAGCAGACAGAGCTAAAGCTAAAGAAAAGAACACATGGTCCAAGTTTCCAAAGGAAGGATGACGTGTCCCAGAGGCATGAAGGAAAGAGTTATGGAAGAGTGAAGAGCGCCGATTGTCTAGAACCACGTGTGGAATATTTCTTCACTGGACAGATTCCAGAGATTACAGCAGGAACAATTTTCCAGGTTTGAGGCTTTTTAAAAAACATACTGTGGAGGTTTTAGTCACGGTAATGATGCTCATCTTCAGGATCAGCGAGTACAGAGCAAGACTAACTCTTCACTGAAAATCCTCACATTCATGGAGGCATCTGGTGTGTGTTCATCATTCTGCCTCATGTGACAGAGTGAGATGAGATTCAACTTTTAAGAAACAAGTATAGAGTAATGAGGTAAGATGAGTTATAGTTACTTTCTGGTACGCTGAAGCTCCTCTCCAACCTCGTGTCCTCCACCCGCTCCGTGTCCCGCATCGTGAGGAGTGTCACCGTTCATCTGAGGCGGCTCTAATCCAGCATACAGGTTCTTCCTTTAAGAGACGAGAAAAACCGTGAGCTCACTCAAACAGTCCACATATTCACCCATTCATTCAAACCGTCTTAGATACCCATCAAGGCTCTTTAGTCCAAATCAAGATGGAATCATGACATGCTGTATCATGTGTGTGTTAGTGTGTTTTTGACAAATTTAACAAACTTTTTTTTATACATTATTTAGGCTCTGACATCAGAATTCATCTTCGATCTCAGAACAAAGAATCTGATTTCAGATTTCTGTGACTTAAACTTTTGAATTTGGACTCAAAGTCAAATTTCAGGGAATAAATACGGAAGATGAGCTTCAAGTATAATTCTGACTTCAAGAGTTGTGGGCCTTGGGTTCAGGTGTGCTCTGTATGTTGAGGTGTGCTCTGTTTGTTGAGGTGTGCTCTGTATGCCCAGATGCACTCTGCATGCCAAGGTGTGCTTTGTATGTTGAGGTGTGTTCAGGTGTGCTCTGCATGTTTAGGTGTGCTCTGTAAGTTTAAGTGTGCTCTGTATGTTGAGGTGTGTTTAGGTGTGCTCTGTATGTTTAGGCTTGTTTAGGTGTGCTCTGTACGGTCAGGTGTGCTCTGTACGGTCAGGTGTGCTCTGTACGGTCAGGTGTGCTCTGTACGGTCAGGTGTGCTCTGTACGGTCAGGTGTGCTCTGTACGGTCAGGTGTGCTCTGTACGGTCAGGTGTGCTCTGTACGTTCAGGTGTGCTCTGTACGTTCAGGTGTGCTCTGTATATTCAGGTGTGCTCTCTATATTCAGGTGTGCTCTGT
The DNA here is from genome assembly GCA_030710495.1 of Labroides dimidiatus. Lineage (NCBI taxonomy): Eukaryota > Metazoa > Chordata > Actinopteri > Labriformes > Labridae > Labroides > Labroides dimidiatus. The sequence continues at coordinate 25,229,311 of CM061157.1, read as the reverse complement.
GTCTTCAGGTGTGCTCTCTATGTTCAGGTGTGTTCAGGTGTGCTCTGTATGTCCAGGTGTGTTTAGGTGTGCTCTGAAACAGACTGATGTTCCTGCTCTTAGATCAGCTGGAGTGGACCAATACAGACCTTTTGTCTTGGGAAGGGATAGTCTTTGGTGGCTCTATCCTGATGTCAGGGTCCCACTCTCCAGGTGGAAGGACGATGACCTCGTCCAGGAACTCCTCGATACCAGCCAGCAGGTCCTGTCTGTCCTTCGCTTTGTAGGCAATGTCATGGAAAACCTGCCAGCAAACAAACATCACAAACCTTTGAGGAAACGTGTGGAAAAACAAAGTGTGACGTGTCCAGAAGTTATTTATTCAGGGTCTGAGAGAAAAACCAAAAAAGTGCAACTGCAGTGGGACTGATGACACGATATTTACTTCCATCAGGAGACGTTTGAACTCTTTCACAACATAAACAAACACTGAGTCATGATCTGAAATACCCGCCAACACTACAAACCGGTATTTTACAACCGATCAACGCACGGGAACATCTGATAAAACTCTCACTAAACACACTCCTGACGGCACAGAGGGTAAAGTTTAACCTGAGGAAATCCTGGAAAAACACTTCCTATCCTGCTCTGTTGACACATGAGATACACTTGGAAGAGCTGAGCCTGTGGGAATGGCAGAGTAAGGTGCTCTCAGGGCTAAGACGCCTGTGAAATGTGTGTTAGCATTCCTGACAGGAGTGAGAGGTTGATCCGGGGCGAGGGGAGACAAAGCAGACAGAGCTGAAAGTGTTGGAGAATATCATCACAAACTCATGAAGAAAAACAGAAAGAGGACATCCGCCTGGTTTTATCACGTTCCTTTTACTTTCTGACTGATGAATGTCCCTGAACTTTGACTCAAACACTTCAGCTATAGACCGGTTTCTGCCGAGCTGCTGTGAGGATTGATAAGTGAAATCAGAGGGCTGAGAGACCTGGCAAAAGGACCAGAAGATCAGGTGGTGTAATTGGACAGGCCTCTTTGGGAGAATCAGACTTTATTACGGTGATAGTTCAGAAAACAGGAGAAACAATCTTAATCCTCCAGACTTCAGTGATTCATGAGGTAGATTTGTTTCTTTTCATTAATAATCTTAACTTTCAGATAACTGCATGGCGAGAAATTGACTTTGGTTCAACAAACTCATGACCCCCAAAGACCACAGACACCAGACGTCCCATTTTCTAAAGGGTTGGGTTTTAATCTAACCTGCAAAAACTCCTCAGGCTTTTCAAAACAAAAATTTGAGACCTCAAAAACAAACGCTACACTTGCTCGCAGTCATTTTCACCTGTTACCATCAGTCCTTATTAGGCTTCTATACAGCCTTCCTCCTACATACACTGCAGAGATCTCATTTTATGTTATAACTCAATCTGAGGTTCCAGAAGGGTTTCCTTTGAAATGTGAACCACACAAGGGGAGAGAGCTTTCTGTTTTTATGACCCTAATCTGAGGTACTCTGCTATCAGAGATCAAAATAGCGAGCCCTCTGTGCGTTTCAGAGGTAAACTGCATTCAAATAATCATTGTTTAGTTTAGTTGTTTACTGTTTTGTGCACAGTCCCCTTTGAGTTTACCGCACAGTTAAAGAGGCAGCTTTAGCCTTCACAGCTAATTTCCTGCTGTCAGTAGGCAGCCTAATGTTTAAAACATTTTCTTCTTAATTTTCATTATTTGTAGCGAGTATTTATCTTATCCTTTTAACTTAACCACATCTTTTATCTTAGTTTGTTTGCCCTTCTATTCTGTATTTCATTTTGCTTTTCAGTGTTTTTTATGACCACTTTCCTCTTTCTCATTTTATTTTTATTCTCTTAATATTTTGTCCGTTTTTGCCATTTCAGTTCTTTTTCAGAGCACATTGAGTTGCATGCTTGACGGTATGAAAGGTGCTTTAAAATAAAGTTAAGTTTGTGTTTTTCCCAAGCTCATAATATCTTAAAATAAGATTTAAAGAAACCTGTGTATATGCTAGCAGTTAGCAGTTAGCATACTGGTACCAGTTGGCTGCTGGGACTCTACAGTTTGATGGTTAACATGGTAAACATTGAAGAGATCTCGCTGAGATAGCATGTTAGCATTCTAGCATGTTAGCACGCTAGTGTTCGCATCCTTCAAAACAAACAATGCCAAACCTAAACCTCATAGAGCTGCATGGAAAAAAAAAAAAAAAAGGTCATTGATCATTTTTCTGTTCTTTTGCATAGAACAACATTAATTTCAGGTGACTGGACAAAATAATAGGAAGTGTCGGGATGCGGTTAGCCTCGGCCTTTACGTGGCAGTGGCTGATTCGATTTGCCTGTCTCTCTGCTTCCTGTTTTCCCCGTCTCTCTTCAGTTGCGCTTTCCAGTAAAAGGCAGAAAATACACCCAAAATACGACAAGAAATACAAAATTGGTAGAGCTGTCTGTAACTTATTAGTCCAACAGCTTCCACACCCTACATTATAAACTCCACCAGCCTCTGGACAGGCTGTGACTTTCCAGCTGAGATCTTATTTACTTAGGTCCACAACCAGTTAGGGCCTAATTAGTCCAATCAGAGCTTTAGGGGATGAGCTCAGCTGATTCAGAATAGCAGGGATCTAACTACAGCGCTGTTATCCTGGGGCCAGTTTGACACCGAGCAGCAAAGTGTTGTTGGTGCAGTAAAACCTGGAGCAAAGATACTGAACTTTCAAAACACACAGCACACAGTTACCGTGATCCAAGCATTCATTCACTGAACCAAACCACGATGGAAGTAAACGGTCTAAAGTACCTCGTCTGACATCAGGGTGGCGATGGCTCTCCCGATCTCATGATAGGACTTTGCTTTTCCTTTGGGGCCCAGCAGCACAAACAGGAACCTACAAACAGCCGATAATGAAACCTTAGAAGACCTTTCATGTTGCATTCTTTAGTGATGAGAAAACTCAGGGTGGACTCTACCTGGTGGGCACTGGAACCTCAGTCAAAGCCCCCAACATGACGGCTTGCTGCAGGCGAACAAACGCCACAAAGGGAGCCTCCAGGAAGTCCACCTCTCCAACCAGAACATTCGATGCCTCTGCATCACGAGGCAACTTCTTCATAAATTTATTCTTCAGCTGTTTGGACAAAGAGAGGAGCAGAGGGTGGAAGGAAGAGGTCAGGTTAGCGTGTGAAAGCAACGGTGAGGAGGGTACAATAAAAATCACTTCTAAACTGCTGCACGCTCTTCCTGCTGTGTGCAGCGTGATCAGAGCTTTGTGTGATGTGTTTAATACACGTGGTGATTAAAATATAATTCAAAAAAAGCCTGGCAGAGACTTTCACAGTGACCCAGAACAGGTCGCACCCACCTTTTCCTTGAATTATGTGATAAGGCTATTTTGATTTTATGCCACCTCGTAAACACGCCGTTATTGCATCAGAAATCGAGCCTACTTTCTTAACCTGAGCTGACCTGACGGATGCTTTTCTTTCATGCTCAGTTCTTCCACAGAAGGGAGGTTTGCCCTACTCTCAGGCAGATGATTAACCAAAGTCTGGATGTTTTGTCAAAGGCCAAACGGTTTGGAGACGCGTACAGATTCATTCAGTGTTGCTGGAACGTAATTCAAGCTGTTACTTTTTAACTGCCTCTGTGATCTTTAATCCATGTCCGCTGAAGCCAATTTACAGTCAGATACTGGATCATGAGTCACAGCAGAGGGAGAAACTGCTCGGGTTGATGATCGAAACTCACAGGACAGAGGACAGGGAGCTTTTGTGGAGCTGAGCGGAAAGAGGACAGCCGAGGGTCTTATCTGTCAGTACATGAGGCTCACAAGTTTGTGCGCACACAGAGTCAAACACATGATCCTGCAGGGTGCTGCATGGTGAATAGAGTCCTTTAAATGTTCCTCCATGAAGACTGAGTTCAAACTATTACCTGATCCTTCTCTGGTTTGTCAGAGAAGTCGCTCAGGCTGTTGGAGGTGAGGTTTCTGTGGGCAGTCGTCGGGCTACCTGCAGGGGAAGAGGACACGTTTAGGTTCAAACAGGGCACTTTGAGACACTTTTGGCTCAGGTGGAAAAGGAGTCCCAGAAAAGACAAAGAAGCACCAGGAAAGAACATGAAGAGAGCCAGAAAACTCAGCTAAATGTGGAGAGGCTTAAGCTTTAGGGACTAATGCCAGATGGCCTTTCATTCAGAGAGAGAGAGGAGTGAGCATACACGGCTGTCTTAGGTCAGCTCCTTATGAGCGTCAGCAGAAAGGCGCTCAGGAAACGACACTCCGAGGAGCGAGGATGTAAACTTTGAACAGTCTGAAACCATCCATCACCCACAGGTTGTTCGGGATAATGTTCGGAAACAAAGCCAGCTACGTTTCAGCTTCAGGATGTCAGATTAAATACTTTATTCAGAGCAGCTTTTCCAACATGATGGATTTTTACTGGAACAAGAACAAAATCATCTTTTGACGACAATATACGACCAAAGCGGGTGGACTGCGTCCAGCGTGAACTTTCAGAATAAAACTCTGCACCACATTCATGTTTTCACAGTTCAGTCAATAAAAGGTCAAAACATTGGCTGTGTCTCAATTCATATGGAGTCCATTTAAAGACTGTGATTGTACCAGGCACTGCGAAAACTGAAATCTAAGTTTGTCTTATTTTTAGTACAAATGTTCTTATTAGACTCGGTATGAACCAGATTCATCTGATGAGTCCAGAAAAATGTTTAAATTCAACATATTACGACTAAAAAGTCAAATTGATTCTAAAGAGCGAAAACATCCGCTGAACACTCGATGTGACCACAGACTGCATAATTAATGGACGCCGTCTCCGTGACGTCACCAGTCTGTTTCTGAAACTGACTTTTAAAGAAAATCGACTGGAGCGGCCATGTTGGAAATAAGGCGGGCTTTGAGTCTCTACACTAACTTCCATAGGGCGCCCAGTCACATGAGCTGAGCTGCGCCTCTGATTGGACAAACTTGTGATCTTAATGTCTTCTAAACTGCCAAGTTAGAAAAAAAATCACTCCCCGTAGAGTGCTAACCATTAGCGAAATTAGCAATCCAGACGGGAAACATTCTTTGTACCAGCTGTGAAAATGGCGTTTTTTGGCTTGTGGTGTGTTTGTGACTTCTGGTACTTCAAGTGGACACTCGACAAACTGCAGATTTTAGCACTTTCACATTGTCTCATATTTACAGGCCAGAGGTTAGATGTGACATAAGAACATCATTAAAATGAAATATAAAATAAAATAAATAGTGAGAAAAGAGAACAGTTTTTTGTTTAACAAGATGTTCATCTGGCCGTTATTAGATTTACTGTGAGCCACATTCAGTTTTACAGGGTTAATTTGTAACCTATGAACATTCTCCACCTTACCTGCTGCAAAAAACCTCACAACTAGTCAAATTATACATCCTAATTCATCTCAATATTTGTACTAAATAAGCTGTAACTTAATGGGCCTGTGTCCACTAACTGGGTTTCGATAGCTGTCCTGTGGCCTTTCAGCCTTCCATTGTTGGGGCTGTTATGTTGTTTAGTTGAGAACAAAGGTCCCGCCTCCTCTTCACACTGATTGGTTGGTGGTTGAAAAGTTAAAGTTGAAAAGTAATGGTTTTCATTTTCAGCTGCGACCATAACAAAAACCAGCTGCTGCTAAACGTTTGGTTTAGGATTCTGGACTCACTGACCTGTGTTGGTTTTGTAAGGAATAGAGCTGCTGGCTTAAAACCTGCTTTTCGTGGACACGACCCCCCCCCCCAGCGCTCATCACGCTACCTTCTAACCAATCTGCTTGTGACCTCACTTACAGAGGTATCCCATGCTGGAGCTCCTCATGACCTCAGATGGTTCCTCTAATTCTTGTGGGCTTAAACAAGGCACAGGGTGCTGCTCGAGGGGGTTTCGTGCTGTAACGCCCCAAACGCAGGAAGATCAGAGACAGCAAAGACCCAAGGGAAAAAGAGAGAGACAGAGAACAGCACAGATGTGGAAAAGAGGGAAGAAAGAAAGGAAAAGTTGTGTTAGGAAAAGAGAGATCCAGCACAGTGGATAGTTTATGGATTTAAAGATGACAGAGAGCTGAAGGTGGCGTTTGATTTGTTTTACCGTTCTCCTGGTTGGAAAAGAGACGACTTGCGCTTGAAACACTCTTGCCGATGTCAGCGAGAGAGCGCAAGTTTGACTTCTTGGTCTGGTGGCGATGCTTTCGTAGCAGCGTGTACATGACCTGCTCCTTCAGGTCCGGCTTCAGCTGACCGCTTTCGATCTGGCTGTCGGTGATGGTCTCTGCGGAGAGAGAAGGATTCTAGAGGATCACATCACCCTGGGAGGTCCTCAAAAAGTGGATGATACTCACCAACAACCTGCGGCAGCGTGGTGGCCTCCAGGTCCAGCATGATGGTTCCCTTCTCGATGCACGTCTTCAGCTCCATCAGGCTGTGTAAGGACAGAGTCGCCACATGAGGCTTACTCCAGCGCTCGCCACCTTTCTCCACCTTCTCCTCAAACTTGATCCATCTGGATGTGGACAGACGTGGTGAGAAAGAAGAGGGTTAGAAACTCACTTGGGGTGTCACCTCATAAGTCTGCCATAGGATCTACGACTGTCTGTCCCCTCAAAAGGTTCCTGAAAGCAGAGAACCGGTATCTGAAATGACACCACGAGTTTATCTGTGCATTGTTGAGGATCGCTCAGGATCAGCTAAAGCTTCGGTCCAAAAAGTTTTGGAAACTTTCCAAGTAGCTTAAAGTACATTCTGATATTCATGAAAGAACAAAACGGCGGCTTTAGTCAGACAAATACGGGTCATGAACAAACAGCGACAAGATGGGTCCTTTTTTCTTTACAAAACAACTCCTCCGTGTTTTGAATCAGTCACAGTCTACACGGCGAGGATAGGGGACGCAGGACAGTGTGGAGATTAAATAATAAATCCCTGGACGTGAGAAAACACACGAAAGGCGACGAGATGTCTTTCTCTCTCTCCGTGTCTTTGCGACCACATGAGGTCGCAGACTTTGCTGCCATTGCAGACAAGCTTGGCCCTGAAGGTAAGACCCAGGACAAGGACTCTTTCTAACAATAAAGCCTCACATGTCAGCGCCACAAAGAGCCATTCTCCTGAGGACCGAGGATGGGGTTTCCTCAGGGGGATAGAGTATCCCTCTGGCTGCTCGCCACACGCCTCAGAGCTGCTGTCTTACTTTAGGGGAGCGGGGGGTATGGAGACACTGCTGACCTCGCACACAACAGCCTCTCTCTCTCTCCCAAAACCACACGGAAACTTAAAAGAATAAGTCCTGAGTGTGAGTTTTATCCACCAGGAGCAGCATGTTCGTTTTAAGAGCATCCTGGACTGAAAATGTTGGGCTCATGGTGTCTGGGTTTCTGTCCCTTCTGCTTCCTGGTGTTAAAAGTTAAAATCTGGACAAAAACCAGCAGCAAACAAAATTTCGATGCTGAGAGCAGAGAGAGGAAAGCTCAGGGGACTCGGTGTGCTCCTGAGGATTTGGTTCAGCTGTGTTCTGACCATGTGGGAGTTTCTGTCTCTTCCTGGTCCCACAGAGCAGGTACTCCAGATCCCCATCAGATAACAGCAGGCTGGGTGTTTTCTGAAGTACAGCCCATTTCCCCACACAGCCAAAACACTATAATTCATACGGGGATTGTGTTGTGCTGACCGCTTCAGGGCCGTCAGGAAGGAAACTTAGGCACACTCTGCCCTGAGCGCTGATATATAGACGCAGGGTGGAGCGTTTGACAGATCGCAGCCTGACGTTACACAGAAACAAAGTCCTGAACACAGCCGCTCACCTGGCCGTCTCTTTCCACTCCATCTCCTGCCCGTCCACAGCCAGCAGCTCGTCCAGCTCGGTGAAGAGTTGAGGAGGAGGAGGGCCATCGTCTTCCTCTCCCAGCATGAACCGGATCCTCTCAGCAGGAGAAACTGTAGAGAAGTCACAGAGAAGGTGAATCAGGACATGAAGCAGAATTAACAGTGACGATAATAAACGTTTCCTGTAAAGAAGCGTTAAAACGACGTCACACACTCACACAATGCAAAAACTGAAATCTAAGCAAGCGTAAAGAGCAAAAAAAAGTGTTCCACTCGTCTTTAAATATCCATGATTGAAGACTTTCTGGACCAGCGTGGCCTCTCATGCACTCAGTGACTCCACCATGAAGACAGGCAGACCATATCACCAGAGGTCATCAAGTGCACACCTCTTCCTTTACTGGTGTGATGTTAGATCAGGACACCTCAGGGAGACGTGAACATTCCAAACCTCTTCAGGGAAAAAAAAAAAAGAAAATCAGGAAGGTGGAAGATGGAAAAGTAAGAGGCTCATGTGGGTCAGAGGTCAGCCTGATCAGGACTGGACGCTCTACCTCCCCAAGTGAAAGCACTCTCACCCCGTTTCCTGATCTATCCACTGTCCTCTCCTCTCTGAGTTAAGGCAGAAAAGTCTGAAAAACTTCTTCAAAAGGAAAGAAAAGGAGATGTTCGGGCTGTATACGCTCTACCTCCCCCTAGTTCCTCCATTTTTAGAGGAGGAGAGCAAAGAGAGAGAGAGAGAATCTGGACACATCGGGATGTAAACATGATCATCCCACAAAGAAACTTAAAAACATACAAAGATAAAGTTTACTTAAATAAAAAAAAAAATCACCTGAGGCTTCAGCAAATCTGTTCAAACATAAAACGAGATATCACAACAGAAAAACAGAAAGACACACTCATGGAAGTGAATTGTGCAACATGTGACATTTGTTTCCCTTTCTGTGTGTTTTAAACGGAGGCTGAAGATGCACGAAGAGAAATCAACCACACATCTGTTTCTGCTCCGACTGATTCACGGCTCAGAGCCTCGGCATGAAGGAAGAGTCTGTTCAACGTGATGAGGAACAACTTCAGCCTGAATAACTTTTACTTCCCTCTGAGACAGGTGAACCACCTGTGAATGTTGCACAACGAGCGTGAATCTTCCTCCTCGGCCTCAGTGAAACACCTGTACAGGAAACGTCTGAACACCTGCTTCATCGTGGAGCGAGCTCGAGCTCTTTGTGCTAATCAAACAGGACGCGAGGCAGCAGGTCAGGAGAGGCTATTCACGCACCTTTCAGGATTGCTCAGGTTGATACCTCAACAACGTAACAGAGCCTGTAACCTCTTAATCCTGACACAGCACTCGGGCTTAATTTAGGGCGCTTGGTTTTAAAATAGAAACCATGGACGACGATGTTCTGCTGTGGAGAGAAACGCTAAGCTACATGAAGGTCAGGATCAAAGTCTCAGAACGCACATTTGGTGCATCCCCACTTTACATTAGCATCACACACACACACACACACACACACACACACACACATACACGTCACAGCCTCCGGGCCTGTCTGCTGTCAGGGGATCTGACTTTTAAAGCACATGGTGTACACAAACAGCACTCACCTCTTCAGTCTACAACCTGTGTTATGAATGAAAACCAGCCGTTTGTTGTGGTTACACACAACTTTGAAGTGGACGCTCTGCAGGGTTCGCCACAATCAGCAGGATTACAGGATTCAGATTGAGGGCAAAACAGCGGAAAATCCAACAAGTGGAGGCTTTTGTGTGCGGTGTCTGGAGGTTTGAGTGTTTGTTTCATTTCTATCACTCGGCACACGTCGGCCTGAAAGCAGCCCGTATCGTCCGACTCAGACCGTTCATGTACGAGTTAATGAGCCGCCGTGACTCTCTGACTCTTATGAGTTTGATTTTAAGGGAACTACAGTCCTCTGAAACTGGAGCCCTGTCAAATCCTGCTTTTTGAGGCTGATAAAACATCACCAGTTACCAAGATGAAGCAAAAACACTCATTAAACCATCTTCAGGTTGTTTAACGTCTTGAAACACTGATGAAAATCAATATTTTTGCCACAGTGTCAACAGGCGGAGGTGAAACGTGCCTGACTCATCGCTACGGACTGATTCCATTTAACGTGTCTCATTTGGATAATCATGGAGCAGCTTGTCCACTGGGAATCGATCTTGTTGTATCAATCATGTTATAAGGGTTTCGACCAATCATAATTAAGTACTCAACACACCCAGGTAACAGGCCCTGCAATGTGTGTGTCTGAGCTAATACTTAATTTTTCATCGTCTCTTCATCAGAAACTTGAGATGTGAGAATGGAGTCAGAGATGAGACGATATGTGAGACTCAATCTGCAGGTCTCAGTTTAATAGACTGAACAAAACTCTTCCTGTTCTGCCTCTGCACGTCTTCAGGTGTGCTCCAAACTGACACACGTTTGATGTGATTAGCTTAGCTGTGGCGACAGAGCAGACAGTGTTGTAGCTCAGTCATGACAGCATTTCTTTCTGTTTGGTAATATATGGATCTAGTCTCCATAATGTCACCTGTTTGTTTCTTATACAGAGTTCTGGAGCCCACAGTCAGCAAACTCGACCTAGCTTCCTTCCTGGAGGCGGGCCTTTAGCCTCCTCGCTAACAGCTACAGGGTGCCCAGCTGTCAGTCAAGTCAGCCATATCCTTATATGGGCAAAACTCATGAGTTTAAAAACTTTAAAAAATGAGAATTTATGAAACAATCCTTTTTATTTTTGAATGGTGTCTGAATAGCTTCTGGTTGTTTTGTAGCCAGCCTCTAGTGGACACTTGGGGAACTGCAGTTTTTAACACTTCTGCAGAGGCTTCATATTTCTTGACCAGGGGTTTCAGCTCGATACCAAGCTGCAACCTCTGGTCTAAAAATACGAGACCATGTGGAAGTGCTACAATCTGCAGTTCATGGAGTGTCCACTTGAGGCTCCAGACGTACCAGAAACCACACACACACCCAACCAAAAAAAACAAACAAACAGACATTTTCAAGTTTACAGCCTGCTACAAAAAAAATAAAAACAAAACAAAACAAAACAGAACCTGTCTGGATTCATAATTCTCTATCAGCACACACAGCAGTTTAGAAGATATTAAGATGTCAGGTTTACCCAATCAGAAGAAGAGCTCAGCTGATTGACAGACGGGCACCCAACAGCTGTTAGTGAGGAGGCTTAAAGACTGCCCCATTTCCAATATGGCCCCCATCAATAATTTACTTCAAAACTCTGTTTCAGAAAGAGGCGGGCCATGACGTCACGGAGACTACATTCATTTATTAAACGATCTATGCTCGATACCGATTAGCTGGTTTAGCCTAGCGGCCCCCATACAGAGACTACTGCTCTCAAAGTCAAGGGTCAGGCAGCCAGGGCTTGATTTTCTACTCTATCCACCCTCCATCCAATTCAAAGTCCAACAAATAAACCAAAGTAAAAACCAATCCAGACCTCATAGTCCACTTCAGAAACTCCCAGTGAGCCAGTCAGGGAAAGCTCAGTGGCTATTAGAGACGGCGTTACTTAATAAAGGGTCAAAGATTGAGAATAAAATCCCTGCAGAGGGTCAGTGAGATGGTTTACGGCTCCACAAAAGAGAAATGTTGATGCCAGCTGAAGCCCACAGTGGGCTCTGCCCTCTCATTCAACCGGACCAGACTGTTTACAGTCCAGATCCTCTGCGCAGATACAGGAGCATGAGAGAGAAGTGCACGTCCGTGTGTGTGTGTGTATGTGTGTGTGTGTGTGAAGGATGTAGCACTTGAAGCCCAGTTTTAAACCCGGCCTCTGTGTTTAGTTTGGTTCCACCTCTCGAGCCCTCGTGCTGATGTAAAGTCTGATTCTATTGATGAACAAGTGGCGACCGTGTTTGCATTTACACAAACGCTGCCATGTTTGAACCGTACACACACCAAAATCCTGCAGGCTACATTCAGGGCGTCAGAGATCTGGACAGGCCGTGTAAATCATTCAGACTCTGCTGACACGTAGGAGGAAACGCTTCACATCCACTGTTTTATGGCACTGTATGGTTAGCTGAGCGCTAATCTGTTAGCGCTGCATGGTTAGCTGAGCGTTATCTGTTGCAGCGCTGCCATCAGATCGATAAATACATAAACTAACATGTCAGTGCACATGTTGGACTTTCTGTTCCTCTGGTCTTATCAAAAAACTGGACCCATAAAAAGCGGCGTAACTTTCATACACAACGTGATTCTGTATGACTCAGACTGACCCGACATGAAGCCGGATCTGTGAGCACAAAAACCCAGACCACAACAAAGGAGCCTGTGGGTGACTAAGTGCACAAAGTGGCATGAGTCCTAATAAAAGGAGGATTAGAGCTTTAGAGGAGCTAAATATGAGGAGGGCTGACAAGTGCTCATCTGTGCAGCGTCAGCTTGATGTGATGCCAGCATGATGAAGAAAGGCGTGACTGTAGGTGTGTGTAAACAAAGGCAGGTGAGGATAGAAGAGGTCAAACTGATGTCCTCCTCAACCAGATCCAGGTCCAGACTGGTTTCCTGCAGACTGACTGAAACCAGAAGAAGCTAAAGCTGCTGTTTCACTGAGCATGTGCACATTTCACACACTGAGTGGAGGATATACAGGGCAAGCTTTCATGCAGCAAGATGCAGCACCAGCTATTGAAGACCCTCGAAATACCTGCTGTCAGTTAGACGACAACAAAAAAAAAACATACTGAAAAAAATGAGCTAAAGACTGTCTTAAATCATGGATTATGGAGAGGCAGATGTATAACAATGAGACTATTTTACTACAGTCACTGAGGAAGTCCTCACAGGACCTTTAAACCAAACAGGGAAGAGTTTGCAAAGGGGATGTTTAAAGCTCTCGAACCACTGACAGAAAATCTATCCTGTAAAAATGTAACCAAACCACTTCCTGGCAGTAATCTGTCCGTGCACGCCTTCCTCATTCGTCATGTCGAGATGTGCATGCAGAGAGGACGACGTGTAAAATCACAGCAAACCACAAGCATTGTTTTCCCCACTTTCACTTCAGTTCTTGGTTTTTATTTTGCACGCTTGATCCGATTGTGCTGTTTTTTCTGCACCGACCTTCTGAAATCTCCTGTTAGTGGCACTCTGGATTGATTCCTCTACTTTCCAGTTTGGGATGATTCAGGTCACTTTAAGTTGGGATCCAGTTTGAGGTGAAATAATAGAAGTGATGGTGTCTAATATTTACGTTTGTGGTCTTGCACCGTCTGGTCAGAGGTTCCTGGGATTTAAGCCTGATGTATAAAAATTCATTATATTCAAAACAAAAAAAAAGCGTGCAGCTTCACTTTCTGATCTTTTTATCAAAGTTCACCTCTGCAAACCCGGGGACATTCCTATTTTATGAGCTACAAAAGGAAAAAAAAAAGTCAGTAGTGTGATTTTTAAAGCCCGAGGCTTTGGGGAGGTGTCAGAAAAAAAAAACTCCCTGCTCCCTTTCCTGGACTAACCCTTTTTAATCACTCATCATATGAGCTGCATTCAAAAAATAGAAAGTCACATGATGCAATATTTGACCCCACGATCCAACCTCAACTATTACCACAGTCATGACAGCAGATTCCAGTAAAACCACCAAGTTCACCCTGAGCGGAGACTTTCTGCAGTCAATAAGATGAACATCCATCCATCCATCCATGCAGCACAGCGTTTCAAACTTTTTGGCGGTTTGGAGTCATGTGATGCATCATTTCTTCCTGGTTCTCCAGTATGTGCCCTCCTTTCTCCCCTCTCACTTTAACTTCCTCTGCAGCATCATCACATTTTATGATTTTTTTTTTTTTTCCACAGGAATCGCTTCCTCAAACTTCTCCTCTGAAGCACTTAACTCACTCTGAACTCTCTCCGGAACAATCTGCTGCTGCTCTCTGGGTTTAACCCGTTTCTTCCTTTACCAAATATCACTACAGGACTAACGTGGAGTCAGTTTCAAACCTAAGTTGGAGTTAATTGTCCGTTTCATGACTCTATAATCACCAGCAGACGGATGTGGACTGAAGCTCGGTTAGCTTTACTTTATGTTGATGCAGGAAGGAGTTTCCTTCCTTTTCCCACCAGTTTGAGACCTTAATGGTACGTTCCACCGGCATAACGCAGAGTTAACGCTGCTCCAGTCTGTCAGTTTGCAGGATGTGACATTTAGAGGTGACTTCCTGCACGGTGATAATTGTAAGCCTTGAAAACAGCGTCTGACTCGATTGTTGTGTATGTTTGGGACGCAGCGCTGAGATTTCCACTTCATCAAACCCTCCTTTTACTTTACCCTGTTACTTCCTCTCCATCTTGTAGCCCCAGCAGACACTTTGGAGAGTTCTGACACATCTGCAGATAATGTTTATTCCTCCTGCTTTAGAAACGATGTGGAGATTAATGATTCGGTGACGCTGCATTCCTAATCTCCCATATAAGGACGAACATCTGGAGAAGTTTCCAGGACACGACTCAGGAGACGCATGATCGTCTCAATGTGCACGTTGCATCCCAGTGCACTGTCTGCTAACGCTGCATTCAGGGGCGGTTGAAATAATGTAAAATGTTAGTTAGAAAAATTAAAACTTGCAACAAATTGTCCCTATGTGAAACTTGGAACCCTCACTGCAAAAACTGAAATCTAATCAAGTGTTTCTTATTTTTAGTAGAAACTGTCTTATTAGAGTTAATGAGCCACATTTACTTGAAAAGTCCAGAAAAACGTCTTATTTTAAGATATTCAGAAGTCTTCAGCTTGTGGCTTTCATCAGGGTACGTTTTACTCCATCACCCTGAAGTGGGCCGAAGCCGAAACGTTTGGGTATAAAATAAAGTTTCTCTCTTCATTACGAGTCTTGAGGGAGTTTTGATCCTTTGCAGACTTCTTTTTCCTCTCCGTGCACCTTGAAGGGAAATGACGAAGCCTGAGTTGTTTGCAAAAAAAAAAAAAAAAAAATCCGCAAATAGAGTAGGAAAAATGTGCTTGTTTAGTTTCTTGAAATAAGAACATTGTCTGACTACAAGCAGCGAGTAATGCAGGCCTCGTTTTGGTCTTTAATATTATAAAATGCGACATTTTTCAGGTGAATCTGTCTCAGAGGAAGTCTAATAAGAAAACTTTGATTAAAAATGAGACAAAAAGACTTGTTCAGATTTTATTTTCTGAACGTAGTGTCTGTACCTTAGACTGTATACAGAACGGACAGCGTGGCTCCGCCGTCACAAGAGCCGCTGTCGTGCAGCCAGTCTACACAGTAGGGACGACAAGGAAATCCGAATGGAAGCGGGCAACAAAAATGATTCATTTTTTTTTTCTTTCGAAGGTCTAATCTCTTCTTAACTCTCCTTCCTGATGTATTTTACTATTCCCAAAAAAACTACACAAGAACGGCAGCTGTCAATCATCATTAAACGAGACATAAAACCCTGTTTTTAACGTCTAATAACTAATGAAAAAGAAACATTTCAGAAAAAAAGAAGATTTGAACACAATGCAGCCCAATAGTACCTTCATATTACTGCAGCATACGGATGAGAAATGTTTCTATGAGGTGTATTAATTCTTTAAAGTTTGAACACAGCTCCTTTGGAATGAACAGAGAGGAGGAGTTTTGGACCTATACTGCAGCGAGTCACCAGGGGGAGCAGTTTTTGTGGCAACCGCAGCTGGAGCCGAGCAAGATGACATCCATTTTTTTTTTTAATACAGTTTATGGTCTGAACATACATACATCCTTCCTGATGTATTTTACTATTCCCAAAAAAACTACACAAGAACGGCAGCTGTCAATCATCATTAAACGAGACATAAAACCCTGTTTTTAACGTCTAATAACTAATGAAAAAGAAACATTTCAGAAAAAAAGAAGATTTGAACACAATGCAGCCCAATAGTACCTTCATATTACTGCAGCATACGGATGAGAAATGTTTCTATGAGGTGTATTAATTCTTTAAAGTTTGAACACAGCTCCTTTGGAATGAACAGAGAGGAGGAGTTTTGGACCTATACTGCAGCGAGTCACCAGGGGGAGCAGTTTTTGTGGCAACCGCAGCTGGAGCCGAGCAAGATGACATCCATTTTTTTTTTTAATACAGTTTATGGTCTGAACATACATGATCCCGTTTGTGTTGTGATAATAGATTATTATTATTAAATAATAATAAAAGGAGATTCTGCTCGTGGATGTGGTGGACTGTGCAGCTGGCATGGAGAGAGGTTACTTTAGGATGCTGGAGCAAACTGTTAATCCTCTCTGAAGTGTCATGAGCCTCTCTAAACATATCACAGGTGAAGCTACGTGCCTGTGTGATGCTCTCGGTGCACTCGTCATGTTACTTGTCTCAGTTTAAGTTTGTGGATGACAAACATTCAAACGGATATTTTCGTTTCTATGGAAAAATGAGTGGAAGGGAAAAATGTTCTGCCACACTACGACTTAAAGCTCAGTGAAACACCGATGAACAGCCTGTGCTCTTTAAAACAGGACCACCGAGGATGATAGAGGAGATCACCTTCACTATGAGCTGCTTAGACTCATTGCCCTGTTGTTGTTTTTTTATTCAATGCTCTTCTTAGAGCTGCAGGTGTACGAGTCCACTTTCTGCATCAATCAAACTCTGCAGGGTGAATGTAAAATACTGAAACTCCAAAGAGGAGGTTTGGTGAGTAGATGGAGAACAAAACTGAAACCGACCCTCGAATAGGGTTTTTTCTGTTTACTGATGCTTGGTTGTGAATATTGTCCTCACAGCACTGTAACCAAGTGTAAAGTGACTCTGTTGACTTGTATTTCACACACCGGGAGCTTTGCGTTGTTATTTTCATCAGAACTCACTCAGCGGTTTGAGGATGTTGGCGTTGGTTTCATCCCCGTCTGACTTGTATCCCTCTGTGCTGTGCTCCGGCCGCTCTCTCTTCTCCTTGTGGCTGGACTTGCGTCGGTGGCGTCTCCTCCGGTGGTAGCTCTTGGGAACGTGCACGCCGATGTACACGGTGTGGTGACCTGCCGTGGGACAATGCAGCAGAGGAGGAGGATCAGATTACACTCACACAAAAGGAAATCACATTAATCCTGAATGCTGCTAATCCTCGTCACCACTGGAGGAAGAAACCAAAGAAAACAAAGGGACAGGTTTGACGTGTGTGATGAAAGATGCACTGACATCATTTCTGTCTGGGGACATTTGCAGGTTATTTCCTCGTCAGGGATAGCTTGTCAGAGAAGGGCAAATAAATAAAAGCCAACTACTTCCTTAAAGAGAGCTCATTCAGGAAATGCTGAGTTATTGTCTCCAGGAAGTCATTAGAGACGCACAGAGGGAGAAAAGTCCAACGAAAACTGAAAGCATCATGTACTCTTAGCTTTGCCTTCAGTGAAAATATCTTCCCGACATCTTTCTCACTTCACTCTGTGAGTCCTGCTTCCTTTAGCAACCAAAGAAAACCTGAGGCTCACACCACATCACACCACTTCCTCCACATTCCCATGCAGGGACAGAAAGTCCTGCAACCACCACAAAATGCACAAAAACATCTCTGCAGGATGCCAAACCAGGACCCTAAATGCTGGCTGCAGAAAGATGAACGTCGGTCCGTTCATGTGGGCGTCTTCATGGTGTTTATCTTACACAACAAGTTTGATTTTCCACTGAGATGAGATGTTTCTGCACAGGAGATGGAGAGATAAGAGTGAAGGATCTCAACGCTCATCTTACCTTCCACTTCCTCCTCATCGCAGACGTGTTTGACAAAGGATGCTCCTCTGTCCAGGACCGCCTCGTCCTCCACCCTACGGAGACAACAAACGGGAAGAAACGTTTTAACCTGCGTGAAAAAGAAATCACATTCTGCTCAGCTTTTATGAAGACTTTGTTTACCCGTCCTTCAGTTTGTAAAAAAACAAACTATGAGACAGGGAAATCTAAGCGCTTCAGACTAGTTGTAAGGAAGTTGCAAACTGATTTTTACTTGCGTGCATGAAAATTGGGGTCTATTAGTTTGAATCGCATCTTGATATTCAAATTTGCGTTAAAAGGTGAAAATAGAACTGCATGTTTGACATTTTAAAACAAATTAATTAAATACGGCCATTGAAGGTCTCATGGGGACGAGGAAACAAGCATGATGAATGAACTGATGACATTTACTGATTGTTTGGTATTTTTCTGTATCATTAAATATAGTGACCAAAGAACAATGTGTCCTGTGTCTAAAGCTGATCTTTTGATCCGACTCAAAGTTGTCAGAGTATCAACACTGTGCTCTTTAACTGAATCTTAAAAAGGAATCCGTTGCTACATTAATCACATGTCAAAAAACTACAAAGCTGCATTAAGCAAGAATAATAAGCCGCAACACGACTCATCTTTTAACACACGTGATGAAATTTCTCAACAGTTATCAGAATAAAAAGGTCCCTGCATGAGTCACTCTGAGGCTACTTGTGCAAAGAAAAGGTCTTGTGTTTACTTGGAGGTCAGAGAACCTCTTCACAGCCTGCATGACCAGGAGTTTCCTTTGATCGTCAGGCTGAAAAAAGTTCCTGGAAGGAATGCGACTCCTTCAGGGCAGAAAAGTGAGGACATATCCAGGCCAGGAAAGAGAAGTTGGAGCCGAAACATATGCGATCAATTTCAGAAAATACTAAACTCAAACAACCGAAAGAGGAGCTTTGAAAGGGTGAAGCTTCAAGCTATGTCTCAAATCATAAACTCCTCAGACAGCGCTGCATCAGGGTTCGCTCTGGGATAAAGCGCGTCAAGAATTCGCCAATGTTTGCTAATTTCACCATTTAACAAGAACGTTTTTTTTAAAAGACAAAACATAAATATTTGCTGAGTGGGAACGCGTAACAAGAACATCAATACGCAGACTGCAGCCTCCACCTCCAGCTGAAAAAAAGAGAGAACGAGGATGATACAGTTTGCAAACCAAGGAGATGGAAGCAGTGTACACAAAGTGATAAATAAACAACGTCAGGAAGGACGCAACTCGTCCCACTGATAGCACCTCAAGCTAATCATTTCCCAAAGGGTTTTATCTCTGTCCTTTGGGGGAGATAAATGAAAGTACAGCGCTGATAATAGACGTCAGTGTTGATCCAAAAGCTAGCTCCAAGATCAAACAAGTGATTGGGAGAGGCTGGGCTTGGGGCCAGGTTTTCAAACATTACTAATAGAGTAATTAGCCTCTGTAGCCTCCTCTTGTTGCTAACAAAAAAGAGGTCAAGTTCATTATGAAACTGCACTTTTCTTTAGAAGCCGTTACTGCTTGAACTTTTCCCTCCAGT
Organism: Labroides dimidiatus; assembly: GCA_030710495.1. Classification (NCBI taxonomy): domain Eukaryota; kingdom Metazoa; phylum Chordata; class Actinopteri; order Labriformes; family Labridae; genus Labroides; species Labroides dimidiatus. Next base: position 25,210,115 of record CM061157.1, on the reverse strand, counting down.
ACAGAGCATACATGAAGTACCCACCAGCTGTACCGACTTTGTTTGTCTGCTTCTTTAAGACTTTCTCCTAAACCAGTTTCTGTAAAACTGATTCAAGAGTCACTGGGAATATGGACACAAAAACTGAAGGGTGGAGTGTTTTTTCCTCCATTCTTCAGCAACTGTTTACTTTATTCAAACGAACAAGAGCCTTTCCCCTTAAGTCAAACTGAGGTTAAGATGCTAAAGATGCTATGATATGCTCAAAGACTGCGTGTGACAGAAACATTTAACTGGTTTTTAAGATACTGGTGACTGAGAAGATAAATAAAAAAGTATGGACAACATCTGCCAGTAATTCAAGCTAAAACATCATATACGGTTAAATGCTAGCATTAGCTGTTGTCTTATTCTTGCTAATGGGTTGCCAGCTACTAACTTTAGCATTCAACCACTTCCTGTTAAACTGTTTGTTTGTGTATCTAATGGATGTTATAGCTTTTCTCTATTTCCTCTATAACATGATTTAAATTACTCTAAATAGCTAAATGTTAGCTGAATGGACTGTAGCATTATTTTTGGTAGCGACAGCTAACTTAAACGGCGTCATATTAACATAGAATTGCATCTTACAAACAGCTAATCTGAAAAATATAAATGCTAATGATAACTGAATGATGAAATGAAAGCTTTAATTGCCCCAAATTCCTCCTTTAAAAGGTTGAGCATTAGCTAATAACGGTACAGCAGCCAACTAGCATCGGTTAACCGCTAACGACTATTAGCTGACTTGTAACTCATGTTTTGTTAGCGAATGAGTTCTTCAAACAAAGTGTAGCCAAACCTTTTATATTCAAACACATCATTATGTTTTTAGTTTCTGACTGACATGATAATAATCTGGGAATTTATCACGTTTAAAGTTTAAAGGCTAGAAGAACAGCAGCATTTAAGCTCCCCACGGTTAGCATGACTTCAGAGGAAAACAGCTGCTGTGGTGGATGGTAGATCTGCACCAGAATAAGTCTGGGATCACACCTCAGTCACACCTCATCCATGTAACATGGGGGGGGTTACACAGAAAGTCATTAGCTAAACAGGAGAGCTAAAGGAAGCTCAAACAGGTGGACCCATCTGATGAAAAACATCACACAGGTGTGCAGGGCGCAAGAGCTCAGCATTCCTGATCTGAAAGGGCCGCTATATAAAAAATGAAGCAGACGGGTAGAAGAATAAAGCATGTGCAATATGGAGAGAGGAGAAGGACTTCATGACACAGGTAACACAGGTAGGTAGCACCAATGAGAGGCTGCTGCACGATCTGTGCACGAGCAAAGCAGACCAACATGGTCCACAGGAAATCTTCTCCATTCTTTTCATTTCCTGTAACTTGCTAAGCGCGATTAATAAAGATGAAAAATGAAAAGCTGAGTGGGGGGGGTGGGGGTCAGAGAGCAACCAGCTGCATCCATCTCACCACTTCTCACTTTGCTGCTCCTCGTCTTCTCAGTGACCTCATGGGTCGGGATAAACCTGTCGGTGCGTGAGGAGCCGGGATCAGCTGCTGAGGATCAGGGATCATCCCCATCTCTTTAACAGAATGACGCACCAGATCCCACCAGCAGCCAGGTTCAGAGCGAGGCTAGCATGAGCCCCCCAGCACTGTCAGAATATGAGCTGAATTATAGGGATGAAATACTGCTGTTATCTCACCTGGGAGTCATGTTTGAAGAGAAGAAAAAGCTAAAAAGCCGAAGCTTTGAAAGAGGATTCCTTATTATTTTTGATTCATATCTTACAGCACGAACGGGGGAACTGATCTGATCCGGTTCAGCAGGTTAAGATGAAGTTTGATGCTAAAACTCTCTCAGGGAGTGATCCACCTCTGAGGGAACCGTTTATAGCCGCCTTCCAGGAGGGAGGGAGATTTATTTTGAGGTATGATGCAAATGGAGCAAACTGTGACAGTTTTAGACAGAAATAATAAAAATGGAGTCTAAATCTATACTGCAATGACGGATTCAAATCACTCAAGGAGAAATGTCTCATAATTTCTGTTCCCATTGTGTGAAATAAAAACATTTCTGCTGCTGTTTGCGGTTTGAAGGTGGATGCGGGGTATGTGGGCTGTTCGCTGGACAAAATTAAGAAATTAAGATGCAACTTTGAGGCCGTTAACTTAACCTCAAATATCGAGAATGTTTCAGTGTTTAAAGCTGCTCATGGTGAAGGAGGAAGTTCAGCCTCTTCTTTCTTTCAGCTGGTCGTAAACAGAGGGGCTGAGACCGAGTCCAAAGTTAACAAATCAAAGACATGCGGAGCTGTACTCAGGTTAGAAATTTAGAATCATTCCCTCGTGTCTTCAGTCTGTGTTAACTTTCTGAATTTCCTCTAACAGTGTCTGACGGGATGAGGAAATTAATGTCCATCGTGCCTCAGATCATCACCGAGCAGAGCACAAAGGAGCTTTAAGACTTGAGTAAGAACCGTGAGGAAAAAGTTTCATCACTGCAGAGATTTCACAACCAGACAAAAAGACAAGAATGAGGAATCAAACTGGGATTTTACAGTTTCTGCTTCTATTGTTTCAGAAGGCAGGGCAGACACCTGAGTTAAGGCACAGTGGGGGCTCCTGGTTTCACTGGTGTCTGCAGAGAGAGAGAGAGAGAGAGAGGGGGGGGGGGGGGGGGGGGCTCTTCTCTGCACGGAGCAGGTTTAGTTTGACATTTCTACTCTAAGTACCCCAAACTGGCTGCGTTGGAGGTTTATGAAGCAGCTGATGAGTTCCAGGTGCATGTCAGAAGAGTTCACGCGCTGAGTCTACTTGTTTCGTAGTAACCTCGGAGTCAGCCGCGTCATTGCACAACGTGGACGCACAGGCTGGCCCACGCTCTGTGTGGAGTTTTCCACATGGCTCTGTGAGGCGCACGCGCACACACACACCTTATTCATAAAGTTAGACCAAAGACAGCTCTCCCTCTCTTGGCTCGCGCTCCCTGCCTGCTTGTCTCACTAATAACCTGCGACAGGTTCTTGGAAAACAGATTACCTGGCTGCTCATAGCCTCAGCGCTGCGGCGCGGTGGCTTATCCAGGAAAGGGTGATTCACTAACCAATGCAGGCATTTCTTTACTTGTTTGAAGCACAATCGATATACAGGCGCAGTATCGCTCGAGGCAGAGAACTGCTGGAGGTGAACCAAGCGGAACGCTGCCAAAAACACTTTTACGCACAGAAATCAGCGTGAAAACGCGCTGAACGTCTCTTAATAACGTCACAGTTAGTGGATGAATCTCACCTGTTGCACAATTTACACTTTCTCACCTGGACAGGCAATGTCCTCCAGCAGGCTGAAGTCCAGACTTTATTAAACTCTTAAAAAAAAAGGAAGAAGAAGAGATCATGAACTTACTTTGACTTGTCGGAACTCATGGTGAGCAGTTTCCTCCGTACAGCTGATCACTCGGCGCCTCCTGCTCAGCTCTGCTCGGTCTTGAAGTCGTTGTTTGCAGATCTTCACCGACTCTGACGCGCTTTTTGGAGAGTCAAATAAAAACGTCTAAAGAAGTGGAGCTAACTAGCTGGAGTGATCTCGTCCTCTATATAACTGAAGAGTGAAGCCGAACACACGGTCCTCATATCGTGCTGGGTCCGTTCAGTTCGTGTCTCGGGGACATGGTGGGGGTAAAAAAAAAAAGCGTCTTTTTGTGTCTCAGATGAAGCGTGTGCAGAGACTCTGGGAGCGCGGCGTGTCTTTTCCCATATTTAAAGTGCCATCCCTCCTCCTGAGTGACGACACGGGGGGCGGAGGTCACCAAGTTGCTCTTGGGTGGCGCTACAAACACTTCAGCCTGACTGCAGGTTTATTTATTGCTTCATTTGCATCTTATGGAGCGGAGAACCAGATCACCGTCAGGACTTCGGCTTCAGGTCCATTCGGTTTTTAGTGAATTATCGCAAAGCCTGGACGGGATTTTATTGAAAAATTAACTTGATGTTGCAGCAGCTGGTGTAAAAATCTAAATGCACGCTGCGTAAAATCCAAAAGATGCGTTCAAAAAAAAAAAAAAAAAATCAAGGCACTTTTTTTCCCAGGTAGCTTTATCAAACTACTTCAGCTAAAAGGGTGCAGGTGAGATCTGACGTCAGAAACAGGCTGGCTGGACGGTGTTATTATGGAGAAAGGCGACCTCTTCTGGACCAGTACACACACAAAGACCGTTTTTTTTAATCTCCTCAACGTTTCAGATTTTTATTTCAAATATTTATGTTCTTTTATAAAACCACCGTGACACAAAAATAAAGAAACACTCAAAACAGGTCAAAGTGTTCAAGTTTACTGTCATCAAAAGGACACTCATGTTTAACTGCATACAGAAATATAAATATACAAAAGTTGGAAGAAATATTAAAACATCAATAAAACTCTTCGCCGGCTCGTGATTCCTGATTGTAACACTGATTTAGTGCTGAAATGTTGCAGAACTTCACAGAGTCCTCAGGAACTCTTTCACCTGGAAGAGAAGCAGAGACAGAGCGCTGTCAGCATCTAAAATCTGATCTGTTCCAACATTCTGCTCGGTGAATATCTGAGCACAGCAGCGAGTCTCTAACTGACTCTTATTCTCTTTAATGACCTTTAAACAGGCTGGAAGTCTGTTTAAAGGCTCCTGTGTTTACCATCAACATGAAACTAACAGAAGCAGGCTTTCAGGCCTCGTCTCTACGGGTGAAACCAGCCTCTGTGTGTGTGTGCGTGCGTGTGTGTGTGTGTGTGTGTGTGTGTGTATCAGGAGGGATCACACCCAGTGCGCTGCTCACGCTGCAAATACTGAAACCTTAGCAAGTGTTTACGTCTCATTTCAGGTAAAAATGATCTATTAGACCTCATACGACCAACATCCACCTGACAAGACCAGAAAAATGTTTAATTTCAAGAAATTTACAGATTTCAAGAAAAAAATGACACATGAATTTATGATAAAGAGTAAAAAAAATGTTTCAGGGGACATGAAGGAGCTGTTTTTCAACTCTTTACTAACAATTCAAGCATCATTTTTGTCTTTTAATGTTGAAATAAGATATTTGTCTGGATTTTTCCAGTGAATTTAGCTCATATTAGGTCTTAAAAAGACTAGAATTCATGAGAAATAAGACATAAACACTGAGGGGATGAAGCCCAGAAATGAGGGGAACAAACCAAAAGACCTTCAAGCTTCAGTTGACGTGTTCATGAGGAGCATTTATTAAATGATTTCATTTTTAAAAGAGTGTGGTCTCACACATTTTAAATCCTTTAACTTCCTGTTTGTGTTTTGAACATGTCGGGTGGTTTTCCTCATCTGCAGACGGACTAAAACACTTTTAAATCTTTATTTCTCAGTATTTCTTTTATTTAAATTTCTGCTTCGATACCTTCTGCTCTAAATCACACAACAGAAACATTAAAGTCAGCTGGGAGTAGACCACAGAGAGCTGGAGCTGAATGAACTGGTCTCACTGGGCGGTTTGAGGAAGATGAGAAACTAATCGTTTTGCTTCATGAACTCGATCAGGCGTGTCTTGGTAAAGGAGGTCTCAGTCTGTCAGGTCACGTTTTTCAACATGTTACAGAGTTAAAACTTTGTTTCATGTGTGTGTAGCTGCTGATCGTCTCTCAGGGACTTTGAAATGTTATTAAAAAAAGAAAAAGAATTGTTAATGAAGTCATTAATGAGATCAACCAAATAAAAAATAAAAACTTTGACTTTCTAAACTCAACTTTGGATCAAGTCTCCTGATTTTTTCCCCCCAACCTGCAGGTTCGTCAGTGATTTTTCCAGCTGGTTAAATAAAACGACACAAACATGTTTCAGAGTCACGTCTGCCTCTTCAGGTTATGTTGGGATATTGTTTCAGTCTGTTGCATAACCAGTTTAAACTCCTTGCGGTGATGTAGTAACAGTTTTATCAACAAGACTACAAAGTTTGAAAAGTAAACAGTCTTTATGGAGGCAAAACAGCTTCTCTGTGCACAGACTCCATCAGGCTCTCTGAGTGACGCGCTCTGAGCGACACCTGAGCGTCTCCTTTCAGACAGAAATGATGGAAGATCTGACCCAACGCCTCGTTCCTGGAGGACTTCAGGGCGCTCTCCGTCTTATTTTTATTAATGAGTCAGATTGATATGTTTATGAAATCACATGAAAAAGATTGTCTTTATTCAGATTATCATCAAATAACTGAAGTGCAGTATGAAAAACCCTGTGTCCTTTTACGCCTCACCAACCATTCAGGCGTCTTTTTGGTCCTTTAATATCATGAAACATTTTTATATACTGGTCGAGTGAAGGCGGCTCATATTAGACTAATAAGACAGTTTGTACTTAAAACACCATTTAAACAGCTGATTAGGTTTTAGTTTTTTCACATTTTTTGAGAGTTTTTGTGTTTGACTCCAGTAATAAACCTCATCCTGTCATGAGGTCTTTTTGAGGATCTGTTAATGACCTCATCCTGTCATGAGACCCTTTGTAAGATCTGTTATGGACCTCATCCTGTCATGAGACCCTTTGTAAGATCTGTTATGGACCTCATCCTGTCATGAGACCCTTTGTAAGATCTGTTATGGACCTCATCCTGTCATAAGACCCTTTGTAAGATCTGTTATGAATCTCATCCTGCCATGAGACCTTTAAGAGGATCTGTTAATGACCTCATCCTGTCATGAAACCTTTTGGAGGACCATTTATGGACCTCATCCTGTCATGAGACCCTTTGTAAGATCTGTTATGGACCTCATCCTATCATGAGACCCTTTGTAAGATCTGTTATGGACCTCATCCTGTCATAAGACCCTTTGTAAGATCTGTTATGAATCTCATCCTGCCATGAGACCTTTAAGAGGATCTGTTAATGACCTCATCCTGTCATGAAACCTTTTGGAGGACCAGTTCTGGACCTCAGCCTGGCATGAGAACCTTTGTGGGATCTGTTATGGACCTTATCCTGTCATAAGACCATTGGAAGGATCTGTTATGGACCTCATCATGTCATAAGACCCTTTGTAGGATCTGTTAATGACCTCATCATATCATGAGAACCTTTGTAGGATCTGTTATGGACCTCATCCTGTCATGAGACCTTTTGAAGGATCTGTTTTGGACCTCATCCTGTCATGAGAACCTTTGTAGGATCTGTTATGGACCTCATCCTGTCATGAAACCTTTAGGAGGATCTGTTATGGACCTCATCCTTTCATTAAACCTTTTGAAGGATCTGTTATGGACCTCATCCTGTCATGAGACCTTTTGAAGGATCTGTTTTGGACCTCATCCTGTCATGAGAACCTTTGTAGGATCTGTTATGGACCTCATCCTGTCATGAGACCTTTAGGAGGATCTGTTATGGACCTCATCCTTTCATTAAACCTTTTGAAGGATCTATTATGGACCTCATCCTGTCATGAGACCTTTAGGAGGATCTGTTCTGTGACTCACCTTCTCCATCATGTCGGAGCTCTTGGTGTTGCTCTCTTTAAAGTCTTCACTCACGTCTATGGTCAGGATGGGAACCTGGCTCAGATACTTGAAGTCCATGCTGTGGGCCAGAGGGGGGACAGTTAGTGATGCCTATCAGATCCCTTCTCTGGGGAACTTCTTCCCTGAAGCTGAAGCTTTCATCTCTGTAAGGAATTTCTCAGAACACAACTGAATAAAGACACATACCCATTTCCAGCCTCATCCATTTCTAAAACTCAGTAATGAGGCAGATGCATATCAGGAGGACCCGAAACTGTCTGAATAATCTCAGCCCATTATCACCATCAGATTAGTGAAACCTCTTTATTCTGTGAGACATCAGCATGCGGCTTCTGGAGCGTGTATGAAGGAGTGTGTTTGTGTGCACACGGGGACCTACTTCATGGTTTTATGCTGCAGCCAGCTCTCATGTTTGAAATGCAGCTGCTCCAGATACTCCAGAGGGATGTCCTGCTCCTCTTCTCTGCCTCTGAGGTGCAACCGCTCCAAACATGTCTACAAACACACACCAAAACATTTAAAGTTGAAGTGTGATGCAGCATCACACAGATTTAAGAGCAGATCAGGGTGGAAAAATGAGAGATTAAAGGAAGTACCTCAGGTGAGGCTCTGAGGTAGATGATACCGTCCAGCTCGATGTGCTTGCCAAACTGGTCGTGCAGCCAGCCGTGCCAGTCCTGGTAGACGGCCCACTCTGTCTCACTCAGACACTCGCTCTCATAAAGGTTGGCTGCAAAGATGTACCTGAGACCAAGAAAGAAGAAACAAGCCAGTTTGAGACATTTAAAAGGTCTGAATTCTGTGTATTTTTGTTTTTACATAAAAGTTTCATCAATTTTTAAATTAAATGAATTTAAATTCAAAATTTTGAGACCTTTTAAAATTTTATTTAAGACATATGAGATTTTAAAAGGATTTTAGACATTTTAGGACCTTAAATTGGATTAAAATGGATTTTAAACCTTTTTTAAGACCCTCCAGATTCCCTGTAAAACTGTCTGACTTATTTAATAAACATATAAGTAAATTCAAAGATATTCATGTGACACTGAAATAAGAAATCACTGTCTTCATAAAATAGTTTACATAAAAAATAGTATAATAACACAGAGTTAAGGTTTAGACTACTTGAAATTTGAAAGCTGGATATTAAATGAAATATTTTTTATGACGTGAATTATTCAGAGTATTGGTTTCCAAAAATGAGGGCTGCAAAAAACCCTCTTAATTTGATCAATTATTGTAAATATAAACAAAAACAGGAAACAGGGGATAATTTCAAAATAAAAGCATGCAAACAGAATCATGTGACCACAGGTAGACTCCTTTTATACGCATCAGATAAATTAAGAAGCTGATGGGTGATTTTATCTCAGCTTACAAACGTATCTGACTGTGAGGAAACATTGTTTATATGTGAATTTAAAACGGGAACAAATACACTCCTCCTTCAGAAGCTCCGCCTCTAAATTCACTGAGAGGTATCGCTATGGCGTCAATTCTACCCACAGACTAATGACAAAAAGATGTGGCACACAGACCCAGAGTCTGAGCCAACTTCAGCAGGGGGAGTGGTTTTTATTGCTGTCATGCTTCCGGTCAGCTCCCAGGGGTCAGAGGTCAAAGTGTAGCTTGTATGAAAGCTACCTGTGGCTAAAGGAGAGGAGCCAGACCTGGAGTTCATGCTAAGCTCGTGTGGAGTGAGTTTGGTATGTTAGATACCTGTCGCTGTATATGGACCTCTCGAAGAACTGCACAGGGTTCTCGGCCTCTCGGAGCTTCCCATTGGCTGATCTGATCTGAGCACGCACTCTGCTGATGCAGGCGTAGCTCTGGAAGGTGTAGGCCCACCTCTCTGGTTTCTGGTACATCATCTGCAGGATGTTCCCTCCGCTCCTCTGAGACGTGGTCAGCTCCTGTTGGACACACGGGACAGGATGAGTCTTAAAACAATGAAGATGAAAGTGTGCTGCTCAGCGTGTGGTCAGTGTTCCTGTGAGCAGGAACAGACTGCTGAAAATGAATCTGCTTTTAAGATGCAATGAAACATGACTTCATCCTACATGGTGTCATTGTCCCAGAGTTAAAGGAGTCCTTTTGTATGTGGCACAGATTAACCAGAAATCATATAATCTCAACCTTTCTTTCCCATCATGTGAAGATTCTATATATGGGGCTGCACGGTGGTGCAACGGTTGAATCCCGTTGCTGATTGTTTTGTTAAATGTTTATTGATTGATATATTCTTCTATGATTGAGGAAGCTAAACTAAGCTCTTTAAATTGAATTCAAGAACAGAGGACACAGCTTTGACCAGGATCAGATCCTTCTGGTCTTGATTTGGTGTAAAATAGAAGCTGATCTCATTAAATTTTTACTGCACAGTTCGCCACCAGGGGGCGTTTGATTAAAGAGCTGCAGCTGCGAATACAGGGTATGTTACCAGGCTTAGTTCAACACTGCTGAACAGCTGTCTAAAGCACCACTTTAGAAAAATAAAATCAACCTTAGTAACAAATGCTATTAATATTTTTCATGTTCTTGTGAATTCTTACAAACAATTCCAGAAAACAAATTCTACAAAACATGTAAGTACTTTGTTTTAAGATACATTAAATATTAATAAATACAAAATAAACTAATTTCATAAATATTAGAGATGTTTTTGTTTTCATGAAGTTTTTTTTTTTTAATTTTTTATTCCTCATATTTTTTCTTTTTGTAAAATATTTAAGTGATCATAATTTTTTTTTTAAAATTTAATTCAATGCAAAAACAAAATTTATCCTGAATATCCTGATTATGATGACCTTATTCGTATCTGTGCGCTCTGAAAATTCCTGAGGTTGATGGTGACACTGGACCTGCAGCTGTCTGGAAGGTTGGAGCCGTTTGCCCCGATGATGATGGCATGTTCATCCGTCCAGAGCGGGACCATCTGTTACTCTGTGTGTGTGTGTGTGTTGGTAACCAGTCAGTGCAGATATATGGGCAGATGGCAGCTGCGCTCTAAATACAGATGGAGACTCTCCCCGTTATCCTAACGTGTGCTTGTCATGTTCAACCAGAGGAGCTGAAAGGATCAAGTTTCTCCTGCATGATGAAATTCATCCCTGATTCATCGGTTTGTACGGAAGCCCTAAGTGGACTTGCATCCTAACATTTCATTGTCACGTATTCAGTTATTTCCGGTTGTTTTGTCAGCAGTTATTTATTTTTCTGTTCATTTGTGAATGTAAATTCTGGTTTTACTATCATGACAGCTGAATTTATCTCATTATCATGATGTAACAAACTTTTTTCTTGTGATAAAGAAAATTGATAAGATCATCTAGAACAGATCAATTTATTTTCTTTAAACCTGCAGTTTATGAATCATTTTTGTTTCACCAAATGTTTTGACATCCCACAAAAGGTTTCTTGTTTCAGGTTTTATAAGATATATTCAATTTTTTTTTTGAAGAAGTTCATGTTTGATTCAAACTTTTTTTTTTGTTTTTGTAAAAAGCTTTAACATTTCAGGTAACATTTAAGTTTCACATGCTTTTTTCTGTCAGTAAATTTTGTGTAATTGGTGAAATGTTTGTGCATTTACTGTTTATGCAATATAAGATATTCCTGTTATTAAAGTTTTGTTTCAATATTTCTTTTACATTCCACAGGAAAGTTTTTAATTTTCTGAATTGTTTCAAGTTTTGTTATGGAATTTTTTTGTGTTTTGTGAAAAGCTTTTTAATTGCATGAAAGTGTTGTGGCAACAAAGAAATGTGGAAAACAGATCAAACATTTTCTGTTTGCATGGGTTTATTTGAAATTTAACCTCTATTATTATGTATACAGAAAATCATTATGTAGCCAAAAATCAACAAAACAGCTGACAGATCTGGACGTTTTGACCTTTTTTCTCTCTAAATCCTGAAATATGCAGATGTTTGTTCTAAGCTCAAACCTCAAATAACGTTAGTTCTTCTGTTTTTATACCCTTTGAACTTTAATATTTGAATAGTCCTCCTTTTGCAGCCGTTTCAGCAGCTCATTACTCTGACAGAGAACATTTCCAAAGACTTTCCTTTGAATGTTTAACAGATCTGTACACCTCCACCAAATCTGCTGGGTGGGGCTGAGGTCTGGACTTAGGGGGTCCAGTCCATCATTTTCAGGAATTTCAAGGAAAATGACCCAAATCTGCTAATGATGCTCCATCGTGAATAGTTTTTATCCTGACTCCACTTGGAGAACTGGTTCCCAGTTTTTTTTTTTTCTTCTGTTTTTAAGCTTTTGCATCTCTGAGGATATCAGCTGCAAGCACATCCGAAGTTAGTATGTGAATCTAAGCTTCGGGCTTCCGTAGTTTTGTTGAGCAGGACGCAGAGTACAAAGCAGTTTGAGCTCCAGATACCTGAAAGTTTCTGTGCAGAAGTGTCGGATGACAGCAGTAGAAAACGTTTTTTTAAGAAAAAAAGTGCTGTAAGATGTGTTTGTACCTCAAAGTCGCTTCCTTGTGTTTGGACATTGCACCACCTCGCGATCGGCTCCGGAACCACCTCCCAGTCCGCGCTCTGCTGCTCCAAAAGGCGCACAAAGGTGGATTTACCCGCCGCTGCGCACAAAGGATGAAGATAATTAAAACTGTTAAAACCAAAGAGGTCTCTCTTTTTGCAGATGTTTTTTTCTCTGTACTGTCTCTGACAGCTCCGGAGCATTTTAGAGGGAAATGCTTCAATTTGGCACAACGGCTGTGCGCGGCAAAATGTGAAAAACTGCGACTCAAGCGCTACACCGGTCGTAAAAAGTAAAATATCTGTTTTTTTCCACGTCCTCACAGATGCATTATCTCTATATATTGATGTATTAGTGGTTTCTTGTTTTAAGCACTTACCGATATTTCCCTCCACAGAGATCCGCTTTATCCTCCTCTCAAACGAGTCGTTCAGAGACTCATTCATGGACTCGTTCACTGAGTCCGTGCAGGGTCTTTTTTTAGTAAAAGACATTTTCAGAGATGAAATCAGTCCTCTTTCAGTTCACTTGGTGTTACAGCTGCTGCTGTAGCTGTTGGAGGCTCCTTGTTGTTTAAAGTTTGGCGCTAACAGACGTCAGGAGGACTCGGCGCTCTGCGCAGATGTGGCTCCGCCCCGGAAGCAGCTGCAGCCCCACATGTGCTCCGCGAGCCTCCTCCTGCTTGTTTTTTTCTACTGAACTTAGAATATTAAAACGAATACATAAAAAAAAGAATATATAAATAAAATGAATCTAACGGTGCCACACTCCAGTAAATTCAAAATTAGATAGACTAAATTTCCCTAACTTCTGTCACTTTGGTTCAGCTGTCCAATGTTTTTTTTTTTTTTTTCACAAAAATTAAAATTTTATCACGAATTTAATTTCGTATTTTTTAATATATGCTACAATCATAACAATTTTTGAAAAATATACTAAAATAATTTGTTTTCTGAATCTATATATGACATGAGTTTCACTTTTTGGAGTAAAATATTGAAATAAATGAGCTCTTACATCACATTCTGATGAGATGTGTCTGTATTGTCATCTTTGTTTCCTCAGTGAATTATCCTGGTTCAGTCACCTCGGGGGTCTTTATCAAAGAAATGTGGAAAACAGAACAAATATTTCTCTTCGCATGACTTGATATCAAGTTTAAACTCTATTTTTGTTTAAAAATTACTAAAATGGATGAACTATGTAATTTTTTTTGAAAAGCAAAAAAAAAAAGTACGCAAAAAGGATTTAAGTTCTTGAAATAAGAAAACTGTTAAAATACAAGAAACTAAAAAAGAACTTTTTTTAAAACCCCATTATCCATTTTTTGAGCAATTCAAGGGTCACATTTGTCTTTTAATACCCTGAAATAAGATATTTTGCAGGACTGACCAGAGAAGAGTGGCTAAAAATACATCCAATAAAACTTTTCTTTAGAAATGAGAAAAAAAAATCTTGATTATATTTTAGTTTTTGCAGTGTAAGGGAAAAAAATGCACTTTAATTCACCTGTACTATTTTTTTTCTTTTTGTCAGCAGAAAAATATATGTTTAGCGACATACCAAAGAAATAATTAACAACTTACGCACAGAGCTCCTGACATCTGCCGCTGATCTGACTTCAAGTTTTTGAATTTAAAATCAACAAATTAACAAATTAAATAAAACATGCAGTGCAGTAAAACATGTTCAAGGTAGAAGGCTGGGAAATTAGGAGTTAATGGAAACTTAAAAGAGAACAGATACAGCAAAACTGTGCTCGGGGGCAGCACGTATGAGAGGGTAAACGTCTCTGAAATAAATGGAGATAAATTCAAAGAGTCAAGACCACCTTTATTTGCCTTGAAAACAGCATAAATCAATTCAGTAGCATTGAAAACCCCTGCCAAGCCATTATGTACAAACATTTCATCAATGATTACAGCAGAGGAGGAAAAACTGTCGGCAAATATAGACTATGTGACGGGCGTTTCATGAGGATGAGACGCTTTCAGGACGACTGATCTTCTATTACATTTTCAGATATCTGGTGAGCAGTAACATTCATAATTATTAGCTAAGGAATGGGGCAAAATATTCAACATTTAAAAGAACAATTTAATGTCCAAATAAGGGAAGGGAGCAGCCTCTAAACAGAGTCATTCTTTAAACTGAAAGCTACCACTCCATGCGCGCTGAAAATTACTCTCAAGACAGGTCAAACCCTCAGTATTTACACGTGTGCATTAAAGTATCACACCTGTCGGATAAGAAGATAAATATAAAATGTTCACAACTCCTCAAAGAAAGCAGATCTAGATCTATCATACAGCAGAATTGAAGCACTGTAAGGAAACGGATCTTAAAGTATGAGCCAACTGGGAAACGTTTAGTGTCGTGTCAATTATTGCATAGTAGACTACACTTTAAACCTGGGGGGGGGGGGGGGGGGGGCATGCATGCATCTGCTGTTTGAAGCGCAGCAACAAACACACACAAAGCAGCACTTGTGCCTTACAGCCAACCGCAGCAGAGGAGAAGCAATTTAACATTCATTTGGGGAAATCAGATGGAGGGAAGGAGCCGATGATCGGTCACATGACGCGGCTCCTCACAGAGCGGAGTCTATGCAGAATAAAAACATTCAGGCCAGAGAGGTCAGGAAAACTGTTCAAAGTGCTTTATGGCTTATGAGACGCAGCAGGATCCAATTCGAAATGCTTTCTCACTTTTCAAACACAAGTCTCTGCGTCTACGAGCAGAAGGTTTAGATCCTTTGACTGAAACGTGTTTCTACTAAAACACATGTTGGTGGGAACGAGTACACAGGTAAAAAAAAAAAGTCCCTGCTGCTAACGTGACGTGATAATCTGGCCTCACCTCTGTCTGTCAACACATTCATTCATCAGAGCCTCACAGAAGACGTGGTAAAGAGACGTCCTAAATATGGAGAAAACAATGTTTGAACCAAGCTGCAGCTCAGAGAGAAAACCGGGCCACAAACTGAGGAGGAGGAAGAGGAGGAGAGTGAGAAACTGAAGGTTTGCTCATGGAGTTATGGCCTTTACGTTGGTACAGCTCTCACTGCTGATACAGGGCGATTCTGAGCCATGCCAGGCACTTAGGGTCATTAGTATTGACAGATGTGGGTGAATACAGGTATCAGACTGCATCCCAGATCCCTCTGAACACAACAACGGGGAAAATAACTTGCTGATGCTGTTAAACTGGCTTCAAGACCGACAGAGCCCTCCTGTTATGACACAGCAACCATCATCCCTGTGGGCGAGCTGAAAATCTACAGAGACGCCTGCTGAAAGCAAAGCGAAAACAAAAACATCAGTGCGTTAAAACTAAAGAACAAACATTTAGATCATCCTAACGTAAGCCATGGCTGAACACTGGGGATCTTTTCATACAGCTAAAACTATTTCCTCTATTCTGTTAATCTGTAGTTTTCTTTAATTAAGTGTGTAATCCCTGATTGCATTAGTCCTGGTGCCTTAAACCTATCAAACCCTTCCTTCTTCCTGGCCTTGTTAAAAACATTTCCCCAAATGGAAATAGAGTTTATACTGCATACATACAGCCAGGGTGGGGTGGGTATCTGTGCAAAAACTAGAAGACCAATAAAATAAGGAACACATGGCTGTTTATCTGTCCTTCGTTGTGAGTTTTTCGATCAGCTCCTGAAGGGGGACGAGCTCTTTCCTGTCGATGAGGTTGAACTCCTGGAAAGACAAAAGAAACGGGAGAAAACGCAGTCAGGAGTAGCTCTGTGTGGTATGTTTTTTTCACCATCAGTTTGACACAGCAGCAGCTAATAAAGATGGCGGGTGGATTTTCTCAAACACATCTCCTGTTATAAAAAACAGTTCATAGTAACTGAAATAACAGACGTTATTTAACATCTCCAGCAATAACATATCAGATCACTTGGACAGACTTTTGATAGGACAGTGCTTTTATGTTGTGTGTATCGGGCTGGTAGTGACTAGGGAGGGATTGTTTTTTTTTTTCTTCTTTTTTTTTAGAGCTTTTGTAAGAATGTTGTTTCTATACTTCTTGCTTTTCTTTTTATCTTACTCTTTTGCTTTTCTTCTTAATTTATTATCCATACATGTCCATCGAACTATCCAATATTTGGTGTGAGCTGCTATTTTGTGAACCAATGACATTTTCCTGTGTTTTTGCTTAAAGTTTTTCAGCACTGCACCTTTCTGTTATAATGTGAAAATTTCAATAAAAAAAATCTTGAGTTTAAAAAACAGTTCAACCCTTTAGTAATAATAATAATAATAATAATAATAATAATAATAATAATAATAATAATAATAATAATTATAATAATAATACATTTTATTTATATAGCACTTTTCAAGGACTCAAAGACGCTTTACAGAATAAAATTCAAATAAACATCAAATACAGACATGCAAAAAACAAACAAATTCAATCCAATCAAGCATAAAACAAATCTAAAATATAACAGTTAAAATTGAAGATGAAAAGCAAAGTTAAAAAGGTTGAACAAAACATGTAGAGTTAAGTGAGGTTATAAGTTAAAAGCAGTGCGGAACAGGTGTGTTTTTAATTGTGTCTTGAAGGTGGTGGGATCAGATATGGTACGAATTTGTTGTGGAAGTGAGTTCCAAAGGGAGGGGGCAGCAACAGAGAAGGCTCTGTCCCCCCAGGTTCGGTGCTTGGTCCTCAGCACGGTGAAGAGGTTAGCGCCAGAGGAGCGGAGGGTACAGGAAGGAGTGTAGGGATGGAGTAAATCTTTAAGGTAGGAGGATGTGTCGGCGCCGACACATTTCAATCGGTAAAAATTCCAACGGTTGTGAGAGCTGAGTGTTGCTCTTTCACTCAGGCATTTAAGGAAGCTCCGGATACACACACAAAAAGGAGCCGAGTTCTTCTAAAAATGCCTAAAAGGAGATCCTCCCGGGTCATAAAACTCCCACTGGAGTTTCTGCATGATTCTGAGACTGAAGGAGCAACTTCACACGACAAAATGTAACGCTGGATGAGATGAATTTTGGGATGAATGAAGCTCTCTCTAACAAGATTTTACGTTGTGTGTGTAATTGTTGGTGCAGATTGAGGCCTGTATCGTTTGCTAACTAATGTGTCGTGCCTTGTTTGTTCTGTACAGTGTGTATGAGCAGCTGAATATTCTCTCCTCTACTTTCAGATCGTCTCGTGATGAGGAGCGGACGTCTACAGGTGGTTCGTGCGCTCGGAGAGGGCGAGGCTGTGGGGATGCTGGAGGTTCTGCTGATGCTGTCAGAAACCTTTTTTATTTTTTTTTTACCAAATAAAAAACAAAGAGTCATACATGTTAATGTACATGTATTTTCTAATGTTCAAAGTTTAAGTTCATCCTGGAAAATCTGTTGCTAATGTTTGATTGTTTTTTTCCGTCACTAAACTTGTAAAATACAAATCTGTTAATGTGTTTTTCTTCAGTTTGAACTGTTTTACTCTAATATAACATGCAGTAAATTGAAAATAACTCCAGATGTTAAAAGTTTCAAGTATTCCAGAAAAATGGGTCAAAGCTTTCACTCACATGATGTTTTTTGACTGTTTTAAAGTCAAATTTAGCAAAAAGGTCCAGGCAGGCATTTTGAGGCTCAGGTGTTAAAGGGTTAAACAGGAAATAAGAACATTTTCTTTAGGATCTTCCTAAAACTCTTCTGCACGTCGCTCAGAGATTCGTCTCACCTGAACAAAAAAGATGAAGTGTTTGAAGGACGTGTTGAGGTGGGCCTCCTCCTGCAGCTGCATGACGGAGTCAAAGTGCTGGTGGTAGATGTGAGCGTAGACCCTGAACAGGCGCTTCAGGATGGTCTTTGCCACCGACATGAAGTTTCGCTTAAAGGGGACACCTGGGGAGGAGAGCAGGACAAGAGATACGTTACACTCACAGATCTACAGCAGAGGAAGGAGGGATCAGCTGACGGAGCTGTGATACGACGTCTGTGTTGGACGGTCGAAAGCTTCAAAGCTTCTGACGCACAAACTTGCCGTTAAGGACTCAATGTTTATCAAGTTTCCTCTCACTGGTCTGCGTCGACTTTGCTAATCAGGTGTGCACAGCGTCACAGGAGCCGCATTTATCAACAGAACCATCGATCATTTTGTTAGACCCCATTAAATAACCGATTAAAACAGAAACGTGCAGGAAAAATAAACTCTGCACTTTCCTCAATCATTGTTTCTATCATTAAATTTGGATTTCATGAGGTCAGTCCGAGTCAAAGTGAATTTGATCTGTAGGTTTGAACGTCGTCCCTTCAGTTTAGGAGGAGGAGGTGGGCGTGTCTGCAGGTTTTGTCTTCATTTTTGGGGAGCTGCCGTGCTATTCTTCTTTTTCATGCAGTCTCTGGTGAGCATGTTAGCCCTGTTAGCATGACAAGCTAGCATGCAGTTTTTAAATCATCACACTCTGTTGTTTGGACACAGTGACAGCAGCTGTCTGTCGGTTGTGCTCTTCCCAGGGGTCTCCGCTTTGTTTACCATCAGGCCTTTCTGCTACTTCCTGTTTGGTGCTTGAGAGAGCGCAGCTGCTGGTTGTTTACAATCTGAATATAACTTTAAATTCAGACGTAAAGTGAATGTTAAAACATGTAAATGTCTTATTTAAGACAAGCATGAACTCTATTCTTGATTTTTTTTTAAAATGTCTTTTAGTGTTAAAGGGATTTCTTGGTGATCTACTCATCTGTCAGCTGAAATATTAAATAATTTCACTCAGTACATCCCTGGAGCTGAGCGTGACTTTTCTCCTTTTCATCTCGAGAAGCCACAAAATGTCCTGACAGATGAAGGCAGCTGCAGCTACAGCATGTTTGGAGATCTGAAGTGTTTAACCAGGCAGGCCTCGGCACGACTTCAGGAAGGGCAAACAGTCTCGACTGTGGCTCGGAACAAATCCATGGCAACAACGCGTTCATCTGAAGTCAGGGAGGTCTGAATCTCTGAACATGCTTCAGACCTGATGTTCAGTCCTGTGATTCACTGAAAACAAATCAGCACAGAAACCTTGGTCGGCTTCCTGCTACGGCTTAGAGAGCTGCTGCTCTCTGAACCTGTTATTCAAAGACCAGCTGGTGACTGACGGGGAGGATTTTTGGGTAAAGGTGGGTACAGGAGCACCACCAATACTTAACTTGTTTTTGGACCCCATCGCTCACTCATTCAAAAGATTTCACCTGAATAACAATGAGCTGGATTTTAAAATCCACTTTTCTCTATTAAGGATCAGATGATCGTCTTATTTTAAGGACTTGATCACCCTGATCCAGACTTTCATTCATTCATTAATCACAAATTTGAGATTTTCCCAGGAACCAGCTACGTTCTTTTTTTTTTTTTTTGGCAGCAGAAACCAGGGTCTGAATTTAGTTCTGGTTTAACTGATCAACCCCTGAAAACGGCCCTGCCTGAGAGGTAATACTTTCCAGACATCCAGGAACTTTTGGGGGGCGGGGCTTGCAAGCTCTCCATCCACCATAAGATTACCCCCCCAGTTTTGACAGACTTGGTTTAGTACCTCCTAATCAATGGTCTTCTTTGAGCCTGATAGTGTGAACGTGTCTCTGTCAGCTCCCAGTGTTCCAGTTTAAAGAGTGACCCTGTAAACTGGTGACCTTCAGCTGAACATGTCAGTTGATATCCGGTTTACAACAGCTGTTCAAACACAAAAGAAGTCCCCTGAATGCATCAAAGTTTAGTTTGATACACATATATATACGTGTCATAATTTGCTTATCAGATCAGGATTTAAGGAGGATCTAAAGTTGGTTGAGAAGGATGCACCCCGCTCAAAGTCCTCAATCCATAGAGTCGCTCTTTAAACCAAAACACCGGTCAGAGCCGTTTCAAACGTCTGTTGCTTTTCCTTCTTGTGCTTCCCTCCTTTCTGGTGTCTGCAGTGCAAGAAAGCACCATCAAACCAGCACAGACTGAGCACCTTCAGGCTTACAGGCTAACTGATTAAAGGTTCCTGGAACTTCTGGTTGAAAAGCACTTTTAGTGAGGTGATATTTTGGTTCGGTTGCTACAAAACAGACAAACCTAGCAGACTCATTAATGATGGAAAATAATGCTAATTGGTGTTTGTCCTGCAGAGGAGCCTCTTCATCCAGCAGCTCCTCCTCATGAGGCATAAACGAGGGAAGTATCTGAGCTGGCCTCGTTCCAGATCAATTAAAGCTCCACCCGTGACGGCGCAGGCCTCTGCTGGTCGGGAAGTCGAGCCCTGTGCTGGTATGTATGCAGATGTTTCCTCGTTTTTATAACCCTCGGCTGTGTTAACCAGAGACGCATCAGAATATGATCCCTTCCCTGGCAGCTCTCATAGTTTTTCAAACGTCTCTTTCCTTGTAGAAGTGATAGAATAATAGATCTGACAGGAGTGAGAGAAAAGCAGACACATACCGATCTTTGAGGGGAAAAGCGTCTCATCGTCCAGCTGGTCTTGCACCCAGGTCATGAGGTAATCGATGTACTTGGGAGCTGAGCATTTGATGGGCTTCTTGATGTTGGTCCCATCAGCCCAGTGGTACTCATACCTCGAGGAAACACACAGAACAAACATTTCACGCCACAGTTACCAATTAATATGATCCTGGCTCTCAGTCTTTTCCTTCTGATGAACCTTAAAGGAGGATTCCAGTGTTTTTAACCTGGGTGTCAGTGTTTTAAAAGACTTCTGGGAACAAAAGTTTTGGTAATTTTCCATTAAAATGCTCAAGAAATTTAATTCCTGCTGGCAGCTTCACAACATCAAAGTGTATCTACTTAGAGAGCTTGTTTTTCCACTGACAGGTTTTGACTTTTTCCAAGTGTAGAAGATCATCAGGTTTCACAAACAGAGAGAAAACTTCAATATGAGAAAATATCTAATTAAACGCACGTTTCAGGCAAAAAGGGAAGAACTTAGAAAGAGAAGAATGCTGAGCGAATTCCCAAATTAAGGCTAATAATTTCACTTTTCTATGAATATGACCAAAATAAACTGACCAAAATAACACCCCTCTGCTGTGATTGAATCTTGCGGTGTGCAAACAGAGCAGCGTGGAGATCCATCCTGCCTTGGATCAACTCTTCAGCCTGCTGCTGCTGATCTAATGGTGTGGGGGAGACTTTCTTAGCTCACTTTGGACCCCTGAGCTTGGTTTAAAGTCCACAGCCTTCCTAAGTCTTGTTGCTGACCGTGTCCATCCCTTTATGACCACAGTGGACCCATCTCCTGATGGAAATGGATAACACTACATGTCACAAAGCTCAAATCATCTCAAACTGTTTTCTTCAACATGACGATGAGTTCCCTGGACTCCCGTGTCCTCCACAGTCCCCAGATCTCAGTCCAGTAGAGCTCCTTTGGGATGTGGAGGAACGGGAGACTCTCATCATGTTCAGCTGTGTGATGCTGTCATGTCTTTACGGTTGTGATGTGAAGTTAATAAAGTGGTCGGTTCATCTCTGTTAAAGGTTCGTTTCAGGAAAACAATCACTGGCTCTGGTTGATACTCTTCATCAACATCCAGCTCACTGAGCTCCACCATCAGCACCGACTGATTGGTCAGTAGGCGATGTTTGTCGGAGGATTATCTCTGAACAGGGCACCTTAGGTGTTCAGGATGATCTCTGATGATCTGCCCTGGTAAGAACTGATCCTCCTTCTGAGTCCTGAAAACCTGGACTCAACCCTGAAGTTCCCACACTAACCACAAACCCTGCTGGCTGTGCACGCCTCAGGCCCTTTGGTCTCTGGTTGGTTGTATTTTTGAGTGATCTTGCTGGTTAAAATGGTGACCTCAGATTAAACCTGACTGCTGCCGTAATAAACCTGAACCCTCCCTCCCTTTCAAGGCAAAACAACTGCATTGATGAGTGCAGGCTGGTGACTTTAAAGAGAGTGATGCAACAGATGTTTGGGGGGGGGGGGGGGGGGGTTAGAAAGAGCCATCTATCCATCTGTAATGCTGCCATAGAGGTCATCACAATCAAACCCAGCAGTGGTGAAAACGGGCCCTTCCAGCAGGCGTACTTTGATCCGGGGCCTTCGCCAAAAAAAGATTAAGTTGCTGCAAATACAGCCTGTTTCCCAGCTGCCAGTGGAAGCAATCCTTTAGTCCATTCGGACTCTAATGATCTAAAAATAGGGCTGATAAGTACAAATACTGGAATCCTCTTTTCAATGTGTAACAAAATACAATCTTAATCTTTCCTTACAAAACATTTCCAGTAAAAGCTCCACAAGGAGCAACTGAGCCGAGCAGCTAAGAGACAGGCCTCTGACTGAGGAGCTGCTGTATTTATTGTGCCCTGTTCAGGATCGACAGGTCAGTGCTTCAACCCACTCTGATTAACTTACTTAGGACCGGCAGACATGACTGGACAGCTTTCCTCTGTGCAAAAGTCTGTGATGGTTCCATACAGCATGTTGATCTGGTTGAAGAAATCCACCGCTGAGGGAGAAAAAGAGAAGCAACACATTTAAATGTAGTGAAGATAAGACTAAATACCCTGAGACCAGCTCAAATATCTTGCTTCATGTTTACACAAAGCCATCTTCATTTACAGCCCACTCCTGGCTGTCGAGCAGGACACACTCCGGTTATCTGCAAACTGTGCGATCACTCATTCCCACGGGCGTACAGCCAACTGTTGCCTTCCATGTGTTAGACGGATCCATTTTAAGTGTTGGCAGAGTTACTGTGGGTGTTTCAGTTTGATAATGTCACAGATAAAACGCATACTGAACAGCTGATGAGGCAGATGTCCCCTCCAGCTCCTCTCTATGCTTGGTGAGGTTTTCCAAGTCCAGAGCATTCTCTGTAACTAAAGTTGATGAAATTAGATGTGATGGGAAAGCAAAGTTTTAAAGCGTCTAATGTTGATTTTTTTGCCCTTCGATGTTCATCAACCTTTCACACACGCACCTATTTATTATTGGGCCAATATATTGATTAAATCAAATTCTTTTCTTCAGAAGATTTTAAAAATTAAAAATCAAGATTTTTTTTTCTTGCCATACTCCAACTTTCCAACCGCGAATTGCATTGTGGGATTCCAACTGTGAAAAGTCCGCTCAAGTTACGTCTGGCTGCAGACTTGGTAAAAGGGACGGGGCGAGTCCACATCCGGGTACTCCAACTGAACTTGTTTCGATGCAGACTTTGAATTGGAACAGAATTTTGGCTTTGTTGGTGATATATTACAAGTCCGTAAGTCCAGTACACATATTGAGAAACGTCCTGGATCCAGTCTGTTCCGTTGCGTTGCAGTCCGGCAGTTTGCAGCTAATCCGCAGCCATCCTACTTTTGCCGGATGTCGCGCTGTGAAACATCAAGGTCGAGTGAAACAGGAAGTAGTGTACGGAAACTACCTTAAAAAAGCCTGAGACTTTCAAAATAAAACAAACCGAGTCAAAACCAGATCGTATTTAGCTTTACCGTTGCAAGTAAACGTCACAATGAGCGAAGACACGCCAGGAATCAACAGGTTTGAGGTTTTACAGCACAACACGGATGAAGAGAGGTTTGTTTAGGAGAGGAAAGTGCAGGAATGCATCGGTCTCGCAACTTGACCAATGTATTTGGGGCAAAAAAACTCTACCACCTGGATGTAAACAAGCACAGACATCACCTGATAGTGCGGTGTAGATTGTCAGCATGTTGATCAAGTGAATGGAGATAAAGTTGATGTTGGCTGCGTCTGATTAAACAGTTCATGTTGAAATCTTTTAAACTATTCTTAATGAAGGCTGACTTCAGCTGCTAGTATGCAGAGCAGCTGCACATTCAAACCCTACAAGCTCTGTGACTAGAGAGGAAATCAAGTTTCTACTGACCGTCCATTTGTCTCTACTTAGAGGAAAGCAAACAAGGCTCCAGAAGCACAGACAATCAGGTCTGTTTAACATTCACAGGGCTTTTCCACCATTCATTCATACAGCCTTTAAAAGGGGTGCCAAGATCTCACCCCAGATCTTGATGTTGGGACTAATTGAGATTTAAGAGTTGCTGAGAAGCGAGCAAACGTAAGAGACAGAGACACAGATTTAAACGTCTGAAGTCACGTTAAGGTGAGGTTAGCCAACCAGGAATCTGAACCTCGAAGGACGTATCATAGCAAGGGGGAAAAAAAGTAACAAAGGAGCTTACTGTTGACAGCCACCCATTCATTCAAGTCTTCACCCTCAGGCAACATGACTGCCATACGCAGGTTTCCACTCCCCAGCGTAGCCTCGGCATGTTTCAACAGCTCGTACTGATGAGAACCCTCCGGGATATTCTTCTTGGGTTTGAACGTCCTGGCTGCACGGTTTCCACTGTGAGTCATATTTCAGAGAGGAAGACAAATGGTGGACAAACAAGGAGACAGTCAGATATGATTATGACAAATCTTGCGCTCACCGTTCTGGAGCAACTTTTTCTCATCAGAAAAGAGAAAACCTTTGTCTTCTTGTTTAAAAGAACGGAAAAAAAAACAAGCTGACAACAGAGCTGAGCTCTTGTTGACTTGATGGGTTTGGCAGAATCACAGTGGAGACCAGAACACTGTCTCTCTGTGTCTGTAATGAGGCCGTTTGGAGAGGTGCTGCACACAATCCCACACTGCCCCATTAAACAGGAATTTTAGAGAGGCATCACGGCATGGCACTCTCATCATCCCCCCTTAAAGATGCTCACATACATACAACAATACATCATCATGATAACGTATGAAATTCTTTCGTGCCCAGGATGAAAAGTGATCCCTTTGGTTGCATAACAGTTATTCAGCCTTACACTCGGGTCTTAAAGTATAATGTTCTCCACAACCTCTCCTTCAGCTTTTAATCAACTTAGCATTAACCCATTAGGATGGATCTGCATCCTCAGGCCTGATGGACAGACATCAAGCGGAGGCTTTATCGATAAATGCAATCAAAGTTCAATCACACACCTGTCAGAAGATTAAATCAGTTAGAAATGTTCAAAAGCTTTTTTTTTTAATTTACAGGCACAATTCATATTAAATGACATCTCTGTAAATACACCAGAGTTAGCCAAAAGGCTACTTTCCACCTGTAGTCCCTGGACAGATCTTAAAACAGGCTAACATGGGCTAACTTAGCCTTACTCCAAGCAAGAAGTGTTGAGGGTTGTTCTTTCCATTATCAGGGCTTCCTTGCTTCTATTCACATCCATGATCAAGCTTTTGTTCAGCTAGAAAGATCTCCATTATAAACTCAAATAATGATTGGATAACAGAGTGGGCTAAAACAGGGACAAACACGCACAGATATCTTTTCATAATGTCTAAAATGAGCTGCATGAGTCTGCAGACTCAGAGGCTGCAGATCCAGGACTGTAATTCTTAGACCTCGGTTGTTTGAAACCACAGAGTGCATCGCAAGGAATATTCATAGCGTGTAGCTCCAGCCTGAACTGTTACTGCCATAACAACACCAGGGTCCTCAGGATGTGTTCCCAGGATTGCAGCCCTGACACAGCAGCCTGCAGCTCTGAAGACACAAAATACACTTACTAATGATATCCCTGTATAAGAATTTCACAGTAAGACATTTTACAGAAGTTTTCTTGCAATTTTCGATGGATTCTGTTCGTTTACATGATGTAAAAAAAAAAAAGATTTGCAGCTACGAAATATTTCTAACAAAGTGCAGTCTAACTAAAATCTCCAAGTTTTGGATAATGCAGTTGAGGGTATACTTTCTTTTGTTTATATACAGCTCAGTCAGCCTCAGCTGACCCAGATGTTCTTGTACGTGATGGATATAAGAGATAATCTACATCTCAAGTGTACTAAAAGCAAAGTATGAAGTGGAAAACAGCTGCAAATTTGTCATGTTTTCACAATATGTCATCTGTTCTGGAAGGAAGCGGATACACTTCTCTATCTAAAGCTTGTTAGCTGTGCATGTTCTTACCATTCCCCTCCTGTCTTATCAAAAATGTGGGTTCAGTGTTTAACTTTCAACTGAAGTATCAACATTAGATGATGTGCTGCATCATCCTGTAAAGACAGCTCCTGGCAGCCTGTTGAAAGCCTATCCAAATGGGTTAATTTAACCCCCCCTCTCACCGGGCCAACGACCAATCATAGTTTCTGATTTTGGGGTGGTCATTCAGATTCAAGAGGCCCCATGCCAGCTGTAGCCGCCTCCCTAAACACGCTCCTGGGCTGAGGATTGACTGGTGTGTTCTGTCACATCAGTGGTGGATTAGCCTGCAGCAACAAAGTGTTCAACCAGCAATTACCCAGGCCCGCTTGATGACACTTCACTTCATTTAAAACAGCACCTGTGACCATGAAGGGAAGCTTTAACTTCACATAGAGATTCTCATAATTAGCACTTTCAGATCGAAGGTAACCTGATACCCGTTTGAAAGTTAATGTGGGATAAATGTACAAAAACAGCGCCCATCTCATCACAGGCTTCGGAGGTGAGTTCAGGATATAGTCTTAGCCCGTATTGTGCTATCGCTAGCCGTCTAATGTAGCCGGGTACAGCTAAATGCTTTGGTATTATTCGCAGATAAGCCCAGGAGAGGATTCAAACTGAGCAACAATGACACAGAATAACTTACAAAAAAAAGCTCATGTTTCCTCGAAGAGCAGAAATTAACTCTTGACAAAAAGCTGATAGCAGCAAGAAGGGAAAAAAAGAGATGTGCTGCTGAATTCAGTCCTCCGCTTCTTCTTCGCTTCCTCAAACCGTCCTGGGTTATATCCACAAACACCGATTCAAAAATAACGACTACGGTACCGTGGCTGTAATATTTAGGCGTAAGAAAAAGCAAATCAATGGATTTCAGAGACAGACTGGTCCAGTGAAAGCTGCTCTGTACGCTGAGAGGCAGCAGCGTACTGAAACTACAAACTGAAACTACAGCTCGCTTCTTCAGGTGACGTTCAAAGGCTGATCAAACGCTTCGACGTCACACACTGCCATCTAGTGGCGAAGCGTATTCAGCACAGTTGCTTTGAATCACAAGGGGGTGCTGGTGGAAGACCCAAAAAACCTGTTTCTTTATTATTAATTATTCCTGTTTTAGACCACATTTTATTTATTTTTCACAATAACCTTAATTTGAAAGCAAGGGTGAAACTCTTTTCTTCCCTTCTTTGCCTTTCTTTACTATTTTTAAGTTACACAATTATTATTTTGATTATTATTTTCACATAGGATCTTAGTATCCCTCCAAATTTGTCTTACAGTCTACTGTAAATACTCTCAAGGGGCCCTTGACATTTTATATCATATAATTCAATATTATTATTTTTTTTTAATTGGTGATAATCGTTCTATTTATTTTTATATTTTCTTTCAGTCTTTTCTTTTCTGTTAGGGGGAAGTTAACTATCCTGTGTTGTGTAAGTGTGGAGGGAAAACAGCTGTTTTCATGGGTGTTGGGTGAGTCCTGTGTGGTTTTGGCTTCATAGGGGAACACCCACATTCTGATGAAATATGAGCCTGACTGACCTCACATGTTTCTGACTACAGAAATATCCTGTGGTAACATGTTTCAAATAAACCACTTTAAAAGTTAAATGGATTGTGTAATAACAATAAAAACATGTTACCTTAGTTTATGAAAACACAGTTTGAGTAGTTCTGAATAAGGAGAAGAGACTCATGTTTCTTGCATATTACATCTTTATTCATGGATGACAAAACCCCAGCATTAAGATTTCTTCAACGCTACAACAGCAAAGATCTATTCTTTCCTAAATATGCCAACAGGTCAGTTTGCCTCTCAGCTCTTATTGCATTTGTTCTCCATAATAAAAAGAAAGAGATAACCCTTACATCTTTAGACGTATGAAAAATGCTACAGTAAGAGGCGGCAGAGAGATGTCAAAGAGAAAAGGTGATATCTTTGTGTTTAAAACTCTGGAGTTCCTGAATATTTCCACATCCCGTCTCAAAATAACACTGATGATATTTATTTAAAGGTTTACTCGATAAATTACAAACAGGGAATCTTAACGAAGCTTTGAATTCACTTCATGAATGTTGCAGAAACTTTAAGACTCTGACAGAGCGGATTTTCATGATGTCTGAATGCTAATGGAGATAAAAACCTGTGAGAAACTACACTCAGAGGGTTTAAAGGAATATTCTGTCGTTTTAGGCAGAATTTTCTCCGCTTTGAAAGTTTTATTCCCCCCTGAAGTCGGAGGCTGTTAGCCTGTAAACAGAGGAAAACGCCCATCTGTTCTTTGACTGTAGTGATATGACCAAAGTAGTGCGTTTCATCAACATTAATTACAGTAATTTAGAAGAGTCACTAATATCAATCAGTTATAAGGACTGCCAACATGATTTAAGTATCAAAAAATATCATTTTCATTACCAGATAGTTGAATATCTATTTCAGAACAGATCAAACCAAGAACGAGATAAATAAGATAAACTCTACCTCCTAGTTCATGAATAAACATTTGAAAAAGCTACGGAGATAAAACGTGAAATAAATTAAGTAAAAAAAGTGACCTGTTGGCTATTCAGCTGTTAAAATACTTTAACATAGAACATTTTTTTGTGACAGTTACGTGAGCATAAGGAACAACTGTGTAAAAATAAAAAAATAAAAAATAAAACAAAGAAATCCAAAAGAAACAGCAGGAGTGTAAAAATCCACCAAACCCACTCTGAAGTGAAACATCGACCCGTATGGACACACGGAGCCTGACGTGTGGGGAAAAAAAAACACATGAACGAAATGTGCTCAAATGGAAAGTGTGTAGGGATTCATTTTATCTCTGTGAATTAAATTAATACACTGTAAAAAAAAAAAAATCTAAACAAGTCTTAATGTCTTATATTTGGTAAACAAATGTCGCCTGAATTGTGTGGAGCAAAAAAATCTGTGGAAGGGGTTAAGTTTGACATAAGAATAATTTGATACAAGAAATGAAAGAAGCACCTTTATTTATTTTTACCCCAACACAAAATTTTTTCCTTACCAACATTTCAGGCACCATTTTTGTTTTTAATATCTTGACGTAAGACATTTCTTTCTGGCCTGTTCAGGTGGCTCATATTAAGTCTATAAGGGCATTGTTTACTGAAATAAGACAGAAATACTTGCTTAGGTTTTAGTTTTTGCAGTGTATCCCTCTTAAAACCACCTGTGTTTAAAGCTACAGCCATGTACAAACACAAACATGTCGACTCCAGCCTCTGATGGTCTTAACGTTTAATCATTAAAGCTCCAATAAGGAACTTTATGTTTGGTTGGTGTTTGGCGCCCTCCTGTGGACAAATTGGTGCAGCTCTCTTTGCCAATCGTTATATGCATGTGTGAGGATTTCAGTCTGTTTAATGACCAGTTAAAAACTTCTCACAGGAGCTTTAAAAATCAATCTTAAAATCTGCACATGAAGCCAATGGACTTCTTTTGTTTGGATCTGCTGGGTGATGGTGAGAGAGCTGTGGAATGATTATTTGGAAGGTGGAGTGATGAGGACAGCATCTTTAAATTTGTCCCCCCTTATCCGACAAACTTAATAAATGCATTCATGTGGGGCTGAAACAAACCTTCTTCTTCACTTTTAGTTGATAAATTCATTTATTAAGTCTACAATAAGTCATAAAATAGTGCGAATAATTGACTAGATTCCCCATGTCCATGATGAGGCACTTCATTTTGTCCTAAATGTATCTGCCCTGCTGTCCTGGAGCAGAGCAAACCAGAAATAAGTCACATCATGTTGAAAGGAGAAGAAATGAGCAACCATTTCTCTCCTAAATTAAAAAAAATCTGAAACCATCTGGACGAGTAGTAACAGCTCTGTATTTGTAAAGGACACAACAGAACATAATGAAGGAATATCATGTAGAATAAATTAAATGTAACGAGCATCCTAATTGTTAAAAAAGGCTAAAACCTTGAAAAGAAGCATGAAAACAGAAGAGAACCGACGTTTTTTTCTTTGTATTCCTATGAAACCTGCAGAAGTTCATCAGTGTGATATTCAACTCTTCAGAAAACTTTCTAACAGTCCAAGAAACACTGACTATTCGTGAGTTTGGTGAATTTTTACTCTACACTTCAAGATAATGTGAGTACCGGTGTCTGAAATCAAATCTCACTTACACACAGAGTCTTTATGTTGTTGCTTTTTAAAGGTATTTATGATTTGCATCTCATACTTCTTCCTGATCCAAAAGCAGAACTCTGGGGCCTTAAATTGAAGTATTGCTAACTACTAATTAAGAAAAGGGCATATAAAAAACGCAGAGCGTTAACTACCACCTACATGCTGTAGAAGCTTTGCTCTAATACAAAATGTACAAAATAAATGAGCTGCAAAACAACCAGAAGGTCTCATAAACACATAAATAAAAAGTACTGAGGTCATGTGACCTCTGAATGTGAGAGGCTCCTCCCACTCCGCGTCCTGTTCCCTCAGCACTACAACGAAAAGGGACACATTCTGTTTCAAAGGCATTTTGTACACGAGCTGAAGAGAAAGGGGACTGTTTCTGGGAGTTTCCCTTTTCTTTCTTTGTTTTTCTTTTCTTTTTCTGACCCTCCATCAATACTTGAGCCACGGGTGGGCCGCGATGGAGGCTTTACTGCGGTCCCCGTAGTCGTACAGAAGCTCCTCCCCCTCCTCGATGTTTCGAGAGGCGACGAGGATGAGGTGAGGGACTCCGTTTATGTCGTGGAGTTTGGTTTGGCAGTTTCCGTTTTTACTGTGATTTATCAACCTACCCATTCGACCAGTCTCTCTGGTGGCGTCCACGCTGCAGAGGAAAATCAAAAACACCAACAACTGATGTTTACAGGCTTCAAAGAGACGAACGGCACAGATGAAAAACAGGAGCTGAAACTTGTTTGACAAGCTTTTCATCATCAGCGCCTCGATGTAACAAGACGGATGTTTAAAAAATGTTTTAAGAGGGTCCATCTGATTTTAAAACCGTTAATACAGCCACAGGGATGCACATGGTTGTTTAAGAATCAGAACTTGTGTGTGTTAATGTAACGAGCAAAGATGAACAGAGAGGCAGTGAGAGGATTTTCCTACCAGTAGGTTTTGCAGAGATACTGGAAGTAGTACATGTAGCAGCCTGTCGCCGGGTTTAGAGCGTATTCGGCCTCCCTCTTCTTGGCGTCGTTCATCTGCAGCAGATCCCCGTGATACTCCACCACATAATCACCTTTCTGGAAACACTGAGTGGCGAACACTCCTCGGCCCTTTCCTTCTATGTGCTGCACCTAAAAACAAACGTTATATTGGAAGATCTGAATAATGAAACTAGAAAAAAATACTGTTTGTGTAGAGATTCAGAAATCAGACAACTCTTAGGACGTCCAGCAACGTTGTTTTTGAGCTGAAGTTTAAATTCCGACACTTCTGCAATTTTAACGTGTTCAAAGTTGCTCGATGACTTTTTGATTTCCTGTGAAAAATCGCAAATTCAAAACACACACCTGCCGTGTCAGAGAGCAGAGAGAGCGCAGCAGCTGATGGGTGACAGAGAATCTGATTCAAAGCTAACGTGGACTCTCAGATGTGCTGAGGTCACCTGTGTGATGGTTTAAACAAGGATCTGACATGTAGATCCTTTCCCTGCATGTGTGTGTGTGTGTGTGTGTGTGTGTGATAGAAAGGTAAACACACCCTCATTCCGTCCTCTATTCCCTTTGTGATGAGTTCGTCTAAATGCTTCTTTTCTTCACACTGCGAACAAAAAGAGACGTGAGGTTACTGAACAGGAGCACATAAGACACCTTTAACTTTAACACTTCTTTCCAAAGAATCACCCCCCTCTGAAAAGTTCCCGCTCAGGGGGGTAGAACTCTACAGAGGTCCAGGAACTTTGGGGGGCGGGGCCTGCAGGCTGAATGTTTCTGATTGGTGGAGCAGCTGCAGTGTTTTTATTCCTCTGTCCTTCCCTCTGTCCACAGTAAAGACCCATTTATGCTCAACGTTGAATATGGATCCGGATACAGACGGAGTCTTCTGTCCGTGCTCTGCGTTCATTTTGTCTGTGTTTCTGTACGATTCCAAAAATATTACAGATACGGCCGAAACGGAGCAGTACCACCAGAAACTGTGGGGGCAGTGTTGCTGTTTCTACCCGATACGTAGCTCTAGTGAGACATGAAGAAGAAAAAACACTGAAGGAACTTTTTGAAGGAGAACTTTGAAAGTTGGTGTGGAACTTGCTCCTCCATTTTTGAGTTTGTTGAGTTTGTTGTTATCATAACATCCCCCCCCCCCCTTGGTTTCTACGTAAAGGGAAAATAAATGGGCCTTGAGATGAGCTCCAGCTGTGATGGATTTGGTTTCATACCTGCATCTGACTGAGAGTCACCAGTTAACAGGGTCGCTCTTTGAACCAAAACACCGGTCGATCTCTGCTTTGAATTTTAAGATCCGTCTTTTTGCTTTCAGTCAAGCATTTTGACATTTTGAGCTCATCTGCTTCCAAATGTCACTTCACTGAGTCTGTTTACAATAAACACAATGAAAACCAGCTCAGGCTGAATCTCCTACGTGCTAACAGGCTAATTGTGGTGTTGCACATGACGATGCTGGTCTCTGTTTTTGCTTAGACTTCAGGAGACTTCAGGCAGCAGTGGAGACAACAACGCTGAAGGTGTCTGATGATCAAACAGCACAGAGTGAAACCATGCGGGAAACAATAAACAACAGGAACATGCTTACTTTACAACTTCAAGGCTTCAAACAACTCAACCCACCTTCAGCTCTGTTTTACTTCTCCTTGAGCTTCGCCGAGTTGGATAGAAGTCAGTAAGTTTCCTGTTTTGGGAGTTTTTCCCTCCGGGGCTGTAAAGGAAAAAGACAAATCCTCAAATTAATGTTTTCATTCATAAGTTTGATGGGAAATCGACCGGCTCTGAGTTGTGCCTACATTTTTAGTGCTTTCTTTGCTTTGACCTTTCGGCGCACCGCTCTCCTCGCGTGGCCGTGGAGGGGGCTGCTGTTGTTGTTTTGGAGGGGAGGGGGAGGTAAGCTGTTGCTGAGGGGCAGGGGGGGATCTGTGGATGAGCGGAAGCAGGTCTGAGTGCAGTCGAGCTCATCTGGCCAGCAGGGTGAACACTTGCTCTCCGCCTCTGAGAAATCTGTCTGGGAATCTTTTGGTGAGATAGTGATGCTGTTGGTTCTCCAGCCTGAAGGAACAAGTACACAAAAACACATTTTATCAGCAGATACATAAAGACAAACTGCTCTGTCACTCCTTAAACTCTCCTCCAGCTGCCCCCGGCTGTTCAGAGGACACATCCTGAAAGAGATGCAGATTTTCAATTTCATATATCCAGGATCAGATAATGTTTTTGTTTCCGTCTTTTGAAGGCAAACTGGATCAGATCAGCTTCAAAAGAGCATCCAGATACAGACCTGTAAAGGTCAACAAATCCAGATTACCAACGCTCTGAACAGGAATAAACAGTTCATCAAAAGGGAGCACAAAGGGCCCCTACAATCAAAACATTTTAAACTCTACCATCCTGTTTCTGTGACCAATTCTAAAGTTTTTTGACATTTTGTTGCTGCAACCCAGCCTGAATCAAACTCTATAATCGATGTTATCATCAGCACGTGATCCTGCGTCTTAACCTGCATCTCTGGTTGGTAGACATAAACAGTAGGTGTGTTTTGGCGTCACTTCCATGTGTAGGATTGTCAGAAACGGGAGTTTAACAGCTTTAATCACATGTCCGACATACAAGCTCAGGGATAATAAGAGTTTTACGGGTACCTGCAGCTACGAGATTATTTCTTAAACAACGTTAAAAGTCCTGGCTTCAGCCCTCACTGATCAGTCTTGTGTGGTAATCGGCTGTGTGAAAAGGGGCGTTAAAGGGAGTCAGAAAAAAAACACGTCTGCGAGCAAATCAGTGACGTGACAAACAGAACTACAGCAGAGTTTAAAGCATTTATATCCAGTGTCTGTCTGTTCTGTCTGTCTGTCTTTCTCTCTCTCTGCCTGTCTATCCGTCCGTCCATCTATCTATAAATGATCTGCACTCATATGATCTAATAATTCTCCTCCACAGACGGATTTTCCTCTCTGCGCAGCGCTCCCCTCTGACATGAACCTCGTGTACACGGACTCGGACCTGGCGTGGGGTTTAAGCGCACACCCTTTTTTTGATAAACGAGGGCCACTGACTCTTAACATTTTTTTCTCAGACCTACAAATACAAAAATGTATATTAGACCTTTAAACTGGGTCTGAATCCTCCTGAAATCGCTTTTTACAGGTGAAAAGGTCTCAGGATCTCCTCAGCAGTTCCTCCCTCGTAAAGTTTTCCTCCACCAAGCTGCAGGATCTCCCCTGTTTTTCTCCTCCCCCTCTGGCCCCCTGCTCTGATGAGTCTAATGAGTCAGCTTTGCTGTGCCATCACCTCGCTGAATGAAGACAGTCCTGACTTTATTAAACAATGAACGTTTGTTCAGCTAGAGGAGATCCTTCAGACGTTTGTATGACAGAGTGAGCGTCTCGAGTATCAGCTCCCTTCAGTTCGTTCCTTCTTCTATGGATCAGCCCATGATCCTGTGTCTGCGTGTCCGTCTGTGCATGTATGTGAAGTTTTAATCGGTCAGATTTCCGTCTTTGGTTGGACTCAGAGCTGCAGCACAGACACTCACCCTCTCCCTGCCGCTGAGTGTCGGTTTGCTGGCAGCATATCGGTGAGCACCGCTCCTCCTGCGTCAGCTTGATGGTGTTTTCATCATGAACCGGAGATATGGACTTGTTGCAGTTTAAGACGGTGATTGGATGACTAGTGCATACAATCTCCTGTGAATGCAGAAAGGGAGAGAGAGAGAGGGTGTTTCTGAGTCCATGTTCTTGACATGTGATTTTCCGGGCCTTAAAACAAACATCCTGCTTCATGCTATCAGTCACGTATTGCTCTCTGGGAACATTTGTGGGAAAAGTAGAAAAACATGTACCGTACTTCGTCTAATCTGATATCTGCCCCCTTGAAGTTGCTACAGGCACTAAAAACCACAATACATACAGATGCAAGACAAAGTACAGCTTGGATTTCTGCTTGAATTAGTCATAAAATGTGTTCTGATATTAAGCACTGCTCCATGATAACCATGCTTCACTCAAAAAAGCTCTCAGAAGGCCTAGGATGAAGAATTGTTGAGCTGCATTAAGCTGGAGTGGGCTAAGAAAGTGTCTCTAAAAGCCTCGATGTTCATCAGTCCACAAGAGCTGCATTTCCGATACACCTAGAATTGTGCAAAACCTAAAAATCGCAATAAAAACGGTTCTGGAAACAACAAAATTTTGAAAAACCTCTCAAATTTGGATTAAAAATTTTTCACCTTTTGGTGTAGCACAGCCTTCCCCTTCAGCTCACATCAGGGAATAATAAAGTTTGATTTGATGCAGCAGCCTACAGGGAGGGCTGGTATCATAACTATTTATGTCACGCTGCAATAAAAAAAATGCATCAGCCTTTCGATGTTGACATCAGACACAGTGCTCAACTGGAAGGACAAATGCAGGGGAAAAAGAAAAAGTTTTTACGCTCTCATGAGGTGGTCGCAAAAGTGCAACGGAAACACCTTTTTCTAGGGATGCATCGAAATTTTGGCCGATATCCGATATAAATGTTTCCAGACCACAAGAGAGAGATTCACACCAGACAGCTAAAAACTATAGTTGAACTGAAAAAGTTCTATAAAGAAGAACGATCCACAGCTCCTCCTGAATGTTGATCAGGTCTGATCTGGACTACAGGAAACATCCGGATGAGTTGATTTCTGCCAAACGAGGGTCATCCAGTTATTAAATCCAAGGGTTCACATCCTTTTCCACCCTCACTGTGAATGATTACATGGTTTGTTCAATAAAAACATGAACATACGTGACTGTTGGTGTGGTATAAGTTCATGCAGCCTGTGTTAGTCTATATTTGTGATTTAGATTAAGCTCAGAACACGTTTTATGACATTTTATTAGAGATCCAGGTCATTACAAAAGGGTTAAAATCTCCTCTCGCTGGCTTTAAAATAAGCTAAACATCTGCTGGTGGTGTGGTGGTTTGGTGGTGTGGGTGGGGCCCTGAGGGGGTCAGCATGCTGGGTCCACACCCACATCCCAAGAACACATCAGTCCCTTTAAACCGAGAGAAAGCACACGGGCCCATCCTGCTTCCTAAAGCCCCATAAAAACCCTCCAAAACCCGGTCAAACCGAAAGAAATCCACGCTAACTGATAAACACTTCAAAAGGAAGAAATATTATTACGACTTCTTTCTTCATTCAACACAGAGGAACAGCAAGCAGACACATGTAACAGCTAATGTTAGCCAAACACCCCCAACAATACTGTTCTTATTCACTGTCCACGCGAACTAATGGTCCACATATCCGGAAACCGTAATGTAAATGTAAACTATTACTAACGGATGAGTATTTTTATCCAGTAAGGAGATAATCCTCCAAAGCCAGCCTAAGTTTAACCGTGTTTAGTGATGTCTTACAGACTAACTTACCCCGTTCATGTCCGACTTGTTTTTTGTGGCTCCTCGCTCGGCTGAGTCCTGATTCAGAGGAAATATTAAATCAGTTTTTGAGTCGGTTGAAAGATTAACCTCTCCCTGGTCGTAGAGCAGTGTCCTCCCCGCACTCTGGCCTTCTCCCACGGGGACTTTGAGCCCTTCAGTTGTTCTTAAACTGAAAACCGCTTCAACCGATGCAGCCTCCACAGATCCTGTCCGCCATGTTTTCCTCCCTGTTAATGATGAAGGCGAGGAGGGGAGGCGTTGGCGCCCTCTGCTGGCTGAAAGCGATGGAGCAACTTTTACACAGTTAAACTAAACTGGGAATGTGGGAGGTAAATGACGTATAAAATAAAATATAACACATTATAATATGTACGTTTTATCAGTACAATGAAATTATCAGTAAACAAACAAACAAAAAAGACTGTGGGAGAAAAACTGCACCTCCTTTGTATGGAAGTCCTGAGCGGACATGCATCCATTCATGTTATGGAGGGTGGATTCAGGTAAACTGGGACAACTTTGAGGAATCAGCCCCTACAGGCTGTGGTCAGCGTCAAACTCAAAGTTAACCTCGAAAAACGTGAGGTTAAAGGGATGACATGCTCTGTCTTGATTTTAATGAAAGGTCGTAATATATTATAGATAAAAATTATAAACAATAATGAATGAAGGCCAGACCTTGAAATACTCAACCCAACCCAGAGTGGACAGTCCACCCTTTTCCAGCTGAGAACCATGGTCAGACTTAGAGGTGCTGATCTTCATCGTGGCTGCTTCATACTTAGCTGCAAACCGCCCTGGTGCGAGCTGGGGGGGACAGCTTTCTATGAGGCCAATCAGACCACATCATCTGCTTAAAGCAGAGATGGGATGGGATCCTAAGACCCCTGAACCTGACTCCCTACACCACTTGGCTGTGCCTAGAAATCCATAAAAGTAATTATGAACAGGAACTGTGATAAAGGGCAGCCTTGGAGGAGTCCAACCCTGATTGTGAATGAGTTTTGAGTTAATGTTGGCAGTACAAAATAAACTCTCACTCCAGAAATACAGAGATCGAACGGCTCCTAACAACGAGCCATGGACTCCATATTCCTGGAGAACCCCCCACAAGGTACCATGAGGGACACGATCCACTAAGCACATGTAGACTGGTTAGGCAAACTCCCATTCCCCCTCTAGCACCCTTGCAAGGTAAAATATAAAGCATTTGGCTGTTTTTTTTCCTACTTTGCAGTGCTGTAATGGTAAAATAATATCCTATTTGTCATGACTTGAGAAAAACATGGTCAACAAAGCATTTAAAACAATAAATAAGTGAAAGTCAGCAGGAATGAGCAGCGCTACAAGACCAGTAATCACATGCTTCATGAGGTGTAATGATTTTCTTCACTGTGGTTTTCGACTCCATTTACCTTCTTATTAATCTGAAACTCCAACACAACATCTGACCATCTCCCCTGAGAACTAATGATTACACGTTTCTTCACACTTCTCTTCTTGGTTTGCAGCAGGATTTTATTTATTTATTTTTTAATTAACCTGTATTTAACCAGATGAAAGACCCATTGAGGATCACAGCCTCACTGCTGCCGTCAGGTCACGTTTGACATTATGCCTTCAAGATATGAGCTTCAGATCACAAGCTTCATTACAAACAGATGAATAAAGAGCTGAGTGAGCGTCATACACCGGCAGAAGCGTCTCATAAAGATGGATATTCTTAATAACTCTGACAGATTGATGGGATGATCTGCCATTAGCTAAAAAAACAGCTCAAAGTGATCTGTGGTCCTCTCCAAGTGTCAAAACTAGACAGGAAAATAGACAAATGGTTGTGCTCGTTCAAGAAATGACTCATGGAGTATTGACTGGACAATTACTGGACATCATTATGACCCTCAGGGCCCGAGTCATGGACGAGATGTCCATAGTCAGCAGGACGCCGTCACTTTAAGGGATGTGTAGCTGCTAAAGGGGACCAACTACCAAGAGGAACATCTATTTTTACCCCCAACATGAGATGAGTTTTGACAAATTATCCTTTTCTCTTCATTAGAGCAGAAAAGAACAAAAAGAGGCCTCCTGTCCAACAATCAGAAGCTGCCTTACAAACAAAAACTCCACTTTGAAAAGAGGTCATACTGTTTCCTTCATTTCTTCAGACACAGACTGTTCGAGGCACAACATTCCTGCCCAGTGGTTCATGGACTCTTGTAATCATGGATAATCATGCCTTCATTTCTTCCTGTTCAATAAACAGTGAAACCAAAACACAGCCTCAAAAACCGCTGGTGGACATTTTGACTTTAGCTTCCCTTTTTGAAAAAGAGGCTGTCTATTTCTCTACATGCTATTCAAGCACTGGAACTGGAGTCTAATTTGGTTCTGGAGGAACTGATCAACATCTTGAAACAGCCCTGCCTTTAGGAAAAGTACTTTTTGGATGTCTGGGGACTTTAGGGGGTGGGGCCTGCAGGCTGAATGTTTCTTATTGGTGGGGCAGCCACTCTTTTTTTATTCCCCCCTCCCTCCATCCACCATAAGCTGACCCCCCCAGCTGTGATGGACTTGGTTTAGAACCTCCTAAATGGTCTTCTTTGAGCCTGATAGTGTGAATGTGTCCTGGTGTTCCAGTTTAAAGAGTGACCCTGTAAACTGGTGACCTTCAGCTGAACGTGTCAGTGGATCTCCAGGAGAGATCACAGAAGAAGTCCTCTGAATGCAGCCATGTTTAGTTCTTTCATTCAACTGTCCAAACTTCCTCATCAGAGAAGAATTCAGTGATGATCTAAAGCTGTTTGAGAAGGATGCATCCTTTATTTACAAACAGAGCACATTTAAAACTCATCTATGTTATTAAAGAGACAGCAGCCAAAACAAGTCATCACTCAAACACTGGTGGATCTCTGCCATCTCTGTCCTTTACACAGCAGAGATCAATGTTTTGTTTGCTGTGCCACCAGAGCTGGTCTCCTCTAAAGTGTTGATTCAGTTAATCCACCTGCAGTGCAATAAAGCACGGTCAAAACCAGCACAGGCTGAATAGCTTCCATGCTAACAGGACAGCTGCAGTTCTGCACATAACACTGCCTGTCTTCGCTGTTGTCATCTTACTGCCCTCTACTGGTCTGGTGATGCAATTGGTTTTAATCTTTCTCCATCACTGGACTGATCTGCATCATGCTCACAGGACACGAGGCTTCAGAGGAAACAAGAGGCAACAAGAGGCTGCAGGAACCATTAAGGTCCTGGAAGAGTGGAACTTCAGGTTGAAGGAGAACCTTGTCAGTGTAGGAGCTGTTGTCTTCAGTGCAGGAAGCCAACTCTCTATGTCCAGATTTAAACCTCACATCCAGATATCAGAAGGAAAAAATAAGGACTTCATTTGCCGTACTGGATAAAAGTGACTGATAGTGCTACAAACAAAATTTATTTATTTATTTATTTATTTATTTATTTATTTATTTATTTATTTATGCATGAATGCATGCTTATAAAAATGTATTATGTCTGAATAAAGCAGCATTGATTTTTTTTTTCCTCTTCCAAACCGAAGTCTCAACGTGCAGTCAATCACATCTCAAACCTCTAAGAGGTTCGACTCCTCTGCAGACAGACTAGACTCCAGACATTTCTTTAAAAGGCCAATGCAAGCAAAACAAAACTGCTCTCCTTTAACTCAAGATTATAAAAGGTTGTAGATGAATCTTTCTTAAAGTCTGAAAGGCCGAAAGGCCAATGCATGGTTTTTAATCTGTGGCCGGGTGATGAAGTCCTTCCTCGTTTCTCTGGAAATAACAGCGCTTCATCTTTTTAATTGCCGCTCTCCAAGTTTCTGCAAGAAGATAATCTTAATTAATCACACTTTAAAACCCTCCTCCATGATACAGAACTTGTTGAGTCTTTCTCCTCTCCAGTTATTTCTTTCTTTGAGACAAACGTGATCTCATTTCAATGATTGTGAAAATACTGTTGAAGAAACTGTTCAAAAAGCCGCAGATAAAAAAGAGAGACGCTCATAATTAATTAAACTCCTGCAGAGGGCACTCAGACGAGAGGCAGCTGCAAAGAACGTCTGGGATTTAGAGGGACACAGAGGAGAAACATGGCCTGGAGAGGAGAGACAGCAGCCATGACAGAGAAAGACCACTTCTGTCAGGAATCATGATTACAGCTCCCTGTTCTTAAGATTTAAAATGCAAAAAGAAATTAACTGTAGGAAAATCTGTGTGAATGACCCCCTGACCACTGAAATGAAACAAATGGACACTCCAAGGTTATATGGAACTTAAATAGAACTTAAATATTCTGTCCCCTCGAGCAGCCAACGTATGAGCAGGAGAACACAAGATGTTTTCATGTAGGAGGAAGAGAAGAGGTGAAGGAGCTCTGACGCTTTCACTCAAGATCCACTGCAGCACAGATGATGACACTCTCAACACCAAGGAAGCCAAGGAAAGCCAAAGCTTCACATCCCCAACCTTGGCACACATTTGTGACACATTCAGTGAGAATTCAGTCACAGCTCGATATGTCTGAATCATGCAGCACCTCCGTAAATGTACAGATCACAGCACCGCCCAGCACACACCTCCCTGCAGGAATCTCCTCCTCCCACCTATTAACCCAGCACAGAGAGCCAGGCAGGAGGAGAGAGCAGCTTACAACTGAATGAGAGGAATCAAATGGATTAACATCATCTAGTTTCATCAGAGACAGGAATACAGCTCAGATCCTCCTTCCTGTAAGGTAAGAAATCAGGTGTTTTTCTGTATTCATACAGAAGTTTACATCATTTAAAATCCATTTTTGTATTTCCTTAAACTGTGGAGATGTTAAGGCTTTAGGAACGAAATATCCACCAATCAAATCTTGAGAAAGCACTGTTAAAAAATAACCTGCTTATTTTAATTTCTTTGTGTCGAATAAAAATATTGAAGCTTCACTCCAGTGTACATCTCGAATTATAAGGTGGTTTTATAGTTTTGTGAAATTAAGCTACAATGTTTTTTTTTAGCAATGAATGTGAAAAGTTCAAGATTATTTTCTGAAAGGAAATATGTCTTCACCTTTTTTCTTCCCCTGAACGTTTTAGTAGAAAGAAACTTTTATTTTTTTTTGTCTGAACCGGGAGCCCCAAGCTTTCATCTTAAGACAAATTAATCGTGTCACTGAAATAGTCTAAATTGTAAATGATGTGCCCATTTACATTTTCTGTCAAGACCACAAAACAAACCAAAGTCTATCTACTAAGGTCTCACTTAACTTCATTTGGACTGTAGGGCGGACTGGGACAAAAAAAATCAGTCTTGGCATTTCGGATCAGACTGGCTCGCCAGATTTGATAACACAAACCTTTTTGGTCTACAATATATATACTTCCAAAAACTGACATTTATTAACACAACAAAAATGTACCCTCCACCAAGCAGCATTCATCCTGTGTCTGTGATTCAGGGAGGAAGAAGAGACTCTTCCGACTTACTCAGTTAAAAAGGATGAATGCAGCTGAACTCCAAAATAGATTTTTTTTTATTTGCATTTTTCAAAATTATAAACAAATAGTAAGAAAAACAAAACATATGAAGAAAGAAATCTATAAGAATCAAACTATAAAAAATTAAATAAAAATGAAAAAATAAGTAAATAATAAAGAAATAATAATAAGATTAATAATAATCATCAATAAGAGCAGATTTCAACTATACACTCACAATCAACTTCTTACACTTACAAATATATAAGAGAGAGAGAGAGAGAGACACTTGCACACACACAGATAAGCTCACTATCACCATCTTAGGAAAGTTTATGTGGTTGTCTGATGGACTCAAACACAATACTAAAAAAGTCTGTGAGAACCGTCAGAAAATCCATCAGTCCGCTTGGCTTCAGACTTTTCTGGGCGTGACTCTCTCCCTGCTGTTACTCAGGGGACGAGCTGTTGGCGTGCTGCATTCAGGGGTGCTCAGAAACAAGAGCTGCAGCAACAAAAACTAAACTGGACAGACTGTTACATGTTCAAATAATTGTTCAGTTGCTGTAATGACTGCTGTCATTAAAAGAAACTCATTAACATCATGAAACCTTTTAGTATCGCGGTTGGTGGCGGTTGGTCTTCCTGGTTACCAACCTCCTCGCTGGTGATTGGTTGGGACATTTCACTTTAGTTCCCTCGAGTCTCTGCCACAAACATCTTCATACTTGGCTACATGTGTCTGCTATGTACCTGCTGTAGTGTGACGTGATTTGTCATGGACAGGCGCAATGAACTACGGCCCAATAGGGTGTCGGAATGGTTCAAATTCATTCTATACAGTTGGCGTGATTTATCTGGAAAGGTTTCTGGAGTTTTTTTTTTTTTTTTCTAACGATGACAAGTTGAAATGAAATAGGAGTAACAAGGGTATTTTTCAACAAGGCTAATGTTACAAAGTATTCGCACTTTGTTACTACAACATGCAAACAACAAGTGGTTATAAAACATGAACATGTTCTACGTTCTAAGGCTGACATCTTACAGATAACAGGTGATCCATCTCCACATCTGTCTTTACAGATCTAACCATGAGCCAGAATCCAGCTCCTAACTCCACCGGGGAGGTCCTGAATCTCTTCAACGCCTCCAGACTTCAGGAAACCCCTCTGCTTCCCCAGAACATCACCTATGTTGATTTCTACCTGCACAAAGCCTCTGTGGCGGCCGTCTTCACCGTCTCCTACCTGCTCATCTTTGGCGTGTGCATGGTGGGAAACGGGATGGTTTGTTTCATCGTGCTGCGCAGCAAGAACATGCGCACGGTCACCAACCTGTTCATCCTCAACCTTGCCATCAGCGACCTGCTGGTTGGGATCTTCTGCATGCCAACCACGCTGGTGGACAACATCATAACAGGTCACATAACATACCGGCATAACATCCTGTTGGTGTTAAAAGGTTCTCATGTTTAAAGGTCCAGAGTCAAGGTAGCTGCTTTATCAAGTATCTTACATCAAGTTTAATCTGGAGATGAAATATTAAAAACTTGTACATAGGTACAGGTGAATGACTTAAGGGCTGATTATGCTTTCCACACAAACATAATGCGTGGAAATTGGAAGTGTGAGATCTGCACGAGAGACCGTGTGTGGCTTTTATACTTTTTCACACTCCACTCTCAAAGGTGGTGTATCTCAAACTCACGTATATCACAGAACTAAACCAGAAATGAAGAGGTTGTTCACACAGTTCACGACATCTTTTCACAAGT
The DNA here is from genome assembly GCA_030710495.1 of Labroides dimidiatus. NCBI lineage: Eukaryota > Metazoa > Chordata > Actinopteri > Labriformes > Labridae > Labroides > Labroides dimidiatus. The sequence goes on along the minus strand of CM061157.1, from coordinate 25,166,344 downwards.
CCTCTTCTCTGCCAAGTTTGGCCACAATTTCTCGCCAGGAATTGTAAACCACACACTTACAAAGGTGATCTCTGTGGGCTGAATTATGTAAATGCCAGTATTCATTGTACTTTGGACATGAGGAGCCCTTGCTCATCCACGCGTTTCCGCGTTTTCAAGTTAGAAATTTTCAGAGGTACACGACGTAGAAATTTTCTGTGTGAAAAGGACCGTACGAGGGGGTGAGGCTGCTAAAATGATGTCATTTGTCCACACGAAGCTATGCGGACCTCGTGGACGTGTCAAGCATGAATCAGGCTTAAACCTGTCAGCACAGTGAGCCTAATTTGAGGTCAAAGGTCAAACCGTGGGGGAACATAGAAATCCCAGTGCCTTCAAGTGTTTTAGTGAGTATTTCAGGTTGACGTCAAGGCTCTGACGCAGAAATATGAAGGGCGCATGATGGCGTTGAGTCAATACAGAAACAATAACCTGGCTTTACTCCTCTGTTTTTCTTTGCATGCAACTTCAAACACACCTGGTGTGCCCATCCAAAAGCTTAGGGAAGAGCCAAATCATCAGCTGTGTATCATGATCCCATGGACACTCATAATACCAGCTTTACCCACAGTTTCCTCCATGTTTAACACACTTTGGATAATAACAGTTGTCCTCTCCCTCCTTCAGGATGGCCATTCGGCAGCGTGCTGTGTAAACTCAGTGGAATGGTTCAGGGGATATCAGTGTCAGCGTCCGTCTTCACCCTGGTTGCTATCGCTGTGGACAGGTGAGACTTCAGTGTTTGATTGGACGTGTGCTTCATCCCAGGAGTCTGTCTGTCGTTTATGAATCCTTTCAATCCCCTCGTGTGTCAGGTTCCGCTGCATCGTCTACCCTTTCAAACAGAAGCTGACCATCCCCACTTCAAAGCTCATTATCGTGGTCATCTGGGTCCTGGCTGTGTCCATCATGTGTCCCTCGGCGGTGATGCTGCAGGTCACCAAAGAACACACGGTGAAGATAGTCCTCGGCCACAACGACACCCAGCCTTTCTACTGGTGCCGTGAAAACTGGCCCAATCAGGAGATGAGGAAAATCTACACCACGATTCTCTTCGCCAACATCTACCTTGCTCCTCTGAGCCTTATCGTCATCATGTACGCTCGGATCGGCTTCACCCTGTCCAAGACAACCATTCCCTCTGTGAGAGGGAGCAGCAGCGACTCAGAAAAGGGAGCCGGCAACAACAAATCAAACGTGGAGGGGCGTCACGCCACTTCAAAGAAGAAGACTCGCGTGATCATGATGCTGCTGGTGGTGGCTTCACTTTTCATCCTGTCCTGGCTTCCTCTGTGGACGCTGATGATGCTGAGCGACTATGCCAGCCTGACGGAGCACCAGTATCGCATCATTAATATCTATGTGTATCCCTTCGCTCACTGGCTGGCATTCTTCAACAGCAGCGTCAACCCCATCATCTACGGCTTCTTCAACGAGAACTTCCGCCGAGGTTTCCAGGCTGCTTTCAAGTTCCAGCTGTGCTGGGCTGGCATGGAGCACCAGAGGACCTACTCGCATCGGGTCCGAGTGAACGCTGTGCTCCCATTCCAGCCTCCAGTTCTGAGATCAGTGTCTAGAGGTGAAACGGTACACTTGAGGAATGGGAAGTGCTCAGGTCAGGAAGGAGGCTGCTCAAGTAGGAGAAGTGATGCCAAAGGACAGGACCTGATCGTGGAAGACCTGGAACAGGTTTCCCAGATTTAGCAAAAGTTTGTCTTTCAAAGGACAGGAGCGGTTTGAAGAACCCCGAACTCCTCCAAACTCCATGTATATCCCAATGTTCACGCACTGCATCACGAGATGTTTTCCTGTCCTCCCATCATGCCCTACTTTTGAGCCCGACCATTGTTTTGTCAGCTCCTGCAGAACACAGAGTGATGTACGGTCCTCAAAATGAAGTTCATACTGAAGCAGACCCCAAACAGGGGTCTTTCAAGTTCTGTATCATTCAGGTTTATCTAATGTTCCTACTCAGCCAAACCATTTCCACTCCTCATTCTGAGAGCTCTACTGGAGGATGGGATGTCCCACTCCTTGAAGAGACAGAGGGCACAGTGGTAGAGTCATTTGTCTCTCAATCAGGGTTTGATCCCAGGTCCTTTGGCAGACACTTAACCCTGATCTGAGAACTTCTCACTTGTGGTGTGTGTGGGGAAAGGTCAGATCTTGTAATGGGCACTGGAAACTAAAGGACACATATATCACGGTAGTCCAGTCCACTGTAAACTGTAAAAGGACCTGACGCAGCATTTAGTCGTCTCTGTACTGAGAATGAACCTCCCTCAGATCAGCACACCTCGAATGGGCGACGTGTACGGCAATGTGATGAAATTCATCACCTTCATCTCGTGGATAGGTGTCATCTGGTACCCTGGGGCAGCCGTAGCTGTGAAGCGCAACAGCAAAGAGAAAAGGATCACAGGCTCGTCTTTACAGCCTCCATGTATGCTACTGTTCTCGGCTCCACGCTGACATTTTGGTACTTAAACCATCGCTCCAAAGAGAGAAAGAGACATTCACCATCAGGAGCAGAACACGAGTGAGCTCACTACACGTACACACATCACCTCACACACAGCTGCCCTACAGGAGCATTTCTGAACCATTGTGCTCGAACAGCCATCATCACCACAAGGTCAATATGTGCAACTCTAGAGCCTGCACCTTTTTGCTACGTGCAGATACAACAACAGTGACCTCAACATGTGCCGTGTCCAGCTGGGGCTGAAACTGCAAGCTGTGTACATTAAAGACCATGAAAACAGAAGTATAACTGTTTATGAAATGGATCATTTAATGTGTGGGGTTAATACATGACTCACTAACGGTCATAATGTGTCAGAACTTCTTATTTAATTCCTTTATATACAAGGGCTGATTGATAAGTTGTGACTTTGACTTCTGGTGGACATATTGCATTATTTTTCAACATAATCACCCTCAGTATCTCTACATTTTTCCCAGTGATGTTTAAGGGCCTCAATATCACTTTTAAAGAAGTCCTTTTCTTGACCGTTTAGAAAGTCCTCCACTGCATGTATGACGTCAGCATCTGACCCAAAGTGGGTACCAGAAATGGCCTTTTTCAATTTGGAAACGGATGAAAGTCTGATGGAGCGAGATCAGGCGAATAAGGCGGATGCTCCATCAATTCAAGGCCACGATCATTAATGGCAGCCATGGCAGTGACAGACTTGTGAACAGGGGCATCGTCCTGGTGGAACAACACACCTTTACTGAGTTTTCTGCGGTGCTTGAGTTTAATATTTTCTCTTAACTGCCTCAGAAGTGATGTATAATATGTGCCATTGATTGTTTGTCCCTTCAGTCAGAACAATGTCATGGACTTTATTGACCATTTCTGGGGTTGCAGCAGTGACAGGCCCTCCAGGACGGGCGTCACCCCCAAGGCTCTGCCTGCCATGCTTAAATTCCACCACCCACCTTTTCACTGTGGCATATGAAGGAGCATCATTCCCTCGTGTTGATACCATATCAGTATGGATATCCTTAGGTGATGGACCTTTCTTATGCAAATATTCAATCATTGCTCTTTCAGTGATTTTGTCCATTTTACAAAAGTCACTTGCCTTGTTTACTTTAGAGAGCTACCTCTTCAACATAAACTGACCAAATGACACCAGTCTGCAGGTACACAGCCTTAAATAGTCAGAGAATAGCAGAGCTGAAAAAGGACATCCCTGCATCTCTTCTTCAATACAAGCCTCACAACTTATCAATCAGCCCTCGTAACTTTACTCTTTGATCCTGAGAGGCCCGAGCAGGTGGCCGTTAGCCTCAATATACTGTCCGATCTGCTCCCTTATAACAGTGATGCTTTGCCAGGAAACACTCCTGGGGGTTGTTTGAGGCAGAAGACTTAATCACTCATGGGATTGTGTAGAAACAACCTGGTAGCTCTGTACTCTCAAGAAAGGATAAAAAGAGCAAAGGGCTAACAAACGCTAATAAACATACAAGCTCACAAACATGGATACTCAGTAAAGAGCTTTAAACGGTTCAAAAAGTTGTGTTTTCATGTTAAATGTGGAGGGAAATATAATCCAGAGATGTGTCGGATCTCAAGGATAAACATAAAAAACTGAACCAATCACTGAAGGTCTTTAACCAGAGCTGTGGCGATGCTATGGAACAAAAAAAAATTGAAACAACATTGTATTTTAAAGCACGTTACATCAATGGATTAGCAGTCAAGTGTATTAGTTAATGTATCGCATCATGTTTTTTCCTCGGCTGAAACACATGAAGCTTATGAAGCATCGACAACACGTGAGGAACATTTCCAGGGAGAAGAAAAATACCTCAACCAGTTTATATATGAAGCACATTTCTCCAGATGGTTACTTATTATAGTGATGCAGTTATTACTCTGTGACTGTGTTCCCTTTTCAGTGTTTTCCAAATGTATATCAAAAGTCATATTTTAGTGACCTTTTCTGCTTGTTGAACACGACGATACCTGTATTTCCAAAATATGAGAAATGTTTTGTGCTGCTGGTGTTCTTTGCTGCTTGTTTGAGGAATAAAGAAAAGGTTTTCAGACAGTTTGAAAATAAAGACCAACAGTTTCAACAGAGAATGAGCCTGCATGTTATTATTCTCATCTCATCATTTCTACAGAGAATAACTGAAAAAGAAGAGAGGAAAAGAGGGGATACTCTGCTTACTCATATTACAAACATGGATATAAAGTACCAATGCTGGATGTTCAGACTGAGCGTGTGCAGATCTTTAAACCTCTATATATTCATATGTTGCAGAAATCCCTGAATCTGCCTGTAAACGGATCAAAACACTGAAATGATGAGGTCATCACATACAGATATCCTAATCGGTCACTATATACACCATACACACCATAGACTGTCAAAATGGATTTCATCTTGCTCAGCTGCTCCCTCTGGTGGCTGGCTGCAATATAGGTCAAAAAACTCCATCCTCTTTTTCATTAGTTGTTAGGCGTTAAAAACGGGGTATTTATGTCTTATGTAATGATGATTGACAGCTGCCGTTCTTGTGTATTTTTTCAGGAATAGTAAAATACATCAGGAAGGAAAGTTAAGAAGAGATTAGAGCGTCGACAGGAAAAAAAATACATATATTTGTGTCACCTGCTTCTACTCAGATTTTGTCAGAGTTCCTTGTCGTCGCTACTGCACAGACTCTGGCTGCACAATGGCGGCTCCTGTGACAGACTTTTTTTGGCTTCAAAACCGTTGAGCCACACTGTCCATTCTATATACAGTCTATGTCCCTGACAGATTAAAGGGGCGAGCATTAAGGGGGTTTATGGAACCCAGAATTAAATAGTGTATAATGATTTATACTAAGAGTAAGACAAACTCTTGCTCAGATTTCACTTTTTGCAGTGTATAGTTCAGCAGAGTTTAATTACCACTGACTAAATTTGATGTTTGTTGTTGTTGTTTAGATGTTTAGATGCTTCAATCAAATTGTTAAGAACCAAAATACAGTATTCTGGATGAGTCAGAGCTCTAGTGGAGAATAGGGGACTGGGCCTTAAACACCAAGGTCTGCCCATAGCTCCACCCACAACAGACATCCAGAAAGCTGGCCAATCAAAATGAAGGGGGTTTGTGTTTCAGAGGCTGAAAAAGTTTTTTTTTTCAAAACACCAGTGAAAGAAAGTTTTTTTTTTCTGATTAGGCTCACTTCTTCTTCTTCTTCTTCTTCTTCTTCTTCTTCTTCTTCTTCTTCTTCTTCTTCTTCTTCTTCTTCTTCTTCTTCTTCATGTGGTTTTTTTTTATGGTTGGGTTCCTGTTATGCTAATCATGTAAATAAATAAATAAATGAATGAATAAATAAATAAATAAATAAATAAATAAATAAAAAAAAGTGTTTACCATTATTATAATCACTATAACCAAATGTAATAACTGTATTTTTCCTGACTTCTCTAGCCAATTACAACAGGACTGTTTGTAGGTCTGGATATATAAAACCATTCTTACTGTCTCTTCTCTGTATGTTGGATCTGGTTTCACTCCCATCAGAGTGAAGCTCTTACTGAGACTTTATTGCTCACAGATGTTTTTTTTAAGTGCAGAGAAGCAGAAAACAGCAACATGAGCAGAGGAGACACGATGACTGAATCAATGACTGAAGTTGCTCCATCATCAGGCTGCTGTGATCAATAACGTGGGAGTCTTTTCACGGCACAGCAGTTTCTGTCACACAGACAGTATTTATGTTATGACAGTGAATGTTTCACTCTGATCTGAACAAACCAGCGTCTTACATCTGCAGTTGGCGACCTGTTTGGTTTGGTAACGCATAGTGAGCAATGCTTATTTGACCGAGGGAATACAAAAACCAACCATATGTAAAAAGAAATACAAGTGGATCTCAATTCATTAGTATATAAACATTATTTCACTCCAGAGGCTCAATTCAAGAAGGTAAACTCATGTATTATATAGATTCAGAACACATAAGGCGAAATATTTCAAGCATTTAAACCAACCCTGCCTTTAACTTCTGATTTCATGAGCTACTCTGAACTGAACTACTGATATATAAGCTAACTTCTGCACCATATTCTGATTTATCCAGGTGTGCCTGGAGTTGGTGGCTGTGTTAATGAAAAGTCTTGGAAAATCTGATATATAAATGATCATTTTGTGAAACGAAGCACACAATTAGAGCTAAACGCAGGTGTCGACACTTTTCTCGCAGCCCCGTCAGAGAGACGGGGAAGAGCCTGAATGTGATAAATTGATGTTACAGTTAATAATCGAGGGTCGTGGTGGATGTGGACCAAACTCTCTATTAAATCTGTGTCCTATGGGTAAAGAGGAAATGGATTGTCTTCTCAACAGATTAAAGTCACCTCCTACGCCCACTAATCCTCCAAACCCATTACTGTGTCTACCTTCAGCAATATCTCTGTCCACTCTTCCATTAGCTTTATGTGTCATTTTTCAGGAGGGTTGACAAACAGACATTCACACCTCTTTGTTTCCCAGAGCCATTTACTGTAAAGCTCACACCTTTTAGCTCAGACACACTAAAGACACTCTTAATCTCTGAATATCTGGTTGAGGTGTTTTTAAACCACCGACACACTTCATTACCTGTAAAGAGGAAAATCTTAGTGCTGTAAATTGATTCATTAAGTCCTGTTAAATAATTCTGCTGAGGGACTTCTACAGAAAATGAGCTCTGACAGGTTGATAGACATCCAGAACAGATCCGGAACAGTGAGCAGTGTTGGGAGGTTTTCTCTTGAGCTTTGTGTCGATTGAGTTGGGATTTGGTGTCGATGAACAATGAACGAGTCAGTAGAGCTGTAGTTTCTCATGTAATGAGGTTATAAATGAAGAATATGGAGTCCTTCGTCTTCAGCTGACAGCTTCATGATCTTCTTATGCTTTGGTAAGTTGCGTGGGAATAAAAGGAGGAGTGTGTGCGAAAGAAAAGTGTAAGAAGACATGGACGGGGATCACGTTCTTGATTACATAAAGCAGCCGCCTCATTATACGGGCAACTCAGATAACCAATAAACAGAGTACTTGTCTTCCGTTATAACCCTACTGATTTTTCTTTGTTCATCAACTGAAATCCCAAATCAATCAGCGCAAAGCTCATGGGAACATCGAATGAAAGCTACACACACAAGAGTAATTTCCTTCTGATCCTGGTGACAGGGTGAGCTCAGAAGAAGCTCTGCAGATATCAGTTATCTTACGGAGTCTGTGGACAACAGATTTTACTGCACAGTTCATCCAGAAAGTCTTCGCAATGCTTCATTTTCCCCCCATATTTTTTATATTACAGCCTCGTTCAGAATAGAATAAACTTTTCCTCAGATTCTTCAGACAACATCCCATAATGACAATGCGAAAAAAGTTTTATACAATAAAGCACTAAGATGTCGTACGATGTACGTAAGTGTTGGCAGCCTTTGCTCTATCCTTTGTTGATGCACCTTTTACAGCCTCAAGGCTTTTTGAATTTGATGTCTCAAGCTCGGCTCACCTTTCTTTGGGCAGTTTGGTTCATTCCTCTAACCTTAGTCTGAGTCTTATTTGACTCTTTGACTTACACAACAAATTATTTTTGGCTTGTTTCATCCTGTCATAATTGTCTAAGCATGGTGTTAATCTGTGGACAAGGTAAGTGTACGTACACAACCCTCGTCTGATATAATTCTATGTTTCAGTCTTGCTGGTTTTACTTCCTTTGAAAGAACTAACTGATGCTGGGCAAATGAGCGAATTTAGCTGCTTCAAAATCAAATGGCTGTGTTGAAGCATATTCTGAAGATGTAATTTCAATGTCATAACCTATACCTGCTTATAAAAATGCAAAAGCATATTCTGAAGGGGTCATTTTTTTTTCACTAGACTGTTGTATATGCATCTAGAGAAAACAACAGGCGCTGTAGCACATATCGGCAGATAAGGTTTGCAATCAAGCCTCTGGAAGGAAGTTTCGGATGAGTCGGACATTTTTTCAGACCAGCGGAAATGCCCAAACATCTTTACGCCGATATGATATGATATGATATGATGTATGTTTTGATACAGTATATGATATATGATATGTTGTGATATGGTATGATATGATATGATATGATATGATATGATATGATATGATATGATGTATGTTGTGATACAGTAAGATATGATATATGATATGTTGTGATATGGTATGATATGATATGATATGATATGATATGTTGTGATACAGTATGATATGATATATGATATATTGTGATATGATATGATATGATATGATATGATATGATATGATATATGATATGATATATGATATGATATGATATGATATGATATGATATGATATGATATGATATGATATGATATGATAGGGTATGATATGATATGTTGTGATACGGTATGATATGATATATGATATGTTGTGATATGGTATGATATGATATGATGTGATATGTTGTGATACGGTATGATATGATATATGATATGTTGTGATATGGTATGATATGATATGATGTGATATGATGTAATATGATGTGATATGAGAGTATAACATAACATAACATAACATAACATAACATAACATAACAGAATAGAATAGAATAGAATAGAATAGAATGTACTTTGTTAATCCCCAAAGTTTCTTTTGCTGTGATGCTTCATGAAAACAGAGATGGTAAAACACAGGAGTGATGCAGTTCCCATCTTTGGCCCCCAGGCAGCTCTCTGGCTCCACCTACTGTCAAAAACACACATTGATCACAGTAAACTGATTACCCTGCTGCCTTATCTTAAAGGGGGATTTTTATGTGGCTTTGTAATTGTCATATTCAAACTATGACTTGCCCGAACATACAGGTGTCTGCTCTACTTTTGAGTGTTTAATACAGAATTCTGACAGTGACTTCTACTCACAGTAAGGATGAAACCCAGCTGTGGGACCTTTTGGTAAAATTTATTTCCCAAGTGTTTAAGTGATACATAATTCCAGGGATTGTCTTAACAATAATGGTTCCAACCTCCCCCAACAACCAGGAGAGTGAATGAAAAGAAATATTACTAACTTTTCACACAAACTGTACAATATGTGAATATACTGCAGCACGAGGGATAAAAATGTCAAAGTTGAATACCTTTGATTAGCTCAAACTTCTTCCATCACGTATCAAAAAAAGACAAAAGTACTTCTATTGGTACTAAAATGCGTCTCTGACTCCACACTTCCACATTTTGTTTTTTTATCAAAGATCATCTCTAAAATGAAGCGAGAGATTTGAACAAATTTACAGACTCTGTTGTTTTCTCCAAAAAGACTTTCTCATGTGCTTCAGTTCTCCAGCCTGGACTCTTCAACATCATCAGCTTTAAGAGAAATATATACGTCATGCTTCAAGACATATGAAGGCAATTCATACAGTCAGATGTACGGTTAAAAACAGTCTGTGAAACCGGAAGGGTACAGAATATTTGCAGAAGCGATCACAGGGACTAAGGCAGATAAAACGGAAACGACTGAAGACCACTATGTGCAGCAAGACGTGTTTGAGTGGCATGAGTCATCTATAAAAATGATCTCCATGAGGACCTCTGTTAGACTGGTTTTCTGGTTTTTATCCCCAAAGACTTTTCTTTAGCTCAGAAAATGAAGCAACAGCTGAAATGGCATGTGGAGAAGAGAAGAGATGAACTGGAGTAGAAAAAAAAGGAAGGCCGTTCAGTTCAACCTTCATCCTTTGTGGTTTGATCCTCTAGATCCTCCTCGCTGTCTAAACCGCTGTGGAGCTCCTTCATCGTGGTGTTTCTGATTCTCTCCTTCTTTTCCTCTTTCTTTAGCTGCTCTGGTAACGGCTTCACTAGAGTCAAAAGGAAACAGAAAATGAAAAGCAGAGCTGTCGCATGGACTGTGCACCCGCACAAGGCCTCGCGCCTGCCATCCTGTTTTTTTTATTTATTTCATTTCTTAGTAAATACATTTGTTATATATAATTTTGTCCGTCACATAAGGTCACATAAAAACAAACAGATTAAAAAAACCCAAACAAATAAAACATTAAGTTGTTTTTAAGTAGATTTTTCGTTGCCTCTATGTCGTTACGTAAGAAGTGAAGAGGGAGAAAGCTTCCAAGAGATCGCTACCGATTTTAAAACCATTAATCAAACCTTTTGTTTTGAGAAAAAAAATGTAAAAAGAAGAAAGAATTTCATAAGTCACTGACGTGGCTCACTGGATAAATTTATCAGCACTTCCAAAGACGCAGTGGCTGAGCAGATGCCCACAGCTAGCCGTTTGAAAATGCTAATGTGGTAGCAACATTTAGCATCAATCACACGACACTGTGGCAGAGCCTAGCAGGCTTCAAAAAGAGAAGAACAGGAATGTGGGCACAGGATGAGGATGACCATGAGGTCTGAGGTGAGGGACGAGGATAATAAGTTGCTGTGTGGTTGACAAATGCTTTATAATGAGGCTTGTGCCATTTTGATTCAGCTGAGCTGGACCACACGATCAATTCGCTTTTTTCTATTACAATTTATCAGTTTGCCTTGGAAGAGGATGCCTGATGAAGAGCAGTCCTTGCATCTTGTGGACCATATCAATCCCAGCTATGAGTCTCTGCATCTGGATACCAATAGGGTGGATTTACTTGTGGACCAGAAAAAGGACCGGTCAAGATCTCAAACTTTGATTTCCCCATAAATCAAAGCTCGCACAGATTGCCTTGTTCATTAGAAGAAAACAGATTCTGTATTTTGCTTTTGTTGCAAACTGTTTAACACAGTTCGAGTTTCAGATCTCACCTGCTCTTGGAACAAACTGGTCTTCAGCTCTGCCGCCGTTATCGCTGTGACTGGCGCTGACTGTTTCTTTCTGTTCCTGGTCCGTGACAATTCTCTGTCTCGCACTCTCAAAAACAGACTTAATGACGATTGAGTCCTCGTAGATCTGCAGCAGGAAACAGAGACGCACAACAAATCAGACCTAACCCTCTCAGAGAAGACGAAGACAGAATGAGTATGACTAAAACCGGCCAGGTGAAGTAATCTCAGAGGACTCACCTGAGATCCCTCCAGGTTGTAGGTCTGAGCGTTGTGACACAGGAGAAAAATATCCTTCTCCAGATCTCCCACACTTCTGTACTTGTGATTGCGAACACGTTCCTGTGGAGCAGAGGGTCAGAATCTAAAACCTTAACATGAACACTACAGGTTAGGGAAGGAAATAAAAGACAAACATAGAAATGCTGTTTTAGTATTCCCAAAAAACAAAAACACCTCTTCTTTAAAGCAGTTCAGCACACTGAGAAACATGTTTGAACTTATTTTCTGCTCAGTTTGATGATATGATCTGATTCCCAAAGTAAGGGTTGTGAAGTGCTTTCCAAATCAAAAACTATTTACAGTAGCATATTTCATCCTTTATCCTAAAAACATAAAGAAAAATAGAGTTTTGATTTGAACTAAAACCAAGCAAACAGAAAATGTTTGAACTGCTTTTCTTTGTTCAAGACCTCAGAGGTGACTAAACCAGTATAACGTCAGTATTAGTGGAGGTAGAGTCATGTGACCAGCAACGTGTGACCACAGGTAGACTCATTGAATAAGGAAGAGTTAAATTAAGAACCTCAGGCCTTTTTTGGTTTGTTTTTGTTTTGTTTCTCGATCAGACAGTCAGTTTAATCCATACACTGTATATAGAATGGACAGAGTGGCTCCGCCTTTTATCCTTGTACGGTTTTGAAGCCAAAATGCCCCCGTCACAGGAGCCGCCATTGGCTGCCATTGGGCAGCCAGAGTCTGTGCAGTAGAGACTTACGAGGAACTCTGGGAAAATCTGAGTGGAAGCAAGTGACAAAAATACTTAATTTTTTTTTCTGTCGACAGTCTAATCTCTTCTTAGCTTCCCTTCTTGATCTATTTTATTTTTCCCAAAAAAACTACAGAAGAACGGCAGCTGTCAATAACCGTTAAACAAGACGTAAAACACCATTTTTATCGTCAAATAATTAATGAAAAAGACTTGAACACAATGCAGCCCAATAATATCAAAATATCATTACAGCATACGGATGTGAGAAACGTTTCTATGAAGTGTAATAATTTTTTAAAGTTTGACCACAACCCATATGGAATGAATAGAGAGACAGAGTTTTTGACTTGTAATGCAGCCAGCCACCAGGGGGAGCAGTTTTTGTGGCCACCTCAGTTTGAGCCGATAATCCCATAGCAGGGGGTCACAGGTCTCTGGAACTGCTCTGATTGGGTATAAAAGAAGCGTTCCTGAAAGGTTCAGTTGTTCACAAGCAAGGGTGGGGCGAGGTTCACCACTTAGTGAGCAACTGCGTGAGCAAATAGTCCAACAATTTAAGAACAATGTTCTCATCATACAATTGCAAAGAATTGATGGATTTCATCATCTACAGTCCATAATATCATCAAAAGATTCAGAGAATCTGGAGAAATCTCTGCAGGTAAGCAGCAAGGCTGAAAACCAACATGCCTGTGACCTTTGACCCCTCAGACAGCACTGCATTAAAAACCAACATCATTGCAGGAGCGCAGATGGTCTAGTGGTTAAGGTCGCGCTCCATGCACGCGGGCGGCCCGGGTTCAAGTCCGACCTGTGGCTACTTTCCCCGCATGTCACTCCCCACTCTCTCACCCTGTTTCGGCCCGGGTTCAAGTCCGACCTGTGGCTACTTTCCCCGCATGTCACTCCCCACTCTCTCACCCTGTTTCCTCCTCTATCCACTGTCCTACCCTATCTGATTAAAGGCATAAAAAGCACCCCCCCCCAAAAAAAAAAAAAAAAAAACCAACATTATTGTGTACAGGATATTACCACATGGGCTCAGGAACACTTCAGAAAACCAGTCAGTGAACATGATGTTAGCATCCTCACATTAGCTTTTAGCTTAAACCGCCACTGTCAGAGCACAGACTGACAGAACTGCTTGTGTATCTGTAGACTTTTAGTTTTCTGTTTTATACGAATAAAATGTGGATAAAAAATGTAATACATACTATAAAATAAAGAAGTTTTGTCAATTAAGTCACCAAAAGCGTCTATCGCTTCAATAAGGAAGACAGCATGCTTCATCAGGCTTTTCTCTGCTCTTTAGGTTTTCGTCACGAGAATCAACTCCTTCACTTCTGGTTGACACACATCCTGCGTGTTACCATGGATGATTTCCTCTCAGTGCATCACTGCAGTCTGGGTGTGAGTTCTGTGTGTTTGGTCACACTCACCCTGATCCTCCTGAAGTCCACAGGTTTTCGGATCAGCTCGTAGTACTCAGGAACCTCCTTCTTTGAGGGCAGCTGCACAAAGCCTTTACTGATCTGTCGACCCAACCTGAAAACAAGATGTGATAGCTCACTTCATCTCACGTTCCATCGGTCAAAGCAGGAAATGAAAACACGTCAGTGACATTTTTTTCTATGGCGAGCTCTTAATGGGCCACTGAGTGACAGCTCTGTCTACGGATGTGAGCTCCTGCAGCAATTTGAAGACTAACACAAGTCAGTGTTTTATCTCCACCAACTTAACACAGGAGCGCCTTCTGAGGTAATATCTGAGCATCTGATGGTATCGTTATGCAGGTGATGGTGCAGGCTGCACAGATTACGGCAGGCATGTCCATTTTCATTCAGCCCCTAGCTTTCATCTTACAACATACCGGATATGTCACTGAAATTAATCATGTCCTAAATTACATGTATGTGTTATCTACATTTTCTGTCAGGGTCTCGAACCAAACCAAAGTCTGTCTGTAAGGTCTGACTAAACTCTGTCCAATCAGCAGAAACTCAACAACGCTTCCAGCGGGATGTGGAAATGTGAGAGTTCAAAAACACTTCAGAGGACACAAGACCAGATTAAAGAGATGAAATGAAGCAGAAAATGGTTCAGAGTGCAGGATCAGAAATATTTGGGTCCATCTGAAATCCACTACTGATGAAATCCAGATCCAGATCCAGATCCTGCCATAAAAACATGCTGACATGTTTGTCCCATATCGCCCCCTAATGGAGAACATAAAAATGGATAAACAAACCCCGTAAATAACTTTGTGTTTCTCATGTCTCTGATTGAAAATGACGTCCACATCAGGCTTTAGTCAAACTTTTGTTTTTAAGTCAAATAACCTGCTTTGAAAACTTCTGGAAATGTTGAAAAAATTCAATTATCTTAAAACTTAGAAGCTACTGCGCAAAACATCAGTCCTTATTGAGTCCTAACCCTGAGTCCTAGCCTCACGCGGCTCTTTGACTCCTTTGCAGCAGCTCCCTGTAGCTTTAAAGAAAAAAAAGTATTATTGAAATAATGAATTTCTTTTTTTTTAACAGAAAGTATTCATGTTAAATAAGATTGACACTAAATATAATCATGATTTAACATTTCGTCGAACTAAATATGCATCTCTTTACTTCACTTCCTGCTACACCAACAACCCACCAACTTTCCCTGCAGCTGTCGCTAACCTGAAGTTTTACACCCCTGGTAAGATAACGAAATCAAGAAGAAGACAAATCTAGAAAAAAATAGAGATTTTTATTCTGATTGATTTGATAAATTCAGAAAAAAACTTCTTGTTTGGATAATTATTCAATATATATTTAACTACGTGTTACATTTTATTCACCATATTCTCTTTCTTGCAAAGGTAAAGTAGATTTTTGTGCCTCCTGAATGACTACTTGTCTAAATTCTGATTGTGTTCGCCTGATATCCTGTGAGTGACATGAAACCAGTGACGTGCGTTTTTATTTTAATCGTTATGTTTACGTCCATAAATGAAACTGTTTATAGCCTATTTACCTCTGACACAGGGGGACACAGAGAGTCTCCTTCCATCTCATGTGTATCCAAAGTGCTGTTAAAACCTTTGTTTAGAGTGACCAACGCTGTCTGAATCCTTTGAAAATGATCAGAAAAAGCTGCAGAGACCGTCTTAAAGAAACATTACCGCATGAAATCACAGAGAAGCTGATTCAGACTGGATAAGTGTTATCAGAGGAGCTCTGTGTGTCTGAAATATGGTCGGTGATTTGTCCTGGAATTTTGTACTTTGCAACTTACAGACATGGTCAGTTCGTAAGGGGTTAAAAACACAGACGGATTTTAGAGACTAATTTTAACAGAATCACCCAAAGAAAGAGTGAAGAAATTTGGATGTTACTTTCAGTGTTAATAAATTCGTCAGTACGAGCTGCTGGGCCACTTTGAAAACAGTTTGGACACCCTGAGTTGTGTGTCATGTGTTGCTCATTTGCATCACTGAGCGCGCTCACCCGTCCTTGTAGTTGATAACCATATCCACCAGTGTGCTCAGCGTT
The DNA here is from genome assembly GCA_030710495.1 of Labroides dimidiatus. NCBI lineage: Eukaryota > Metazoa > Chordata > Actinopteri > Labriformes > Labridae > Labroides > Labroides dimidiatus. Next base: position 25,150,469 of record CM061157.1, on the reverse strand, counting down.
CTGGTGAGTTCAGGCGGATTGGGAGGCAGCTTCTCCGCAGGTGGGCGTCCTCGCTTCCTTTTGACCTTTTCACCCGTCTCCTGCGTGCCCTGCAGCTCTTTCTCTCCGGGCTGATCACTTTTACGCTTTTTCAGACTGATGTCCTCTTCCATGTCCTCCAGGGAACCGTTCTCTCTGGACTCAGGCTGCAGGTAGACACGGTGATAAGTGTGAAGAGCCCAAAAAACCCAAAGACATGGAGACAAAGGATGCAAATGTAACAGTTATTTCACACATCAAGCTTGTGTTTCCTTTTTTTGTTGCTCGGATAATTGACCATGAGAGCCGAGGAATGGGCTGGAAGAAGACATGTGGATGACTTCAATTAAAAAAATTATCCTTTGACGTTCTTTTATCGGACTGGATGGTCAGACACTCCTATTCTGCAAAAAAACACTCCAAGCTCTGAGGCTCCAACCCTGAAATCAAACCATCTCTAATAAGCAGTTCAGCTCGAAAGTGAAGCATTCTGAATTCCAGAGTATGGATTTATATTCTAATGACAAAGGTTTTATTTATTTCTCTTTCACATCCTATTGAGCATGAACACAAGCGACCTCTCTGCCTGTGCTGTCTCTGCAAATTCAGAACAGACCATTTCATCTGGAGGCTTTGATGTTCGATGGTTACAGAGAGAGGGGGGGTATTATATTTTATGAATGCACAATGAGATCTGAATACATAATGCAGTAAATATTACCTCCTATTTCTCTGCTTTGTCACAGAAATTAGACCCAAACGGGATTTAATGCATCTGATGCTCGACATTGGTGCTTTGCCGCATCCCGAGTTATTTTCAACCATTTCATCGCATCATTTTCGAATGTCTGCTGCAACCACTGTACTCTCCACAAAGGCAATTAGAGGCCAGAAACACGAGTATGCATGCAGCAAGAGTAGCTCGAGCAGCAGCAGCAGAAGCAGCAGCAGCAGCAGCATCCCCGTCTGGAGAGAGGAGGGAGGAGGAATCAGAAAAGCATGCTGTCCAATCCAAGCAGAATATTGATGTATCAATCTTGCAGCTTATACAGTACACACAGCAGCATTCAAATCAGATGATAAATAAAGCATGGGCTTATAACGAACAACAAAAACTCAAGGACGGATAAAAGAGCGCTGGTATGTTGAAATCGCACATGTGAAGGGAACAGTAACATAAACATGCAGAATCATAAGTGGAAAACAATAATCATGCGATAGGAATGAAGGTGACTGTGATACAGACACTCAGACACAAAAACACAACAAGGCATGGCTGCACTTAGAAACCAAAAGACATGGCTCATTATTGACTGAGAGGAGGCAACAATAGGAATCCTGCTTATGATCGCTCGGCTCAAAATGTGGGCTTTGAAAGCCCTGCTACTCTCTCTCTAAGGGGCTGCAATCCTTCCAGAGGAATACTGGAGGGATAGAGGGTAATCCTCGAAGATGTAAAACGCAGCTGAGAGCCTGTCTGACTGTGCATGTGTGAGAGGAAGGCTGTCAGTGTGTGTGTATGTGTGTGTGTGTGTGTGTGTGTGTGTGTGTGCATGTGATGCTCCATGCCTGTGCCTTTCTCCTAACAAGACTGCCTCTTCCCTGACTAATCTGGCAAAGATTCCCTCTCATCTGTTACAACACACACCTACACACTCCCTCTTCCTCTCCCCCCTCTGCTCTCTCTCTCTCTTTCTCTCTCTCTCTCTCTCTCTCTCACACACACACACACACACATACAAACTCACAGACACTCTCTTCCCCCTGCGCGCACACACATTTTATCCATCTCTTCTTCTCTTCCCATGCGATGTAGCCTGGCTGAATCCTGAGCCTGGGAGGGAAAAAGAGGACATGGAGGAGGATATTTACCTGAGTGCAATCTGCAGGCTGGCTATCAGGATCGGCTGCAGCTGTGGGGGAGAGAATTAGCAAGCCAGCATAGCGGCGAGCTGCTAGTCTCTTCATCAGCTGATCACTCAGAAGCAGAGCCCAGAAGGGGGGAGAATAAAAGCGCTATGTTTTCATATACAAATCAATGGGCAGGGGGGAAATAGAAAAGCCATACCCATCTCCTGTCTGCAGCTCTCCGAAGTCTTTTTCCTGACTCTGGAAGGCCCCGAGCTTCTCTCCCTCTGCATGTTTTTAATATCGACTGCTGCCAGACGCTTTTTTCTCTCTCTTCCTACCCCGCTGTTAAAGTTATCGGGTCCATTTTTTTTCTTTCACTGTTGCATTTGAAAAGGGGACGAGCCATTTTCTGTCGACCAATGCAGTGAAGTAGAAATATGAGTCCGTCCTGCAGCACATAAAGCAGACATTCATGTCTGGGTCATTCACTGTGGGCATGTTTGTGCACGTGTGGGGTCATGTCCCTGTCAACTATCCGTCAGAAAACGTCATCAAAGGAGAAAGACGGAGACTGATTCATTAAATACTCAGAATCAAACCCTGAAACACTCTGGATGTTGCATTTGACTCTAAAATGAACCACTGACAGTGAACGCAACATGCTGCTGCCAATATGTCAGAAACTTGTGCCAAACATGAGACTGATGAACTGCTTCATCACCAGCATGTTTACACAAGAAGTCATCCACATCTGGTTTCTGACTACACTCAAGCGAGACATAAACCAGTTTTTGTTGTGTTCAGAATTTCAACATGGAAGTCTCAATAATTCAGTTTGATGCAGTTATTGTTGCTTTTAAAAACAGGGTCAGTATTTGAGTTGAAACCAATTAGCAGCCTTCAATCTAAAAGTATGAGCCAATGCGGAAGTGCTAAAATCTGCAATTCGTCGCGTGTCGGCTTAAAGCTGGACCCGGAAGTTGTATTTTTTAATTATTTACTTTTTTATAAATTTGTGTCTTTATAGTTTTTGATACTTTTAAAAGCAGCCTCAAGTGGACGCTCAGTGAACTGCAGTTTTGCCAACTCAAATCTGCTGGTTTTCTGCTTGGTATCACCTCAACAGTATTTATTTCGTTAATGGAAATTACGACATACCCATTGTCCATGATGAAGACAGGACGAAGACGAGCTAAAGTAATTCACAGATGATAAAAACATCTGACAAACCTGTTTTGTTTTGTTACGGAGACCATGGAGGGACATTAACAGGAGCAATGTTTTCCTGTAATAGGCGTTTGTTGATCAGTGTGCATGTAAGGACCATTGCAAAAGTGCAATGTTTTCATTGTATTGCGTTAAGTTGCCGATTTAACCTTTTGATAAAGCCTGGGTACCAATCCCCGAACTGCTACATGAATAAATGAATTTACAGAAAAAACATTTTAACTGCAGGTAAATGAAAAAAGTAAATTAACTACAGTGAGATTAAGAAGTCACTTCTCTTTCTTTATTAGTTTGATATTCAAACATTACAAAAAAAAAAAAAAAAAAAAAAAAAGACAAATAGCAGTTACACGTCTATGCTAGCATAACTTGCTTGCAGCACCTTTTTGTTGGTCTATTGTGACTAATATTTCTTTTCAGAAATCATGTTTATTTTGTACTCGGTGTCATTCAGGGTTGCAAATATATTTTGTCATGGAAGCTTGCAGTGGTTTTGCTACCTTATATGCTCTCGCACCTCTTTCAGTACACTCTCATTCTGAAAGAAAATCAATGACTGTTATTCAGGGTAATTATCATGACCATACTACTAAACTAAAAAAAAACAAACAAAAAAATCCTCAAAACCCAAAAATGCTAGGAAGAAAAAAACAAAACCACAAACTAGGAAAAACACAAGGATCACATAAAAAACAAATAAACAAAAACAAAACAAAAAAACATAAAACCAAAAACACCAAAACACTTCAAAGACTCAGATTCAGTTTCATATTTTAAAGTCTGTTTTATTAAGACAAAGGTTGGTACACAGTCTCCAAAACCAGCAGGCAGAACACTGGAAGCAGGACATACACAACTGAGATTAATACTGCTGGACCGCTGACACAGAAGGGGAGGTAACAGAGAGATTAACTACTCTCAGGACGTGGAGAGAACAAGACAGGTGAGATACGGTGGAGCAATCAGCAGTGCAGGAACACAGGCGGTGGGAGGTAAAGAGTCTGCATCAGGAGGGAAAACAGGAAACACAAGACATGAAACAAGAAAGAAATAATTAACTTGGAGACGTGACACTTGAACCTCTACAACTCAAGTCTCACCTCCCAGTATTGGGTCAGTCTGTGAAGCAGTGGGGACTTCCATTATTTAGTCTATGATGGCCACATTGCATGACTGCCAGAGTAACAGCAGGGCTCCTTCTCCTCAGTAAGAATCATTTACCATTAATGCTTCTCTTTTGTTTGCGGCCCCTGAATTCCAGCAGAGTGACGGACTTAATTTCCTTCTGCTTTTTTTAGCTGATACTTGAACACATCTGGTTTCTGGGAACCCATTTATTTTCCACCAGCATGTGCGAAATGCGGCTGGAAAAAAGCAAACGATGTCAGAACTGACACACCACAGGAAATTAAGGACACAACAAAACAGGAACAGAACTGAGCTAAAGGATCCGACTGCATGTTCTTCAAATCAGGACCGAATCACAACCGCAGAGCAAGTCCTCTTTGTAAAACACAGAGGATCGTGTGGCTCGAGCTGGAATTCAGAGGAATAATGAAGGTCAGGATGAACATAATGTTTTATTATAAGAGATTATCTTCATGGTTTCCTTTTACAGAGAGAATAATCAAACACACTGTGCACACGCACATAGAAGGTCTACTTTGGAAGTAAAAAAAACAAAACAAAAAGCACAATGATTCTTCATTTACACAAGAGAAAATAAACATTTTCCTACCGGACTGTTTGAAATCCTTTCAGAGCCACTGGCCACTTTATTTTACATTTGAAAATAAGTAAGTAATAAAAAAAAACCCCAAAACCTCTGGAGTCACCAAATAGATTCAGGGTAGAGGTGCAAAGACATGCAGTTCCTCAGGTGACCACTTGAGGCAGATGCAAAAGCCAAGAACTCCCCTTTGGCCCCATTGTAAACAACCTGTTTTCATTTAACAGTGTTTACAGCCTGGTTCAGGAAACAGTTGTAACTTATCCATTTATCCGTAAACACTGAACATGGTTTTATTTATTTTTGTAACTGATCCATTAAGATAATATTAGATACAAATAAAAGCCGCGGACAGTTAGCTTTGTAAGCTTTATTTTTAGTAGGCTTCCTTAGCTCCTCCTCTACTTGTTTCTGGAGAAAGATGTTTAGTTATTTATAATTTGGCGCTCGCTTCACAACGTGCTGCAAAACGTTTAGAAACCAACGGGTGACAGAGAGAAAACACATGTGGTTTTCACTATCTATGGGGGTAGCTAACAAGGACATTTTTATTAAGCACACATTCACTATAAAAAAATTAAAAAAATTCTGACCTGAATCTTGTTATTTTGAGATTTAGTCAGAAGTTGTGATTAAAATCGGAGTTCTGAAATTAGGGTCAGATTTCTAAACTAAGGTCACAATTCTAAGATCAAGGTTCTCAAATTAAGATTAAGACTAAAATTTGGGTTTATTTTGAGATTGAATTCAGAACCTAAATTCAAGGTCATAATTCTGAGATTAAAGTAAAAAATTCTGATTTTAAGGTAATCAGTTTTGGATTACTAGCATTATTTTGAGATGATACTTGGAATCTGTTATTAAGATCATAATACTGAGATCAAGGTCATAATCCTGAGATTAAATTCAGAATCTGAGATTTAAGAGATAATTTTGAGACTGAAGTCAGAATATCTTGCCTACATCCCCCTCGGCTCTAATTCTCCTCTAAAAAAAACAACACTTAACATGTAAAACAAAATTTATTCAAGGACTTTCCCTTCTTTTTGAATTAGCATTAAAGAAACTATTTGCAATGATAAAGAAATGTCAGTCACTGGATTTTTTCCTCTGACCTGCTGGAGGGATGTGACTGTGATTGATTGACAGCTGCTGGTAGACTACGCTCCAGGAGACAAACTGAGACAAAACCCACACAGACAGACGGTGCAGTGTTATCAGCACTGAAGGGTCTGTAGAGGTATGTCAGTGAGTCCACATCTAGGAGGAGGCGACCCAACATTTTACCCGCAGGAACTCTCACACACATGCATTCAAAGGGTGTGTGTGAAGCACTGGATGCTGAAAAGTGATGGCTCACACAGAGTGCTTGGTTTCTGTCGGCTCAGTCGGCGAACACATCTGCATGAAATATTCGCTGGAGTCACTCGGTTAAATGGCATTTACCACAAAACATGAACTAAAGAAGAGAGAGGCTTTAACGTTTGCTTTATATCAGAACACAGGAAGCAGTGAGGAGCTAAGCTCCTGCACAGTGTGACAATGTGAAGTGAGTGATCTGATAACCTGATGAAATAGAGATTATTTTCTGTATTATGTTCCCGAGAACCCCTCGCTCAAAACCACCGACTGTTCCCATGGAAACAGCACATTTTTGATGGCGGACCTTGTATATCATTGTATTTTATTGCTGTTGCTGGGAAATGACTCAGAGCGCTCTCGGTCTCACACGCACAGGCTCACAGTAATGGGACACAGTCTCAGGCTGCAAGTGGAGGGTGGCGACGACGGCAGGCCACTGAGAAGAATGACAGCTTAATTTAATACAGCAACCCTGCGTTTTCAGGTGATTCAGGGATTCCGGTTCAACAGCTGCGGCATGCGATAGGAAAGATTTGCTTAAAGGTAAAATGTCAGAAGCAGAGAGATGAAACAAGGTGTCTGATCTTTGTCTGACGTCTAAACTGCTGCAGGAAAGAAAATCTAACAAAGAGAAAATGTCCATGCTTTTAAAACATGGCTTTCTCTCTGCTTCATCGTTTTTTTTTGGTATCACACATTCCTTCATAATCAGTGTTCTAATGTAAAATTTAACAGCAGTCTCTGGGTTTCAGAGCTCGTGCAGAATTGAATTATTGTCCCACTTTGAATGCCAGTTTTCTTGTTCGTCTGAACTCAACTACAGAGCAGGTTGTTCTCAGTGTTTGATCAATGATTCACAGCAATGATTATACCCTAATTTGCATGGACAGAGCCCAGCATACTCTGATCAAAAGCCAAACTATCGCTAATTCAAGCCAATTTTTCTTTGAATCTGTGTTTTGAAAGTTTAATGCCTCTTGCATATTATTGGGTTTCATTTTCATAATAAATGTGGACCAGATGGAATCAGAGGACAATGCAAAGAGCTGGAGACTGAGTCTGTGCCGTTCTACGCTCCAAGAAACTCAGAACAAAGCGAGTGGTTTTGTGTAATTACAAATAAAAAGAATGTCTTCAAAGATTTAATATGTGGCGCAAATGTCGTTCCAGCAGCCTGCTCATCGTATCTATGGTCTTTAGAGGTGATATAGGAGGCGGAGGCTTCAGTTATCAGGCTTCTCTTCTTAGGAATCATGTACAGTCAGAGCCCAGGAGGCAGAAACACGCTCTACTTTTAAAAATATGATTTTGTAAAGTGTCCTGAGACGAGATTTGTCATAATTTGGGCTATATGAATAAATAAAAAATGATTGGCTGGGTTTGGGGAAAGCAGTTAATCACGTCTTGCACAGTGAGACGGAGACGTTTGATAACCAAATTTTCTGAGGCAGAAAAATGAAAGGTGTCAGTTTACATGTCAAAGCTCGACAATGAGCACATCTCATTGCTGTTATTTACTCTTGAATTGTTGTCTAATGCTGGGGTTGTTTCACTCTGATCTGGGCAGAAAGAAATTAAAGACACAGTAACAGTAAAGATTTGGTGGCTAAAAATAAAAAAAAGTATATTTTTGGGGTCTTGCATCATCATATAGATGTTAAACTTACAAAAACAAACTAAAAAAATCTTTAACATGAAAAAAATGTTAATGAGTATATGGTTACAAACTTTAATGTAAGTTTTTTTTTTTTTTTTAACCATTTTTTCCCAAAAAATTTCAAAAGACTTTCATTTTCTGCTGATGGACAATCTGGATAAGTTGGATTTTCAGATGCTAAGCTATTCTATGGAGCTACTGCGCATATTTTTACATATTCTCCCCATTTTAAGCAACTATAAATATTGATTTATAAATATTCACAAAAAGAAAATTTAAACGGCTGCAGGATACAGTATTAACATCAACATGGACAGGTAGCACACTATAACACGATGCAGTGTTGCCTCTATACTAAAAACAAATCATCTAAAAGTTTCCTGAAGCTTCGTTTGTTGGTTTGGGTTGGGCTCATCACCTCATTCAGAGACATTTCTTCCACTAGAGGAGGACAGAGACCTGTGACGAGCAGCAGCCTGGCAAAGACACAAACATGTACAGACAAGAGATAAAGTGATGTGAAAGCTTTAGACACAACCGATGTAAACACAGAGTTTAATAGTAGTTGACCAGCCTACCCCCGTCAGTCCTTTGGAGAAGTTTGTGTGTGCGTATAGGAGCACTGCAATGTCATGATGCCCCGCCTCCAGAGCGATGGACAGAGCTGTGCTTTCATCCTGTAGACACAGATTCAAACATTTCAGGAGAAGGGCCATGAACACAGGCAGAATCCCTGATCCCCTAATCCCCTACATCCAAACCGATGAAAACGTTCAATCTAAAAATGACACATGGGAGGGAAAGGCCTCAAACACCAAGGTCAGACTGTAGCTCCGCCCCCTGATAGGCCTATAGAGTGCTGTCCGAACGAAGTGTTTCAGACAGAGGGCTGAAATAAAAGTTTCTGAAACACCAGAAAGAAAGAAAAAAGGGATTGTTTTTCTTTCTGGTGATTTTTTTTTTTTTAGCTGTTTCAAAATCTTCTACATCAGCAAAATTTAAAATAGGCAGATATTCTTAAGCAAAAGAAAAATTCTTTCAGCAGTCTTTGCACTATTTTCAAATAAAAAAAACAGTTTAAAATGTTTCCAAACCATCAATTTGGGTTTCTATTAAAGGTAGGGTCTACAGGGATTTTCGTCACCGTTGGTAAACACAACAGGCTCCTCCTCCTCGGCTCAGTGCCAGCGTCAGCAACATAGATTGTATAATTAATGGACGTAGTCTCAGCGATGTCAACCGTCTGTTTCTGAAACTGATTTTGGAAGCAAAACAGCCGGCGCAGCCATATTGGAAATGAGGCGGGCTGTGAGTCTCCACAGTAACAGCCATTGGGCACCTGGCAGTCACATGATCTGAGCTGTGCCGCTGATTGGACGAACCGGCGAGCTTAATATTGTTGAACTGCAGAGTTAGAAAAAAATTCACCCTCCATACAGTGTGTTCCATTAGCGAGATTAGCGATTTAGACAGGAGGCATTCTTTGTACCAGGCTGTAATTATGCTTCTTTTGGCCACTTATTTTCTTTTCTTGGCTTGGTGTGTAATTCTGTAGCCAGCCTCAAGCGGACACTCAAGGAACATTAGTCTTTAGCACGTCCGCATTATCTCATATTTTCAGACCGGAGGTTGATGCTTGGTCAGCACAAGCCTACTGTCTGGTTACGTGACCACTCTCACCATCCCATCAAGCACCTGCAGTGTCACATTTCTACATAGGAGAGACTCAAGTGCAAACAATCTTTATGTAAGTGAATCAGTCTGATCTGCAGAAACGATTATGCTAATATCTGGATTATTCGCAACAATTAGCTCGAGTTTAGCCGACTTCAGTCACTTGCAGACGCACTAAACAACAACTACATTATGATAACAACATGTTTGTAATGTCTTGATGATGTGTTGATGTCCAGACAGGTGGGCTAAGCACTATTTCCCCAACTTCTGTCACAGACGACTGGGAGTGTAGCATGAGCAGGAGGACAGGCTGGAGGATGAATGAGCCCCTCACCAAAGACAGGCTCATACAGAGGTTGGTTTAGGACACCCTTACAAAGATTACTGTAATACATGCATCATTAATAACCCAGTGTAACCCTAACTACATTATGCATGCATGCATTATGGGAAACATCAAAATAGAAGCAGAGGAGGGGGGTTCTGCATGACTGAGTGGGATTATTCCTGTAAAAGTTGATATTTTCCTTTACAGGAAATTCCTGCAGACCCTCTCTTTAACACTTAACTCGGCGACCCACCTCTTTTTGAATTGGATTGTGCAATCTGCCCAGAAACAATCCACCTTTACAGGAATATTAAAGCTGTTGGAGTAAAACCGAACTAAATAATGCACCACTGCAGCTATAAAGTTCCTATGGTGCATGATAACGACACAGAATTCACACCTTTTTATCACCTTCTTTCACCGAGATTCACTCTGCTTTTGTTCAACACTATGTGAAAGCAGGTCAGAGGTCTTTAGCTTCACAGTTTGAAACAATCAGATTCACACAGTCTGCTCCAAGTGGTAGCAGTGACTCACATACACTGTCAATCAGAGAGGCCTCGCAGTCCGGCTGGTCCAGCAGGAGTCGAACAATCTCAGTGTGGCCGTGTTCACACGCACACATTAGCGCCGTGGAGCCCTCGTCGTCCTGCAGATTGACCTCCGCCCCCTGAGCCAGGAGCGCGCGAACCATGTCCATTCTGCCGTGACTCACAGCCAGCATCAGAGCGGTCTGACCCGCCTGGAGGGTAAGGAGCACGAGTCAAACATGAGGAACGAGATGGAAATTGAGCAGCATTCACAAGTAATGTGTGAGAAAACTGAGGGGGTGCTGACCTGGCTTGCTTTAGCATTGACGTCCCCTTTAGTGAAGAGCTGCTCAACAACGTTCATGTCGCCCGGACTCTCCACCGCCGCAAGTGCAGCCAGCATGATGGGCGTGTAACCTGCTTTGTTCTGCTGGTTCACGTTACAAACCTCTGAGGTCAAAAAGCAGCAGAAATATGTTCAGAGATGATTTCATTTGACTTGATTATGCCTACATTGACCCTCTGGCTCATAGTTTTCAGTTCAGTCTCTATGGTGGAACTGCAGATCAGCCTCTAGAGTGCTCTCTGCTACCACTCTCCTTTGAGCTTCATTCAGTGGTCGGTCGGTGTAACTGCAAGTACATTTTAGACAGCCTCACCTGTGGACCCCTGCTGGGGTATCCTGTCAATCCTTCTTTTCAAATGAAGGTACAGAAAATATGATGACAAACAGAAACAGCTAAGTAACAGTATTATTCTATTATTTTTGAACATTTTGTGTCAAACTAGCAGTAAATTAGGATTCACCATGTGTCCACAGAGGACATCATGAATCTTAAAATGAGTTGAAATACGTTCAAATGTTTTTCAAAGCAGAAAAAACAAACAATTTATGGAATAACAAAAACAAAACAAAACAAAACCCAATTTGATTCATTTTTACATGAAGTTCATACTGTTTAATGTTGAATGCTCAGGCGCACGTGAATATATAAATGAATAAATATGACGTTTATGTGTTATAAATGTGTTTCTTCACACCCTAAGAAGAAGAAAAATACCTGAGGAAAAAAATCCTGATACAGGCGTTCATATTTTATGCATCAGGGGGTTAAACAAAAACCTTTACCACTAATACTGCCCTTTCCAAAGATTTATAATCAAATGTAGGAAGGTTTTTTTTTCAGAATTTTTTTTTAAAATAAATGGTTAATATGGTGTAAAATACTATGCTTTTATATAAAATAAATAAATTAAATTAATAAATAAATTAATATATATCACTGGTGTTTTAGAAAACCCTTATTTCAGCTTCTAGCTTATTTTTATTTATTTATTTTTTTCGCCAATAAGTGTAAACAAATATTATGTGCACATACAGATATGTCTCTAACAGGTTGTAATGGTAATTAACAAAATTCTACACATATAATAAAACTTAAAAGGAGACACTGACAAAAAGAAAAAAAGAAGAAATAAAAAATGGGTAAGGGTTAAGGAGATGAGGGCAAGAAGAAAAAGAAAAAGGAGAAACAGGGCAAAAGAGTGTAGCGAGTGAGTGATCTTGACTGAAACAGAGCGGCAGGTCTGGCAGGTTTTTCATGATGTGTTTGTTTTGGTCAGTTTCCTTTGAAGTTCAGAAAGATTCCCATTTTCGAATCCCCAAGTTTTCTTCTTGTTCCTCCTCCTCATGAGGCTCTGGAGTATATACAGTGATTGTTGTTCCATTGATACGTGTTGTGTAAAGAGATCTAATCATTGTGTCGTGATGTTTCTTTCTGTTTTCCAGTTGAGCATTAATGTTTTCTTGGCTACAGTTGGGGCTACACGCAGTGGTATTGTGATATGTTTTGAGTTAGTGTTGAGTTTTTCTCGGTTTCCAAGTATGCAGACAGAGGGGGATTGTGGGATGTTGTGGCCAAGGGTTTGGGACAGGATGGTTGTTATTTTTTTCCAGTAGTTGTGAATTGGTGGGCAGAGCCAGAGTGTCTGGAGGGTTAGATTTAGCTTCTAGCTTATGTCTCTTTAAAGCTCCCCACTCAGCAACCCCGCTCCCTCTGATTGGCCAACCCTCTAGAGGCCTGTAGGGGGCAGACCTTAGTGTTAAAGGGCTTAACCTCAACATATTTGAGTCCTTTCATGACTTGGCTGGAGAGCAAGAGGGCAAGGAAATGTTTCAGCATCAGAGCACTAATCTACCACTGACTCTCTCTTTAAAAAGGACCACTGATGCTGGTTTCAAAAGCTCGGATATAAAAAACCCACGAGTTCAGGACCTTTTTTCATCAAATAAAATTCTGCAACACTGAAGGCAGAGATAATGCTGTTTGAAAACGTTACTTTACCTGCATCCAGCAGTTTCTTTACGATGCCGAAGTTGGAGTGAGACACACTGTAGTGCAGAGCTGTGTTTCCATTGCTGTCAGACATATTGGATATATGCTGCAACACTGACGGAGCAATGACCCGGAACGTTGACAGGTAATCTTCCACGGTGTCGGGGTCAGCTGACTTGTGACTGGACACAGAGAACCAATCCTGCTGCAGAGTCTGCAGACAGTCATTCTGCAGGGGACACAGTGTGGAGGCATTAGGTTTTTTTAATGCATCACCAGAAATGACCCACAAGCTGCCAGAGCAATTTCAATCACTGCTTTGAAAAAGATATGAGATAGAGAGACGAATAAAAGAAAGCAAACACTCGCTTTAAATGAGGCTCTGTAACAACGGCAGACTGTTGAATCTGTCTTCAATAAATCCATAAAACTGAGAGCTTTGTCAGCATTTCAGGTATCATTATAAACTTTTCAAAGTCCTTTACAAAGTTGTTCTTTTGAGCTCTCCTTCCCTTGATCTGTTTGCCAATTTATCCAGAAAATGAGACGCCCCTCCTGCTTTGGAAAAAACATTGTTTTCAAAATGAAGACGAAAGACAATGATAGAAAATTACAGAGCCGACATTCCTGGGCTCTGCAGTCCCAATGTCGGAGTCATTTCTTCTTAAATGACATAGTTGAACACAACCATGGCTCCACACCCATCCACTGACATACCATTAAACGTACACACACACACACTCATGCGCTCACACTAGCATAAGCAGACCTCCTTGTTGTCACATGAATATGAGAAGCTAAACATACCAATTCTCTGTCGGATAACGTCGCCTCGTCACTCAGGTGCTTCTTTAATGCTTGACAAGCAGAAAACATCTTTTCGCTCAACCGGCACCTGAAAGGAAAAAAAAAAAAACACTCCAGGTCACAAAGAGCCAGAACACACACCGACACTCACACCGTTTCTGGACTCTCACCTTTGTTGGAGCTGTGATCTTGTTGACCCTTTGGATCCCTTAAAGGAGCCACTCTTACTCTTTCGTGCTTGTGCTCCATCTTGAGAAGCATCCTTGATTTTTTTGTTCACTTTCCTGTCAGCCTCCTCAGAGTTATCCTTCTCACTCGCAGAGATGCCGTAAAAAGACACGGGGTCCAATCTTAAAACGAAACATAAATACAGAAAATACATGTTAAAGATAAAATCCGTGACTATTTTTGTACAATATTTGTTAAAACATGAAGATTGTTACCCTGTTGTCACCCCCATGAACTTCATATTCTTCCTGTTGCTGCTGCAGCCTTGGTCCCCTTTCGATTTCTTCCTCACAGGCCGCAGAAGAGCAGCACTACTCGACTTTTCTACGAGTCAACAATGCATCACATGCCGTTAATCTTTGACTTCCATCATGTTGACCCAATTTAGCTCTTTGTATCATCTGCCACTTAACAACATCTTCATCCCAAAGTGAGAAAGCTTCCCCCGACACCAGCTCCTCCTACACAGCTATTCAATTTTAGACCCTCAGCCACAAACTGGTATGTGGTATGAGACGCCCTCCAAAACCAGAATCATTCCAAACATTGCAAGTGTGTGTCCGTAACAAAAGCCAGCGGGCCAAACCAGAAGCAGCCACTTCCTCTGAACCTCACACGAGTTAAACTGGGTTGAGGGAGTTGTCTGGAAGTATTTTTAAACTGGACAGCACAGACACAGACGTTATTCTAGCCCATTTTACTCACACTCGTGCTTACCTCGCAGAGCTGAGGAGGCCTGTTGTTCTAACATCTGTATCATTCGTTTCACATCGTTTCCCTCTCGTTGGCAGATTTCTGTCTCACATTCAGAAGACTCCGCTGGGAGTTTGGACGGGTAATCTCTTCCTTCTGCAACAAAAACAGAGTTCAGAGCACTAACAGCACAACACTGTACAAATTATGGGACTACTTGTTTGCAAACATGGAAGATTTGCTTGTTGCAGAGGGCAAAGCTACATGTAGAGTACTAAAGCGTTAACTTCTAGCTTTTACGTATAAATGATACACACTGGTAATTATTCTAACTGGAAAAACAAAGAAAAAAAAGTCTGCATCCATTCCCACATGGATAAGTGGTGTGCTTCTGCCTCCTGTGGTAAACTTGAGTATTACAACAACAAATTGGCTTACAAAATATAACTAAACTTATTTTTTTTTCCTGTATAATGTACCAAAACTTTTTTTCACCAAGTTTCAAAGACAAAAAAAGTTGGGAAATTTGAAAAATATTTCCTTACAAAGGTTTCATTTACTGGCAAAAGTTTTGTACCACAGGGAAACAAAGAGTACCTCTGGGTTATATTTTATTATTCAAACGTATTCTTTAATCCAGAGCAAGTTTTCATTACGAAAGAAATCACTTTGATGGTGGAATTTGGAAAACTTTAGGAAGAGCAAGAACCTCTAAAATTCAGTATTTTCACATCACCCATTTGTTTCTGATGCAGAGTTTTGAAGTCTGTCATTGACAGGGTTCTTATTGAAAATGATGAAATCAACAAAGCTTTGTTTGAGTTAGGATGAGGGAAAGAGGCGGGCTTTTGGCCTCTTTGCAGACAGCTACAGGGTGTCCACCTGTCAGTCAAATCAGCCATGCCCTTATATGGGCAAAACTTGTGAGTTTGATAACTCGAGAAGAGGCTGGGCGATATGGGAAAAAATCCTATCACGATAATATTTTTCAAATCAGTTGGTATCAATATATATCACAATGTAAGTGTTTCATATCAGTCCATATAGAGTGAATTTACTGTGAGGCTGAATTTATTTCATTTTATTTTAAAAAGTAACCTTTAACCTTTAAAAAGGGGTCAAGACGAGCATGAAAAACAAAAAATAAGTAAATACGCTTGTTGACATGATGCACCTTGTTGCAGGTACATCATGTTGCTTTGCTTATAACTGGATGGATTCATGTTGAAGGAAGGGTTCAGTTGGTGGAGTAGATGGAGTTACAGTGAAAGACAGGAATCAACCCTTCCCCCAGGTAAAAGTCAAACAACTTCTCAAGCATTTATGTCCATGCAATGCGCCCTTCTCTCTCTCCGACTGAAAGTGAATTTGGATCGCCCATCAGGGTCCCGTCTCCCTCTCCGCAGTCAATATTCACAAATCATAATCAACCATATCACCAAAGGAGGAGACTTTCTTCTGTAGAGTGGGAGTGTTCAGAGAAAAACTGGGGTCTATGTCTTACTGTGTGTTTCAGTTTTCTAATGGAGTTCAGAGAAATCATGGAACATTCTATTGATATTGATCACGTGTCTATCGCGATGGATATTGTTACCATTTTATCGCCCAACTCTACTTGAGAATAACAAGTTACATATTTAAGTTATTTACATTTTAAGGCCAGAGGTTTCTGCTTGTTTTTTTCCAAAGGAGAAATAAAACCATTGACAGCTCAAGTGTTAAAAATTCTTACATTTCTTAAATGTCCACTTTAGACTGGATGTTCTGGATATCATATACACACGTATTCAAAAAAAGCAGATTTTGACAGCAGAACATTTTTACAGCCTGGTTTAAAAAAATGATTCTCAGTCCATTTGAAGATTTAAAGACTAGAAGTTTTGCCCATATGTGAGCATGGCTGACCTGACTCTAGGTGTTAGCAATGAGAGTAAAGGTCCACCGCTTTACTTCACCACTTTACCCTCTTGGATCCTGTACCATGAGGTGTCTTTAATGTTTATGAAATGTCTCTTGTTTTACCTTGCAGCAGAGTTTCTCCAGCATGGTCTCTTGGTTCATCTTGTGCTGCAGCTTTCTTAACACAGGACTTCTTGGAACTGGCACTTTCCTGGCGAAACCCTTCCCTCTCTGGAGTGCAGTCTTCTGTGAGGAGGTCTCCATGCTCCCTGAGGAGCCATTGCATCTTCTCGATGTAATGGTTAAGCTCTGGTTCCCACTTGGACTGAGAAGACTGCTGGAACATCTGTCCAAGTTTACTCGATGGAACTGAGAACTCTTGTATCCTCCCGTCCCCAACACCAATGCTCCTGGTCTTGATGGGGTCAGGTAGACGGGATGGTCCAGAGGCCATGTTTCGAGTTTTCAGCCCAACAAGGAAGTTATCATATATGTTGGTTAATCCGACACCAGTGTCGCGGGTTACCTTAGTGACTTGTGGTTGTTTTAAGGCACTGTCAAGTATATTAATAGTTCCTACACCAATTGAGCGCATCTCTGGACTGCTTCTGATATCTTTGACTCTGCCGCCCACTGACACAGTCCTGGTAGCAGTCTGAGCGGTGTTGGTGTGCTTGTCTTGGGTATTCAGGATGGTATTAGTGCTGGAGTCAGTGTTAAAGGCATGTCTGGTGTTGGTGAAACGGGACACTGAATTGGACACGGTGTTGGTACGCTGAGAAGTTGTCTGAGGTGATGCCATGATTCCTAGATCCACTCCCTGAACTTTATCTGTAGCAATACCTTGAGAAACCACTTCCTTTGCTTCATGGATTATAACATCAACCGAACAGTCCCCACAAGCCACCGAACGGTTCTTTATCTTTATTTTCTCAGAGTGGAGATTCTCCACGTCAGTGTTGGTTTCTGCATCATAGAATTTTACCTCCATCCCGACTCCTTGTGTATTTGTACAAACTTGGATTCCAACACCTTTCTCCACTGTCTTCACTCGCTCCCTGACCTCCCAGTGGCTCATTGGTTCATCTGGTCCTGTGCTAACATTCTTCAGAGCAGGCCCACAACACGATACTCCCACAGTCTTCACCTCTGTTGTGTCCCCTGTGCTGGCGTCTCGTAATTCTGTGTGGTTCCCCACTCCCTGGCTGGTGGTGTTGGGCCTTGCTTCGACACCTGTGCTCACAGTGGATGGTCTAGCAGAGGTGGCTTTATCAGCTCTGTTCCTGGCTCCTGCAGCCTGGAGCTCTAGTTTCAGACGACTCATCTCTGTCTGGAGAGCCGATTCTTTCAACTCTGCTTCTAAAAGACAAATTTTGTCCTTCAATGCACCAATTATTAGTTGTTGGGTGTCAAACTCTGCTTCCCGTTCACTGGGAATTCCAAAATTAGCTTCGGAAACTTCTGTTCCGATGGACCTAATCTGAATTTCATCAGTGTGTGTGTATTTTTCTTTTTTAGTTACAGAGAATGTTATGTCCTCATCAGTTCCAACTGCCACTGACTTAAAAACCTTATCTTTGCAGCGTATTCCGCGACATGTAAGCAAATGTTCACCCTTGATTGTTGGCTCCAATGCTTGCATCTCTTTGGTCAGCTGTCCGAACTCCTTGAAGTCAGAGCAGAGAGTTTTAGCCTCTAACGTCTCTTCTGTATTTAATTCTTTTTCTGTGTCAGATCTCTCTGTGCTATACCCCCTCATCCAGATGTCTTCACTTAGGTCCTCGTCGTTGTCACTCATGTTCTTGAGCTGAGAAACCAGCTGCCTCTTTTCCTCCTGCAGGACGGATATTTTTACCTGGAGGATGGGGATGATTTTCACTTGCTCCTCCAGCTCCTTCAGCCTCTGCAGAGCGACCACCATCTGGTCCCGGACATGCTGCAGGTGCATCTGGCTGCCCAGACCTAGAACTGGGGTGGATCTACCAGAGCTCTGCGGACTGAGCCGGAGGCATCCTGTGCTGCCTCTACCACCCAGAGACGAGCTGAGATGGATATGCATATCACTTCCTGTGCCAGTGGGCTTGTTCCCATTGTTGTTCTGATTATACGCACCCAGGCCAGTGAAAGGGGAAAGAGACCCAGGCGAGCTCACACCTCCAAAGCTGGCCAGTCGTCGACGGGGATACGGCTGAGGTGGAGGCTGGCTCGGCATCTCCTCACCCACAGGACTGCGGGCCTCCACGATGGGCTTTTCCACCACAGGGCTTTGTCTTTGTAAATGAAGAGATCTTGCACTTGGCTGAGGCTTTGATTCAGGAAACATCTGTGTGGACGCTGGTCCTTCATTCCTTGTGGGTTTGTGGTCCAATGAGGAGACATGTGGTGGAGGAAGAGGAGGTCGCCCTCTTGTTGAAGAGGACATTCCCAGTAGTCTTGTATCATCACTGCTGGATGATGACAGGGACTCTGCAGAATGCCACTGGCTGGTTGAAATGCCAGTCTGTGGTTTTTCCACATGATCAACGGCCACTCGGGGCCTCCTTTTGAGACTTAGCCGCTTAATGGTGATGCCGTTTTGGAAACTGTCCACGCACTTCGGGTAGTCCACGTCTGACCAGTAACTGTACTCACTCCTTGGGTAGTTAGGGATGCAGCCTTCAGGGCTTTGACCTATAAGACCAAGAGCAGTAAAGTAATTCTTTAATGCTGCTGCAGCAGGATTTAAAAAAACAGGCTCAACAAAAGGTCAGCCGTAATCATAAACCATATCTAAATTTATCCAACTGTTCAGATTCCTCCCAGATAACAAGACATGCAATTCATCAAGTAGTTTTATTGTCATGCCTTTTTTTAAAGTTTAATACTTATCATTAATATTCATACAAATTTTAGTGATATTTTCTCTTAATGAAGATAAATATCTGACTAAAAAAATCACAAAATAGTGCCTCCATACCACTTGTTCTCTCTACTTTCTGCCCAAACAGATGATGTCTTTCTTACCTCAGTGTTATAAGCTCATCTGCAAGTCAAGAGTCGTCTTTCTGTCAGCTCAAAGTGTTTTTGACTTAAAACTCTCCGAGTCTGTCCCATAAGAAGAGGAGGGACAGAGGAGGATGTACCAGTCTGTTTTCAGTAGTCACTTTTCTCCAAATGCTACCTCTCTCTACATAGACTCAACCCGCTCTATAATTACTCTGCAACTTTCCCTCTAAATGCCTAACCGAGGTCTTGGCAGGTTCTCCTAACCACAAACATCCTCCAAGTATTTCAGCCAGAGAACAAAATAACAACAAATACTTTGCAGAAAAAGAATTTAGTTTATTAACCACGTAAATCATTTTTTGATTAAACATTTTGAACACTAGAATAGAAAGGAATGTGTATGAAGTGGTAAGAAGATTTGAGATTGAGCAGGAAGCAAAGTACACCCTGGACAAATCATGGGTCATTCACAGGGCTGAGGAATAGAGACAAGGAACCATTCATTCACACACTTTAAGACTCAGTGAGAACTATCTGTTTGGTGTCGATTGCAGTGACACCTGCGGCTAGAATAGGTCGTGTTTTTCAGGGATAAAGACTCCGTTTCCCATGAGCACCATCACCCACAGTTGTAAAGACATGACTCTTACCAAGGCGTGCTTTTTATATTCTTTTTAACTCTACTTTTCTTTAGTCAAGACAACTTTTCCCAGGATACCAAGCAACAAGGTCAAACTTTGTAAAGTCAGTTTGTAGTTTAGTGTCCTGAAGTTGAGCAGACTATCTGTTAGGTCTGAACAATTTTGGAAAATAATCTAATTGCAATTTTTTAGGACCAATATTTTGATTGAAATTTATCATGTGATTTTTTTCTTCTGTATTATTCACTTAACAGAAGCAATAAATCATTCTCTAGTCTGACCAACACAACAAAGAATCATGTCAACATATAAACAGCTCTTTCCTTGGTGGTCGGGGTTTTAGCCATGCAGTTGTCATACATGTCCTTGTGGTGCTTTCCTAAATGCTGGAACAGGTTTGTAGTGTTGCCCCTTGTTGTAGCTACGGTAACCAGGCATGTTTTACACAATACCTTACACTGTGCCGCATCTTCTTTCCTAAATACAAATTACATCCAGACAACCAACGTGCTATTCCTCTCTGACACCAAAATCGCCTCTTCTATATCCTCTCTGCTCTTCTGCTGAGTCCATTTTTAAAGATGTCACCAACAACAACACAACGAATCAAAACTTAGCGTGGCTGAAGATGTTTTCTTCATCCCCCGCTTGCACACGTCTTGTTCTTCTTCTGAGATTTTTGGCTGTTGGCAAACCAGCTGAAAGGTGCATTACTGCCACCTACTGACATACTGTCACGTAAGGTTGCGTCTGTGTACATGAAACTTTTTTTTTTAACTTGAAAACTGCATTCTATTACATTGCAATGTTGGTTTAAATTCGATCAATTGTTCAGCCCCATCTGTTTTGTTGTTCCTCGCAGCCCGGTGCTCTGAGACGCGTCTGTAACGTGTAACGTTAGTGACACCTGGTTCTGTCCTACCAGAGCTCATCTACCAACTCCAACCTCACCAAGCAGAGCTGACGTAACCTCACTCTTCATTTTATTGACAGACTCAAGTTTGCTCATATCACTGCAGAATAACTGCTGCATGTGGGTTGGAATGAACATTATCACAAACAGGTTAACTTGTGTTTTAGCCTGTAGCCCGTGCCATCACTCTCCTGTTTAGCTTTCTTCTGCTCTGACCTCCTTTTTCTGTCTCACAGTTCAGCTCCAGTGTCCACCATCACTACTAAATAAATCACAGAAATACTTTTCAGCTGAGAAAAAGGACACATCTTATATCTCACTGCCAAACTGTGCCAGCCGGCGTGGTGCCTTTGGAGGGATTTTTGGTCTACGTGCCGTAAATAGATTCATGTTCTTGACCCTCGATTCATAGATCATGGACAGTCAGATACATAAAAGTGAGACTATTTCAAATCCCTTAGAAAGTCCTCAAGTTGCTTTTAAGGGCAATAAACCCCCCCTATTGATTAATCATGCTTGTCTTTGGGCTGTTGGGGTTGTGGGTCAAAGTGCCACTGCCCATGTGTGCACCAGGAGGACATTCGAACCATCTTTCTGTGAGGCGACAGCTAATCGGTGCACCAACCGGCACCCTCTCAGCACCACTCTCATGAACAAAATGCAGAACAAATTTCATGCATTATAAACAAATATAAAAGCATTAAGAAAGAGCTTAAGTTTCAGGAAAGTAAAGTAACAGTTACCTGACATGTTTCTCAGGATGTAGCTTCCTTGAGCCATGAATATAATTCAATAACAAAGAGTTTCCTTTATATCCAGCTGGATCTTTGAATACTTCTGCAAATACAAGACAGACATTAACATGCTAATAAACCTGTGTATCATAACAATGATCTTTCCCTGTCCCCTTCCAGTTTTGTAGCATCTCTTACTCAGTCTCCCTCCTGCCGGGCATCAGCAGTCAGTCTCAGCTAACCTTACACTGCTGCTTGCATAAAGGAAATGCAATACCAGGCCATGACATATTATAGTTAATTCTGCAAAAGTACAGTGAGTGAAAGGCAAAGCCTCTGTGCACAAGAGTGACTCACCACATTGCAATGTCGTATCACTTTCTCCTCAGTAAGCACCTTCTGTTCTCAGCATGAGGAGCTTTGCAGGAGTTTTGTCCTGCACTGTCTTCAATGTGTGAGATTCTTATACATGCATATGTTCTCACTGTACAGAGAGGGCGTTTCATTTCTAAGTTATGCTTGCTATTAGATAAGCAATGTTTAATAAGTATCCAAAACATCAGATATAAATATCTGTTCACATGCACGGCTGTCAAATTCATTATCACTGGCATGATGGTAACTAAATGTAAGTATCATATGTTCATCCATCCAGAAAGGGATTAACTTCCAGCTGTTTGACCCAGTGTTACCCTCTGACTCTCTCAGCCAGTCATTAATACATACCCAACATTCTTTAAACTGAGTCTATAAGTGAAGGTAAATCTTTTGCACGTGTATTCTTTATCAAAATCAAGCTGTCTGCAAAGCAGCATTAAAAATATTTTAGTGAACATGACACCGAGCTTCAGGCAATAAATCCAGAAGTTTGTTTTGGATGGACCCAGAGAACTATTCCTGTGACTCTTTGATGAATTACTCAGAGTTACAGGGAAAAACTTTTTATTGGAAAGCAGAGACAAGCTTGAACCCCTCCCTCAACTAAAGATTAGGCCATCTTCATCAGACCACTGCTTAAACATCATTAAAGAGGGGGTATTGTAGGTCTTTTTTTTAAGTCATTATTCTGTGCCTCTGGTGCCTCATCTTTACATGATTTACAGCTAAAAAAAAATCCCTATTTTTCTTTTTCTGGTGTTTCATAAAACTTATTACAGCCTCTGTCTGAAACACTTCATTTTAGCTGCTGTCCCTTTAAGGCTCCCTGCATCTATTTCTGCAAGTCTGGCGAAGATCTCCTGTAAATCTTATTTTTTTAGAACGGAATTTTTTGATCATTTAACAGACAAATTCAAAACTTTCTACAACATAGGAATATTCAGAGGTTTGAAAATCTGCACACTCAGTCTGAACATCCAGTGTTGGTGTTTTAGATCCACGTTTTAAGATATGAGAAATCAAGATACCCTCTCTTTAAAGGGGTATCCTGCATGACTTTTTTTAGACCTTAATGTACATACAACTATTTGAAAAAAATCATAAATGACTCAAGGATAGGGAAGAGAAAAACACACCAAGAAATGTCATGACAGGGACAAAAAGCTGGATGTTGCTTAATCCTGACGCCTTGTGGTGGAGCTGAAAAAGTGCAAAATGAACTAAAAAGATATGATACATGTGAAAAACCTGCATTTTTTACCTGACTTTTAACATTTTAATTGAAAATATAAGCTTTTCCACTCTAAATCTGAAAGCCAAAGTTAGCGTGTATTAAACCGCTCGCCAAACCACAACATGCCACCATAACCACACATTAAATATAGTAATGCATGCCCATCTGAGCCTTCAGCACAATTTAGTCGGACAGTCTGATTTAAGATTATGGTTGAAAGCAGACATACCTTTCTAGATTAAACACACCTTTCTGAACTGTGATGAGATACTTCTTACCTGCGCAGGAACAGAAGGTGGAAGCAGACATCAACAAACTCGCGTGATGCAGAAGTTCAAGATAAAGTCTCGCAGCAGCTAAGGAGCTCAGGAGCGGTTAAATTAACCCCTCAGACATTGTAGAGTTTCTGTATATGTATATATTTTTTTCATTTCCCGTCTTTATTTAACCCTTATTTCAGCGATGTCATCCTGTGAGACAAAAACTTTTAAGCGCAGGTTCAGGAACAGGACAGCAGTCCTGCGCATGCGCATTACTCTGTCTACATGCACAGCAGGTGCTCCTGGGAGCGAGTCAGGTGATGAAAGGTGCGCTGTGAAATATTGATGAAGTCTTTTCTTCAACTGAATCGATTACAAGGCTTGAAGACGACATGCTCACGGTCTCCTCTGAGTGTGTGTGTGTGTGTGTGTGTGTGTGTGAGTGTGTGTGTGTGTGTGTAATATTTCCTCGAGATTAATGAAAGCTTCTTTACAAAATAGTCGATAACAGGCTAAAAGTACCCAGCAATTATTTCCTTTTTTAAAAAAAATATTTTATGATATTTCTTTTCCAACACATATTGTACTGCATACATATGCACTGAAAAAATCTATTTATTTATCATAAACCATCCTGAGCTACTTTTTTAAAATTTATATTACTTCTCTGCACTGCAAGGCTTTCTTTACACTGAAATATCTATTTATGGTAAAATAAATTAAAAAAGAAAGTGGTTCACACTTTTATCTTGCAGCGGAGATTTTTTTTTTTTGAGTTGACAAACGCTGATTTGTAAAATACAGCTGTTGTTATTTCCGCAGAGAACCAGAAGAAAACAGAACAGGACAGCGAATTCAATGCCTCATGACTTCATTGACTCTTACCAGCTGATAAACTGCACAGCGACATTGTGTGGACACTTTGGAGAAATGCAATTTGTCTGCAGCAGGCCCACAGAAACTGAGTGGCTCCTTAAAGTTTAACTCTATCACTTGGAAATAAATATGTATATCAACGACGGGGAGTCATGTTCAAAGGGACGATGCAAAGTCTTTAACCTTGTTGTGTGTACAGGAATGGGATTTAAAAGCAGTTTCAGTGTTGCTGAGTTCATAATATTCACTACAAGCTGGAGTAACTCACCAACTAGCTACAAGCTAACTAAGGTCGTTCCCTCCAGTCTAAACTGTTGCTTTGTGTTGTATACGCTGCTTTTGACAAAAGCAGAAGTTTTGACCTTAAAAGAATTTAAACATCTTATTCAAAAAAATTACTGAATGTTTGGGGCGTCAGTTAAAAACAACAACAAAACATTACAGCTAAAACATTCCAGACAAAATGTAATGTGTTTGGAATTAAGACAAATGTATTACAAAAAAAAAAGAAAAACTGTTTGGACATTTAAACATTGTTTGCTGCAAACTTTTGCACTTCTACGGAAGCCTTGAAAGGCCATGACTCGATACGTTTTTTTTTCTCCGTTTTCTCGAGAGCTCAAATGATTTCTCTCACCATCTCAAGAAAACAAACCTTATTTTATCAAAACGATCGGATAATTACATTTGTTACCTCGAGAAAACAAGTCTTGTTTCCTGTGATATAACGTCCTGTTGATGTAAAAATACGAATCAGTAGGTTTATCTTTATCGTTGCTGCCTTTCTACCACTGACCACATGTAAGTATTTCTGTTTCTTTGAGCTTTTTCTAAAGAAAAAACAAAAAAAAACAAGATCAGTTTTCTTGAGATAACGAGAAAAATTCTACAATTCGACAATTTCATCTAGCAGATGCATTTTTTTCCCAAAGTGATGTACAACACAAGCAAGAATTTAAACAAGAAGGAAAACCTTAAGTGCAGAGAAAAGCTTTTTTGTTGTTGTTGTTGTTGTTGTTGTTGTTGTTGTTGTTGTTGTTGTTGTTTCTAGTTTTCCATCCAAATAGTAGCCTCAACTAAAATTTAAGCTCAGTCTGAGACCTTCTGATTCATTTGACCCCTGAGGACAAACAGGAGAAGGGAAAAATAAGTTGAGATGTCTAGAAAACAACTAAAACAAACTCATTCACTCAAGAAAACAGACGAAATAAAAGATTTATTTAAAAATGACCTTTTAGCCCTTCTGTAGATGCCTGTAGCCCTCCCGTTCTCTCCTGTATCATGAGATTCACTCCAGCAACTTCTGAAATGGTTTTATTTTATTTATTATTTTTTTTTCCCCCCAGGATCTTGTTTGTTTACTTCTTGGAGATTCTTTGCATTCTATCAACTTCTTGGTTTTATAGAACCATGAAAGAAAGCTCATGACTTGAATCAGTCAGGACTTTACAGTGCAGACAGAAAAAAAAGCCCTTATCTGTGATCAAAGAGAGCAGGTATTGAATCCTGAGAAGGCCTTTGTCAGAGGGAATCAAAACAAAATGTTCACTATCTCTGAACTTTGCCCTTTTAAACCCTCAGACGCCGCAGTGATCAAACCAACCCCTATCTGCGAGTTAGAAAAGGCTCATTCCATTGGTTAGAGAGCGTCACACCCCCGTCCCTTCCCCCCTATCTCTGTTCTAGAGTCCACTCTTTGACTTTGGGACTTCACTCACCTGCTTCCCCTTGGTAAGTCATTTGGTCCCGGTCCCACACCTGACGGCAGGATGTCTGACAGAGGCGCCTTCGACACCAACGTTCAGACCCTCACCAGGTTTGTTCTGGAGGAGGGCAGGAGGGCCCACGGCACTGGAGAGCTCACCAACCTGCTTAACTCCATCTGCACGGCTGTCAAAGCCATCTCAACCGCTGTCAGGAAGGCTGGGATCGCAAACCTGTGAGTGGAGTCACCTCAGCGCATTTTACTCCAAGTCTAGCACAAAAGAAGGACATAGCATTTCAATTTGATAGAAATTTCAGGTTTGCAAGATTCAGATTCTCATTTCTTTTTTCTTTTCTATATAACTGTGCTTGAAACACAAATTGAAATCAGGGCTTAGTGTGCAGAATGAAATGAGGCTCATAAAACGTGCCTTTCTTTTGCACAGGATGGTTGAGACGGTTAAATACAGAGAAATAGCTCAGTGTCGCAAAAAGCCTAAATGGCAAACAGAGACGCGTTTTAAAACCTTTTCCATGTCCATTCATAGAAGAAAATGTGTGTAGAATATCCTGAAACACGGGGGAACATATAGATGCTGATATAGTAAAGTATAGTAAAGCAGTTTCAGCTTATAGACACAGGTCAAAGGTGAACTTTCTGCTTGTTGTGTTCATTCATAGAGGGCAAAGGTCAGGAAGATAGTGGCCGGTTTAGACTTTACCCACTGACAGAATGTCTGAGCAAAAATTAACCAACAAATTGTGAAAAAAAAAAGAGAAAGAGTTTAATAGATCGATCCTTTCTATAAAGGTATGGCATCGCTGGAAGCACCAACGTGACCGGAGACCAGGTGAAGAAACTGGACGTCCTGTCCAATGACCTGGTCATCAACATGATCAAGTCCTCCTTCACCTCCTGTGTGCTGGTGTCAGAGGAAGACGAGAAGGCCATCATCGTGGACCCAGACCAGAGGGTCAGTTCATCTGAAGAATAAATAACGTGATAACGTGGTAAATGACGTGATGCAGCATACGATCAAAGTGACACCACACAGTAAGGTGTATTATGATGCAATAAAACAGGAAGCAGTAGAATAACAGGCCTGATGAAAAGAGAAGGAAGGCTGTGATCGTTCAGTTACTGAAAACTCTTTAACTAGAGAGAGAGAGAGAGAGATGTAGTCTTTGCACATAGATCGTCTAACGTTACACATCAGAGGAAACGCACCAAAGACGAGTCTTCATCGAGGTCTTTAGGAAACTCAGTCTATAAAGTCTGAATCCAAAAGGACTCTCTTTGAAGGAGAAGTTTGTCTGTTCCAACCTCTTCTAAGAGATTTAACCTCTGAGGAGGACATCTATCTATCTATCTATCTATCTATCTATCTATCTATCTATCTATCTATCTATCTATCTATCTATCTATCTCCATGTTAAGTCATTCATAATACTATTCGTCACTACTCTCTTTCTTTCTCTCGTTCTTTGTCTTTCTTTCTTTCTTTTATTTTCTTGCACTCTTTCTTTCTCTCGCTCTTTCTTTTTTCTCTTTCTCTCCTTCTTTCTTTCTTTCTTTCTTTCTTTCTTTCTTTCTTTCTTTCTCTTTCTCTCTTTCTTTTGTTCTTTCTGTCTTTCTTTCTCTTTGTTTCACTCTTTCTCTCTCTCTCTTTTTTTTCTTTCTTTCATTTTCTTTCACTCGCTCTTTCTCTCGTTCTTTCTTTTTTCTCTTTTTCTATCTCTTTCTTTCTTACATTCTCTTTGTTTCACTCTTGCTCTCTCTCTCTCTCTCTCTCTCTCTCTCTGTTTAGTTCTGCACCTTAACTGTCATCATACAGTTTGATTCATGACTGATGTGATACTTAACAGTTTCAGATTATATGACACAACAAGATACAATAGAAACTCAATATGCTATCAGATAAAACAGTAGAATTCCATGTAGCACTACATGATATGACATCATATATTATAATTCATCCTGGACTCGAGCAGAACATTTCTTTGAGGATTTCTGGTGTTTTCAGGTATATATGAGACACTGATCGTATCATTTCTTCTCACCTGACAGGGAAAATACATCGTCTGCTTCGATCCTCTCGACGGCTCCTCGAACATCGACTGCCTCGTTTCCATCGGGACAATTTTTGCCATCTACAAAAAGGTGAGCAGATCGTGACCTGAACACAGATGGAATCAGCGAAACGCTCTGCAGGATTCATTTCTTGTTTCCCCGACTTTATAGAAATATCTAAAAAATATCTCTCCACGGTTTAAAAATGTAACAACTTTAAAATCACTCATTGGGGAAGAAAACCCCTGATGTCCTTTATTCTTTATATATACCTTTATATTTCTAAAATAAACCTGCTGAAAAATACTTAGAATGAAGCTTTATATGTTGTGCTTCACTGATGCTACCTAGAATTTTATTTACAAATCAAATTATAAACAAAGAAACTTTAAATTTCAAACTTTCATCATGTTAAAAAAATTGATCATAATTGCAGCATCAGTTGTTCAAGTGTAACATTTGGTATAGAGCATCCTGAAACATGGGAGAACATAGAAAACAAGATGCTGGCTCATCCTGGTTTAGGATTTTGGAGAGTCATCAAAAAAGATCTGATTTGTAAAATCTGCTGAGAAAGTTTTTACTTTAAGCATCTCATGGTCTTGAAAAATGGTGGCCAAAAGCATCCTGATGGCCATCAACATACGTCTCTCCTCTGTAGGCGACAGATGATGAGCCGGTCGAGGCCGACGCTCTGCAGCCTGGAAGAAACATCGTAGCAGCTGGTTACGCTTTGTACGGCAGTGCCACCATGATGGTCCTCTCCACCGGTCAGGGAGTCAACTGCTTCATGCTCGACCCTGTAAGATTCATTCCACTGTAGTAAAATGCAGGATTATTTAATAATATAAATGCTGTTTTGTCTAAATTTACCTCCATGGCTGCATTTCCTTTCAGGCAATCGGTGAGTTCATCTTAGTGGACAAAGACGTAAAGATAAAGAAAAAGGGAAAAATCTACAGTTTGAATGAAGGATATGCTCAGCATTTTTATCCAGATGTGACAGAATATCTGCAGAAGAAGAAATATCCTGAGGTGAGGAGTGTTTAGTGTTGTTTTTGGAGTATTTAAAACTGATGGATTGATCCTTCATGCAGTTTTCTTTGCGGGGTCATAAATTCTGTGTTCCAGGATGGTTCTGCTCCATACGGCAGCCGATATGTGGGTTCAATGGTTGCTGATGTTCATCGGACGTTGGTGTATGGAGGGATCTTTTTATACCCTGCTAATGTCAAGAGTCCAAAGGGAAAGGTAAACACAAAGTTTGGTTATAAAGTTTAGTCATCCTCAGAGTGGTGAATAGTGAGTGACGTCCGTCCTGCCTGTTACTGTCTTTGTCTTCCCAGTTGAGGCTCCTGTATGAATGTAACCCCATGGCCTTCATCATGGAGCAGGCTGGAGGAATGGCCACAACAGGAACCATGAATGTTCTGGACATCCAGCCCACCTCCATCCACCAGAGAGTTCCTGTAGTCTTGGGATCTCCAGAGGATGTGAAGGAGTATCTGGAGATCTGTAAGAAGCACAACAAATGAGGTACAACGAACCCCATCGGTCTCACTCAGGATCATGTGATACTAACTTAATTATTAGGGATGTAAAATCATTTTGTGACCTTTTTTGTCTCTCGGACTTCAGCAGGTCAAGTCTCATGAACATCAAAAAGCCAGAAGCTCCATCAGGACATTCTCCACGTGTTTCTGTCCATCTCCTTCTCTGTCAAAGGACCACGCACTTTACTCGCTCTGCTAAGTCTGCCTCACACTGAGCTCATTCCATCCTGGTGCTGCAAGAATTATTTGTTGGGAAAAACTATTTTTTAAATAAACACATGATGAAAACCTCTTGTGTGCAAACGTAAGAGTTGATATGTTGGTTATCAGAAGGGGTACTGGGATTTTTTTAATCTTTATTCCGCTTCTCTGGTGTCCTCATTGTAACTTTTGTGAAGTGGATGCCACAGAAGTGAGGGATCAGGACAGGGTCTTAATTCTAAGAAATCTTCTTTAACTCAGTTTCAACTTGATTTTTCGAGTTTTGACTTTTCAAAAAGATTCTCTTTTTACGATTTTGATCGATTCATTTTTCGACCTGATTTCAGAGTTTTGATTTTTAAACAAGATTTTCCTTTTGAACAGTTTTTGGACGTGACTTTTCGAGTTTTAATTTTTAAAGAAGATTTTTGAACCAACATTCAGTTATAATTGAATTGACAATTTAAAATGCTAGCAACACATTCCTTTACAGCTGAACAATCTTTTTTTTTCTTTTTTTAAAGAAACAATACATTTGGTTTTTCCTAAAAAGAATAACAGACCCACAAATAATTAAAATACACCCACAGGTTTCCAAATGATAAAAATACAGTTACCTTAATGCAAATATATACAAAAAAACCCCAAAACAAAACAAAACAAAAAAAAACCAAAACAAAGACAACAAATAGCTGGCTCACCGAGCCATTGAGAGTCTGGAGAGGCACTGCCACATGGGGGCATCACATGTGAGGAGCTGCAGTCTCACCTGCTGTCTATCAGTCTCTAATTAGTTCCTGCTTGCCTCTGATTGGCTCCTCTCCCCTCCATGCAGTCCCAGTGCCCCGCCTCTACACACGTCTCAGTTAAAAACATTAAAACAAGATTATAAAAGGAAATAAAACAATTAATTAAGAATGACTTGTTACTTAAAGATCTGACTTTGAGAACTACGTGTTTGAGATTAGTTGGAGTTACAGGGCTGTGAACTTTGTAAAGGACTCATACCGACCTGTTAATCACTTATTTAACCTGTTGCCCTCAGGACGGCGCTACAGGTCACACAAAACCAGGACTAATCGATTCAGAGACATTAGTGCTGTGAACACTCATCCCAACAAGACACACTGACAACTCATCCCTCATGTGCAATAATAATAAAAAAAACACCTGACGTCCAGTACCTCCACTTTATCCCTTGTCTTTCTGCGGAGGTTGTCAGATATCACTCCTAAACTGGCCTTGTGGTTGGCATAAGCCTGTGCCCATTGATCCTCTATAATTTATGACTGTGTGTCAGAGTGAGATGAACAGTTCTGCTGTTACGTTTTCTTTGACAAACAAACAGAGAACAGAAATGACCTTTTCCCCCTGCTTCCTGCTTCCTGTGTGCTTCCACTTCTCCCAGTCTGATCGGTATCCATCATGAGGCATCACGTGAATCATCACTTGATCAGCACAAACAGCTGCTGCAGGCGACCACGGATGAACTGTTGGAAAACTGCTGGAAACTTCAGCTTCATGTCAAAAGCTTCAAAGGAACCCTTAAACTAACCACGTGACTCCTAAAAGTTCTTAGTCATCTCTATATAAAATATAACATCATTATTTATTTTTTAAATTCCATTTGGCAAAGTGGCTGCATGGATTTTGGCGAGCCTTCATCACTAATACCTGCTTCTCTCTATGACAGGTATGAGGTTAGAATATTGGAGGTCAGTGAGGACGCTTTAATTGCCTCTCTGCTAACAAGCCTGTGCAGTCTTGTTAATAATATAAAACTGAGGACAGATTTATTTGTAAGACAAAGATGTCAATTAATGAAACTAAGATTCTGGTTTTTTTTACTCTTTTTGTGCCTGAAAGTGAAAACGCTCCTTTGAATTGACTCTGAAATTAGCATCCATCAAAGATAAGCAGGTTAACGAGACTCCGTTTCACATGCTAATGATTTAAAGAGTGTTTTCTTTGACTTACTGGAAATAAGTGAATGGATTCAGCTCACTTTAGAGATTTAACCCTTGAGCAACACCATAACCAAGTCAGGGAACTCACCCTAACCTTAACTCCTTCTAGCAGCGGCCAGACCGTACTTCCACTATTCTGCTCCAGCTAGCTTAGCTTAGCAGATGGATAACAGTTTCCCAAGAAAACTCTGATTCAGGATTTTCCGCTGGAAGTTTGACTTAAGAAGCTTGTACATTACTCTTTCACAAGAGATTCCTGTTCAGTACATTCAACATGTAAAACATCTCCTAATGGATGAAAAACCATAGAGAAAACATAGCGCTAGCTTGATGCTAATGTATATGAGAAATTGCATTGCCATGCTAGCGGTTAGCATACATAGAAATAACTTGGATTTTAAATCAGAATTTCAACTTTCATCACAGAAACATTCACAGCTACTCTTTGTAAACAACACTGAAAACTCTAAATTTCAAAATACAAACAGGCAAATGTTTCCAAACAGGAAGAGAAAAGAAGAGTTACGTTCAGGCTCATGGCTGACTTCAGCCAAACTACGGCAAGCTTAAGGTTTCAAATAACTAGATGGCAAGAACATATTATAAAACAATACATTGAAGTCACAAGATTTGAGATTTTTACTTATTTTTTATTTATTTATTCCCAGAGATACCCAGATCCATTGACCAGTTTCATATTTATTTACTTCTAAACTCAGTAAAATGTTGTTGGCACAGAGAACCAGTAAAGCCAAACCTTTTTTGTACACAAAAAAATTTACAAGAGGAACTGATAAAGAATCGGACTGATATTGAGTATTTATATTTTTGCTCACTTATGACTTTCACTCCACTACATTTATGGGAAGCTTGTCGTTATTTTTTCCTTTTAGGTTCAGCGTAGCTTGTCATCAGCTGTTGGTGTTTTTCTTTTCTAAAATGTAATTGTACTCACGCTGTGCCCCTCACAGAGGGGGAGGAAAAAAAGGCCCTCCTTGTTTTTTTTAGGTGGGGATATTTAAATTAAAAAATTACAATAGCTGTCCTTATTGTTTTTATTGCATTTTTATGCTGACATTTTTACATGGGTTCTATAGAGTTTCTATAGCAGAGTGATTTTACATCTAAGTCAGTTCATCATGAGGTGGTTTCAGAGAGTTACAAGGTTAAGCAATGAGAAAACAAAACAGCAGCGTACTGATATTAGAAAATGTACTTTTTACTTTTTAATACTCAAGAATTTATAAAAGTTAGTACTTTAGGACTTAAACTTGAGTAAGATTTTGACCGAGGGACTTTTACTTGTAGTTGAGTAAGAATGACCATGAGTATTGGTACTCTGACTCAAGTACTGGAGTTGAGTTCTTGTCCACCACTGCTTGTGCAACTGAATATAGGTTAAATGTTTGACACAACGCCACATCTTCATTGGAATTGGGGTTGTAGATGTAAAACTATGATTTCAGCATTCGGAGCTTGAAATCTTTACAGTGTGTGTGTGTCTGTGTGTGTGTGTGTGTGTGTGTGTGTGTGTGTGTGTGTGTGTGTGTGCCACCTTCATACTCAGGGGCAGTGGCTCTTATTTTAGCTGACCATTAACAGAGTTTGACAGTCCATCAGCTTTTCAAATCTCAGCCCCCTGGTTTTCCTGTCATACTGCTCAGCATGTATTTCCTCCCCTAAATGAATCCAGTGGTTATAAAAAGAACCAAGATTCTGAAAACGGATCACCAGCTGAGCAGGACTAGACCCCAAACCAGAAATACCAAACCAGAAAGAAAGTTTAAAAAGTTCAAAGGTTACTCAACTTTTCTTAAAAACACAAGAATTCTTCAGGTCTCTGCCTGCGCCCACATTGTGCGTCTGTTGTAGGGTTGGGTCCTAATGATGTTCTTGTGATTGGTTCTTCTGCTGATTTTAAGAACATGACCTTTCAGAGAAACAGTTTCTGATGAGCAGAGTGAAGTTCAGTGTGAGGAGTTAGTAATGAATGTCCTGCTGAACGGAGAATTCAGGTCACAGCATCTTGTTTTCTGTTCCAGCTTCATCTCAGCTCACATGCCGAAAGCTCGACACAGATGAGGCAGCAAATTATAAATCCAGCTTCATTTGAAACAGTGTTTTGTGTTTTTCCACTGTCCTCTAGAGAAAAACATGAAGTCTTAGATAAGTTAATTATCACGAAACAGCTTTTTCTTGAAGAAGAAACTTAAAACTTGACAACTTTAAGCTGTTTTTCCCCCAAGAGGACTGAAGAGTTTTAAAAAGATGCTTTGCAGATTTTTCAGAAGCCACAGACAAATAAAGTATTCAGTAAATTAATAATTACAGAAAAAAATGTGTTTTTTGTCCTCGTCTTTTGAGTCAGCCAGCTGCTTTCATCATTGCATGTTTCATAAACCGGGTTATATAAACTATTTTAATCAACATTTCATTAAAATACTGAAGAATTTGGCATCTGCAGTTTAACACTGGCATCAATGTTGTAAAATACCTTTCAAATTCAAAACCTGTATTTCATCCATTACTGTAAAAAAGTTCAAACAAAAATAGGGGTTAAATTTTGTATAAAAGCATGCAAACAGGAAATGTTTGATCTGCGTTCCATATTTCTTCTCATAATTGCTGTTTTGGGGGTCACTGCCAAAAGAGCATGTAAACACTGGAACTACCAAACGAGAGAGAGTAGACTCTCTTCTTTCATCAGGACAAAAAAGTTGTTTTTACCTTTTTCTGTTCTTTAGTTATCAGAAGTAGAAACAAATACACCTGTTTTGGACCAAAAAAAAAAAAAAAAAAAGAGAGAGAAAATGAGCCTTAATTAGCTTTTAGCACTCCTCTCTGAAGCTCCATTCTTTGATCCTCTCCACGATCTCCATCATCTTTTCTCACTATCGTGACATTTTCACATTCTCTGTTCGAATGTTAGCTGCCTGAACTTTCTCCACTTGAAACTTTTCGCCATCTCACTGTCATCTCACATCCTCTTCTCACATCTCTGCTGATCTCTTATAGAGAGCACCGCTGCCTCCTACTGGAATCTACAAGCGTGATAATGATAGACAAGCTCCCCTCAGCCACCCCATTGAAAAACATGTCTATGGATGTCAATGGCATCAAAAGAGTTAAGGATGAAAGTTAAAGAGCGGTATTGTCCTTTTTTTAAAATTTATTTATTTAGGTTTTTTTTGTCTTTATCCTGTCTCTTTGGTGCCCTCACAGTAGTTTTCTATGATTTACAGCTCAAAACAAATCTCTATTTTTCCCTCTGGTGTTTTAAAAAACCCTTATTTCAGCCTCTGTTTGAAACACTTTAAGCTGCTGTCTCTTTAAGACTTCCCGTTCCACAAACCCCCTGCACTCTGATTGGCCAGCCCTCTGAAGGCCTGTCAGTGGCGGAGCTATCCACCTTTTCCCCTGACTACCCATACTCCATAGCAGTTGCCAGTTTTACCTTTCTGGTTGAATGTTCTATTTACATCGCCATGGAGACCACAAAGCAGATGATGTTAGCCTAGCTGTCATACTCACTTTAAAAACTTAAAAGCAAGAAAATGACAAAATGAACCAAAATCAGAGGAAGAGTCATAGAGCTAATGTTTTAAAAATAGTTAACACTGAGCCCTGTTGAGCATTAATGATTTCACGCAAGTTGTTTTGAGCTAGCTTGCCGGCAACCGCAACCGGAAGTCGATAACAGCCGGCGGAAGTCAACACCCATAGGGGGTGAAGAAAGAGGTGGATAGGCAGAACTTGGTGTTTGAGGCCCGCCTCTCCTACATGTCATGAACCAGTTGAAAGATCCTTACGTGATGACATCACCATTTCTGCAAATCCTGTGAAGATCTCGTGGAGAGCTCGTGCTATTTTTAGAACAGTGTTTTGATCAGTTTACAGACAGATTCAGGGATTTCTACAACATGAATATGCAAAGGATTGAAAATCTGCACGCGTTTAACCTGAACATCCAGCACTGTTACTTCATGTCGATGATTAAAACATGGGAAAGTAGAAAACTCCCTCGTTTATGAAAGAAGAAAGTGTCTGAGGTGTTTTAAATGGTGAGACGACTGAATGGATTCATCTTCTGGGGACCACAGGTGGAGGCACAAAATTTTACAACCATCTGTCTTTAATCTGTTAAAGACTTGATTCCAAAATAAAAAAAAAATGTGAATTTCACAGCAGCTCTTGATGTAATAAATAAAGTCACAACCTTTTCATGAATTGATTTAGTATCTTGGGACCATGAATGTCAAAATGTAACAGATATACACAATGGGCTTTTCTGTGGTTGAAGAGATTTATGCGTTAAAACTTAAAGTGTGAGACAGAAGCAGACAAACACTTTGTGGTCCATTAGAGAAAATATGATAACAATCGACTCTTTGTTTCAAACAACTTTGAAAATCCTAGGACTAGTTTTTTCTTATTTATTTTGGCTTTGAGTTAAGAAATATCTCTCTGTACTTGCAGAATAAAATCAAATAAATCTCTTTTACAATAAGCGGATACATGAATCAGTAAATCAGGTGGTGACCGCGTCCTTTCCAGGACAGCAGATAAACATAAACTGTGTCACTGGCTGATCATGAACCGCTCTGGAAACAATGTGATACAGTTGTAAATTTGTTCACCACACACCATCACTCGCACTCACATGCATATAATCCCCAACACACACTCTCATGAATGGCCACCTAGCTTTCCTGGCCTGGAGCACTTTGAAGAGTGTAAAAATAATGAGACCATTAGTTAATCCCTTAAATACACCCACTGCTTTCACTCCTCCCTTCTTCCTCTCTTCTCTATTGAATCTCACTCCATTGGGCTCAGACCCACAGTTAGATCTTCACATGTAGAGCCCTGTGGATATCGGACTCATTGCTCAGCTATGCAGTAGAAGGCGGATTAAGACTGAGGACTAAGGCTGGGTGCCAGTGCAAGGATTGGGCATTTCGCCATTTATGCATGACCTGGAGAGGAACGACCACACTCTTTTTTTCTTCTCTGTCACATTTAACCAAAATCTCTTTGCTCCAGTGTCATTTCCCAAATCCTTCTCCCTTTCTCCTTTCACCCCTCTTTCCCCTCTCTCTCAACCATGACCCTTCTGTCAGAGGACCAGTCCGCGAGACCCCAGCCCTGCCGGCTTCCCGAGCCGGGCAAACACATCCGCAACTCTCTGCAACAGTTCTCCATGGGCTATACCGGCTCCAAAGAGGATTATATGACCAGCGGGGAGAGTGTCGTCTACCAAACTATGGAGCCCCCAAAGCGCTCAAGGGGCCGACTCATCCTCCATGGCATGGTCATGTTTGGAAGGGAATTCTGCTATGCCGTGGAGGCCGCGTTCGTCACGCCAGTGCTTCTGAGCGTGGGTCTTCCTCGCAGTCTGTACAGCCTGGTGTGGCTGATCAGTCCCATCCTGGGCTTCCTGCTCCAGCCCATCATCGGATCAGCCAGCGACTACTGTCGATCGCCCTGGGGGAGGCGGAGGCCTTACATCTTGGCTCTTGGTATCTTCATGCTGCTGGGGATCACCCTGTTCCTGAACGGGGACGCCGTCATCTCAGGTAAAGGTCAAAGAAAAGGCGATTTGAAGAGTGTTGGTCTTTGACTTGAACACAAAACTTAAAGTTTCTTGGGTTGTCTTGGCCTTTTTCTTGGAAGGAATTAAACAGAATGAGTGAGGAATTCTACAAACGAGAGTAACTTGTAAAAAGAAGTGTAAAACAAGCTTGTCTTGGTATTTTATGTCTGTATAGCTTTGTTTGCCCTCCGAGAACTTTCACTCGTCTTAACTCACAATTTTGAGACTTTATTTTTAATTTTTCAGGACTTTTTTTACATCTTCAACTTCTACTCACTCCACGTTTCCAACTGTAACCATATTGGCCAGCTCAGCCCAGATTTAAACAGATTTGCTTTCGGTAAATGTGTTGGCGTGCAGTTCTGAAAGGCTTTTACGCTCACGCTATTAACTTGTGACCCCTGTTGATTGTGTGACTTATTAAGGTAGCCTTGATCCGATGCCCACTGGCACCAACAGAGGGTGAGGAATGAGCATAAAAACCTTGTGTATTTAGTTTGACAGAGGAAACCTTAGAGAAGAACTGGTTTTATAAGAACATGTGACCTTTGATAAGACGAGATGAAGACAAGCAACAATGCTGCTTTACTGTCTCCCAGTTAGTACCTTCCTCTGACCTGCTTCACATTTTGCTTTTACAATCACTGAGCTTGAATTATGTCCTCTGATTAATTTAATGGCTGTGAGTCCGCCTTGAATTATCACCCGTGAAGACGTCAGGAGCAGCAAAAGCTTTTCAGAGGCTGTTTCACATCTCTGGGCTAAAAGCTGAAAAGGTCCTTCAATGATGCACAGCACATTTATTCTCTGTGAAGCTCACTGTTTTTTCCCCTTTGAATACTGTATTTGTTGCTGGAGTTTATTATTAAGAAGCCTCAAGGCTTTGCTGTAATCATCATATGAATTGTAAAATATTTCTTTCTTTTGGCAAATGCAGGGTAAGCTGATTACTTTTTCACGTTTCTCAGGGTGCAGGCGTTGTGTGACATAATGTTTGCATTGTTGGAGCGGCGCTCAGTCCAACGGCCTCACGTTGACCGCCGTAGGGATAAGAGCAAGCCTTTTCTGTGTAAATACATGTAAAATATAAATGAATTAATG
This sequence comes from Labroides dimidiatus, assembly GCA_030710495.1. Taxonomy (NCBI): domain Eukaryota; kingdom Metazoa; phylum Chordata; class Actinopteri; order Labriformes; family Labridae; genus Labroides; species Labroides dimidiatus. Next base: position 25,111,916 of record CM061157.1, on the reverse strand, counting down.
TCTTTTTAATAATACTCTGAAACTCTTCTACAATAAATGTTCTTTGGTGGAACTTAGATTTCTTCTTGCACTGGTCCCTTTTCTTCACAGCTGAACAGACCACTCAGGTTTCATAACGATTATCTTCCATCAGACCCAATCGACTCCTTTCATTTTCATTTCAAGCTCTCCATTCTTTTCCCTGCAATTCCATCGTCCTTCCCAAAAACAGATAATCTCACTCTTAAAGTCTGGATTGGCTGCTATGTTTAACCATTTTAAGATGTTTTGCTCTTTTTTTTCCAGCAATAGTCACCGATAAGTCGCTGAAGAGCGTCTGGGCCATCGTGGTGGTGATGTTTGGCGTCGTGCTGTTTGACTTCGCCGCTGACTTCATCGACGGGCCCATCAAGGCCTACCTGTTCGACGTGTGTTCGTACCAGGACAAAGAAAGAGGCCTGCACTATCATGCTCTGCTCACAGGTGTGTAGCACACACGTTTACACATCGATCTGGACACAAACACTCACACGCTCTTCTATTTCCAGCATGTAGCACGATGGATTTTCTGTCAGCTGGAGTTCTTTGTTAGTGCGACATTCACCGGGGGATGGCTTTCTTTTGAATCATTCTTTCACGGCGCTCTGTGGTGTTTTGACCCTCAGAGCTGAACTGAATCTTTGTCTGGTGGATGTAATAGCGTCCTGACAGGTGGAGCTGCTGTCTCCAGGTTCCTGTTCAGACAGTAACACGTGAGATGGCGTATGATGTGTGTGTGCAGAGGAGCTCTGTTTGCTAGGTCTGTAAAAGTGCTCATATTCACACTCACCATACATCACCCATTGTGGTTGCAGTGCTTTTCCACTGTATTTCTAACCCTGATCCATCAAGGCTGCACTCTTGCTGGGTAGAGAGGAAGTCCTTTAAGTTCCTATAGGAAGAAAAATAAACCAAACATTGACTCCAAACGGACGCACAGGTTTTTTTCCAGTAGTACAACAGGAGTACAAAGAATTAATTCTGTTACTAAATATTATGCCTATCAGCTCCTTAACTAAAAGCTGCTTTATTAAATACTTGTGTTTTAATGCCGAATCAAATGACTGTGCGTGCTTGTGAAAGGGGTTTTGCTTGCAGTCAAAAAGCCAGAAAGAATTTTCGGTTAACCATGCAGCTCTGCAGTGACCTTAGCTTATTCCAGACTGTTCTTCTGGATTTTCAAAAAGTAACTTGATAGAGATAATCCAGCATATTTGACAACAAAGCTTGAAATTATGATATGTACTACCTGCCCAGTGCTGAACAACATACGTTGACACTGTCAGCTGGCAGATATGAAACAGCAGCCACAGGTAATGAGGTCGAGTGTAAAGAAGCCGGATGTTTGGAAGAAGAATATGTTTAACTGAATGTGACAAGTTTGTGCACTTCTCAGCCAACATAATTACATATTTCTATCTTATGGATTCTGTTTTAACTTTAAGTACAGGTACTGGCTTTCCCCCAAACAAATGATTACATTCACCCAGGATAAATAATCCCCAGTTTCTCCAAATGTCAGCATGTTGAGGAATATTAATATATTAGTATCTGGTCAGATTGCACATGAAGGAGCGTGTTTAGATTTTCCCTTTGTGTCTTTGCCATTTGGAAAGTGTGTGACTGTGATGTCACACACTTGATGTTCACAAGGATTCTGTTGTTTGTGGGTATGAGAGACATTGTAACACCTAGCCTTAAAATTAAAAGTGAAATTATTACTATGATAATAAAATCAGTCTATAGAAAGCATCTTTGCACAAATTCCAGTCTTTGGAGAACAAAGCAGATCAATCAGTAACTGGTCATACATCAGTGTGTAAGATGATGGTTTTTTTTTTTTTTTTTTTTTGTGTGTGAGCGTCAGTGGGGTGCTCAGCTGTCAGCAGGCACTGGGTGGTGTGAGCATGCTGGTCAGGCTGTAATCCAGCCCTGAGCTAGTCATGCGCTGCAGTCATGGGTCTGGGCTGAGAGAGACAGAGGCCAGGCACATGACTACACTGACTGCCATCGCTGGTATGTGAGGTTTGGGGAGGGAGGAGCTCAAGCTGTTGTGGGTTCCATAGTAATTTTTTGTAACTCTTTTGTTGGCTTAAAACTCAACCATGGAGAGTGATGTTTTTCATGGAGCACCATCTACGGGTAGAAATGTTGACAAGTTCAGTCACGTCAAGTATAATTTTGCAATAATTGGTTCTCAAACTTTTTGAGACCATGGCTCCTTTCAGGTGAGACTTTTTTCCTTAGGAAGTTTATGCTTTCTAATTAATTCATTGTGTAAATTTTAAGAAAATATTGGTTCCAAGCTGTTTTTTTTCCCCCATATCATTTCGCACTATGAAGTGATAGACATGTCAGGATCAGAGCAGAACTGATATCATGACACAAAACTAAATTGGGCGGGACTATTATAAGAAATAGCTGATTTTATTGCTGCAAGAGATCCCACTTTGTTCATATTCTTTTTCTATAATATAGCACACTTTTACAATCGTTTTTGAATTTTTCTGTGGACCCCACTTTAAGATTTAAGATTTGATTTACAGCACCTGAAGGATGAAACTTAATTTTGTAATTCTTACTTATTTGTTTGTTTTGTGAAAAATAATTTTACCCTTTTTACTTAGCAAAAGCATAAATGTGAGCGAGCTAACACTCTAAGCTAACACACTAAGCTAGCACGCTGAATGTGGTAAATACCCAACTTCAGCGAATTAACTCTTCCGATAAAATCAGTTAAGTAATTGTAATTACGAGTTTTTTATTGTAGTAAACTAACATGCCTAATGTGGCAAACATCAGCATCTCAGTCACTGTGAACTTATTATGGTTATTTAACCACAACATACCCATTCATCTCAGATAGCCTATAAAAGTTTTGAATCTTTTTGTGCCCATTAGAAGTATCAGAGTGAAAACTTTTACAACAAGCTAGCTCAGACTTCCCAGATAACCATTTCCAACTAGTGAAATGTGACCCTAAACCAATCTGATAGATTTTTTTTCTTTAAATTAAATTAGAGTGTCAAACTTCCCATCACTGATTTTGACCTCTGTTCCATTTTTCTAATCTGTCAGTGTTTTTTCTAATCCAAAGTCAGTCACATGGAAAGACTGTTGTACTCTGCATTAATAATAAGCTCAGCATTATTCCACTGGAGAATTAGTAAAATAAAAAGTAGTTACAGAGAGAAAGCTGAGGAGGTTCTTGAATCAAAGATAGGACTCTAAAGTTGATGCTATTCCCAACCCTACAAACTATAAATAACTGCACAGATCTGTCAGATTGAACAGGTAGGTAAATGTAAACAAATCGCCATCCAGACCTACAGCCTACCTTTGAGCAGTGGTTCACAGAAGGGGTTTGGGATCCCCTGGGATGATATGAAACACTGACAGGAAGGTTTCAAAATATCTTCCAAACAAAAAAACTATTTATAATTGCATATTTTATCTATTATAGTATATATATATATAGTATATATTTATCTATATATATATATAGAGTAGGGTTGGAAAAATTCAAGGAATTTTCAAAGCTTGAAACGTTCCATGGGAATTTTAAAGAATTTATATTAACTGCATTTAACTGGTCATATACATGTTTAAATATGAAACATGTTGTTTTGTAATAAGCAGACATGCATACAAACACTGATCAATCAACCTTTTTCTTACAAAGCACCTGTCTTACAAATAAAATTCAGCTCAAAGTGCTTCACTGCTTCACAGTGATTGAAAAAAAAATCATAAAATACATACAATACAAAGAAAAAAATAATAATAATGGCAAAACCACTGGAGACCAATGCACACCCTTTAAATATATTTATTAAGGCAGTTTAGGAGTGGAAAATAATAATAATGAGCTAAAAAGAAATAGAAAAAAGATTGTCATAAGTTAAAATAAAAAAAATGAAATAGATAAGGAAACGTATTTTCAAACTCTGGACAGTCCAGTTGCCTCGGAGTGACAATTTACGTGGACACAGAAAGTGTAGTTCGCTGTATCACAAAAGAAATGCTGCCTTTTAATGCAGTTTTTTTATTCAAGTGCATTTTTTTGCAAACAGATACTTAATGTGGTTTCAAAATAGTTTTTAAATAATATCGTTTATTGGCAATATTTTGTGGGACATCTCGCAAAATTTATCTTCACAGGCTTAATGTTAATGTCATTTTAAATATGATTAAATCAGTGACATAACTCATACGTTATGAGATTAAAGCTGGGCACCGTATGAAAACAGACCACCAGCCTGACTTTGGACAGGCTGCGTAAATTAATTATAGTGTTCTGCTGTATGTTAGAATAAACAACAGGCTACATCAGGTGATCTAAACAACCAGATCCCTCTGAGCTCTGTCTCTGTATTACGCCTCTCTTCCAGGTCTTGGTGGAGCCTTTGGCTACCTGGTGGGAGCGATGGACTGGGGCCACTCACTAATCGGCAAACTGCTGGGCTCCGAGTATCAAGTCATCTACTTCTTCTCAGCGCTGACCTGGGGTATCTTTCTCACCGTGCACCTCTTCAGTATTCCTGAGATACCTCTGGGCAAAGCTCCATCCGCCTCTGACCTTTCACCTCCCAATGCCCTCCGCTTACTGGGCTCCCACAGTAATGTGTACGGCTCCCTGACTAAAGAGCCCGTCTCTCTACCAACATCCGTTCCTGATCACAGGCCCAGATCGTTTTCTGCTCTTGGGGAGGCCAACTCTGTGACATCCAGTGCAAAACAGCCAAATAAGGTACAACAACATGTTTTCTGTGGATACATGTGTAAACAGGTGGTCAAACACATGGAATACAAATGTCTAAGTATTAATTTATGAAGTTATGAAAGCAGCCATCATGATCACATCCTCAGGAAAAACATAATGTTATAACACGTGTTATTTCCTGTATTTTACACTGAAAAACCTCTTTATTTAACATTTTTTAAAAATTTTTTTGCAAATTTACTAGAAATAAAAAACTAAGACATCACATGTCCATAAGTATTCACAGCCTTTTCTCAGTCTTTTGTTGATGCTGGATCGGATTCAAGTCTGGGTGCAGACTGGGCCCCTCAAGGAACTTCACAGAGTTGTTGAAGCCCCTCCTTGGATATCTTGGCTGTGTGCTGTGGGTCGTTGTCCTACTAAAAGATGAACCGTAGCCCCAGTCTGAGGTCTAAAGTGCTCTGGAGCAGGTTTTCATCCAAGATGTCTTTGTACGTTGCTGCATTCATCTTTCCCTCAATCCTGATTGGTCTCCCAGTTCCTGCTGCTGAAAAACATCCCCACAGCATGATGCTGCCACCACCATGCTTCACTGTAGGGATGGGATTGTTCAGGTGATGAGCGGTGCCTGGTTTCCTCCAAACATGACGTCTGACACTCACACCAAAGAGTTCAATCTATGTCTCATCAGAGCAGAGAGTTTTCTTTCACCTGGTCTGAGAGTCCTTCAGGGGCCTTTTGTCAAACTACAGGCAGGCTGCCATGAGCCTTTTGCTAAGGAGTGGCTTCAGTCTTGATACGCTACCATACAGGCCTGGTTGGTGGATTGCTGCAGAGATGGTTGTCCTTCTGGAAGGTTCTCCTCTCCCAACAGAAAACCACTGGAGCTCTGTCCAATTCCACAGGAAAACCGCAAACCTGGCAACCTTAAAGCGAGCGACCTTACTGCTCGGCTGATGTGCGCAATGAAACTTATCTATGGATTGCTGTATTTTAAATCATTAGAGGGTTAATTACAACAGTAGCAAGTAATGTTTTGCTGTGAGTAACTGTAATATTATTTCTGGTATTTCAAGAGTAATTTATTACACTACTCATTCCTAGTAAAAGTAATATGATTACTGTAACGGTACTAGTAATGTGTAACTGCCCAACACTGATGACAACGTCAACTACGGCTGAGAGGAGAGTAAACTACAACAAACAAACTAAAATACACTTTAGAAAAAACCCCAATCACATTTCAAGTGAGTGAACTTCCAGTATCTTCATCACATCGGGGAATAGAGACCATCCCAGAAGCAGCACAGAAGGAGACAGGAGTTAAAACTCTGCAATTTACAAGAGCAAGAAAAGCTACAGAGTAAAACAGTAATATAATCAAGACCGCAGAGCTAACATAAAAAAAAACAACCAACCCAAAGAACTGGCTTACCAGAGCCACAGAGAGAGTAAAGACGCACTGCTCCATGACACCAGAGGAAACTGAATTAAACTTTAATGTGTGAAATTTCCCTTTTTGACAGCAGTAACTGAAAACAGAGAGATGGTTGTTCCACCTTGGACAGTTTTATCATGTAAATCTGAACTGTGTGTTTGTAGCTGAGCATTTAGGACCGAAAAGCATCCATTCAAATGAGATCCCAACCAATCAGATCGTCTGGATGAATCAACAATCCATGTAACACTCGGGTTTGTAATTGAGCATGAGCGATCACTTCTCGGCCGAGCTCATGTGACAAAGTGACCCCAACTGAAACTGATGTGCAGGTTAACCAGCCTGCAGCCCTGGATACCAAAATCTCCCATCATGCATTGGACACAAAAGCTGTTTAGTACGTTTTGACCCCCACGCTGACCCCAGCAGGGTTTCACTCACTCATCATTCTGTGACGGTTTCAGGCTGCAGGACATTCACAGCTCTCTGAAAGACTGACTTCATTCTTTTCCATCCTGAGTGCAAATTATTATTATTATCAGTGCTTCTAAATTAAATATAACAAAAAGGAAAGTTTTAGAAAAAGCATGGATAAGCTGTATGTTTAGAACTCGGTTTGTCGCTCCTACACCTCGCTGTTGCAGTGATTTCCTGTCAGATGTTTGTTTTTTTCTTAAACCGATATTCAGGCTGTAAAACCGCACAGCTTAGTTTTTTTTCTCTACTTCTGTTGCTATGGGGCCGAGCTCCAGCTCAGAGAAGTTCTCCTCTCTTGTACTAAGTTCTGTGGGTAAAGCCAGATGAATGCAAATGCAAGTGATAAGTGTTCGGCCCACAAACAATGTTTTATGGATAACTCGTAAATGCGACACCGATTTCTGCGTCCTAATCTGTGCCAGTTTCTGCTCTAGGACGTCTGTCACTACTGTTGAAGCACCATGAGCTGAGCACTCAGAGCTTCCTGCTTTAAAAGCCCGTCCCTGTTAATGAAATGTGACCTTTGTGTTGTTTTGCAGGACCAGAAGAAAATGACATTCAGGTCAATGATGAAAGCGATCATCAACATGCCGCCCCACTACCGCTGCCTGTGTGTCAGTCACCTGCTGGGATGGACCGCCTTCCTCTGCAACATGCTCTTCTTCACTGACTTCATGGGACAGGTAATCAGTCGTTTGGCTTGGCCTATCACAGGCATGTCTAAAGTCAGACCCAAGGTCTCAAACACAATGAGCCAATCACAGTGTGTAGCCATTCACTCAGACATTCACTGCCTGTTCGTCCATTAAAACGCAGAGTCAGTTTTTGTTCAGTTTGATGATTTTCTCCTGAGATTTTAAGCTTTTTAAGAAGCTGATTGATATCCAGCTTCGTAGCACCATTTATACGTACAGGCCTCTGGATACACCATCTGTTACTAATGAAAAGAGTGAGTCCCCACCCTTAAGTTCATTTTCAATTATTGGTGCAAACCCGCTCGGCCCGCACAGTCTGGAAGCTGCGGGGAATATCCTGGTGCAGCCATGTCTCCGTAGACCTCACCATACTGCATTCTCCGAACTCCATCTGACTCCTGGCTCGTCCTGTTAGCTCCTCCATCTTATTTAGCAGAGATCCCATGTTGTCCATAATGAGGGCCTCCATCGTCTTCCTCCAGCTCTCTTTCCTCCCAGTGTTTGTCTCCTCTGCATCTCTGCACGTCTTGAATCTCAAGCAGGTTTGGCCGATATAAATACGTAAATAATGGAACAAATGGTTACAGACAGATGTGCAATCAATCCGATAACCTCAGCTAGTAAACACCTGGGTTCATGCAGATTCACACAGATAGGTCTAAAATTCTGAATAATGTGACCAGGACTGTGAATAGTAAGAATAGAATAGAATAGAATAGAATAGAATAGAATAGAATAGAATAGAAGAGAACCCTCCCGTTTCCAGGGAAGGGTTCTCTGTGGTGTAATCTTATTAAACAGGTGTTATGATGATTAATGCCCTCCAGCTCCATGCTGTGAATTCTGATTCAAGAAGCCGGTAAAAAAAAATAAGAGCGTGCTGCTGGCCATCACAATTCATTAAAACTGAAGGCACCAACATGTGATATAAATATTCAGACATTTAAAGCAGGAGAAAAAGAAAGGGGAGCAGTAGATCCCTGTTGAGAGGAAGTGCTTCTTTTATTCATAAAGAATCTTTATCATACAAACAAACTGGAATTTTAAAGAGGCAGTGCTTTTTTTCTTTTTTTAGTCTTTATTTTGTCCCTTTGGTTTCCCCGTAGTATCTTTACATGATTTACAGCTCAAATAAAATCTTTTTTTCTCCTCTTTTTTTTTTGTAAACTGGTCTTTTAGAATAATTCTTATATTTCAGCCTCTGTGTACAGTGGTAGCCCTGCAGCCTCACAGCTAGAAGGTCACCAGTTTGAATCCCAGTTCCCCTGGTGGCCTTTCTGTGTGGAGTTTGCAAGTTTTCTCCGTGTACTCCAGCTTCCTCCCACAGTCCAAAAACATGCTCATCAGGTTAATTGGTGATATCAAGTCGCCCATAAGTGTGAGCGTGTAAGGTTGTTTGTCTCTTTGTGTCAGCCCTGTGATTAACTGGAGACCAGACCAGGGTGTACCCCGCCTCTCAAATTTCAGCCTCTGTTTGAAATGCAATGTTTTAGCTGCTGTCTCTTTAAGGCACCCTGCTCCTCAAACCCCCTTTCCTCTGATTGGCCAATCCCCTGGAGGCCTGTCAGGGGTGGAGTCATGGGCAGACCTTAGTGTTTGAGGCCCAACCCTCCAATGTGTCATGAACTAAGGGTTGTGTGAAAATATTGTGAAGAGCTCCTGATTTTTTAATTTATTTTTATTTTTGTAGTGGTGTAGCTGTACTAAGCACTCACGCCACCTAGTGTACACCCCTGATTATAATTACTGTTGTCTTTCTCTCTCTTTATTTTATGTTGCAGATTGTATACAAAGGAAATCCGTATGCAGACCATAACTCAGCATCCTACGCCATATATGAGAGAGGAGTGGAAATCGGCTGCTGGGGGCTGTGTATTAACGCTGTTTCCTCTGCGCTCTACTCCTGTAGGTCAAATTTCTTTTTTTCCAACTCTAAATCTGATAATAAACATATTGTGTATCGGACCATCTCAAGCAACTTTATTTAATTTTTTTACAAGCTTTCTAAGCTGAAGATGGTTGCATTTTTCTCAGTCCTGTTACCAAAACTCATGTGACGTCTAAAAAGCACGTTTCAAAGTCTGTCAGCTTATTTCCTGCTGCTGCTTTCCTGCAGCACTTTGTGTTAGCTCGGTTCCCTGTAAGTATTATATTCACATAGTCAAACTGATCTTAAAACTCAACAATTTAAGTCATTAAAGGTCTAAAATGTAAAAATGCTAAAACTCAGCATTATGCTAACTAATATTCAGTCTAATAAATCAATTGACTAGAGGACTCTACTGGCTCCTGGTCCTGGTCCTGAGTCCTGTTATTCCTCATTTGAGTAACAGAACTGAAAGTAACAGGAATGGGTTTTTAGCAGAGAATTAGCAAACACAAAAATATAGCCACATAGCATTTATGCTAATAGCATGTTGACACTTAGCTAATTACAGTGATTCAACAAAAAAAAGTATTTCAAAAATGAAAAAAAAAAAAAATTTTTAGTAACAGGACTGAGCCAAGATTTTACCCCCTCAGTCAGAGCTGAAATATTATCGAATATATAGAATAATAAATGAGTGAACTTACTTTTGGTTTTCTCATGGCCTGCAGAGGATCTGAAAGATGCTACTTCCTGTGGACCATGTGACTTGTGGAATATTCCAAATTTTTCAGAGGGGGTGATGTGTTAGGGTAAAAGGGCTGAATGAAAATCCAGGGACACCACTAAACTGTGGATTTGAACTATTTAACTATGTTTTTAACTGAAGGTACAGTTGGAATAAGGAGTAACATAAGCATTTTTAAAAATTACATTATATACTTTCTTTTTCTGGGGACACATTGCACCGATTGGGTAGAATTGCTCTTAGAAAGAAAAAAAAATTTAAACAGTTTCTTTACCACGTCTTCTTTATGGCTTTGCTCTGATGCAGCCTTTTCTTTCAGTAAAAGCTCAAACATAAATACATTTGACTGTAAACAGTGAAATGAAAATCAATGAAGCTCATGTATTATATTAACTTAAAGCAAGACCAAGTGTCCTTGGTGCACAAGTGGCTCTATTTACGGTCTGTGTTTGAACAAATGCATTTCTTATTACTCTGCTGCCCTTCTGAGTCACATCCAGTCAGCTGTAGAAAATCTAATGTGTACTGCAGAGGGTTTTCAACTCTTTATGAGGGACAATAAAGCACGAGGCAGCTCACAGCCGTTTGTTGTCAAACACAAATAGATCCTTTGTAACCAAGCATGACATGTGTGTATGTGTGTGTGTGCATGTGTGTGTTAATTATATGTTACAGATGTGCAGCGTTTCCTGCTCCAGTACATCGGCCTGAAGGGATTATACTTTATGGGCTACTTTGTGTTTGGCCTGGGCACCAGCCTGATCGGCCTCTTCCCCAACATCATCGTCACGCTCGTCCTCTGTAGCGTGTTTGGTGTCATGTCCAGCACGCTCTACACCATCCCATTCAACCTGATAGCAGAGTATCAGCGTGAAGAAGAGGTAGCTACTGGAAGTGTTGATGTGGAGACGCTTTTGAGGCCTAAAAACCACCGTTCAAAAAAGTCAAGGCGCACTGATTGAAACATTTTTATCGATTTACTGACAACAGTGATTTCCTTTGCACTAACCTAAACTTTTTTTTTTTTAATTTAAGTTTCTTTGCTCCTTATAAGAGGACTGACTGAATTTGTTTGTAAAGACATTGTTTTAATGAAAAAATATGAGAAAAATAACCCTAAAGTGAGTGAAACTGCTGAGAGTTTCCGGTTTCAAAACAACCAGAAATATTTCAAATGAAAGACTGTATGGTTCAGAGGAAGTCAGTGACATTCAAGCCTGTGCAAATATAACAACAAACTTTTCTTTTACTTTGATAGATTACATTTGACATCCCAAAATATCACAGCAAAAGCAAAACATTCAAAGCACAGATTTAGATTTAAATTGCTTCAATCATAAGCATGTGGAATTTAAGGGGTTTTTAGTGCAGCATAACAGCTAAGGGGGGGGGGGGGGGGGGTACAAGATACATCTGAGTGTCATCGGCATAACTGCAATAGTCAACATCAGAGTTCTGCGGAATCTGACCAAAAGCTGCCATATATAGGCTGAAAAGAGGGGGTCCAAGAACTGACCCCTGAGGAACACCACAGGTCACACAACAAGCTGTTTCTCTACTGTGATGAGGTAAATCAATGCCAAAAGTTTCCATTGGTTGTCCAGTTTTTCAACTGTTCAAACATTGACTACTTAGGCCCCGTTAATACCACAACGCTTCAACGCTGAAGGACTGAAAACGCATATATAGTATGCATACAAGGCCTGTAGGTGGCGATATAACTGTAGAGTCTTTTGGTAGTCTGCCGCCAAAGAAGAGGCGACTGATCGTCTGGTGTATATATTAAATATGTCTTATCTGAGTGCAGAAGTGGAGCAACAGATGAACGTTTTGTTGTAAGGCAGTCAGCGTTTCCGTATAAATAAGAGGCCGAAACGCAACAAAACTTTTGCGTTTCACCCTGATACCGTTGTCGTATAAATGGGACCTTAAAGAAATAGAGATATCCAGACTGCTGTCTTCTGAGTCTGAATCCAACATGTATATAACACATGATTCAGACTCTGGAATTGACTCAGAGCTGCAAATGTAAGAAATATAGTGTGTCAGAATTGTTCTCAGTTTGTAAGACTGGGCTTGCAGGAGAGGAGTCAGAAACACCTAAAGGGATCTCATCTGATTGATTTCACACCTCCAGGTTAGACTGTCACAGACTTTAACTTGAACATTCCAGACCTGAATCTCCAAAGCTGAGATGAAAATCTCGTCTGTTTGCTCAGGCTGCTTTTTCCTGCTGTCTCAGATGTCAATGATACGTCCTCTTTCTAGTTCATATTTAAACAACCTGCAGATTAGTTTGTTGAGTTGATCAGTTCATCAGTCCTTGAATAAAAGCGTCTGCTGCCCTGAAATGTAAATTTCTTTTTCAGGTTGGCTGAAAAGAAGAGTTAAGTAGTTTGTCTTGTTTTGTATAACTCTGAATCTGCTTCTGCTCCTCTTCCTGCAGGAACAACTGAAGCTGCAAGGAAAGGGTGAAGCGCCGCGAGGCACCGGCGTGGACTGTGCCGCGCTCACCTGCATGGTCCAGCTGGCTCAGATTATCGTGGGGGCGGGGCTTGGCGCTCTGGTCAACATGGCAGGAAGCGTAATCGTGGTGGTCGTCTCTGCGTCAACCATGTCCCTGTTAGGTTGCATCTTCATCGCCCTCTTTATTAAATATGTGGATTGATTCTGCTCATATGAAATTATTGTAATGGTATTCTTTTAATAAATGGAAATTCTTTATTATATCATTAAACGTCTTTGTTTACTTCATTTATTTTTATCCCTGCAACAATTTCACCGACTTTCAGTATTTATTTATTTATTTATTTATAATTTTGCTTTTACTTTTCCTTGCTTTTTGCCGATCACATCCCCAGGAAGGGTTTACTGATTCTTTTTGCAATGAAGTGATGAGTGCAGGTGTAGAAATCTTCATCAGCAAGACCACAGAGTTAGATGTGTGATAGTGAGAAGGACATACAGAAAAATCTGAATACTGTTCCTCTCTTCCAACAGTATAGATTTAAGAAATTTAAGTATTTAAAAAATGTAAGTATAAAAAAATAGTATTAAAGTCCCTGTGAGGACTTTATAAGTGATCTTGAAAAAGTGTCCCTTCTAGATATCTGCCTGATCCTAATACACAACTTAAAATGAGATTATCAGCATCATTATAGGTTATTGATAAATGCTATTTCTTAGCTTCCCAATCTGGTTCAGACATGGTGTGCCTTTCTGTGTGGAGTTTGCATGTTCTCCTGGGTTCTCTCTGTGTTCTCCAGCTTCCCCCCACAGTCCAAAGACATGCTCACTAGGTCAATTGGTGATTGGTGATTTAATTAATGACCATTGGTAATTCTAAATTGCCCGTAGGTGAGAGTGTACGGGTGAAGGTTGTCTGCCTCTGTGTGTCAGCCCTGTGATTGTCAGGAGACCAGTCCAGGGTGTACTCCGCCTCTCACCCTAAGCTAGCTGGGATAGGCTTCAGACACCCGCGACCCTGAATAGGATAAGCAGTATAGAAGATGAATTAATGAATTTAATAGTGATGGTGGACACTGGAGCTGAACTGTCAGACAGAAAAAGGACATTAGAGCAGAAGAAAGCTAAACGGGAGAGAGATGGCTAAAGGCTAAAGCACAAGCTTAACAACGAGCTAAAAGCTAAAACAGCAAATGAAAAGTTCTTCTCACAGAACCTTTAATATCAAAAGAACAATGTGTTCAAGGTCCTTCATATTACATCCTTGTTTGTATTCATATTATGGGTTATATCTGCAGATTGCCTTCTTTTGAATTTCATCATGTCTGGCATGAATAATGTAATCAGAGTGGTGGATGAAGCTGCACACAAGGAGGCTCGAATGATTTTGTAATATCACAATGCTGTGTTTTATGAAATGTAATTCACGGCTTCTTAGTTGCCAGCAGAAGGAGTGATTATTAATATAGAAACCAGGAAGAATGAGGAGATGTATTTAAATAAGTTGATAAATATCGTCGTGGCAGCATTTTAACTTCCCACCCACAGCGCTGGAAGAAGACGTTGGTCATGCGAGAGGTGATGTAGATTCCTTTTTGTGATGCTAACAATGACGGTCCATACCTTTAGCTTCCACCTCCACATCTATAATAAAATAAATCCATGGGAGAGTTCCGTAAGTTTGACTGTTTACTTGAAGCAAAAATGGGGTAACAAAAAGACAGGTTCCACTTCTGATTAAGAAGAACAAAGATACGAAAAATAAGAAAAGTAAACAAAAGGCACACAAGAGGTAAAAAAAAGAAGAAAAAAAAAAAAAAACAACTGTCTCACTCCACTCTGTAAAGGTCTGCTAGCAAAGCCTAAAAAAACAAGCACTTCCTCTCGTATTTCAAAATAAAAGTACAGAACAGGATGTAGAAATAAAAAAAACGGTTTTAAAAATCCTTTACTGTAATAACACATCATAAGGATTCCTTTGTGGTTACCAACATCAACTACCAACATTAACTCCCCGTTTAGGCTCCTACAGGTGAGCTTCTCACATGATTTGAGCTGACATGTTGGCTAAGTGAAAATAAGTCAAAGGTTTTTTGGTTGCTCCCAGACTTTGGCACATCATGTCATGTTCTTCATTGTAGGAGTGATGTCATGTCTTTCATGTTTATCCATTTCACAAATGTATGTATGCTCATGTCCCTCCACAGAAGGAACACACAACACTAATCCTACTTAATGCGCTCAGAACAGGCTTTCAATTCAGCCACTTCTGAGATCTGAAGCCATAAGACCACCTTGATAGGTGTTAAAATACCGTGCTGTGGGAGCCAAGGCATACACAGTCAAGCCACCCTGCTGGGAAAGATGTGTCTAATGTAGCTCAGGTGAGCGCCATCCAAAGCTGAAAGTTTAATTCAATGTTCTAAATATCTGTTTTAAAGTCTCAGAATTTGATGTTTGAGGATCTTCAAGCTTTCAGCAGAAGCAGCTGTGGATAAGTGCTTCAGGCTAAGTGCTGAGTGTTTAACCCATTTTCACAGTCCTCAGGTGGAAGTGCCCTTAGGATTGTGGTGTGTGGGTTTATGTGATCGAGACTATTTAAAACCGATGGATGCTCCACGGAGCAGCTTCCATCTTTGAATGTACTTTTTAAAGCTTGTTTTCACTCTTGTCCGTCATGAGGTCCCCTCTGGAAACTCACGGCATGTTCGGCAGCCATTGCTACGTCTAACAACATTTGACAGGTGATGTGATTCAGTTTGGCATGGTATAGAAACCCAGCTGCAGAATGTCAGACCAAAATCTGTTTCCAAGCCCGCTAAAGCACTTCAGACAATTTTGACCCTGAGAGATCTACAGAGCTAACATTTGGTTGTATGGTAACCTTGGTTCTCGAAGATAAGATAAGATAAGATAAGATAAGATAAGATAAGATAAGATAAGATAAGATAAGATAAGATAATACTTTATTGTCCGATCATTTGGAAAAGAGATCATCTCTCTACCCATTTCTGTATTTCATATGTACAGGGGCTGAGTCTGGGGCTATGGATGGTGATTTCTCTTTAAGATGGGCTACTCTGTGGCCCATTCACAGCATTAAAGAGCCAGGTGTGTGATTTCTCAGATTAACCTTAAAGCACAGGACAGTAGGTGCACCCAGCGGGTCCTACACCATGACACAAATCCCCCCTTTTCCACCAAAAGAACCAGGTGCTTGTTCGGTGCTAGTGCTTAGTTGGTTCTAAACAGGTTCTTCGAGACTGACGTGACTCCAACTTGGCTTCTTGTTGATGAAAAACCACACTGGTTCTTAGGAAGAACCTGTTTAGAACCTGTTTGGTTTTTCATCAACAAGAAGCCAAGTTGGAGTCACGTCAGTCTGTCAGAGTAAACCATCGGTATGTCACTGCGTACAGTAACAGACTTGGTGGCTTGGTTGTGTTCAATAATGGGGATGTGTTACTGTTAAGATGAGTTATTGTGTGTTTGAGAATTACAAGGCTCAGTGAATGCATGAGCAGCGATGTGAGGTTCAACAGCCAACGTCTGTGTGTTGCGAGTGTTTTTTTTGCTTGGAGCTGTGGGACACGTTCATACGAGAGTTACACAGAGAAGACTTGTTTTGAGGTTGTGGTTATAGCCAACAGTAACCAATGGTGTTGAGCGTTCAATAAACCATTAACATCAAACCTGGAAGGAAACTCCAACAAAACAACAGACAACACACTCAGCAGCTTCTCTTTTTAAAAATGGCTGTTTTCCAGTGCCCCCAGCCCTCAACCTGGTCGATGCCTGGCTCTGGACCAACAAAGAATCGGTGCATGCTAAGAACCAGTTTTTAGCACCTGAAGTCAATGGAACTGGCACTAGCACCAGCTCTATCTAAAAGGGACAAAGGAGACCTCATAGATATAAATACACCGCTCTGGTTGCCAGAAGTCTAACAAGTCTGGCCCTCTGAGCCGAGAGTTTCAGCACCTGAGGTAATGTTTGGCACGGGGGCCCTTGTGCCTTGCTCATAGGTCTTGGGGAACAAGAAGCTCCCACTGGCAAAGGGAAACCATGATATGTTTGGCCAGTTTGGGGTCAGTCTCACCTCCTCTTCCCAGGCCCTCTAATGCAGGATTAAGAGGAGACGAAACGTTGGATGTTTTTTTCAAGCAAGAGCAGAGGTTTTTTACCACCTCTGGGTGCAGCCTCCATTCCCCTTGGCTTGCCAGCAGGTCTGCCGCTCAGTTTTCATATCCAGTCCTCACACCACAGCTCTTACAGGAAGGTCCCTCCTGGATCATTACGTCGACAGAAGGACAAACCAAAGGCACTGGGTTCCCCTTCAAAGGAATCCCTTTGAGGTAGACCAGCCATCCCAAAAGGCCCTAAGACCAGCTGTCCATCCAGTGACTGATGGATGAAGTCCCATTTGCCTTCATATGAATGGATTTTCCTGTCCTCCCATCACTTTCTTTTCTTACTTTAGTTTGAAGCCTCTCCACATCTTCTTGTCTCACAGTGGAAATGGGTGAGACAAGAAGATGTGGAATCCAAAGAGTGGTTCGTCTCAAGGAGGGATCCACTTCATTCATATGGAAAATATGGTCTTGATTTAATAAGGAACAGCTGCCCTCTGGGGAAAAAGGCTTATCCCTGATAGAAACTTTAATCATTCTTCTGATGAAGTCTTTGTTCTTCTTATTAAAAGCACTGAAGCTGAAATGCTGAGTGTACTTCTTTAACCCTCAAGGATCAAGGGGTCAATTAACTGTTTTTGGCCATTTTGATTTTACCTTTATGTTTCACCTTGAAAACTGTTTATATTGCCTTGCTATATCCTTTATTTCAGAACAACCTCACCTGTTTGACTTTACAAGTATTTATTCATTTTGAAATAATGTATGTGGACCTAAAATTGAAAAAAGAAAAAAATTACAAAATCCGAGTTGGAAAAAGTTAGATTTTTTCAATATGGAAACCAAAAACATATGGAACGAATCATGTTTGTAACTTGGAATGCATATATCAATTATCATTTTCCAAAAATAATCCCAAAATTTAACAAAAGCACTTTTATTTACAACTGTTTACATAAAAATAAAAGAAACTCCCAGGCTTATTTTTGTACATCTATTTACAAAACCATCAGGTGTCACACAAACATATGTAACCGTTCATATGTATAACTTGGAATGCAAATATAAATTGTAACTTTCAGAGAACAATGCACAAATGTAGCAAAAACACTGTTATAAAGAATTTACATAAACATAAATCCGCCAGCGCCTCCTAGTGGTCCACCTTGACAATAAGTTTTTTTTTTTTTTTTTTTTTTTTTTTTAATGGATGTCCAAGTATTTATGTACAGCACTTGGGTACCGTATATAGCAAGATAAGATTATTGATGTCACTTGTAAGGATGTTTACGACGACCTTCCTGTTTTCTAGAAAACATAAATTGGGAATAATGATAAAAAAAGCTTATTGTCACACGTGTAGATGATATCTGTAACCTGCAGTCTGTTGGATGGATGTCATCCAGTCATCAGGATGCGACTCAGAGTGGTGACGCTAACAGCTAATCTCATTCAGTTGCAAACTGGAGCAAACTGCTCAGAGCTGCAAAAACTTGAAGGAGTCGTGAATTAGATCTTTAGATGGAGCAGACACAGCAACAAATGAGGAATAGTTCTGTCTGTTTCAAGCACAGTGAGTTGATAAACTCCATTTTTTGTAAGTCGGAAATCCTTTAAAGATACAACTTGTTTTTAATGGTTACTCTACGAGGTAGAAATGTGCCCTCACTGACTCTTTAAGGATGCACTTTTTGAGGTTGTCATGTAATCTGGAAATATCCAGTGTGTTCTTCTCCCATTGTGGCCCCTTTACCTGCATGTAGAGTAAATATCAGTCATTTTTCATCTGATACTGCCAGCTTTGTGCGTTGGCCCTGAGAGCTCACGGCACTGCAACTTAAGAGAACACATGCAAAAAGACAAAACACAAGCGAATTAAAGAAAAAACACCTTTGTTAATTTGACAACACATGCACAGCATTTAGAAAACAACACAATAGAAGAATGCACTGCAAAGATCGCAACACAACACATTAGAAAAACGCGCTGCAAAGACAGCAACACAACACATTAGAAAAACACACTGCAAAGACCGCAACACAACACATTAGAAAAATGCACTGCAAAGATTGCAACACAACACATTAGAAAAATGCGCTGCAAACACCACAACACATTAGAAAAACGCGCTGCAAAGACCGCAACACAACACATAAGAAAAAAAACTGGCTGCAAAGATGGCAACACAACACATTAGAAAAATGCACTGCAAAGAATACAACACAACACATTAGGAAAACACGCTGCAAAGAATGCAACACAACAAACAAGCTGCAAAGACCACAACACAATGGAAGTGTTTCCAGAGGACACTTAAAAGTGATGCACACGTCCAGTATTAGCCAATACGCTAATATCTGAAATCAAAAACACTTTTATCTCATTTTCAAACACCACTGACAGAAAGAGAACTGTAATATTACTGTGACTCAAAATTTACGTCAACAACAAGCGTGTTGGGACGTGTGCATCACTCTTAAATGTCCTCTGGAAACACTTCCATTGCGTTGTGGTCTATTCAGTGCTGTGCATGTGTTGTCAAATTGATGAAGATGTTTTCTTATTTGTTTGTGTTTTATCTGTTTGCATGTGCTTCCTTAAGTTGCAGTGCTGTGAGCTCTCATGGCCACCGTAGCTTTTGAAAACAATCCCTCTTGTTCATTCTCGCTGATGAGGAGAGCGTTTTTCCTTCCAGCTGAACAGAAACAGCTTGCACCTTGTGTATTTTAAACGCACTTTACTGCTTAAAAACAAGATGTAAGATTCAACAGACTTTTATATTCTGATGGGGCACATAAGAAACTCCCCCTTATGGTTCATTAGCAGATTTTTTTTTTATTTCCAGACATAAAAACTGAGATGAGCACGTGCAAACAGACATCAGAAAAAGAGAGAGAGAATAAAACAAACGCGTGACAGTTCAGTTGCTGTTTGGCAGATCTCTCCTGTCATCGTACATCACAGCCCCAGGAGGGAAAAACCCCATCCCGGGCTCCTCGGGCGCGCTGACAGGAGCCAGCACGTGCCTCTGCGCGTCCCCATCCTGCTTGGTGATAGCAGTGATCGGCCGCACGTTTGGAGAAGTCATCCTCCAGAAGAGTTTCTTCAGCGCCTTCCTGAACTCCTGCCTCATCAGACAGTACAGGACGGGGTTCAGGCAGCTGTTGGAGTGCGCGAGGCACACGGACACGGGGAAAACGTACACCTGCGTGGTGTAGTACTCATAAGTGAAATGAACCACGTTGAGTTTGATAAGGATGCCCCACATGGTGAGCGCCTGGTTGGGCAGCCAGCAGAGGAAGAACGATAAAACCACGATGGTGACGGATTTGGTGACTTTCGCGCGCCTCTTCGCGCTCGATGTGTTGATGTTTTGGGATGTGATGAAGCGCAGAAGAAGAAGATAGCAGGCTGAGATGATTCCCAGGGGTACCACAAACCCCAGCAGGACTTTCTGAGAGTGGTAGAGTCCCAGCCAAAGCTGCGCGCTCCCGTTTGTTTCCGGGAATTTGACGAGACACAAGTCCTCGTTTGGGACGGTTACAGTTGTGGTGAAAACCGCGTGCGGCAGCGCGGCAGATACAGCGGCAAACCAGATGAAAACGGTGATGCACCGCGCGGTGCAGCACAGCGGGCGCCGCCTCCTCCCTTTGAGCGCAGAAGCGAGAGACAAATACCGCGCCACGCTCATGGCAGTGAGGAAGAAGACGCTGGCGTACATGTTCATGGCTGTCACATAGGACACGATCTTACACATCGCTTTGCCGAAAAGCCACGTGAAGTCCAGCGCGTTCTCCACCGCCCAGAACGGCAGAGTGAGCACGAACTGCAAGTCCGTCACCGCCAGGCTCGTGACAAAAAGGTTGATGGAGGATTTTTTCCACGTGTGTTTTGTCTTCATTAAATACAGAACTAGTAAGTTCCCAACCAGACCCAGCGCGCAAACCAGCGAGTAAATGACGGAGATGACGACCCGCACCACAGCGGCGCCATCTCCGGCAAAATCCGTTTTGGAAAAGTCCAACAGGTGGAAGTATTCCTCGTGGGAGCCGTTCCACATGATGGAAACACCGCTGAAGTTGAAGGTGGCAGCATCGTTTCCTGCTGAGCCTTCGAAAGTGATGTCCATGAACTCTCCTGACATTTTAGTCTCAGTACCAGATCATCTTTGCTCAGATCAGGACCAGAAATCCTTTGACTGGAGGTTCAAGCTTTAGTGTTCAGTGAAAATGAAGCTCAGTGACTCAGAGCGTTCGCAGAGAAGCCCGAGTTGAAGCTGTGGCTGTGAGAGGTGGCTGATCTTCTCCTCAGGTTTCCGTGTTGCTCTCAGATTTTCTTTGTGCGCCTCAGCTCATCAACCGCGAGAAAAACGCTTCTTGACGCAGCGCTCTGGCGCACACGGGCACTGTCCTTGGTCCTGAGTGGAGAAGAGAAAAGTCCTCTTAGAGCTCATTTTATGATTTTATGTGATGAACACTGTTAATTAAAACTGTGCGGAGTTTATGTTTTATTTCAAAGCTTAATGTCCTTGAATCGAAACTGTCGCTCGTTCGCTCGCTGCCTGTGTATATACACAGAGAGAGAGAGAGAGGGAGAGGGAGAGAGAGAGAGGGTGGAAAAGTTGATGTTATGATGTCTCTTGTTTTAGTGTTTTGCCTCTCAGTTACAAAAACAGGAAGCTTTAGCTCTGATCAGCAGAGACTGATGAACCATCTTTACTTCAGAGTGACTCACACTTTCTGGAATACATTTTTTTTTTTTTTAAATATCCAGTCATGTGACTAACCTGTTGCAAATGAACCCAATAAGCAGGAGCCAACCTGGTCGATTTTTGCATCTTTGAATTTGAAAAGGTTGCAAATTTTTAAAAGTACAAAGGTACTTATTATTTTTCTCTTCTCAGCTGAGACAGAAATCGAAGATGAAAATCTGATAAGACTTTGGATCATATTTTGAAGTTAAATTAACGGTTTTGAACCTCTTTGCCGAACAAAAACAAGCCCAAAAACTTTTAAATTTTTTACGTTCTGGAGCAGAATCGGAACATTAAAACAATGGTTACCTGTTCAGAATTCCCATTTTTGCCAGTAGGTGGCATGTGTCCCTGAGGAATAGATTGGTTGTCTTTTTGGTCAGGCAATAAGTTGGACAGCTAAGAGAGTCTGAGGGGTCTTTAACACATGCTCACCGTAATTGCTTGTGCTTTGCATTAGTGACTTTGTCCAAAGGGCAACAACCGGTAGAGAGAAATGAATCCTATGTGGAAGTGCTAAAAGTTGCTGTTCATCGAGAATCTGCTAGAGGCTGGCTGCAGAAAGACCTGAAGTCACGTACACACCAAGCCAAAAAATAACAAAACACGAAGAGACAAAACAAAACCAAACAAAAAAAACCCAACAGACTTTTACGGCATTAAAAAGCATATTTACAGCCTGGTTCAAAAAACGTTTTGGGTCTGAAACAGTAATTGCGCTATAAGTACACACTGTACGGGGAGTGATTTTTTTTCTAACTCAGCGGTTTAGAAGATATTAGGATTATGAGTTTGTCCAATCAGAGGCTCAGCTCAGCTCATGTTACTGACGGGCACCCTATAGCTGTTAGAAAGGAAGCTCAAAGTCTGTGTCATATACAAGATGGCCGTGTCCAATGATTGGCTTCATTTGACTGTATCAGGAACAGACGGGTGACCTCGCGGAGACTACGTCCATTTTTTATACAGTCTATGTTCGTGGATCACATTTGGAGGCAAATTACGTAACAACACTGCGCAAGGGCTGTCCAAATCCGAAGGCTCCTTCAAAAACAGCCTCCTTTTCCCTCTTTCTGGAGGACGCACCGCTACTGTCCTTCGCGGCCTCCCAAAACCCAAGATCCTTTGCCCACTGCTGCTTAGTCCTGAAAAAGAAGAGGGAAAACTGCACAATGGTGACATCAAGTGATGCAGATGCGACTTTTAAATGTAAGTGTTGGGTTTATACTCAGTTTTTACTCATTTGTACATCCTACTGTTGATACATTAAACTTCAGGGGAATTGGAAAACTTTCAAATTTTAACTTTCAGTTAAAATGCGTGAGGCTGGTAGTGCATTAGCATAAATTAGCATTATGTTAAGTTAAACATTTTGATTGAATAAAGAACTAAGTTTAGGATTATGGACTAGGTGGCAGAAATCATGACGTAAGGTAAAGGTGGGAACATCTGGTGATTCTGATGCATAAATAATCATGAAGATATCTGTTTGTTGATGTAGATCAAGCCAATGCTAATCGCTAATCGCAAATGCTAATGGATGTCAGTTTTGTGTCCGATTATATTTGCCTGTGTGTGAGCCAGTATGTTAATGCTGATGGTTAATGGCTCCTCTGAGGCCTTCTGTGAAGCACTCTTCGAACCTTTTAGATGTCATAGTTGTCTGTTTTGTTTTATTTTGTTTAAACGAAGAGTATTTTAAATACGTAATAAGCAAAACTATTTCAGAAATCATCGAAAATGAAAATGTGAGTGACTTTATGTAACACTTTGTTTTAAATTCGGCATCTTCTGTGAAAAAAAAACAAAAACACAACTCATCACAACTACACGAAACATGAAAATGCCTTTAATTCATATTCAGTCATTATTCAAAGTTCTTTTTGTATCAAGTATCATGTCACGAAATTATTCCACCTCCCCGTCCTCCTCTCCCTCCCACCCTGTGTCTGCGATCTGCTCCTCTGTGTGGAATCCACAGAACGAGGCGCCGCAGTCGGCTCCGTCTCGAGGCCTTTTTCTCCCTCTGTGTGCACATTCCTCATGTCCTGCACTGACCAGCAGCAGGTTTCAACAGCTCTCCGGAGACAAGATGAGCCAGCAGCAGGTTCCTCCTGAAAGAAGTCCAGCTCAGGTGTGCAGTCACGTGTTCTGTTTTGTACCCATCAGAGAAAATCCACATCTACACATTTGGTTCAAAGCTACATAAATACACTCACCATCGATTTGCAAGTGCGTTACAAACATTCACGTATCATACACTGGCGCTGTCGTACATGGACTCATGCATCATCATGCACAAAGAACTGAAGCGAGCACCCAGGCTGTCGATGCTCTCAATGTGGACACTTGATGCTGTGACCCATTTTCACAGTAATGAGCCAATAACACAACTTAATCCTGCTGCTTCTTCTTCTATGGGATTGGACAGGGTTAAAATTTATGTCAAGAGGGTGGAGGAGAATTTCTAAACAGGAAACAAGAAGTGTCCCAGCATCACTGATACAGATTATTGCTGATACAAATCCTAGATCCAGAAATCAGGATGCTGTTCACAAAATATCAGGATCTGTCACTGCATTGGACAGCTACTTAAACCTATGTTTGTTTTAAGTTCGCTGGTTTCTATGGTGGATCTGCAGATCAGCTTGTGTCAGGATTTTTTTTTCTCTAAGTGTTTTTATTCTTCTTAGAGCATGAAAAAGCCACCTTTTTACATTTTTTCCAAATACTTTTTCACAGAGTGATACAGACATGCATCAGAGGGTTAAAAAGCTTATCAGCTATAAAATATAAAACATTAAAATATGTTTACATGTTAGCAAAGCATAAAAATAAAGAATTGTTCACCAAAACAAACAAAAAAAATGTCCACTGGAGTGAACGTCTGTAACTTTCTAAAAGAATTCAATGTATGGAGGAAAAAAAAAAGTTGAAAACTTTTTTTTTTTTTCATGCCTTAAGAGGAATAAAAACACAGGTTTTCATGATTCATATATCAGAGGGTTTATGTTGATCCAGATCTCGTCAGTCTTCCCTCTGAATAACATGCGACTGCAGTCTTGTCCAGATGGTTTTTAGATCTGTTAAATCCCCGCTGTGGTCCTTTAATAATAAAGCGTGTCATTAGAAAACTATGTGACGAGTTTTAAACTCAAAAGTTGAACTTAAAAGTGAATCGCTGTTGGAGCAGATGTTAGACGTGTTTGAATCTGCTTCATTTCAGTGATTCTGACTTAAATTTCAGAGTCAGAATACAAGTGTCTGTGTAAAAGTTCTGGTCCTAGTATCACAACCATACACGTACTAGTACCTAGAGTTATAATAATAATAATAATAATAATAATAATAATAATAATAATAATAATAATAATAAAGATATCTGTATTTTAACAAAACCAGTACTAGTTTCAGTATTAGGAAAATTATTCCAATTTCAGGTGTCAAAACAATCAATACAAACATTGTTGTCAATACTGACATATCTATCAGTGTTGTTATCAATATCATCGAGTGCAGGAACCAGATCTGTAACAGGCGTCTGTATCAACAGTCAGAACTCTTTATCAGTAAACAAACCAACAGTTAAACTAATTATTCCCTCCCCAAAAATTCGCCTGAATTCAGTGAGATTCAGTGCAGAGATTCCCAGAATTATCAGACTGCAGCCCCTGAAATTTCAGTGTGAGAGACCAGCACCCCCTGCTGTGGGAATACACCAATAGACCAATGAACCAAACGGCTTGTGATATTTAATTTAGCTGATCAGTAGAGATTAGACTAACTCTGTGCAACTATTGCTGAGATTCCGAAATTAAGCTGCCAACACTGATGCTGTCGTGATCCTGGTTTCGTCACCTCGGGCGTCTTATTGGCAGTGAAGAAATGTGAAAAACAGATCAAACATTATCTGTTTGCATGGTTTTATATCAAATTTTTAACTATTTTACTTTAAATTTTTTAAAATAAATTTATTTAAAATAAATAAAATATGCAATTGTGGGATGTTTTTGATTATAGAAGGCATTTCGAGATCCCAGTGTTGGTGCTGTGTCACTATGCTGCTCAATACAGACACCTGCTGGATCTTAAGCATCATTGCAGGCAACCTAGTTGTCGACTGACACTGATTCAAAGACCTGGTACAATGTTATTATTGAAGTTATTATATTTTATGTGGTATATTGTTTTATTTTCTATGTAATCTCAGTTTAAAATATACAGTCAATAAATAATAAGTGTCCAAACATGAAAATCAAAATGAAGGTGTTATTAGTAATTCAGCCATGAGGAAGTTGTAAAATATCTGTATACCTGTGTTTATTCTCGGTGTATTTATGACCTCTTCGGTTTCATGTTCAGGCGAACAAATGTGACATTTAACCATTAACCATTAAAATAAAACGAATAATTAAACTAAGAGTCACGTTTAAACGGATTCGAATTCGGATAGAAATAAGACCATATTTGTTGATATAAGATCAAAATGCTCCCACACGGCGGAAACTTTTCTTTTTCTTTCAGCTTCCATATCATAACGCCAGAGACGCATCCCGCTGACAGATGCACTTCCTTTAAACACAGTTTGGCGCCTCAGTGACGGGCGAAACAGCAGCTGTATCCGTCACGTGACTTTCTTAAAGCGATATGCGCACCGACACGGGGCTTAGCCTTAAGTTTGGGGAGCTTGAACCCTGAATGTAAAGTTACAATGGCTACACATCAGTAAATCAGAAGAGGATGATTCGTCACCTAACTTACGAGCAGGTCTCTTTATTTTCTCCGGGATTTATTCTGATCACCCACCATGCAATCAGCATCGACTCAGTCCTCCCTTCGCCATCTGTTCGTGTGAATCACTGCACAGTGCCGACTAAAGAGTAGCGTCTACGATCGCCTCTAAAATATTTACAGTACAGGCTCTTTTTTTTTTGGTCATGGGGGTAAAAGAAAGCACAGAAGCACAGGCACAGATACAGTATATTGTCCACTTTAAATGGTACATGTACACACTGAGCTACGGGACATTCAGTACCACCTTGCTGAGAGTCGACGAACATGTAAGTGCAAGGAAAAGTCTTAATATAAAACATCACACATTGATAACTTTGATAAATATTAGATACACGTTGAAGTGTTATTTCCATTCCTTTTTACAGACAGACGACGATGTGTGCATTGTTTTCTCTTTATGTACACGAGCAGACACAGAATAACGGAGCCAAAGATGATTCGTGTTGGGGTTTCAGTTTTTGTAGAGTCCTTTTATACTTTTTTTTCTGACCTTAACCTCATTTTTCCCTCCTTTCTGCGTATCATCATATGAGAAATGATCGCTTTCCATTTAAATAACGCTGTATTTACAGATAACGTCAGTGTTGCATCACTCCAGGTGATGTCTACATTTATACAGGTGGCGTTCATCAGCCCTGAACTTCCTGCGTCTTAAATTAAAACATGCCTTTCACCTTCCTACATCTCATCCTCCGCTCTTCATGCAGCAGCCAAATCCTGTTTGGAGCCCTCGTCCTCTCCGTCCATTCACAGTCGTCATTGGTTTTCAGCCACACCCTCCTCACTGTATCCAGATCGGGTTGTTCCGTTCGGGTCTCCGCGGGTCGGTGACGGTGGCGTTGCCTGTAGCGGTGAGGTCACTGAACGTGGAGAAAAACTGCTCCATCTCTTTCTGCAGCATCTGGTTCCTCCGCTCAGCGTCATCTTTGGCGCGCTCGGCGTTGCGCAGCTTGATCTCGGCCATCGTGTACTTCTTCCTCTCCTGGTCCAACTCCTCGTGGAGGTTCACCATTTCTGTCTCCAGGTCCAGGTTACGCTGCTCAAGACTGTGGATGAGAAACAAACTTCAGCTTCAGTTAAGTTCCCAATATGACTAATGAAAGGATTAGAGCCACATTTCAAAAAACAAACAAGTAAATTTGCAAGAATGAAGTCATAAATTTATGGAAATAAAGTCATAGATTTACAAGAATCAAGTCATAGGTTTATATGAATAAAGTCGTAAATATGGGAAAAAAGTTGTAAACTTAAGATAAAGTCAAAAATTTACAAGAATTAAGTCACAGATTTACGAGAAAGAATAAAGTAATTAATTTATGAGGAAAAAGTCTTAAATTTACAAGGTGAAAAAGTTGTTAATTTATGAGAGTAAAGTCACTACCAGAAAACAAGTTTACTCAATCATAGCGGGCTAAGGGTTAATATCTCTGCCAACAGTTTGTTTGAGAACCTGGAGCTTTCTGATGAAGGCACCTGAAACACGTAGCACCGTAGGCTACCACACTACAACAGAGGATTAGGGCCAAGTTCAAACCTAAACTAAAGAAGAACTTCACAAGATGCTCCGTGTTCCTCCGTGTTTTATACCAGCGGCTGCTGCTCTTCAGACAGACAAGATACAGACTGAAATAACCAGATTATTCTCCTACATTTGGGAGATTATTCTTGTAAATCTATGACTTTATTCTTGTAAAAAAAAAAATTCTTAATCATGGCCCTGAAGTGATTCTGTCTTGCATGTTTTTCTTTCCTTCTACGGTTTTGTTTTGTTCTTTAATCCTGTTGTTACTTCATCATAACCTGCCAGTATGACCTGTAAAATTCTAAAATCTGACAAAACCTTTAACAAAAGCTCTCTGCAGTATTTAAATTGATAGAAAGATTTAAATATCAGCCATCAAACTAATGTCCTAAAGAAGTGTTAGTGTTTGGGTTAACTCAGATGGGAGCCTACCTCTTTATCCTGGCCTCGTACTCAACCTTCTGCTTCTGCATCTCCTGTTTCAGACTGGCCACTAAGCTGTGCAGAGCGCTGTGGCTGCCCGCTCCATTTCCCACAGCGGGACCATCGCTGTTTTCACTGCTGCTGGTTCCCCGACTGCTCCGCCCTGCTCCGTCTCCACTCCCCTCCCTGTTGCTGCTCCTCCCCTCCCCGTCTCCTCCACCGGACTGTGAGGGATCATTCTCATGCCCTGCTCCGTCCAGATCCTCAAAGTGACCCCCGTAGAAGTCCTGCTCGGGGCAGGTGGTGGTGGAGGAGCGACAGGAGGTGGAGTTATCAGGGAGAGAGATCTCACAGGACGAGGTGGACCATGTGGCGCTGTCAACGCTCTGTTTGTCCTCACAGCTGCTGTTCAGACATGTGTTAGTGATGTGGTTTTGCTGCTGCTGGTTTTGGTGGTTCAACTGGACGTTGTCATAGGTGGACAGACGGTTCTGATTGGATGTTTGATCCATGTGTGTTTTGTTGCTGTCCCGTAATGTGACGCAGCCGTTTTGGACCCAAAGGCCGTTGCGGCTTTGGGTTTCAGTGCCAGAAACTCCCAGTCTGACAGCTCCCGTCCCATTTCCTCCACTCGTCACGCCACTCGTGCCCATTTTTGTTCCAGATCCTTTGAGCACACCGTTACGCCGTGGCGGTAAACTCCCACTTCCTGTTAGAGTCTGGCTCTTCTCTTGATCTGAGGAGGGGGAGGAGCTAAAGGAGCCGTTTGTAACAATCCCACTCCCTTTGCTGAAAGCTGGGTTCTTTTTCACAGTCAGCGGCGGGCTGCGCGTCATATCAAAACGTCCAATCAGATCATTCCGAGGGCTGGCTGATCGAGGGGAGCCGTTGTTGTCTAAATGCTGCCGATGTGACGGAGACTCGGGTGCTTCCCACACACACTGCCGGAGTGTCTGGGTGTTATTGTTTTCAGCGTTCTGAGACACCGCGGTGATCGCCGAGGTAGTTGTGTTGGTTTGTTGTCGTTGTGGTTCGTTGTTGTTGTTGACGAGCTCCAGAGCTGTGGGGCTGTCTTCGTTGTGGGGGAATAAAACATCATGTCGGCCAATCAGAACGGCCATGAGCTGCTGGACCAGGACAGTACCTGACGACACAGAAGCACACTTAGCAGTCTAAAATGATGATTTCACTGAGGTCAATTACGAGGATCACAAACCTTCCATGATGGCGACCGGATCCTCCACCTTCGGCCGCAAAATATTCGGCCCGAACACCGTGGCTAAGTTTTGGACGCTCATTTTGTTCACTCCTGAATAGGACTGCACTTCATCTAGAAATCTGCAAAACAAAAACAGTCATTCATCGCCTGTTTACGGCTCACTAGTCAAACTGTCATCCACTCGAACGATGAGTTCATACCTGCAGATGTACTTGAGAAGATTGTAGTTCACTGGAGGTAGACATTCAACAAGCTTTCTCAGCTCCTTCATACCCTGCAGAGGAAGACAGTGTGAGCTCAAATCAATGATATCACACATTAAAAGTATTTTTACAGTGTTATTGCAATGACAGTAGACGCACTCAACCCCCCCAAAAGGGGCCCCAACACTCACTGGCTGGCTGCTGCTATGCGTCAAATGCACTTTTTTCTTTTGTTTTAAATGAAAGTAACAAAGAAAGATGAGAAATGATCCGTTTGGGAGTGAGAAACTAAAGATGAAGAGGAAAAACGAAAGCAAGACAGTGTAAGTCAGATACTGATATAGTTGTATAGTGAATTAACGGATGCTTATAGAGAGTTTTCACGCGACGTCATCAACTTGAGATCGGCCATGTTGGAGGTACTTTCACAACGGAACGGAATCAAAATCGCAGGTATACAGGATTACTGTCGCACGAAATGGTAAATTATTGCCGTGTTTTTGGCTGCTCTTATTGGTCGGACCGAGAAAAAAATCTAAAATACTTTCGACAACCAAAATTGGAGGAGACTGTAGCTAGCTAAGCTCCACCAGCATTTCCAAGTCAATACTCTGGACAACGTTCAAGTCTGTTGACAACATTTCTTGTCAGGTAGGTCATATTCTCTCTCCACAGCATCTTAAAATCAAATTTTAGTAAAAGTAAATATATTATGATAGAATATTACTCTGATTGAGGGGTAAGTCAATAAATAGTACTTTAGTAGTACTAGCTTAGCTAGCTTAACTAGCGAGCTGACAAAAAAAAACTCTTTTCCAGCAACCAAATTAACTGCAATCTACTGAAAACTCTTTTTCAGATGTTTGTCTCAATTATTTTACTTTATTATTTTTTACTATATTTCATTTCTGTTTTTCATTGTTCTTCATATTTGTATTTCTGAAATGGTAAGGTTTACGTTTAATGTTTTTGGTTTTCATCATGCACATTTGAGCTCTAGAAAATTAAAATGTGAATTTTTAGTGAGAAAATGTCTGATTTTTTTTTTTATAAAAGGATGGTGATATACGCTTATTAGAGGGGCCCCTGGTGAATTTTTTGCCGAGGGCCCCAACAGACTCTAGATTGGCCCCTGTTTATACCACAGCTTCAAGGCACTGACTTCTGTTGGTGTCACTGACTTTGAAAAACTGATGCAGGGGTTAAGAGTATCATAAAATCATCTTTCTTACCATTTCATCATCCTTGCTGAGAAGTTTGGCACAGGCCAAGAAGTCGTCGTACTTGTGGAAGGGGATGACGGGCTCCGGCAGCTCTCTGAGGTACAGCTTCAGGAGAGAGGCAACTGTGTGCACATCTGTGTTACTGTGGAGGGAGCAAAGGTACAAACACAGGTACTTAATTTTGATGCATAGCATGGAAAAAAACCTCTTATCATAACTGCTACAGCAGAGCGAGGACAGTTGGGATTGAGGCCACTGGTGAAATAAATGTTATAATATGATGCAAACAGATGATTCACTTTTTTTACTCAAGAATCACCTGCTGCAGTCTGTTTTAAGTCTTTCAGAGTGCTAAGCTAAGATAAGCTAAGCTGGTCTTTAGCAAGCTGTGGTTTGATATAAGTATGTTAAGAATAGCATCAAATCTTATCTAACACTCAGCAAATAAACAGTTTCAATTAATGTATAATTTTTGCTTTAATACCCGGTGAAAATGCCTGAAAACAAAGGGTTTCTGTGAAAGGACAAAACATAAAAACAAGCCAACAAAAGCAAGAGAAGAATAACGGGAAGATTGGACGCTACCAAAGACTTCAGTATTTTCAAAGAGAGTTTATAATTACTAACTCATTTGTCAAATTTTTCTACACTTCAATAGTTAAAATACCACGTTTCAAAACAATACAAGCTAAACAAAAAGATTGTATCCAACAGCACAGAGGTGTTATGTTAACAAAAAGCGACCAACAGCAAAAGAAAGAGCACTAGCGGTCAAGTGACATTGAGAAAAAGTGATGAGAGAGAGTGCAACCTTATAGAAAACAAAGTTGTAAAACAGAATGAAAATAAAATAAATTTTAAAAAGTAAGCTTTCCGTCTTCTTATACCTTTATTTGGAGAAGACAGGAAAATGATCTGAGCAGGAAAAAAGGATGAGAGTTGGGAGGAAGAGATGATGATGGTTGGAATCAAGCCCAGGCTGCCGGCTCGAGAGCTAACCTCACAGGACACCATAGACACTATAATTAATGGACGTAGTGTCAGCGATGTCGCCTGTCTGTTTCTGAAACGGATTTTTGAAGCAAAACGGCTGGCGCGGCCATATTGGAATTGAGGCGGGCTTTGAGTCTTTATTTATTGTTATTATTATAATTATTATAATAATAATAATTATTATTATTATAAGCATTTATGCCACTCTTTCTCCAATTAAAGTTAATGCGGATCGCCCATCGGTGATCCATCTACCTCTCTTCAGTCAACATTCACAGATCAGAGAGTTAACAGAAATAATGAGTTTTGATATAGTTATACTGAAGGTGAAATTTTCCTGATTTTGTGGCGCCCCTTGCATTTGCCTAAATTGCCAGGATTTCATTGTCCAGGATGAAAAAAATTGGAACATTCAGATAGAGAGCACACTCTGCAGATTCACACAACACTCACACCTCTCCAGGAATATTATTGATACTTCAAAGGGTTATATCTTATATATTACACATTCATTTTTCTTTTCTGTATCGGGCTACTTTTGACAGAATGTCAAGTTCAGTGACTCTTTCTAGAAAAGCAAAGGATGTAAATATATTTGATGACAAAATAACCAGTATAAAATGTTAAGAAGTTCATTTTTCTGGTGCTGTAGTATTGAAACCGGTGATGGAATAGTTTGTTTTGCTGAGGTAAGCAGAGTCTTACAAGGGCTGACGAGAGAGGGAATAACTGGGCTGGGGGAGAGACAGAGGGGGCGTAGATTGTGAAACAGGAGGGTAGAGATGTCACTGTGCAGATAACACACTGACTCTGAGATAGTGTCCTTATGTTTCTGGGAAGCAGTAAGAAACTGATATATCGCCTGGCTCCTGACAGCCCTGACCAGATTTTATCTACGGTTATGAGACTCGGTGGTTGTAGGAGTGGTAGGAAGAGAAAAAAAACGTTGAAAAGCAGAGAAGAAGAGACGTGGAGGTGGTTTATTCCATCACTCATCCATTTGTCTGTCAGCCTGAATTATAGATGAAGGTTGTCACATTAAAAAACAGCTTTCAGCCTCACAGTACAGCCTCCTACACACCACACAGTGCGACTGAAACCTCACTTTAAGCTGCCAGTTTGTGGAGAAAATGAACAGTTTCTTTGTCACAGAGAGTGGGGATGTTCAGGGTTTGAAATCTGTGCCTCCAGGGAACAAATCTGTGAAAACATCTGGATGTGTGTGAGGTGAAGTTTTGAGAAGAGTCACAATTATTCTGCACGCAGAAGTCCTCTTTTGAAAAACAAAACGATCGGCCCGTGTGTTCAGCCTCTTTTGCGTTTGAAAGGAGTGAAACCCATGCTCGTGAAGGTTTCCTTACCAGTCAAAAGAGGGCTTCTCTCCACAATCGAAGGCGTCCTGCAGCTCTTTGACCAGGTTGGCTTGTCCGGGCAGCCTGAATAGTCCCTCCTCCCTGAGGCCCCACTGCCGGATGAAATCCACACACTGCTCCACCAGCATGGGGGCCAGCTTGTTCCCAAACCTGCGCTCATACCGAACCGTTTCCTCCAACTTCTGACCAAAGATCCCTGAAAAAAAAAGTTCAAAACACAAACGGTTCTAATGAAAGTTTGATCAAAATTCCATTCACATTGAAACTTTTTATAATAACTTTGCTTTTATTTAAAACCACGTATGCAAAAGGGTTTTATAACAGGACTAATACTTGTTAACCACAGGGTTCAATAAGTGAAACGAGTGAATTTGATACGCAAAAGAAGCTTGGAGCAACGTCTCCATGAATAAATAATTATTTTACCACAGATTTATACGATTAACTCTATTTCAAAGCCAAGTTATTGAGGGTATTATCATAAAAGGACAGGGATTATGTTTCATCGTTTGAAATATTCACACTGTTTAATATCGTGCACTGTGAAACTTTCCCCCTGAGAGTAAAACCGCATTATTAAACGAATTAGAAGAAATCATCCGCTTTGAATCCGCAGCTCAAGGCACATCGAAGAGATCTGTTCGATCGATTAGAAAAAATAACTTTCTGATAAAGCAGGCTAGACGGTTGACACGAAATAAATGTGCACCCACAAAGATTACTCTGGGATCAAATCTGTGACTTCCTGCTGAGCTCCTCTCGCCTTTTGTCCAGGCAGTAGCCGTAGGGGAAAAAAAACACATAAGACCTTTTTCCATATGCAGCTATTTCATGTGGATGCAATCTTTAGTTTGTGGACAAAACAAGACATTTGATGATGTCATCTTATATTCTGAAAAACATTTTTCACAATTTTCTGACATTCTATGGACCAAACAACTACTTGATTAATCAAGAAGATAATCGATGGATCAATCCATCATGAAATAATGGTTAGTTACAGCCCTATACAATATTGTATCATACGATAGATTCACTGTAGTGCATTACGCTTACGATATTTAATGATGAGATACAATATGGTGTAGTGCCGATTCAAAACAATGGAATATGATATAACACAACATGACATGATTTGACATGATGAGACAGTATGTTTTGAAATAATACAATGGTTTACGAGACAATATTGTACGATACAATGTCAACTTTAAGAAGCTGTGAGGACTTCCTGTTTGAAGTGGATCGCAGCGACACCTTTTGGCCTTTTGATGACATGACTCTTAACAAGGTGTGTGTTTGTTTTGGAAATGAATGGAGATCAGATCTTCTTTTTGACACTACTTTTCTCTGTTCAAGACAACTTTTTACCGGATACAACGCAACATTTACACAGCGCTGTTGTTTGAAACATGACAACAAGTAAACTTTGTCAGTTTGTTCTGTAGTTCAGTAGCCGCTATTTTAGTGCCTCTCGCAGCCCAGTGGTCTGAGACCTATCATAGGCTAACATGTTATGTTAGCGAATCCTTATGTCCTGCTCATCTACCAATCAGAGCTAACGTAACCTCCCTCTTTATTTTATTGACAGACTCTCAAGTTTGATCAGATCACTGCAGAATACCTGCTGCATGTGGGTTAAAATGAACATTATCACAAACAGCTTAGCCTGTGTTTTAGCCTTTAACTCGTGCTTTAGCCTTTAGCTTGTGTTTTAGGCTTTAGCCTGTGCTCTATCGCACTCCTGTTTAGCTTTTTTCTCTTCTGTCCTTTTTCTGTCTGCCAGTTCAGCTGCAGTGTCCACCATAACTACTACACGAATCCCAGATATCATTTTCAGCAGAGAAAAACACAGATCTCTCTTGTTAGCGTGGTGTTTCCATCGAGACTTTTGATGTGCCATAAGTCAACCCAATCCTACCTGATCAGATCAGGAAGCTAAGAAACAGCATTTAGAAATAACCTATACTGGTGCTGATAATCTCATTTTAAATTGTGGATTAGGATCAGGCAGATATCTAGGTGTGAAACTTTTCAAGATCACTTAGAAAATCCTCACAGGGACTTTAATGAATTTTGTCATGGACCAAAGTGTTTCACAAATTCAGAAAAGCAGAAACAGAAAAGCATAAACTGACATTAATTATATATGTGACATGGTGAACATATGTTCCAAATAATCCATGCAGCACATGTTTACCAAAAGTTAATGACAAAAATAAGATCGACAACACAAACATTTGTAATAAAAATCATGGCTCATTTTCATACTCACCGCTCCTGAAAATGATACAACTTGTAAACTTCCGGAAAAAAAGACTATTGATGAATTTGTGATAAGATAAAACACCAGAAGTGCAGAATTTTATGTGTCTGCATTTAAGCATCTTCCAAAAACCAGCTTTTTGTTCTTGATGTGATAACAGAAGGCAAATTAAAAAAAAGAAAAAGAAAAAGGAACACAAAGCAGCTTTAAAGGAGATTTAGTTTGACAGCAGGTCAGTCAGACTGTCTTCATTTCCATCTCCCAGAAAACGCTTTCGCCTCAATCACTCCTGATTGTCTGCTCACTCAGACGTTCACAGAAAAGTCTTGTGTTCCTTTCTTTCTCCTTTGCGTCAGCTGCCTCAGGGATTTTTCCACTCCAATCCTCATGGCAACTCAAATAAAACAAATCAGTAAACACTCACAAAGTCCCGAAAATATTCAAAGCCTTGTATCCATTTCCCAGATCTTAGCCGTATCAGAGTGAAACACAGCAGAGCCAAGCTCCAGCAGACTGTGAAATGATGAATATCCTCACGTATCGAAGAGATCATCAGAGAACAAAGGGGGGAAAGTGAAAACCAGGTCATCCCTCCAGACGTTCTGGTCATGAGTCTAGGAATGTTTCTCCAGGTCACATGTAATTGTGTGTGTGCGTGCACCAGCTTTTGAGGCACGTGTGTTTCTGTTTACTTTATATGTTCGTTTCCTTCTTTTACTGGAGCGACACGGACCAGAACCAGAAAACTTCAGAGAGAAACAAGAGAGAAACTTCCATCTTGAAAGAAGCCTTTTTTTTCCCTCTTTTTTTTTGCACTCACAGCGCTCAGTTGAAAATAGTTCAACTTTTGGAACAAGGCTGCTCTCTTGAAGGTCCATTCTCCTTTACCGTCCAATCAGGATCAAGAAGAAGCAAGACTTCTGGTATCACTTTATCACCTGCGGCCCTTTTCTCGCTTCTCACTCCCACAGACTGTATAATTAATGGACGTAGTCTCCATGACGTCACCCGCCTGTTTCTGAAACAGAGTTTTGAAGCAAATCATCGGAGGCAGCCATATTGGAAATGAAGCGGGCTTTGAGCTTTCACACTAACAGCTATATGTCGCCCACCTGTCAATCAGCTGAGCTCTGCCTCTGATTGGGCGAACTCATCATCTTAATACACGGGTTCCCAACCTTTTTTGAGCCTTGACTCCATTTTGACCAATTTCTGGCGACCCAAGCTACATTTTTTTCCCCCTAGGATTTATTTTTGTATCATATCTGTTAGAGTCTCTATTTTTTACTCGAACTCCACCTCAGTTCAACTCTAACAAATACACAGCAATAAATACAGCGTCTTAGATCAGTCTAACCAGGGTGAAAAACCATACTGCTGGAGCTTTGAGGCAGAATACAAACTGCAGGTAGAGACGATGAGGTCTGACAGTCCTGAAACAGCAGCTTAACCCCGGTCCGACAAAATCTGACAGACTATCAATCCCTCCTCAGCTTCTTTCTCTTCTGCGTCTGATACAGAGAACTCTGATCTACAACCAGCAGGCAGGGAAATGTCACAGTATGAAGTACCTTTGGAAAATTCTAAGCCGAGCCTTGACGAGTTGAAAGTGTTGGATGTCAGATGTTGTCAAAGCCATACTGAAAGGACATGGCACATGTCTAAGCCCACTGGAAATGTGTCTGGTGGATGGAACTGACATGTGGGACTCATCATCCAATGTCACAAGAACACATGATGAAAACTAAACAGCTGATAAAAATTTCCCCTCATAAACGAAAAACATAGTTTGACCACAGTTACCAAATTTCATGTTCAAATCTTTTCAAGACAAACGAAGAATCCGGCGATTACCATGAAACAAATCTCCAAAGATCCAGATGGAGAATCCACAGCTGCACATCTCTCAAAGATCTGACTGTGAACGCTCTCCCGTCCAACTGTTCGTCAAGCTGCCGAGTTATTAATTCATCATCACAGCGAGTGTTCAGCAAAACATGATGGTAGATTACTAGTGAGCCCGTCTGTGGGTCAAACTCTGAGGATGGAGTTTTGAGCTCTCTGTCCGTCTGCCTGTCGCTCTCTGAATGAACAAACTTCAGGGCCAATCAGGGCTCGGTTTAGCTTTGCTGTTACTGCAAATTGTGAATGTGTGTGTGTGTGTGTGTGTGTGTGTGTGTGAGGGACAGAGAACCCCCGGCTCAGCTTCGGCATAGAGCCACCTTTCTTGTGGCATCTTTGACAAATGGCTCGTCCTTTTGAAGAGCAGTCAGCTGCAATAGACATCAAACTCTGTGCACTGAAAACAGAGGGGCCAGCTCAGCCTCATCCATTCACTGAGACACCGAGCGCTGCCTGAACACCCCGTCCGTCCGGTTACACGCTGCACTTGTTGCCCTGCTAACACAGAATGTAGGCCAGTGTCTGCCAGTAAAGTCAACAAGCAGCAGAGGTGCTGCAGGAGGCTCAGTGATCGGAACACGCATCACAACAAAGTCAGGATCAGCTTCATGAGGAACTACTGCAAAATCACAAACTTCAGCTGTGAGTTAAAGTTCCTTTAATGCTTGATTACATGGTTAGGCTCATCTCGTCATTGCAGTTTCACAACTCGAGATGTGATCAAGATGTGAGCGTACACGGAAGAGTGATCTTCTTCTGCAAGGATGTGCTTTGTTGATGCCACAGGTCAAATGAGGATGGACAGAATGGTTGAAGATGACAGAAAGGCAACAGTAACCCTAATAACCAATCATTACATCATTTCAATATGGAGCAAACTCTCTGAGGAGTGTTTCCAGCACCTTGTTGAATCTACGCCACAAAGATTTAAGGCAGTTCTAATGGTCAAAGATGGTCTAACGATCAAATTTATTCGTGACCTGGAGGTACCAAATTCGATAAGGCGCATGCACAGTGTTGCCAGATGCAGCTGATATTTTCCAGCCCAAAAGCACAAAATACCGCCCAAAATATTAAATCTATTCTATCTATCTTAAATGCCCTGTAATACATCATGGAAGCACATAGAAAGCAGCAGCTGACAGAAAGAAATATCATAAAAAGCTTTTTACCAACAACAACAGCTGACATCTGAGATGACGTTAAGATATTTGTTTATGTTTTGGAAAATATATTTAATATAAAAACCTGCTCAACCCGCAGATAACCATCCCAAATTATGTCAACCCACCCAAGCCCATTTTAACCTGCACAATCCCCTCCAAAACAGCCCAACGGGGCAGAAATCCGCCCAATCTGACGACACTGCACATGCATTCAGATTTTGCTTATTATATTATTAATGATAGAAATTTTTCAGGATTGAACCTTGGTGAAAACTGACCTATGACTAAACCATACCCGAAAACGCAATGAACCAATCATATTGCGTATAGCAACCCGATACACTCAGATGTTCCCTGCTCAGATGTCCATTGAAATGCAGAAATTCAGATTTCGTTCAATTTCATGAGTTTTTACTTAGATTTTAAGCTTAAAAATGGTCAAACGCTGTTCCCGGCTTACATTCAACTCCAAGATGAGGTATCCTGAGAGGCTGGGCAATGGGGTGTAGGCTATTTTTAAACCTTTCCTAAGTCACATCTCAACCGAGAAAAGTGTCTTCTTTGGATAAAATGTAACTGTCACAGCAAAGACAGAAGCCTTATAAAATGGGCCTCAACCCGAATTTCGGGTGAACATTGTTTTCAGTGTGCTGAAATCTGCTGTGTTGCTGCAACTGTAACATCTCGTCTCTGGTACAAAACACCGCTGAGCTTAAGTTCACATTCACAAAGAAGTGAACCAATCAGGTCTGCAAATAAAATTTAAATTCTGTGAGTTCAGAGAGCTCAGACGAGGAGTCCCTGTGGTGCCAAAAACATGTCATTCATGTTGACCTTGTTTTAGATTCTCATGTGTTTTTGGGATATTATTTCTCTCGGTTGTTTTAATATTTTATGTTGGAAATCCATCTAATATGAAAGATGAGAAAAAAGATATGAAAGATTAATGTTTAATGAAGCAAAAG
Source organism: Labroides dimidiatus (assembly GCA_030710495.1). Classification (NCBI taxonomy): domain Eukaryota; kingdom Metazoa; phylum Chordata; class Actinopteri; order Labriformes; family Labridae; genus Labroides; species Labroides dimidiatus. The sequence goes on along the minus strand of CM061157.1, from coordinate 25,072,552 downwards.
TGTTGAAGTTCTCCTGACCTCCACCAAAAGGAGCCCAGATGACCCTGCGGATCGTCTTCACCCAATCCTCCATGTCATTCTGGGTGCTGGCCATGAGCAGGTAGGTCTCATGGTTGGCTGTCATCCGCTCTCTGTCTCCCCCTGATCAAAAACAAGAGACACAAACATGGAGGGTTAAAATGTGTGCAGACAGCAGATGATTTGTTCTCTGGCGGCAAACTTCTCCCTTTATTTTTTCTAAATAATGAGAAATCAAAGTCTGTGAACACTTTATGATCCTCAACAACTTTCAGAAAGAAGTTAAACACCCCCTCCAGAAATTTTCCCCACACCTGAGGAACATACTGAATTTTTGTTGGGGAAGAATGATGTGGGTTTTAGCCCCCAAAGTTTTCATCACCTTGACATAATTTCTCAGACTTGCGTCTTCTCCTTAAAACTCAAAAATCCTCAGATATTGCAAACGTTCTTCATTTCAAAGGACACTCAATTTCTTCTTCTTTCATGAAATATCCTTCGTGTTTATGCGCTGGAGGCTTTAAGTTTCCATGTGTCGTGCGCCAGTTGCATACTGCGCTCTGATTGGTTTGAAATAAGCTGATGTCACGAAACATCAAAACCAGATTCAAGGTGAGCAGAGAGAGAAATGATTTCCCTCCAGCACCTGATGCTCACAAAGTCTTTCAAGTTTCCGTTTTAATATAAAATATTCTGCATGCTGAAGGCAGCATCCAGATAAAATAATAAAAAACTGATTTGAAAAAAAGAAAAAAGCTGACGGAGAGACAAAGCCCCAGGCAGTGTCAGACCTCCTGGTGCAAACAAAGCTCAAATGTCTGAATAGCACTTTATTTATTGACTCAAACACATGAAGAAGAGGTCGTTGCATGTCCTCTGTGAGCCCCTATGAGCTCTCTGTCTGCTGTCATCCCACACCGCACAGATCGGACCTGTTTTCACACCACCCATCCAATCACTATGACTACAGAACCATTCCCACTGCTCCACTTCAGCTTCATTAAGATGAAACAGACAGAATGTTTCTCCCATAATACACCTGGTGTATTATGGGAGAAGATGAATCATTCAGAGACAAATGGTGTGTCACGCAAAATACTGAATTATTCATGAGTTTGACCACCGGGGATGCTGCTCCATTGATTGTGGCACAGGGTGAGATCTGCATGCAGGAAATATTTATCGGCTGCTACAGAACAACGTGACAGACAAGTCCTAATGAAGCAGAAATAAACCCCACACAGCTTCATCAAAACCACATTATCATCTGCTTTAATAGATGCATTAATTGAGGCTAAAATAATAATGCTTATTCTAAAACAGTCAGCTGTTTCTGAAAACAGTTTGAGCTTTGATTTGTTAATCTTGGATCAATTTATCCAGACTACAGTAAAGTACCTAAGTGTGTGTTGTAGTGTCTGTCCAAATGTATTGATGTATTAAGTGCTCAAATGACTAATTCCCATGTTTTTATCAAGTATTTACAATCTGAAAGATTGGCTTCTTGTTTATTTGCCCCCATTTATCAACTTATTAAGCATTATAATTACGCCTCAATCAATCAATCAATCAATCAATCTTTATTTATATAGCGCCAATTCATAACAAACGTTATCTCAAGATGCTTTCCAAGTGTTACCAGGCCTGTAAATGATAATAACTTTTATTAACAGAGACCCAACATCAAGACAAGATAAGAAGTCTGATCTCATCTTAATCCACCATGAGTACAGACCTTTGCAACATTAAACAAGTTTCAATCGAGAGGAAAAACTTCCCTTTAATAGGCAGAAACCTCGGACAGAACCAGACTCATGTTAGACATACACCTGCCTCGACTGCATGTCATAGTAATTACATGTCAGTAGATTATTTCATTAGCTGTTAGCATCAACTGCTAAATATGTTTTTATGTTTATACTAACAGCCCTGTGCTAATAAAGTTTTCTTTTTACAGGATATTGTAGTAGATGAGCTGCTGCAGTGTCTCCTGCTGCCATAGACTGACCATAGACTGTAAAGAAATGGACATCATCTCGATGGCCAAAGTGAGGTTGCCACAAAAAATTCTCCCCCTGGTGGCTGGCTGCAGTCTAGGTCAAAAACTCTAAAAAAATTAATTCACCTCATAGAAATATTTCTCACACCATATGTTATGGTGATATGAAGACATTTTTAGGCTGCATTGTGTTCAAGTCCTCTTTTTTTCTGAAAAGCTTCTTTTCCATTAGTTATTAGATGTTAAAAACACGATTTTTACGTCTTGTTTAACAATGATTAACAGCTGCTGTTCATGTGCAGTTTTTTCAGGAATAGTAAAATACATCAGGAAGAAGAGTCGAGATTAGACTTCTAAAAAAAAAATGTATATTTTTGTTGCCCAGCTCCATTCCGGGCAGCGTAGTCTCTACAGTGCAGACTGGCTGCACAATGGCAGTGTCCTTGACAGGGGGGTTTTTGGCTTCAAAAACAAGCAATGGTAAAAAGCGGAGCCACGCTGTCCATTCTATATACAGTCTATGGTAATGACACTGCTCTTAGATAGCTTCATATTAGAGCTAAGCATGCAGGTGCAGCCGATCATAAGGATGGCAGCAGGCAAAGGTAATGGAGCTGTAAGGTGTTTGAGTTTATGTACTTATTGCTACCTTCGTGTTATCCTTAAAATACACTACTCAATATCGCCAGTATGTCTTGCTCCTTCAGAATTTATTCATCCAATCTACCAAACAAGAGTCAGTGGCAGAACAAGCTGTTTGGCATTGGCAGAGAAGATTTGGCGCATACCCAGCTCTGCTGCTCATCCCATGAATGCATGATCCTTACAAACATGGCGCCATTTAAGAGATCAATAAACAGGCTTTCCAATGGTATCAGATTTATTGCCAAGAAGTATTGTTATAGCAAACTACAAAACATACAGTTCTGTACTTTTACTGTACATGTGATTGATCCCCATTAACTACTGAAATGTATCAAGTCAGTGCATTAAAACAAAGCTATTATTTTACAGCCCTAATCAACAATCTTTGATGATGAGTGCAACAAAGTGAGCCACAGATTCAGACTAAAATGCCTTAGTCCCTGGACAGCTCCAGTAAATTTAGAGCCAATCTTTGACAGTGAGATGGATGCTTCCACTCAGTCTTAATGAGATCTCATTAGTGGACAGCAGATGCCAGTGTTTGCCCTGAGTATGCCACACAGGGCAAACACTACATGTCCACAATGTTGATGGTCTGGGTGAACAAACAGAGTGGATAAACTGTGTGAGTTTGTTCAAGAGTGAGATCATTTAAGGTTGGTTTTTTTTTTTCTAACTGCTGCAAAGACCAAGAGATTGGTTGTATTAATATCCAGGACTGCATCTCATCAACATTTTCCTGGCAACTTTTTGACTGTGTATTTGACCTTATGGCCATTATAACATTAATCAGAAGGAAGTGATTTTTTATTTTTTTTTTTGTCTGCAAAACGTCCCTCAGTCTATGCTGTTAATTCACTGTAAAATAAATCAGTATCACTAACTCTGCCTCTTTTTTTTTCCTAAGCAATTTATATTTCGTTTTAAGGCCAGGTTAAAAAAAACTAGGTTTCACAGATTTGAAAAAAAAAAAAAAAAAAAAAAAAAAAAAAAAAAAAAAAAAAAACAGGTTGTTGCAAAATATTGTGAATTTTATGAATGCACTTCTCTAATTTTCACCAATTTCAATGCAATCTGCAAAATTAAATCTCGTTTTTTTGTCGAATGTGGTCATTTATATCCAGGAAATAAGCTCTTCCTTTTAATTCCATGCTGATGCTTTCTCCTCCTGATCCTGTGATTAGTCACCACTCGTTATTGACTTCCCCCTGAGCTCTTATTAATTACGCTTCACATGAAGTAGACATCATTGATTAACAATCACACCCCCATCGTTAGACTTGAACATGCAAAGCGACACTTCTGCTTGAGCAGCATTAAACTTAAGACATGCGCGCTAATATTTGCGCAGACGTCTTCAGTCATTAATATACAAATAAACGAGGAGGAAGCTTCAGCTCATCGTTAAGTAAAAGAAAAATCAACATCGGCACAGTAGATAAACTGAGCTTCCTTAAACCACGACGCAATTCATCAACAAACCGGAACGCCGCCGGTGAACGCAGCTCACTTACATTCGCACATGTGATTCGTCCTGCAGCCGGTTTCAGCGCCTCCGTCTCTCCGAAACACTTTGCTTAGCAGCGTTTCTGATGATTGATCCGAGTGACAAACTCCTCACAGCAGCTTATGTGGTAACAGGTTTAATTTCACAGAGAGGAAGAGGAAGAAGAGGAGGGGAGACGCCGAGTGGTGTCGATGTGTCCGCTGTGGGAGACAGACCGTGTAACACGGTGGCGATCAGGGGCGTGCCAACACTTTTTAGAGTCATGAGAAAATCGACCCCAGAGCCAGACAGAAAGTGATACACTGTCACTATGGATATAAATTACAAAATAAGAGATGTAATGCCTGGTTATCTTTCATAAATACCAACCAAACAGTTAAAAAAAAAGTGCTTTTGTTGCTTCCAGCTGTGTGCTGATCCACATTTATCCAGGGGTGAGTATCTTAAGATATCTCAGATATGATACAGCACTCAATTCATTGATCACAATAACAATATCACAGTAAAACATTGATTCTTTTATAACTGATTAGGCAAGATAACCCTAATCTGACATATCACGATATCGGATTGACTGAAAGATACCAAACACACCTAAAAGGTTCATTGTGGTCATTTGGAAGTGACACTGAGTCAGTTTAGGGTTCGTTTACATCCTTTGGGTGTCTTTTTAAATGAAATGTGATCATTATGGCTTAAAAAAATCACTGACTTCCTGTGAAATGTCTCCTACCGTGACACCTGCCATAGCGCCTGTCACTGAATCTTCATTGTTTTTCAGAGTGAGCGGTGGGGGGGCGTGGCTTAGCCATAATTCAATTTTATTGACCAAGAGTAGTTTACAGCTGTCTTACACAAACAGTAAGCACGCAGAAAGGTAGAAAGAGATGTCTGATGAGTGTTTGTTTTTTTTTTTTTAATGTATATGATTTGTAGGTCTGTGTTTGAAAAACTAGCTTTGTGTGCTCTGATGATAATCGATGTGGAAGAACCTGATGCTGAATCCAATGGAGTCCAAAGACTCAAGTAGATATTTTACAGCTGGAAATAAGCATTTGAAGCACCTTTTGCCAAGATAACAATGCAACCCCCTTGTCCAAATGTCACGTTACTTCATCTAATCAGTCTAAATTTGATGACCACAGACCACTGACATGGAGCTGACAGATGTATTCCACAGTGGCATCAATCAGACACAGTGGCTAATTCGGCATGTAACATTTTCTCAGCTTTGTTTACACCGATTGTCATGCAAAGTAATTGTGATTCCCTGGTGTCCCTGTGGGTGCTTTTGTCCACATTTAAAATCAATCAACCCTCACTGCTGAGCTCCAGTTTCCGCTGCTTGGATGGGAAGACAGCATTTCCTGTTGGAAACAACGCTTGTGAACCTGTTAAACAAGCGTGCAACAGGATTATATGGCATACCACGGCTATTACAGCACAGTTCTGTTCCTCCCGCCATTTCCTGTTGATGTTCAGCTTCCCTCCACAGTGGCTGCAGTTTACAGAGACGGGTGATGTGTCAAACTCACTTAGGACTTGGACTACTTCCTGGGAAGGACTTTAGAAACTGGGATGACAAAACGTGTAAAGGGCTGCTTTTTCTCTTTAGTCTGATTTATTGAGACCACTGAAGCTGAAAATCCTGCACCACCCATAGATGGAAATATTTCACATTTTTCTAAATTTACAAAAATGCACACACGATTATAACTACGAAATGAGTGGATGAGTTGGTGTGTCAACCAGGATCCTAACCAAGGTTTTTTCCTGTTGAGGGAGGTGAACTGGAAATTCACCTGCAACTCACATCCCAGCAAACAGAGCTGCTCCAGAGATGAAAGAAACTATTTTTCTTTCTGTTTCTAACCAGACACTTACTTTTCCCGTTTGGCAGAGATGTGTCACTCAGCTTTCAGCAAAATGCCGCGTGTCCATGACTAGCAGCTAAAGGCTGTTTTATAAAAGCAGACTAGCAGCTGCAGAGATTGAGTCATCTCTTTGCGAGTGGCACATGTGTAATAAACTGCTTTGATCATTCATGACTACTGATTTACTTCAACACTCAGCAACTGTCTGAAGTTAGAAGTCCTGAAGGAGAGTTTTTTTTAGCAATATGCAAAAAAAAAAAGAAAGAAAAAGCTAAAACCCCCCCTTTCTCTTTCTCTAATCCTGACACAGTCTCCTCAGTTGTCTGTTTATCATGAGTCTGGTTCTGTCCGAGGTTTCTGCCTGTTAAAGGGAAGTTTTTCCTCTCCGTTGTAACTCGCTAAATGTTGCAAAGGTCTGTACTCATGGTTGGTTAAGATGGGATCAGACTTCTTATCTTGTCTTGATGTTGGGTCTCTGTTAATAAAATTTATTATCATTTACAGGTCTAGACCTGGTAGATTCCTGAGATAAAGTTTGTTATGAATTGGCGCTATATAAATAAAGATTGATTGACATGCATTAATCTCGGGTATTGTTTCCTGACCTTGCAAGTTTATGATTCAGTCAATGATTCGACTTCAGGTTTAGACAAGCTCTGAGTGCAAAGATAAGGAGAAACTCAAGCTTTTATGAAGCAATCACAGATATTTGCTTTTCAACTCATCGTAACTTTCTTCAGCCGTTAAGACTTTCAAGAAGTAACCCCTGAAAGACGAGTTCACGTATCATCTTGTAGCCTGTGAGCATATAAACAACAGGCGGCTCCCCTCTGACGGTTTCTTTACAGACTGTAGTTGCCTGCAAGTAATATTCTCCCACACACAATTGTCAGGCTTCCTGTGATGTGTGTCCAAAAAAAAAAAAAAAAAGACTCCCCGTCATCGCCTCTTAAATGAGACCAAAGCGAGCAGGAGCTCACCACCAGGGAGAGTTGAGGAACTTCACTTTTAAGACGACTGTACCTGAAGAGACAACCGTGACAGCTGTCACAGTCCCCCTGATTCTCCACGCTTCAGCGCACTGCGGTGAGGTTTTAGACACTCAGCGGTGAACAAGTGTCAGCTGTACAGTTGCATGCAGACTTAACTTTGGAGGACAGCTTGTATGAAAACAACAAAGACGAACGGAGCACGATTTCTTTTCACCTTGAGATTTTAATTCAGAGAAAAGGTTCTGAGAAGCGGATTGAAAGCAGAATAAAATAATCAAAAACTAAACCTGCATCCCTCTCTCTCTTTCTCTCTATTCTGTGATTTAAAAGCTCCCTGTCTTTACCATCTAAGTTACTTTGAGTCGTGCCAACACCTGTTCATTCCAGCGTGGACCACTGACCTTAATGAGTGGCCAGCTGCAGACTAGTCTTTAACTAATGCTTGAAAACAGGTGGGAGACAACAAAGGATCCCACTGTGCTGTAATTGCTCACAAATACCTGAAGCTCTGATACACCTCAGTCTGTAAATCCTGTGAAACAACAGAGCTCCTTTTCTACAGCATGTCGGTTAAATGAACCAGGAAAATATTTCTATAAAATGTCACGTTAATGTGAAAAAAATACACTGTATGTGTCCCAAATTAGAGAAACGGCTTGGAAGTTATTCTCTTGTCTTGGTTTAAAGTAGACAAAAGGAAGGAGACTGCTGTTCTTCCTAATATTAAACTCAAGCCTCAAGGAGAGAGGGTAACACAAGAAATATAAATGTTTGATTTTCTTCTTTTCAGTATCGTCACAACACAGCTGTAGCTTTAAATCTCTTTAAAATCTACATTAACCAAAAGAGAAGGAAGTCGACACACCGGACATGCCACCTGAAACTCACAAACTTGATGGTGTTCATCACCAAGTTTCTCGACAGTGACAAAACAGTCAAAACAGTCAAAACAGTAGCAGTTCTGTTCTTGTATTATGTGAGTTTTAACGCAAAACGCACCAATTTGAGGACGAGGAATTGTTGTGCAAAAAAATAGTTTATATTGAAAAACTTTTTAGATGTTTTCAAAATGTGTTACAGATGCTTCTTGTCCCTCTTAGGCCACCGTAGATTCACCAACAAAGGGTGAGCAAAGGAGCATTACCATCTACAAACCCTTACAAGTTTTTTGGCCCCTCCTGCACATTTTCTGAAGTCTCTGTTTTTGATAATTTATTATTTTTCCCAATAATTATGTATTGTTCTATTTTACGTTTATTTTTTTATATATGCAATAAAAGTCATGATAGCATGAGAAAAAGGTTGTGCTATGACAAAATGAAAGTTTTAAATTTAAGACATTTTCTTTTTTAAGAAAAACTTTATTTTCAAAGTGTTCAACACTTTAAATTTCATACATTCTCTAAAATGAAGTTGTATTTTCAGGCTGTCAGCATTAGTGTGATTTGTAAAGAGGAATATCAGAGGAGCCTCTAAATGAGAAACATGGAGCATCTTGTGAAGTTACACTTTGGTTTCTAATTTAATTATATAACATGATGTAATTTACTACTTACAAAGAAGTTTTACATCATTCTCATTTTTTTTACCCGATGTCTTAAGAGTCCTGATTCCTGATGCGTACAATGATGTGGAGCTGAAGGTTTTTTTTTTTTTTTTTTATCTTGTAAATTCACAACTTAACTCTTAAATTTAAAACTTTAGTGTCTCGATAAAACAATTATTTTCCCACTTTAAAACTTTCTCACCTTTTTATGCCATTATTCAAATCAAACTTTTGACTGAAAAGTTACTTCAAAGTTCCCAAACTCTTAACTTAAAAGGAGAAATTATTCTAGCAGTCTTTATACAGGATACAGCATAAACTGAACCTCAGTGTACATAGAATGCTTCTACTTTCAGGTAATTGAACACTGTCCCAAATGACTGGAAACCTTAAAATCAGCTCCTAGCAGAAATACTGTATAAAAAAAAAAAAAAAGTTCAATCTAGACGGAAAAGAAAAGTGTGCTACAGTGTGAAAAATGACTTAAAAATACTCTGAAAGCTCAACAGTGGAAAACACTTTTTGTGATGCGAGACGTGTTGAGAAAATGTTAAATTCTTCCAGACTGAATGTGCTGCCTGCCAAGTGGAGGAAGCAGCTGCTGCTGCTGGCCCAGAAAGAGTGCAGACACTTTAACTACCTTGTTTAGCCTAAAATGACAAAAAGTATATGTCAGAATTTGCTCAGTGTCTTGGTATGTTTGTATACATGAGATTAAATGATCACGGTGATGTCTTGTCTGTAAGAGTTGTCTTGTTTGCATGCAAGCAGGGGCAGGTTGAGATTCAATATTGTGTCTAATGATAGTCTTCTCAGAAGTCCACACATCATAAATACCTCCAACAGCGCAGGAAGTCACTCTGTGAGCGACAAAACACAAGACAATGAAAAATGTTTTCATTCACACGAGTCATGACGAAGATTACAAGAGGGAACAAAACCTCTTTTCCTCTCTCAGTATACAGATGATGGCAGCCTTATTTACAGCCTTTCATTCATGAGTAATATCACCACCAGATGATCTAATCCTTCTGCAAAGTGCAGCTGTTACAACAAAGAAGTCTGAAGTAAAGCCATCATTGCCCAGACAATAGTGCCTCTAACATAACGCAGCGAGAGAAAAGTATTAAAATAGAGCTTAAAATATTTAAGAACTTCACTTATCTGTTACCTTGATGTGAGGATGTGACAGCAGATAATCCATACTGAGGTAAACTATGAATCCCCTGATGGACCATCTCCATTTCTCCTCCACACTCCAGAAAAGAAGCCCCCTGAGTGGATTACAGAGTCTCAGCCGTCCGGGTTAACTTGAGGACGAGAGTTCCTGACTGAGGAGCCGCTCTGCTACTTTTTGGCCCGGCTCAGAATGAGTGAGTGAGCACAGCTGAGAGGGTGTGAAAGAGAAAGGGAAGGAGGGGAGGTTTGAAGAGGGGGTTGGGGAGTGCACACACACCCACACACACACTCTTCTCTGGAACACTGTAATGGGAACAATAGCCAAATCTCTGTGAAGGCTTGGGTTTAGAAAGGCCACTGGTCCAACAGAGGGCACGACCCCATAAGCAAACATGGGATCTCCCATTCACACTGGAGCGCTATTCAACACTAAACTGCAAAATGTTTCCACTGTTGTTGTTTCTTATTTTTTTATTCATTTATTTATTGAGATTTTGTTTACTTCATTGTTATATCACCACAAATACACCATATTTAATTATTTGTTCAAAGAAGAAGTGCAGACTTTGGTAACCTAGCCGGCCGGATGCAGATCAAGATAAGTCAACTAACTAGAAATAAATGAATGAAAGTATTGACAAGAGCCAATACATTTATAAACATGATAAAACACTTAGAGTTAAATATAAGGGCCAAAGGGAGCTTTAATCCAATAAATTGACCCAAGTTATGTCACTGAAGACAGCAGCAGATGTGTCAAGAAGGAATATTGCTAAAGTGTCTGAAACTGTAGTTCCTTAAATGTCCACTAGAGGCTGGTCCCAAAAGCACAAGAATCCCTGTTAACCCCACTTTAAAATGCCAAATTTCACAGAATAAATAAACATCTTTACAGCCTGGTATGTTTTTTTTCTCTGAATAACTTATCCCAGATTTCTTTTTCATTGGCATGTTAGGCATTGTTAATGGAGCTCATCAGTGTTTGAGTTTCCTTTAAATTATCCTTAAAATAAACAACTAAATAAATAAATTATGTATTTTACAAAATCAGCCCCTCAGAGCTGTCTCCTACCACTGAGTCACAGTGCATGAATCAGACTTTTTGAAGTCCTGATACCAGTACTGATACCAGGGCTTTGGTATTGGCCAGTACTGATACTAATCTGATACCAGTCTATATTCAACATTCTCCATTGTGTAATATGAGGATGAGATTTTGGAAACTTCAGGATTTTCTAACTTTGTGAAAAAGTTCTTTGAGGAAACAAGCATGAAATACCACCAAACTTCTTGTATTTATTGTCCGTTATGCTAATTTAGCACTATCTAGCTAACATGCACCAACCTACCAGTGTACGTAGTATACACACATGGTTATTGTAAACACAGATTAAAATAATAATATAACTGAGTTGAATTGAACTGTAATATACTAGATAAACTTTGTTGTTGATATCTGATTTTACGTTTTGGGACTGTATCCAATCTGTAAGAGATACCAGGATCAGATCTGTGCATCCCAACTGACAGGCAGGTACGATTTGCCTGTCCCAACTGACAGGCAGGTACGATTTGCCAAGTGGCTTTGGACCCACCTCTTTGACTGTTTCTATGTGGAGCCAGCATTTCCAATATTGCGACCACAATCATTTGGCTTCAAAACTTCTTTTTCAGAAACCAGAGTGGGATGTTACGCAGACGATACCCATGTTTTATTCAGTCTATGGTTTTATCTCCTACAAGTTTGATAATATACAGAGGCTGAAGTAAAGAAAAAGTAGCGTGCTCATCTACTTTAGGCTAACTCCATTTGCGTTTTGGGTAATGTCTTGAATCCAAGTGCATGTACTGAGCTCTCATTACAACTGTCACCATGACTCAAGCCATACAGATTCCTTGTGTAGAGCTCTTCTCTCTGCAGCTACATCTTCCCATGCATCTATAATGGGCGTCTTTTGTCACCTGACCCCCAGCAGGATATCGATGACTAATTCTCTTCCTGGTGTCACGGTGGTCCTTGCCTGTCAATTGACATAATCTGAAGGCAGACACCAAAACATTAGTCTCCGCCTGAGTCCCTGAAGACATAGTCTGGCAGAGAACACAGACTCCATAGAGTTACTACAGCTATCCATTACCATCTGATGCTGAATGAGAAACAAAGTGAACAGAAGAAGGGGGGGACTTGAAGGGTTGTTTGGGTCTACTGTCCAACCTCTACAAAGGCCAGTTGGGAAGAAAGTAATCATACCAGAAAAAATGGAGAGTAATGGCTACATCAGCTTTGGAGTCTTTTTAATATGATACCTTGACTTGAAGCTTCAAGATAAGCAAGTCTTGAGCAGAAAGCCCTCCGTCCTAACACAAAGGGACAAACTGAATGTCTCTGGTCAAAGGCAGCTGTTGAGGAGTATGAATGAGCCGAGCTTTAATGAGTTGTCAAGAGGACAGTCGGGGCAGCGATGGGTCAGTCCGTTTAGGGAGGTCACAGGGCTGTCAAAAAGCCAAAAGTCTCTGTTCTGATTTCATGCCAACTAAATAAAGAGCGATGTCTGTGTGTCCTGCCAAGGTGGCTGTAAATATAACATTATGTAAGGGGAATCAATTTCACCTTTAGGAAAAAGGAAACACAGCTCAGACAAGGCTTAGAGGCGAGAGCTGATATTGGAAGAGAAGTTAATCATAAAAAGTAGAGATTAATTTGGTGGTAAAAGTGAGTTGTAAAGAGCTGGCAGTTTTCAACAGATACAGTGTTTTCTAACAATTATGGCCTGATGATGGATTTGAAGATGATTTCAAGTTTTGTACATTAGGTTTTCATGTTGAACTGTAATGAGAAACCAACAGTAGCTTTCAGGGCAGAAGTCTGAATAAGACCTTTGAATTTGGAAGCTGTTTTGCGTTAGAAAAAAAGATGTATGGGTGGTTTGAAGGAAATCTGCCAACATAAGAAAGCAACAAGAAGACTAAATAAAAGCTGAGATTTCTTTTGATTTTTGCCTTGGATTTCAGGGTTTAATGCTAAACCTGGGGACTGTAAATATGAACCACAAATGACACTTCAGGAAGCTCTCAGTCATTGGAATGAAACCACAAACACTCCACTCAACCTATTTATGTCAGTGTTGACTTTTTGTGTAACATGATAATAATCTGAGACTAATTCCAAACATCTTTCAACTATGCCTTTCAAGACTTTGAGGTTTTAAAGAATATCAAAACCCTCAGGAGAGAACCATTAAGACGACTAACAGCTTCTGTGACTCCTCTCTGGGGGATTAATATGCCATTAAACACTTGTATGCGGTGCTACTGGGCTGTAATGTTACATTAGGGAAACAGGCTGAATGATACTTCAGGAGGAAGCTTCAGTACACAAATCCTGGAGAAATAAGCTCTCTAAAGTTAACACTAGATGCTCTTTTTAATGCACTTTTAGCCCTGTCATATTTTCAGAGAGTCTATGAGCAAAGCCAGACACACTTTTAACAAACATTTCATTGTGCTTAACAGGATTAGTGTTTGTATTACTCCCTCTATACTGAGTGTGTGTGCTGTGTGAAAGATGTAGGTGTCTTACGGTTATGTACACATTTCTCACTATGACAGATAACCAATCGGACAAGTATATATCATGCTCTCATGGCCATGGGACTGTAAATCTGTAAATCTGTGCATGTCTGAAATTCATACTTGGTGTGAACTCTGTCACCCCAAATAAATGATTTCCTATGTTTCATTGAGATCCAAATTTGCTTTGATTAAGATACCGGATATTTTGCTAAACCTCATGCAGACACACACACAGTGTTTAAAAAGATTCTGATATTTATCTAACAGTCTATATTTAAGATAATAAAGCTTCTGTGTTGATTGCTAAGATAAGGAGAAACTATTCTTTTGAACATCTTACGGAAACATCTCAGTTCTCTGATAAGAGAATGATAGTCTATTTATTAACAACACAGTATTAAGGAGTAGACTCAACAAGGAGCCTGATGCTTGGCTCACTAACACCATCTAATATCACCTTTCAGTGTTGACGGCCTCAGGGCTGAAGCACACCTGCACTCCCCACAGCCAGAATTGGTAGGTTGAGTCAGCCCCAACTTTGGGGAGAAGCCCTTTGAACTTTCCAGACAGGGTTATAGAAACTCGACTACTGGAGGCAGATCTACTGAGAACCAAGGAGAAGTTATCCTGGGAACCAGACAAAACTGGGGCTCATGTTTTATTTGGTCTGGCTGATGAATCAGTCTATGGGACCTGATTTAGGTCAGGCCAATTGCTAGAAATTATTCTATATTGGATTAATTCACACAGTAATGAGCTGTGAAGTAGAGCACTATGACGCCATTTTTGGCTGTTGCTGACGTAGGACATTCAGCTTCTGCTATGACAAATTTAACAAATCGTTAGATAATTCAGTTTTAGTTTAGTGCTCAATCAGGCCGTACTTAACATCTGTTGTTCAAGGGTTACCCCAATAAGGCAATGGGACTTGATAGAGTTTGCCATTGAGATGTTTCATCTCTCCCAAGAAATGCTTCTTCAAATTTTAAACAAACTGGTGGACCATTAACTCACCTAGAACATGTGTACTAGTGCAATAAACCACCTGGGAAGTAGAGTCACTTTCTGGTAGTTATGTCTTGTCCAACCCCTTCAGGGTGGACTAGACCCCCCTGCTTCATGTCAGGCTCCTGTCACACCCTGTCAGGTTTCTAAATCCCATAACAACCATACATTACCCTACTTATTATCAGCTAATTACTTGGCTGCTGATTTAAGATACAAACATGTCGGCCAGAGTCAAAAATCTTACACAGCTAGAAGATCAGTGAGAAAGCTGAGTAATTAATTCATGCACTGCAACCAACAGAGTTGCTGCCTGATGGTGATTAGGGAGAATGCAAGTTTAGTACAACTCTAGTTTCTTTCATTTAAGAAACCAAGAGTTTACTTTCATTTCTTATAATCAAAACATAAAGCCAATACAGGAAGAGCAGAAAGTTGCAGTTCCTCAAACATCCACTTGAAGCTGGCCACAAAAGCTAAGGAAATCCCATTATCGTCCACAACATAGACATTTTTTGGGGGTACAATTTTGAAGTTTCACCCTGGTGCAAAACAGTTTGTGTCACCAGCTTATTTATTATTTATTCTAATGGATTTCTTTCAATAATCCATTTGGTTCATATTAAGGCACAAGTTGTGCATAAATTTGCATTTTTAGGGGGCTGGTTGAGCTGAGTCAGCCTTTCCGATATGGCCACCACCATCATTGACCTTTATAATGTCCCTTCAGTTTTTGTCCATGTTTTCAAGCTCTATGTACAATATATTGAAAGTTTTCCATGCTGTGCATGCATTTTTTGTGCAACTGAAGATAACTACCTGAGTCCAAAGAGTGGTTGTAGTTTCATTAGTGCTACATTACAAGACTAAAGGGAAATTGTGTTGAAAGCCAAAATGTAAAGGGGACTGGTGCTCGAGAATAATGCTTCTCATGATTTTCATCCATCCAAGTAATTCATGATAAATTGAATTCACTCTGGTTATGTGTCAGAGAGGCATTCATCAAAATGCTCATTTGCTAGATTGCTTGAGGAGATTGAAGGGCCTGTCAGAGGTGAACATTATTGTGATAGAGAGTAAAGATAAATCCGAAATCCATCAATCATCCCAATACAAAATCTGTGTTACCACTTCTTATTTTCAAACAGTGATGGATGAGGTGGAGTGTGTTATATGGATTACATCATTTTTGGTGTGAGCCAATTAGCCACACATCCATATGGTGTTTTTCTCCAACTGTTGAGAAGCTCTGAAACTCTTCATAAAGGTAATGCACAGAGATAATCAGCTCTGGCAGAAAAAGCGCGTTTTCGTTTTGCCCATTGCAGCAGAACCGTCTGTGTTGCAGCTCCACATCCGTGTTGTTTTTTCTGACAAAGCTGGCCAAAGCACTGCCGGCCGGAGAGAGCTGCAGTGCAGGGGGGGGGTGTACGATGGCCAGAGAAAAAAGATTGGTGATGATCTAAGTGCAGAGATTGAGGAATGCTGACAACGAGGTTGGCTCTCTGTGTGTTTGAGTGTGAGTGAACTGCTGCTGATGTTGTTGAATCATTTCTTGGATCCAGACCTTAACTAACTATGGAGTTTCTTTAAGGATTTATAAATACACTAGACTTGGAAACAAGAAATTATGAATGTGAAACAGAGTCACAGTATATCTCAGTTTTCCCCTTCTCTAGATATTATTTAAATATAATTTCTGCAAGGACTTTGTATGTACAACATAACTTCTGGTTGATTGCTGTCCCATCTGTTGCAATTTTTTTTTTCTTAGTGTTGAACATTTTCTACCAGGATGGATTTACAGGCAGGCTGTGAACTGTGAATTCACAAGTGTTCCTGTTATCTGCCTCAAGCAGGAGAGCAAAGTGAAATTTGACCCTGCTATGAGAGACACTTTCTTCTTGTTATTGGTTTTTTATGTCCTCTGGCGAGACATTTTAAAGCCATGCATCTTGAACAAGCATACCTAAGTGGCACTAACAATATATGTGGTATAGAAGTTTATGGTTTGCACATTTTTCCTCTTAAAGCTCAGATTGTTTTATCCTATTCACGGCATATCAGGTATGCAGGATTATACAAAGAGCAGCATCAAGATACTAAAATGTTATTCTTATCATTTGTACTATGAGAACTGCAAGAAGATTTTTCTCATCAGTCACTAAAATTATTAATAATGCATTTTCTATAACTGATTTTTGGAACTGTTAATCAACAGTTATTTATTATTTAGTAACAAAACTTTGACTTAAAATAATACAAAATACATTTTTCCCTGTATAACCTCTGATAGTTGAATGTAATATGAGATGTGTTGTTCCATATGATCAAAAATTAAAAACAAAACTGCGTGTTTGAGTAAGTTCTTGAGAATTAATTAACCATTACGAAATCTATTTTTAACTTCTCAATACAGACTTATGTGGCTCTGAAAAGAAATCTAATTAACAAAAAAGAACAGATTTCAGGTGTAATTTGCAGTGAGTTTTGGAGGTTATGTGGATTAGAATCCTGACAGGGTGAGCAAGGCCGCAGTCACACAGTGAAGGAAAGTGTATTCTTATCAACTTCCTTCACAGCCAAAAAAACATTTAACTTGAATTTTACATTTACAGTAAAGCAAAAACATTTTATCAAATGAATCACAACAAGACCATGTCATCTTGTCTGTCCTCTTAAATTTTGTCCACAGCTCTTTCATTCCATTCCTTCTACCTTAGAAAATTCCCTCACTTCTCCTGCAATTCTCCCCCTAGCTATGTCAGTAATACCATATTATAAGAATATAAGACTTGTTTTTTGGGGGGCAAACAAAAGTCCAAAAATGACCGATACAAAATACTAAAAAAACCTTAAACAATTACAAAAATGGGATTTATTGATAAAACACCTGGAATGAAAGTGCACAAACCAAAACACCGCAACAAAATCCCAGGAGAAGCAGCAGGGCAGCAGTCTCCAACTCAAAATGCCCCTCACAGCTGCAAGCAGCAGTGAACTTTTAAAAACTGAAACCAGGTGAGCCTTGTTGATAATCAGTCTCACCTGGAAACAAGCAAACAGGAGAGACGGGAAACACAGAAACAAAGGCAGCTGTAACAGGCGCCGTCATTGTGCAGCCAGAGTCTGCCCAGTAGAGACTATAAGAAAATGAGTGGAGCTGCTTAACAAAAACAATTTATATATTTTATGTTGACACTCTAATCTCCTCGTAACTCCTCTCCTCGTAAAACACAAGAATGGCAGCTGTCAATCATCATTAAACGAGACATAAACCCCTGTTCACATCTAATAACTAATAAAAACAAACTTTTCGGAAAAAATAGGACTTGAACACAATGCAGCCCAATAATATCTTAATGTGACCACAGCAAATGGATTTGAGAAACGTTTCTACTAGGTGTATTAATTTTTCAAAGTTTGACCACAGCCCATCTAGAATGAATAGAAAGGCTGAGTTTTTGACCTATATTGCAGCCAGCCACCAGGGGGAGCAGTTTTGTTGCGACCTCAGTTGGAGCTGAGCGAGATCATTTTTTTTGCAGTCTATGGTGTCAACAGGCAGAGGTAAAATTTGTTAGAACTCCTCCATGTAGATTGATCGGTTTGTTGCTAATTTATAAGATAAATCCTTTTCAGTTTATCCAAGTCAGCAGAGCAGGGTGATTTATGGTACAATATTAAAAAATAGCGTACTTTGATACATTGAATTACATAATTTATCATGGGTTAAACATTATCATCCAAAACCTCAGATTAATTGGTGATTAAATGTGATCCCTGCTGCTCCTAAAAAAAAAATGAAATCTCTATAAAATAGAGTAAGTTAAACTGGGCTCTGCAGCAAATGTATATTTAGATTAAAAATGGAAAGAAATGAAATTTCTTGGCCACAAAACAGCACTGGAAAAATACATTTCTGCACATAAAATGAAACACTTTGTCAAAAGTTGTCACTCCAGTATTCAAAGTGCATTTGCAGATGTCGGGGCTATGGACAGATAAAGCAGAAGTTGCAACAACAACAGCAGGAAAGTCAGGAATGCACACATCATTAACAGCTCATCTGACATCACAGCATCAATTAACAAAAGTAATGAACTGTATCTTATAAAACAGACAACTGTTGATGGGATGGATGAATCCACACTTTCTCGATAAGTACAGAAAGCACTTTGCAACTCATTTGCAAGTTGCTTCATATCTTAAGTTTAAGGCAAGTAAATCTGCTTGAGAAATCCTTCCACCCTTCCTGCAGTTGCAACTGAAACTAAAGACAGTGCAACGTCTAATAATATCTCAGTCGGCGTACTGCATCAGTCCAAACCACACGCAAGCATGTTAGTGTTCATTCCTGTTATGTAAAGAGACAGACCTGGGTTAGAGTTAAGATCCATGGGGTGCAGAGGAAGACGTGCCCCCTTCTCAGCTGGTGGTCCTGGGAGCAAAAGCCACGCTGTCGCTGCTGACCTCGGCCCCCCCGGTGCCACCTCTTCATCTGTTCTCGTTCTGAGCCACGGACAGATTTACCTCCTTCTGTGTCTGCTGAAACACACCCCGCTTCCCTCACTACCTTCTTTCCTACTCTCCCCCTCCTTCTAGCTTTCCTCCTCCTCATAAAACTCTCTTACCTAAAACTTCATTTTTTGAAGTCAAAAGCAGGTCAATGTGACACACCAATCAGCAGCAGCTTGGCGAGGTCAGACTCAGGCGAGTCTGTCTGCCTCTCAGGAAGCGTTCCCTCAGAATATACTTCTATCAAAGCAGCAGGAAGAGCAGAGGAAGCACTTTTCTAAGACACACACAAAAAGAAATGCAGCAGAGAATAAAACTGAGTGAGACAGCAAGCCAAAGGCAAGACGGTGTGTGTGCTCGTCTCCTGAGGAAGTGAGAGGGGTGGGGTAGGGTGGGGGCTGGTGCTGGAGGTGGAGGAGGGGGGTTGTATCGTAAATCATGTAGCCCTCCCTAAAGTGGGGACCTGTAAATCTGGCAAACGAAGAGTGGGCACTCGGCCAAATGACTCATCCACAGCGCTCTATAAATACAGCGGTGCGGGGTCGACGAGGCTGCTGTTACTGGTGGCCAAGAAGCCCTGAGACACAGAGGTTTCCTCCCTCATGGCAGAAAGTCCTAATCCCCTGCTTATTGTTTGTCAGTCACACTGCGACTTGGTTGGCCTCAGTTTATTATGAGAGAAGCTCTGACACCAGTGATTCCTTTACAGTAGTACAGATTCCAAAAAGGTCTTGCGCAAGGATCAAGTATCCCTTCCAACAAAAAGTATAAATTTTACTGGTTAAAAGGCTTCAATTGCTGTCTGCTTGCAGGCTTTGACTATTACCCCTCAACAGGATGGTTACTTGTTTAGTCACACATTGATATCGCCATAAAAAAATGCCTCTGACTTATGTTAGTGGTCTGGTGTATTGAACTTCTCTGTACAGGTGCAAGATAGACATGGAGGTTAAAGCTGCTACTGGTATAAGAACTGGTAAATCAGTAGAACCAGTGATAATGAATTATCAATACCAGTACTGGTACCAGTATCAGTATTGGTCTAAGATTCACACCAGTATCAGTCTTAGTCAGTTATTTATACCAGTATCAGTATTAGTCAATACTGTATACTGGTATCAGTACACATCTGTTCTCAATACCAGTATCAAGCAATCATGGATATCAATATCATTTGAAAGCAATTACTGATACCAGTATCAGTCAGCTATTAAAATCAGTATTGGTAAGAGTCAATTATCAAGACCAGTGTCAGTATCAGTATCAGTATTGGTCTAAGATTCATACCAGTATCAGTATTCGTCAGGTATTTATATCGGTATCAGTATTGGTCAATACTAGATCCTGGTATCAGTATCTATCTGTTCTCAATACCAGTTACAGTCATGGATAAAATTATCAATTTAAGTCAGTTATCGATAACAGTCTCAGTGTCATTGATTCATTTCAATATCAGTTTTGGTCTAAGATTCCTACCAGTATCAGCATTGATCAATGACAATACCAGTATCAGTGAATTATCAGTACCAGTATCAGTAATAGTCAATAATTCACACTAAGATTGGTATCAGTAAATTATTCATAACAGCATTGGTAGTGGTCAGTTATCAGTACCAATAACAGTATTGGTATTAAAACAGACCAGTGTCTGTGTTAGTCAATTATCAATACTAGGATCAGTATCGGTCAGTAATTAATATACCACTATCAGTCAGATGTTAATATCAATATTGGCACTGGTCAGTTATTGATACCAGTTAGCCAGTTCTGTTAGTGGTTTTAGAAGAAATCCAAAAGCAGACTGTCCCTTTAAGCCTGTACAGTGATCGACTTTGAGGCAGACACTACCTGTTGGTTTGACTGTGAGGGAAAAACGTCTAAATATTTATCCAGACACAAACCAGTTTACATACCATTGGTCTGAACATGAAGTCAAGAGTCCCCTCAACACAAACACACTGTAAAAGTATTGCCAAAACTTCCCTGGAGTCCAAACTGTGCCCTCGCTGAGACCCAGTCAACCTGATACATGTGGGAGCAAGTGTTGGAGATGGGGTCAGAGCTTTGTGACATGTCAAATACCAATCCTCTCAATAAGGCAGTTATGTAAGCATCTGGGCTTCCTGTCCTGTGTCCTTCTCTGGCATGAGACTTGGCCTGTTTGTGCATTTCCTCTGGAGGATCTCACTGCCTCAGACATGAGAAAGAAGGAAGAAGGCCTGGAATTCCCAACGATTTCATCAACATCCACCGTGTACTGAAGGTATGCAGCTTATTGTTTGGAGTCCCCTGGTTTTTGTCACGTACTTCTGTGAATCAGCAGCTCAGCACATTATTCTAGGGCGTACGTCTGATGAGGATTCAAAGAATGTGTGTATGGGTCAATAAACTTACTCTTACAGGGCAGAACTTTGGTCATGAGCTATTTGTTGTCCTTTAAAACTCACATACTAAACCATTTACCACCACAAGCTACCACTCTGTCAAGTTTATTAAGTGACAGCCTTGCTCGTGGTTAATGGAGGGTACATCTCCTGCACTATATATAAAATGTTATGGCAACATTGTTCGTCCACCCATCCTGTGCGTTATCACCTCAAGCTGTTATTGCAGCCGTCATTTCCCATTTAGCGGTTGATCAATCACGTCTTCGAGAAAAATGGGCTTCATCATCCACTGTGCAGTTTTTAATTTTATGAGCTCCCGCAGGGTTTGTCGCCATCAGTAAAAGACATACACTGCACAAAAAGTTGACCTCACACTCAAAAAACAAATGGTAGCACCTGAAGACTTAAATGTTTGTTTTTCTTCCTGTTTCAAGTTCATATTTTCTTTTATCTGATTCATTTTTACATGAATATTTTGAAATGTATTTTTTCTGACAGAGGTCATGTTTGTGAAATCTGAATCAAAAACCAAAATCATGTTAGCTTAGCTTAGCATTAAGATGGACCAAAGGAATAACAACTTTTGATCTTGTTCATAAAATTCATAAGTAACAAAAGTAAAAATCTGACAAGTTTTGGTTTCACATGGGATTATTAGGTTTTCTTGCTGAACCCCAAATAGAAAGATTGTCACTGCTCTATCGCTAGCTAGCCGGTTGAGCAAAAACACTAGAAACTGTAATAGCTAATGGTTTGTTGGAGAGTTTTGTATCTTGACTCTTTCTTGGCAGACCTTTCCAGCTTGCAAGGACAGCATAACCAGAAAAGTAACCCTTACCCAGCTAACTTGTCTGATGTGATACCTTTTGTGTATTTTAGCTAGTTTTTTTGGCATCTTCACAATTTCAAGAAGTTGCTGCAGCCATTCAAGAGTTAGACCCTGTTTACACAACAACATTTCACAGCTTTTCACTCGAAAACGCAGAGAAAAAAAATTCTGCATTTACACTGAAACCCTGAAGGACTGAAAACGCTGTAGTATGGGTGCCAGACCTGTAGTTGACGCTATAACTTAAGAGTCTTTTGGTTACCTGAGTACAAAATGTCTCTTGTGTTTTCATACTAGAACCTTCTAATTGTCTTCCATTTCTCCCCCCCGAAAGACTCAATGAGCCATGTCTTTAGCCTAAGTTCTGGGGCTCTCAAGTGGTTTTCCAGAAACATCAGATCTTAAAATCATCCATCCTTGCTTCTGTTATCTTCTCTCACTTCTGCTTTGGGCAGCGTGAAAAAGCAGACTTGCTGCCCTGCAAATAACTTGGAGCATTACGGGGTTCAGATGGCCTATTTTAGACTGAGCAGCTCGGTCCTCACTGGCTTCAACCAGATGGACTTTGAGCTACAACCAACTGCACTTAACAGCTTCCATATTGGAGACGTTTGAAAACAGGAATGGTGGCATCTAGATCTGTTTCTGTTTTCAAACTTTATGATCTTGTTTCCATAATGGTTCAAATCCTTTCCAGCTGCTCACCACCAGTTCAGCTTCCTTTGATGAAAGCCCTCCTGGTGAAATATCGCTAATGAAGCCAGTGAGTGGTTCACTGTGTCAATACTACATGTTGCATCAGGAAGGAAACTGATTGAATATTGGATTTTGGATTCATATGTCATGAAACTGGATAATATAATGACATAACTGAAGATGGAAAGCTCAGCTGAAGGAAAAAAATATTCTATACTCTGGACCTCCAGAGTCTTTTTCACATTTCACGCTGCCATGGCTTATAAATCCTCTGTGTGTGTCTGTCTGAGATGGCCCACCTCCTCTGTGTAACGCTGTGGGCTTGTGGTCATAAATCCAGATATCAAGAGAACAACAACATGGGATGTAAGTCTTAAAGGCCCAGATGAGAAATGTCAACAGCAGCAGATTGCTGAGCCATAATTCCTCAAAGAGGCCGTATGTCGGGGTGTCACGGACAGTGGGGTATTGACTTCATTCGCACACTATGAAAACATGCGTGCATGTAAACATGTCTATGCAGAGAGAGGAAAGAGGAGTTCATCTTGTGACCTTTTGGAAAATGTCATGAGAAAAGACAGAGACAACATCTAAGAGACTCCAAACAGACACTCCAGCAAAGATAGTCGACACTTTCATGTATTAATCAGAATCTTGTCAATCATGCTTCTTTTGACCACACTAGGAGCCATAACATCAAGTTACCGCTCCCCCCTCTTGGTGGTGTTGCTTTCTGGATTTATGATGCATTAGAAGTCTTCTGGACACCTCACAGCTCACTGATAATTAAATGAATATATCAAAACATATAGACTTGAAGCATAGAGCTGCTTGAATAGAGCTTGTCTGGCGGGTTAATTGGCTCAGACTTGTGTTTATTTTTGCAATGACAGTGAGGTGGATGTAGGAAGAGGTAATTGGCTGGGGGATTATTTAATTTCACAGATATTTTTTTTATAGATGTTTTTTTATAGCTTGGCTTGGCTTTATTTTAGATGTTTAAAACAGGATTTTGACAAGATTTTAAACGTACCGTATGTAAAATGTTGTCTTAAACAAAGAAAAGTAGTGTTAAAAAAGAAGATCTGATCTCCATTCATTTCCAAAACAAACTCACGCCTTGTTGAGAGTCATATCATCATGTCCACTTGAAAAGATAGCCCTCACAGACACTTTGAGTAGCCTATGGTACTTAAACTAAATGATACTGTTCAGAATGAAACTTATGCAATCCTATGAGGGTATTTTGTACTTGTTACGCCTTTGCACTGTAAATGAGCGGGTTAATCTAAAGGAACAAAAGGTCAAAGATTTGCAAAATCCAGTTGCTTCTGTTTGGATCGCTGAAGTAGCGCTCTGAGTAAAGCTCTAAATCTGTTAAGGGATCAGAATAGTCCACAGGCTTCCAGACACTCCATAAACACCATCATAATGTGTGTAATGTAGAGCTTCAGATGACATGAGGTTATAAAGAATGAACTCTGAAATGAACATAATTACAGTAACGTCCAGTCTGCTCCAGCGGTCACTGAGTCTTTGTTTACACACACACTGACACACTCTGTACTCGCAGCAGAGGTTTTCACGACTCATGAGAAGCAGCTCCATCCATCGTGACACTGAAATGTCAGCACCGCAGTTTAATATGCTTCCTTAATAACTCCACTGAGGCTCCTTTAACCTATTACGCTGGAGCCTGGAGGGTTGTTCTCTCAGGTTTTCTTATTTATGACCATCGACAAACAAGAGAACCAACTGTTTGGGTTATTAAATTCATCTATCCAGCTCTCCATCATCAACTTTAAGTGCTTAAATACCAGCCTGTTAGTGACTCTGACCTCCTCATAATGAACAACAGAGAGGTTTGTGTGTCTGTCATCACTCTCCAATGGGGATCATTCGTTACAGAGTAATAAAAACTCCAACAGTATGGGTACCTAAAGCAAGTACATTTCTCGACTCATCGTATAATGTTGGCTTTATTCCATTTTTTCAATAAGCAGAGGGAGAAACTTCCCACTGATCTCGAACTAATTGTCTGAGTCCATTTATGCAAACCCTGCCTCACCTACCTGCTCTTATTAACATAAATCCATCGTTAAAGTCACGCTGTGTAAATGAGACATTCACCTCAGTGACATGAGCCGTTCATAAATCACTGTAGAGGTCACAGAGGCACCTACTGGTGGTTACCCATCAGGCACCTGTGACACAAACAGTCACAGGATGGTGATGGAGACTCAATCATGGAAACACTGCATCAAGTTTAAACTTATTACAAGTGGAACTCATTAAATGCTGACGGCTGGGGGGGTCTGCAGTAAATCATCAGACATATTTCAATGAATAAGTTATTTAGATAAAGTAATGCACCTCAAGGTTTTCAGACAAGAAGCAAAAAATATATGTTTTTTAAAATATATATTTATTATTTTTATTATTATTATTATTATTATTATTATTATTATTATTATTATTATTATTATTATTATTATTATTATTATTTGTGATAGACTGGCTACCGGTCCAGGATATATCTGTTGTGTCCCCAAGATAGCTGGTACACGCAACTGTGGCTCAGTGGTAGAGTTGTTGTCTCTCAATCAGAAGGTCGAGGGTTTGATTCCTAGCTCCTGCAGTCACATGTTGAAGTGTCCTTGAGCAAGACACTGAACCCCAAATTGCTCCCACTGTCGTTCAGTGGTCAATCAATCAATCAATCAATCAGTCTTTATTTATATAGCGCCAATTCATAACAAACGTTATCTCAAGACGCTTTCCAAGCGTTAACAGGTCTAGACCTGTAAATGGTAATAAAATTTTATTAACAGAAACCCAACATCAAGACAAGATAAGAAGTCTTATCTCATCTTAACCCACCATGAGTGCAGCACTTTGCAATATTTAGCAAGTTACAATGGCAAGGAAAAACTTCCCTTTAACGGGCAGAAACCTCGGACAGAACCCGACTCATGTTAGACAGACATCCGCCTCGACTGTGTTGGGATTAGAGAGAGAGAAGGGGGGGAGGGGGGAGGGGCATGAATGCGTGAATGGGTATGAATGGGTTAGATGAACTGATGGTTTCTAGCATAGAACTTCCTCCTCCCATCAGGGTGTGAATGATACCCCTTTTCGACCAAGCTGGTTCCAGGGCTGGTTCGGAGCTAGAGCCAGACGTAGCACCAGTTCTTTGGTTTCCACAGGCTAAGCACCGGCTGCTGGCTCTCAAAACCGGTGCTTGGCAAGCACCAACTCTTTGCTGGGCCAGCAGAAAGAACCACGTTACGTCGGGGGCTACAGGCTTACGTCAGGGGGTGGGGGCGGGATTATTGACCAACCAAAGCAGAGTCAAAACACGGAAGAGAGCCATTTTTAAAAAGATGAGGTTGGGGTAAGAGAGAAACAGAAGAAGAAGATAAGTAAAACAATGGATTTCTTAACCGGTTCGCACTTGAACCAACTGTGAACCGGCTCTAGCACCAGCAGTAGCACCAGCCCTGGAACCATCTTGGTCGAAAAGGAGTATGAGATTAGCAGTGTAAAGTGCTTTAAGTGGTCAGAAAGACTAGAAAAGTGCTATATAGGTACTGGTCCATAGGCTCCAGCCCCCCTCAAACTACGACACCCCTGCCCGATACCAGGATCTGATTAATGTACCCCTGGTTTAATTATGTTTTCTGACAAAAAACACCATCTTGCTCTCTTTTAGACTCACTTATTGCATATTTGTTG
Source organism: Labroides dimidiatus (assembly GCA_030710495.1). Lineage (NCBI taxonomy): Eukaryota > Metazoa > Chordata > Actinopteri > Labriformes > Labridae > Labroides > Labroides dimidiatus. The sequence goes on along the minus strand of CM061157.1, from coordinate 25,046,049 downwards.
TGGAAATTGTATAACAAAGCATCCTGTAAACAATGTTGTCTGACAAATACCCCCCCTGCAGCAGTTTTAGCCTTAAAAAATTACAACATAGCGACAGTCTGTCTTGTTGCTGATGGTTTCATTTAGTTTGGATAGTCATGAGAAAGCCTCAGTATTCATTTCAGCCTGTTTTATAACCTGTCAAGAATTCCTCTGAGGAGCTTTAAGGGGCAGAAAAAGAGCAGATGTCCGTCTCGGTCGTTAGCGTTTATGTTTATTAGCTTCCTGCTTTGTAGAATACATAAAATCTAACTTAAGCAGCATTGCAGTGCATCCATCATTAACTGTTTGTTATGCACAAAAGTTTATTTTAATTGTCTCGAGCTTCTTATAAAGAATCATACTTGATTTCACTCTGCAGAGGACTGGGGACTGGTTTTGAGTTTTTCCCCTCTGGTCCTGTAATAACCTCAAAAGCCACATGATGGCACTGTAAGCTTGATTTGAACAGAGGAGCTATGGTTTTAACTTCCCTGCAGCACTCAAATTAAAATGAGAAAATTCCATAAAACTTCTCTTCATATAAAAAAAGTTTAATCAGATCTCTAAAGAGGAAACTTTTCTACCCTCAGGTGGGTTTTGGATAGAATTAGGCTTTTACGCTCCTGGCTGCCCACCTGCTCCCGGCAACATGATCCCGACGTCTTTTAATGAATGAAAGGATGAAGTCCTCTGGGGTTAGGCAGGGAAATTTTCCCATAATTCAGCTGTTTGCTGGAGGCTTGCTGTGGCCTGAGCAACAACTCTGACCTGGCCATCTAGAGAAAAAGAGACGAGGGGTAGAAAAGAGCAAGCCTGGGGCAAGTTTAAGGGAGAGAGAGAGCGTGGCATACTGAACTCACACTGGAGCCAAATCCTTGTTTATTAGAGCTTGGGGAGAGAGGAGCACACTGTTTCTCCATCACAAACACAGCGGGGAGTGTTTCCTGTGTTGTTTAAAAGGAATGGGATCATTAATCACAGTTGGACAACAGGGAGTGATATTTAGCTACAGGTATTTGAGCAACCAAGTCTGAGCCTTTTTGACTGAATTCATAATTCCATTTCCTCGCTATCTCCGTCTGAAAAGTTAGACCCTCTCCGCAAAGAAACCACCCGGCTGTATTCAGATCATAGCTCACATTCTTGGGAGGATTCAACAACATCAGATAAAACTGCACACTAATCCTAAACTGCAGGATGTTCTGATATGTATTCCAGATATATGGACTGAGAGACGTGCTGGTTTTATTGTCAGCGCTGCCTGAGATCCTCATAAGAAGCCGGTCTCTCTGTGCTCCCTCAGGAAGCACCAGGATGTAGAAGAGTTTGCAGGTACATCCAAAAACATTTTCTGTCATAATCTTGAGGCACAGCTTAAAATCTGCTGGATTACATAAAAGCATCAACGCCAGGGGTGCAAATTTTGAAATTTTGAAAGATGTGTTTTGTTCCCTGCAGCTCAGGCTGGCGTTTGTGTTCTTGTTCATGTTGTAACGTGTCAGTGCGATGGGAGACAACGTCACCGCTGCTTGACGTCTCAGTTTTGGTGAGCAGAACAAAAGCCTGATTGTGTCTGAAGCTGTGTCTCCGTCAGACGGTTATAAATAAAGGCCGCGATTCTAGTCTAAATATTGTTAGCCATGCGGTGAATCTGCAATGGATTCCCCTTTTTTCCACCTCAGCCACTCTCTCTGCAGGTTGAGCACACAGATGTGAACGGTGAAAGAGGCAAAGGAACAAAAAAAAGGAGAAGAAAAGGAAATAAATCAGAGTCTGCAATAGAGGTGCAGAGCATTTCTGAAATATTCTGGAGATTTAAAGATGCTGAGAAAAAAAAGTTTTTGGGAAGAGCTCAAAGCTTCTTGAAAAAATTGTCTTTGAACTGCATAAATTGCAAACATCAAATCAAATTTGAGATTATTAACAATCCAAAAAACCAACCCTCTTATTTTGCCATGTAGAACAAAAAATTGTTGAGCCCACAACTCCTGAAATAATTCCTGACATTAACAACGATAATATAGCTGATGAGTCTCCAGTCCATCGCAGCCTTTAGTTCCGGTGTTCTGTCGAAAAAAAGCTACGAGCTGCACAAATACATTCACGCAACCGCGTTGAAAAATACTACCTTTGGTTTCGACACGCCAATTTGGATATCAAATAATTCTTGCACTGTAGAATCAACATTATTTACTTATTTATTTGAACACACATTAGCGATTAAAAGTTATCAAAGGATTTTACATAACTTAATCGTTGTGGCCAGGGGAGGGCGCCAAAGTTGACGATTTTTTCCGCAAAGTGAAAATCTTTATTCCTCTGTCGGATCTGGACCTAAATGCACGCACACATTCAGTGTCACAGCCTGAGTGCTTCTATATGTTTTTTTCCATCTTAGAGTACAGCGCCCCTTCCGGTCAACAGGAAGTCATGTCTTCTCCTCTCTGTTTAAAATTCACAGAGACACACGTGCATGTGCAGATCTTGCTACACATGTGGCGGCTACAACATGCCCCACTTATCGCTGCTTGCCGCTTTAATTTAAACCCGTAGACGCTCCCTTTCATGTATGTGAAAACCTAAATGAGATAATAAGAGGGTTACTGTGGATTTTAAGCTCCAAATGTCTTTAAAACACAGAGTCGTGTGTTAATCTGAGAGAAGACTCTCTCCTAGTACAGATGTCCCGATGCTGCTCATTTCCAAACCTCACCACCTCCCTCCCAAGACAACGGACATCTCTGTACGACTCCAACCCCCCCTCCATCACTTCCCGTCTGTCCGTCTGCCAGTGACTGTTCTGTTCGTGCTCATTCAGAGCCCCTTTTAGCCTAGTGGAATAAATGTGTTGTGTTTTCCTTTCATTTGCTCTTTCTGCGAGCCTCTCTGAGACCTCTTTATTTGCTGTTTCACAACAAGAAAGCGTCTTGTTTTCCATCATTACCAGGGTGTAGCAGAGGATGTTGCAGAATGAGGAAAACCGTTTGGTAGTAACGGTGGCGTTTCAGAGAGCGATGAGACACCAAGTCTGTGGAGTCGTGATGTACTTTAAAAGCCCATGAGGCTTTTGTAGTGAACACGCAGGCAGTCGCTGATTTAATCCCCATGTTTTGGTCAGAGTGAGTAATTTTATGGCATCTGAGGAACAGTCACAACAAATGCAACCTTTGATGGTCTGAAGAAGAGAGTTTATATGGACGTTGTGACCAACTGAGAAAAATCTCTGAGACCAAATGAGTCAACTTGTGAAACCAGAGATCTATGCTTCTTAAACTGACTGCACAGCATGAGAAACTGATAGTTCTCAATGAAAAACTACTTACTTGCTTTCTTTTAGAATCAGATAAGAAGCCTGACACCACTTTGAAATCTCAGATGTAAAATTTGAATACATAGGGGAAAGAAAACACACACTAACCAAACTAGAACACACTCCCCTTAAGAAAAAAAAAACTAAACCGTTACCAGTGCAGCTCACAAAGCCTAATCTGTCAGTGTTGACCTCGCTTTGAAAAAGAGGAAACAACACAGAAACTTAAAGGTGAAGTCATTAATAAATTACTGTAGGCATCTTACTTGTTCCGGCCTCCAATTTTTTAACTTTAGCACAAAAACTTTCTAGGATGCGAGCTTTGGAGGGACCATTTTTTCATTTGTTTCTTAATGAAGATCTCTCACATTTATCAAAGAGACGGAAAAGGATAAATTACCTCTGCTGCTGCAGTGTAGGTATATTACTGTTAAAAATCTTTTGGAACTTTTTCTTCAGATACGCAGGATTCTTAGAGGAGCTATCAAAGCACTGCTGTTGATGACAGTAAAACCACAGATTCAACAAGGTGCTAGAAACATTCCTCTGAGGTTTCGCTCCACATTGACATAATATGGGCTGAACATCCATGATGAGAATCTCCTGTTCCACCACATTCAGATTGTTTCTCAATTCGAAGTTCGCAAGTTCGAACTCACTTTCTCTTGAAGTTCAGAATTGGATTGGAAAGTTTGTTCAAGAGTTCGGACTTCAGAGGTACGGGACTCCACAGAACGATCCTACAACTGTTGGAACAGCAGCAGACTTTGCTAACGTCCTCCGTCTACGTACCTACATGTCACATCCGGTTGCATTGCCGGCAGTTAATTGATGTATAATTTTATCCAACTCATTCAGTCTTTCATTTCAAACAAAATCCTGTCACAAATAAGTATCTTATCCATAATTTTACACAGCAGCAACCATTACTCCCAGTTGTGTGTTTTTTCCTCCGCCTTTGTTTGAGTTTCTTGCTGGACCGCATAAATTGCATTGTGGGATTGTAACTGTGAAAAGTCTGCACAAGTTACGTCCGACAGCAGACCTGATAAAAGAAGCGGGGCGACCAAACCAGGTACTTCGACCCAACTTGTTTTGATGCAGACTTTGAATTGGAACAGAGTTTAAGCTTTGTTTGATGACGTATCACAAGTCTGTAAGTCCAGACGCATGCTGAAGAATGCTCGATTAAAGAGCTTCGATCTGGTGACTATGGAGGCCATTGACAGTGAACTCATCGTCACGTTTGAGGTGATTTGAGCTTTGTGAAATGAAGCGTTATCCGGCTGCAAGTCTCAGAAGATTGGTACACTGTGCTCATAAAGGGACGGACATGGTCAGCAACAAGACTCAGGTAAGCTGTGGGCTTTAAACCAGGCACATTTGGTACTAAGGGGACCAAAGTGAGGCAAGAAAATCTCCCCCACACCATTAGACCAGCAGCAATATGGCGACCGTTGAGTGCGAGAAGTGTCCACTGTTCCACACTCACCTTCTTTGCCTGTTTTGAGTGCGCCAGCTGAGAAATCAAAGTGCACTAGGTTTTTCCACACTGACTTTGTGAACGCACTTATGCACTCAAAATAGTGAGTGTGAGTGCAGAGGTATGTGATTTGGGACACAGCATTCGTCTCACCAAGAGACGCAAAAGACGCAACAAACTTTCACAGGAAAACTCCAAAAATCCAACGAGAATAACTGCGACACTCCAGCAGATGGCATCATTTAAAGTGAGCAGTGTGGTTTCTTTGTCTTTATCCAAAGCAGGACAGTGTACATTAACCAGCATGAAGCAGATGAAAATGTACAAAAGTTAGCTGGAAGGCTAGTTTTTATCAGCTGTCTCTGGGAACAGCACCTGCTCATACGTGGATATTCTGCTGTGACTGTTATTGCAGATAGAGGAAATTGAGTCACCGGATTTGAGATGTGTTTTTCCCTCATAATAGGGTCTGGTCCCATGTGGAAAAAGGACATAAAAACGTGTTTGTAGCTTTGCCTGGAAAACACAAGGTCTCAGAGCAAAGAGAAACTAAAAATATGTCTCAAATAATGTTTTTATGCAACAATATCTCAACAGTATGGTATGGAAGGACAAAATGATGAGAGTGAGTCAAGAGGCAGTGTTTTTCTTTCGTTTTCCTTACCTGTATTTAAAAATAAGGACAAAGTTTCTATTAGAAGTCTGGTGCTACCTGGCACAGAACAGAGATCTAAAAGCGCCTTCAGCAAAAGAAAAGATTACATCAACCTCATCTTTCCAAAGAAAAGTATTTGCAATCCTTTGCAACATCAAACCATAAATTCTGGACGCACACTTCTCTGTGTGAGGGCGGCTGCTGCCTTTGGTGTTTCACTTCTCCAGCCTAAAAAATGTATATTCATCTATTTTTTGGTGGTTTTATTTTTAATCTGAACTGCGTGAAATTTAAAAATGGGGAAGTGAGAATTCTAAGTTAAGTTTCTGGAACCTTCCCCCCCTGTGGTTTACTCTGAAACTCAGAGTTTTTGTTTCATAATCAGGAGAAGTGTATCAACCTGAGGTCTGCCAGAGCTCAAAAAATAGACTGATTACTTCGACACAGATGGTTAATGTTTCCATTGAGGTTCATAACTGCTAAAAATGTCTCTGAGCAGCTCAAATTGAGTGCTTTGAGATTCTTAAAGGTGTTTTCGACTGCAGAAACTTTCCCCCATGAGTAGGGACTTTTTGAGGAATAGTCTAAAGTTAGTCAGGGGTAGTACTTTTCAGATTTCCAGGAACTTTGGGGGTAAGGGCCTGCAAGCTGAACGTTTCTGATTGGTGGAGTACCTGCAGTGTTTTTATTTCCTCCTCCATCCTTAATTACATCACACACAGCTGTAAGTGATTTGGTTTAAAAACTGGGTCAATATCCCCATAAGTACAGTTAAGATTTTCCATTGAACTTCATATTCATTGTATTAAGTAGATGTTATGATGGTAGGAATGAATGTTGGTCAAGCTCCCACACTTTTTACAAGCAGACGACGTACATGCATTCAGAAAAATATGCCCAACCCTTCATGGAAAATCTCAAAGTAGAGTAAAAACAGCTGACTGTACGTACCATTTATCAAATATATTTTGAATTTCTGAAAGGTTTTTATATCAACTGATATTTCACGATGACAGAGTGGACACCTTAAGCTTTACAACATCCAACTACACACATAATATGAGGAAAATTAAAAAACATTAGTGTAAATACATGAAACCATCAGAAGGTTTCTTAAAGGGGCGGTGACCCCATAATGACAGGGTGGACGCTGGCAAAATGCTCAATGTTGTTAACTTTGGTGTCAATTTAGTGTAATTTAACCACTCAGTACACACAATGTAGTATCTGAGAAATGCTAAAAGACTTATCTTTGTACTTATATGTGTGAAAATGTTTGGCCGCTTATAAATAGACCCCAGAGCTTCATTATCTACTACATTTTCATGATAACTGAGTGATTCTAATGAGGACACCGAAGGCACAGCGGTCTTCTTTGAACCTGATCATGTGACTGTGTTGCTGTCAGCTCCTGGTGTTCCAGTTTAAAAAGTGACCCTGCAAACTGGAGACCTTCAGCTGAACATGTCAGTGGATAACATCCAGTTTACAACAGCTGTTGAAACAGATGAAATCCTAGTTTAGTTTAATAAATGTACGTGTCACAACATTCTTATCAGGTAGATATTTGATGACAAGCTAAAAATATGACGCAACCAGCTGAAAGTCGTCAACCAACAGACTCATTTTTCAATCCAATGTCCTCCACTCAATGTATTTGTCTTACTGCCCTCTACTGGTCTGGTGGTGTGTTGCAACTACTTTTATTCTGTCTCCATACGTCAACAGCCTGATTTACAGTAACATCACAGGACTTCTGGCCTCGGTGGAAACACAGACAACATTGGGCCACACGGATTTAAAGTTCCTAGAACTTCTGGTTGAAAAGCATTTTTGACACTTCTTTCACACAAAAGAAAAAACTTGTACCACAACCACCGCTGGACAGTTATCGTCCAAAAAAAAAAAAAGAAAAGAAAATTTGCCGTCTTAAAAACAACATCTGGACTTCACATCTGTCAGCTCTGGCCAACATCCCATTCACTCATTTCATTCTGGCTCAGAACATCTAGCATTTAATCAACCTGGAGAATGTTTGGATGGACATCAGAAGTCACAAATCATGTGAGAGTGTCTTCAAAGTCAATACAGAAAATCTTGTAAAGACTCAAATACATAAAAGTCAAATAGTGTCTGCTGCACACTTCCTGGGTTTTCTCTGTGGGGGGGGGGGGGGTTCATGGATCAGCTGCTGCTTCTGCTACTGTTCCTTTCACCAGCTGTCTCTTCGTCCTCTGTGTGCGATTATGTGTCTTTAATATCTATTCCATATACTCACATTCCTGGCATTACTCACTCGCCTGGGAAAATACCCTCAGATTATTTGTGTTGTACTCAGCTGTGTTTCAGTACAGTCTTCTGGTGTCTGTGTGTGTATTTGTCTTCAGGTTTTTATGTGAGAGTGGTCAGTGGTTACAGTCTGTTATTGATTTTATATAGTGAGCAGCAGGATTATTTGCGTTGGTTTTAGGGTAAAATGAAATGATACCATTCATATATCCAGTGATTAAAGCTGGGGTCATCAGGTTGTTGGGTTTTAGATGGAAAGAAGATGTCCTTTTCAGTCAGTTTGTCAGGGTGTCTTCACTGAGTAAAAGAGTTTTATAATGTCAGGAAACAGAGGTTCCTGTTGGTGAAATTATAATCTGTGTGCAAGAAGTGGGATGTTTTAAGATGAAAGGGATCCCAGTTTCAGAGAGGCTCCTCTTTGTTCTGTTTCTAATGACCCTCTCCTCTTTAATGTAGGGTAACCTGAACACACCAGTACACACAGCCATAGCTACAAACCTTATTCCACATCTCAGCTCTCAACAGTGTAGGGAACTTGTTGATTTTCCTCTCTCTTTTTTTATCCTTGGTATAAATTGAAATAGTTTCCATCATCTTACCTGGAATGACTTCGAAGAGAAATTTCCCTCCATCATCACCGCTGGTCGGATGCTCTGAAACTTTGTTTCCAGGTAAGAAAATAGTTCCCTGTAGAAGAAAGAACACACTCAATTTCAGCAATAGAGTAGATCTTTCATTTCACTGCTTACCAAAATAATTTTTGGAAGAGTAGAAAGTTCATAGTTTTAAACCTTTTTTTTTTTACTCTATTTGGTGCAACTAATTTTCATGGGTTTAACAACAGAAGCATGACTCAGTTTCAAATTATAAAAACATGGCAGACATTTAAAACAGTTTATCAGAGAAATGTTGATCATGGACTGACAAAACCAACTTTAATGCCATTAAGCCTTTGTTTAAACCGTTCCCCTTTAAAATGATCTTTTTGTCCCGATGTCAATCAATGCACGATGTGTTCTTAAAACAGAGTGAAAAAGATCTGCTGTCTACAGCAGGAGTAAACCTGGGAAAACACCAGCCAATCCTAGCGTTGGCAGCCAATTTGTTAAACCAATCAAATCCTATCTTGCTGTTTGCCCGCCTCCTGCACGTACATTTCATGTACATTCAATGCACATTACCAAGAGGGATCCAAGTACACTGGAAAATGGCAGAAAAACTACCTTTACCCTGATTACTGGTAACGCAGAGAAAACAAAAATGATGTGCTGAGGACCGGTTTGAGTCCATGGTTTTGAATCAGTTACAATCATATGATCGGGAATCAGTGTCGCTCATGCATGTGAGAGGAGACATCATTTTGGAGGAGCTCTGAGTGTGAGAGTGTGGGGGCTAAACGGAGTCCTGTGGAAATGCTACGTTCAAATTCATGCTAGTTTTCAGTGACTAACTACCCTGCCTTTAAATCACCTTACCTTGTAAATACCTTACATCTTACAACTTCAGTTGCAACTTTCTCACCAGTTTGATAGAGATTTTAGTACTTAAGGTAATCTCAACCATCAATTAAAAAAGCAGTTCACTGAAATTAGTTAAATGTTCATATAAGCAGGTTTATGTATTTGTTTATTTGTTTGTTTGTTTTTTCAGAAAAGTCACTGTTTTCACATCTACCTGTTTTTGTTCACACATCTCTAAGAATATCTACGCCTTAAGCAGTGAGGATGCACTTTTTCGATCCAGGTATTGGGTAATGGTGCAATACAGACTTGAAAAGTTAAATCAAAAATCTGTGACAAAGAGCGAATCCAAAGGGCAGATCTATTCAACTCACTTCTATGCTCTTCTGTGTTTACAATCAACACTGGTAGGTCGGGGCATTTTTGCTAAACAGAGCTAAAATATCATGAAGGAAGGCAGGATTGTTTTATCAACTGAAGAGTAGGGCGTCTGCTGATGGATACAACTGATGAGACGCTGCATTGATTTCTCATCTGGTTAAATACATGAGGATTACCTTTTGCAAGCAGGGACGTCATCCCTACTGACGATTAGAATAATGCAGGTTGATGAGATGTTCAATGGTCATCAACAAGCCACCAAAGGCCCCTTTTTCACTTGCTTTGTGGTAGTTCATGCGCAAAATGTCAAATTAAGCTCAAAACAAAGAAAAAAAAACTACTTTCAGCTTGATCCATAATGACACAACTTATTAGTTGGAGTATATGATGGACAGTATAGACTTTGATATGGAGACACCCAGCAACATAATGTTAACCACTCAATTACAAAGTAGGTGCAAGTGTTAATCCTGCCGGAGTTCCTTCACCAAGTCCTCTAATCATGACTTTAAAAAGGATTATAAACAGCAGCAGGTCGGTCTTTTATATACTCAGTGACTTCTCACTTGACAACCGGCACATCAGCGCCACATGGCAGCATCTGACACCCATTAGAGTGCCCTCTATCTGGCTTAATGTTAATGCAGACAAGATGCACATGGCAACAGCTTCAGTAATAAGAACAGGATCAGAGGGGAGTCAGTTTCCTTCCTGCTGAGAGGGACTGCTCTTTAATGAGCCACACTGAATAACTGTGACAACCAGGAAGTGGAAACCCCACCTGAGGCCCCAGATGAAGTGGGTTTTGAGGGGGAGGGGTTGTAAAGACGGGACAGACAGGAGGAGGAATGAGGGAGTGAGAGACATGTTTGATGTGGTTGTAAGCGAGGGAATCTGCTCAGCGTCAGTGTCCTGGGATTTAACAGATCTTTAAGTGAATACAGATCTTTTTGTCATCGACATTGAGCTGATTTAAGGGAAACGAGAGACGACTTGAGTGAATCACGTGTGGGTGATATTGACTTTATAAATGTGTGCCTTATGGGTCGTGTATAGGCTTTCTATATGAGAAACCTCAACACTTCTGGTGTTCCTCCGCTCTTTCTCAGCCATACTTTCCATACTGACATCCTCCCTGGTGGGCTGTTGTTTGCTGCAGACAAACCAGACCACAGACAGAGGGATATTTACTCAGCAAATAGTATGGCGGTCGCACCCAACCCAAGTGTGGGATGAGAAGGCATGGCCTGTTTTGGGGTATTTTTATATTGTCATTTTGGATGAGGTCATTTTTTTTTCTTTTTGGAAACAGCAGAATGACAAACAGTTATCTTTAACTCTTCAACAAAACACACAAGCACACATGCTCTTAGGGGAATCTGTTTGAGAAGAGCTGCAGCGGGCAACTCATGCTTATAAACAGCTTTAAATGAAATGAAGCCTGGTGTGTTTTTGAGCGCGCAAATACCTGATTACTCACCATGACTTTCTTCATTTAATGGCTTCTTCACAATTTAGTCAGACCTGCCTGCACACACTTTGGCAATTTCCAAATTTTGGTCGTGAAATGAACATTTTACCGCTTCCTCTTTGAGCTTGTTTGGAGGAAAAAAGACTGCTGATTGTTTCCATAAATTAAGCAAGCTCCAAGTAAGACCAAGACATATAAAGTAAGCTATTGGCCATCCATAACTACTCTACTAAAAAAATGAATGTGATTAAAAAAATGGGGATTGAATTGCATAAGAACTGAACCCTTTTTTGACATCTTGCATGTTGCAAAAAGAATTAATCCAATCGCAGTTCAATAACAAATAGCTAATTTTGAGCAAACTGATGTTTGCACATTTGCTTTTATTTCAAACCTTATAAATGGACATGGGGGTTTCAACGTCCAAACGAAAAACATATTGTTTTGAAATCAAAGTCTTAGTCCTGGTTTACACCTCTGCACCGAATCAACACCATAGCCTTCAATAGCTCAGTTTGGAAGCAGAAGACTGGTCCGCTAAGCTGGATCGTGTTTCCTGTATTTACAACAGCAGAAATGATTTGCCATTAAATCCCTGGCATCCAAAGTTCATACGGCTTATCAGCAATGAGAAGGTGACTTGGTCAACATATGGTGTCATGTTGTGTCTGTGTAAAGAAGTCTACTCTGATACTGACTTTACTTTTTGTTCTGTTTTGGCCTCCACCACCTCCTCAGGAATATTTATGGGTCTTAAGCAGCTGATATTTATCACTTTTCTCACCAACATGGGACTAATTTTAATAATCTGCTGTTGCTTCCTGAACGTAAAGTACGACCCCAAATCCAATGAAGTTGGGACGTTGTTTAAAACGTATATAAAAACAGAATACAATGATTTGCAAATCCTGTTTAACCTGTATTTAACCAAATACACTACAAAGACAAGATATTAATTGTTCAAATTGATAAACTTAATATTATTTTTTTTTGTAAACATTCAGTCATTTTGAGGTTGATGCCTGCAACACATTCCAAAAAAGCTGGGACAGGAGCATGTTTACCACCTGACCTGTCTCCCATTGAAATTGTATGGGGCATTATGAAGCGCAACATAAGACAATAGAGACCCTGTCCCAGCTAGCATTTAGCAATGTGTTGCAGCCATCAAATTCAGAGTGAGTGAATATTTGCAGAAAAACAATCAAGTTTATCAGTTTGAACAATAAATATCTAACCCAGTCAGAAATAACACTATGAGGGAATAGACTGAGAACAAAACAAAGACTATTTTAAGCTGAGGTTAACTGAAGGGCTTACCAGTAATACCTTATGAATTTAATGGTGTTGTCATTGACAAATTAATGGTTTTTTTTGACTCAACATTTTGCTGAATCAGCTCAAAGAACAAGAACTAGCCACTGGGATATGAAACCATATGTGTAAAACTATGGTCAAAATAAACATAAGACGTTTAAGTTAAGAGACAACCTTATTTTGTTAAATAACGATATGGTGTGAAGAATGACTTCAGGCAACAGGACATGTGTCAAGATTACAAAGTACAACTCACTTGGAGGCAGAAATTGATTTCAAATTAAAAATGTTCACTCTTGAGTCAATTGAGCTGAAATTATTGTGTTGGAGGTCATTAAAGAGCTCATTAGACCTTGGCTGGCTGATCAGTGGTCTTTTTATCCAATAATTACAGTTCAGTGACCTTTCACAGAAAGGCAGTCAAACTCAGTTGGAGATCTGGATACGGTGCTTTATGTGTGTTATTTATTTCTGTGCCCGTGTCTCAGATTTGACCTCTGTGCCTGCTAAAAGACTCTTTTCTAGTGGCAAAGAGTTAAAAAAGGTTACTCCGATCGCTCCACTGAGTCCATCAATCCAATAAATGTCATCGTTATTTCACAGTTATAAAACAGGAAGCTCAGGTCCTCTGCTCCGTCTGGCTGAGCCTTGTTTAAAAGCCACAGTTAAATCCACAGCTGCCACTCAGATATTAACACGCCAGTCAAACACAACAGGGCAGCGAAAAACAGAGGCCTTCATTAATTTCTATTTACTTCCTGGATTAAGTATGCGTGAATGATGTGAGATGGAAGGTAAAATAAAGCAGCAGCAGAAGACACTTAAAAGTTTAGACGCTTATATTTTCCTGATATGATCCCAACAATAAATGCAGGCAGATTTTTATGTATCAGATATCTAAGTACAAACACAACAGCAGACCTTCAAGCAAACAAATCTTATGTGCTGAAAATTCTGGCACCAAGACATGCAGAAAATAACAACAAAAGTGTTCCTTTGACAAACAGAAAATCCATCAAAAAGTATGAGATCCTAACGACAAAAAAGAGCAAGAACCTCTGCAGTGATTTATGTGCAAGCATTGCCGTCCTGCTACTTTCTTACAGGAATATCTGTCACTCCCGCTGCTGCCTGACTGCTTCTATCTTCATTGAAGAAAAGCTGACATATAAGCTGCAAGTTCTGCAAAATACATCTCAGCTTTTGGAAAAAAGATGAGTCTGGGATTGAAGGGAAGATAACCGCATGACTGTTTTTATATTGATGTTCCTCTTAGTTTTATATAAAATATAAAATGCCAAAGCAATTACTTTAAAATCTACTAAAAGTTAGAGCTCCGATATTGCAGGATGTTTGTTCAAAAAGGAAAACTTTAAGAGGGATGATGTAATGGTTTAATAATGATAATAGGATGAGGTTTCCTTTTGCTTCTCCGGCTTCAGTTCCTTTATAATAATAAAACAATTTCTAACTTTTTGAGCTGCATGGTCATATTTTGACACAAAATTGAAAGAAATTTACATATTGATCATCAAGTTTCTCCTCTTTAGTGTGAACTGTCTTGAACAGTCTTTACTTAACCTTGAAAGTCACAGTATTAGTATGTTTTATAGGGCTTTGGAGGGTTTTTTATGCTTCATTGATTTATCCATCCTTTAGGCTTATAACCAATAAATCGTGGTCCAGTAGGAATCTCTTGTCATTGAAAGTACAAACCTTATCCGTTGTCATGCCAAAGATGACTTGTCTGAAGTTGTGCATAGTTTTTTGAAGTTGTTGGCACATATTTAAAGTTTTATGTCAGATTTCAATTGATTCTTTGCACAATAAAGAGATTTAAAGAGGGGGGTATGATGCGTTCACATATTTAAAACATACACACAGAATATCAATCGTAGATGTGCAGAATTTCAAACCTCTCCATATTCATTTGTTGTAGAAATCCCTGAATCTATCTGTAACCTGCTCAAAAGATCTTCTCAAGATTTGCTTAAATGATGAGGTCATCACATAAGGATCTCCTAACTGGTTCGTGACATGATGAAAGGGCGGGCCTCAAATACAAAGGTCTGCCCAAAGCTCTGTCCCGGACAGACCTCCAGAGGGGTGGCCAATCAGAAGGAAGAGGGTTTCTGGAGCAGGGAGCCTTAAAGAGACAGCAGTGAAATTGAAGTGTTTCAGACAGAGGTTGAAATAAGGGTTTTCTAAAACACTGGTGTGAGAAAAATTCTTTTTTTTTTTTTTTTCTTGAGCTGTGAATCATTTTAAGCAATTACGGGGTACCCAGAGGGCCAATAAAAAGCCTTAAAAAACACGAAATACCCTAGTAATAGCTATAAACACGATAATAATAAGTTACTGCTACTTAAGCTACTGAATAAGTTACCGCTTTTGTTCTGAGAAATTAAGTATAACATCCTCTTTAATAGCTCGCTTAGCTCTTAATAGTTGATAAACATGGTTCCTGCAGCACCATCTTCACTGGGTTAGCAAAGTAAAAGAGGAACGATGAGAAACTACCCAATCCCCATGTAGCTAACACTGGCTCTAAATGTACAAATGAGTACAGAAAAATGGTATTTTGGCATCACTTTTATACAGGAGACAAGGCCTGTCATCCACTTTTATGTACAGTCACTGTAATGCCAGGTTTTTGGTCTACACACATGAGCTATTGCTAATATAAAAACACTGAGTAAGGTTACTTTACAAAACTACGGTGGAAGATTAGGGCCAAGTTAAAATCCAAACTAAAGTATAACTTCACAAGATGCTAAACCACTTTATTCTCTTAAATCTATGACTTAATTCTCGTAAATTTACTTTTTTTTTACAGCATGGCCCTAATCCTCAGTCGTACAAAACCCCTTTATGTGTGAGACAAATTTAGCTGTGAATCAACATCACACGACTCTTGCTCCAGCTGCATACTCGCTTCTTGTGAGAAAATGTCTTTCCAGAGAGGTACAAATACCACGACACCTGCACATACCTGAAATTCACGGTCACTGACAGCTTCAACTGCAAGTGTTTATGAGGCGGAGAAAGTGCTCCGAAAGCACAACTTGCAGAAACTTGTTGCAATTCCAGTGAGAGTTAATTGACTTTCCCATCCGTCAATAGGAAGTTTATGAGACATGCAGTCGCCATCAGGAGAGAAAAGGGAGTCGTTTCTGTATTTACAGCTCCTGCGATGAATACTGAAACCTAATGTGTGAAGCCTGTCCGGAAGTTTCTGCAAACATTATCATCGAAGCAAGTTTCTGTGTCAGGAATGAGTAAACACTCATGACCCTGATGGCACCACGTCCACACCAGCGCATGTAGACCAAATGGGACACTTGTGTGAAAAATCTGTGCTTGGCAGAAGGTGAAGTCAGCTGTGACGCGCACAGCACCGTGTTGGGATAATGTCCACGTTACTCACCACATAAGTCGAATGTAAGTCGAATCACGTCTGGATGTCAGCGCCTCGTTCGACCCTTCACACCTTACAAGGATACAGATAATCTGCTCGCGTTGTAGCACTCGTCTGCGTTAAAGTGACCTCACTCGATGCCGTGAAGGCCACACAATTGGTACAGTGTTTTTATTTCATCTGGGGAGCAGTAACACACATTCTCTCCATATTAATAATTACGAAACCGCTTTGGCATTTTATTTACTCCTGTTAAATGCCAAGGTCAGACTGCTTCCAGCTCAGCCCTGAAAAACAAAGGGTTTTCAGTGAATTATTGCGCTGCTGAATTATTAATTTAATGCAATATATCTCATTACAGTCAACTACTTTTCTTCAGATCATTTTGTCTGAGTTCAGGCTCAGTGTCTTCGTGCTCTGAATGTTAATAAACTAACTTTTGAGACTTATTGTGGCTGGCATCGTAACATCCCGATTATATCTAGCCTCTCTTTATGAATCATAATACCGTATAATTCTTTTAATGTATTCCTTCCTAATTCTCTCATTCATTCACGAAGCTACCTTACTGAGTACTTCACTAGAACACAGATTTGGTGCTAAGTGGTTCAAATTACAATAATCATTCCATCTCACCCACGGCATGAATGCTGTCTTTGTTTACAGCTGCAGCAGATGAAATCTGACTCTGTCTCTGTCTGTGTGTGTGTGTACGAATGTGAGCGAGTACATGCATGCTTGTGCGTGCATACATCTCCATGAGCGAGCGAGGGCAGGCAGATGGCATGTTGACGCCGAGCCCACACGTGCCGTACCCTGTGCGTGCTTTTCGGCGACCCTTCACCTCCATCTGACTTCCATTCTTCAGATTCCACACGTTACACGGAGAGGTTCGGCTCGACTGTATGTGACACAACACTGTCCCGAGCTTGGACAACATTAATGTGCTGTTTCTGAAAAGGGTTTTCTGAAGACGTCAGAAGTGCTTATGAGGAACACGGGTTACATGAAGCAGAAAGAATTAAGTGGAGGGTTCAAATAAAACAAGTGCAGCGTTCAGAAACTGAACACAAACTTTAGTCTAAGTAGCTTCCAACCAAAGATTTTCTCCAATTTTTTTGCATTGTAACATAAATCAAAAAGGTTTTATTCACAAATTAAAATAAAGAGTTACATAATGTTTCTGTTTTGCATTTTTCATGGGAAACTGTCTCACTTTCACTTGGTGTTGTCATGGAGACTTCGAGGTGCTGTAAATCAATCTGGTCCTGCCCGACCCAATCGGGAAGCTAAGAAATAGCATTTAGAAATAAACTACATTCACTGAAAAAAATGACACTTTGGACCAACCTAGAAAAATTACGCTAATTTTTCACACCAGAAAGGATTAGTTTTTCTCAAATAACATTTCTGATTTGGTTGACACTTTCCAGGTAGGGACAGGCTTCAGGATCCCACATCCAGTCCCCTTAACCCTTTAACACCTGTAATACTAACAGTCAGCCTGGACCTGCTTCCTCTAAAAAAAAAAAAAATCAATAAATGTTTCAATAAAATGTCTTCTGTCATAATTCTTTTGCCCCCTTTTTTCAGGAGAAGTTGAAATTTTAAAATCTCTCAGGAATTTGACGTTTCTTTATACTTTAGATGCTTTAAACTGTGTGAAATAACAACAAAACATAAAACAGCTTTGGATTTGCGGCAAGTTTTCACTTTATAAAAACTGTAGATGTACAGGTCCAGAGGTTTTGAGATTACAGAAATTTAATTTTAGCTATAATCCAACAACAAAAGCAGTTTTGTTCGCCTGGACTTTTTTAAAAAAATTTCACTGTTATGGCTTAATAAAGTACAGTAATGAGCAGAATTTTCCTCATGATTGATATTCCTAAAGCAGTTTTTTTCCCCAGCTTCCTTTACTGTAATATGTCATATATCAGCGCAAAGCTGCGCTTCTCAGCTTTCAGGATCTGCTGGGATTAAGTTGAGCACAAACGATCGGAGAGTTATGGTGTTTAGAAGAACGTAGGTCATTTTCATTACATTTACATTCACACAAAGTGAAAAAATAATTCATTATGAAGACCACACTTTCTTCTAATTTCAGCTAAATTTTTCATTAGAAAAAAAGAGAGAAAATTGATTTAAAAAAAAAAAATTACTCTCATTTTGTTACAAGCAATAGTTTCAGGTTTCCTGAAGTCAACTTCTGGAGTTGGTTCAAAGTGATACACTCCAGGTCAGTGTATAGTACTTCCTTTAGTCACAATTACTAAATCTGCATAGAGTGCTCTACCTCACTTAGCAAGATGCTAATTTCAATCTCATTAGTGTTGAATTAAACTTTGTAAATAACTCAACTGTCAGAGATGGAGAATGATGGAACCTTTATTTGGTCAAACTGTGGGGTCCCTTATCCCCTCTTACTCACGGTTACAATAAATATAAAGTAAAATATTTAATATTCTTACCCAGTGTTATTTATAAGGGAGCCAGTCGGTTGCTCATAAACAAGCGTTAGACAAACTATTTGTATAACGAATTATTTGTAACGTAAAACACAATATGAAGTGACATAGCTGAAATGCATTATGGGAATAACTTAAATAGGCTAAACCAGAGTCACATGACATGGAAACCTCTGGTCTGAAGTGAAAATTCTATTTCAGTAAAATAATAATTTTAATTTAATCCAAGATGAACCCAAAACAAAAATGGAATTTGACTAAAAAACACATTTGTTTCACGTTTTTCAGTGTTGGTGCTGATAATCTCATTTTAACTTGTGGATTAGGATCAGGCAGATATCTAGAAGTGAGACTTTTTCAAGATCACTTAGAAAGTCCTCACAGGGACTTTAAACGGTGATGAATCTGGTGACTCAAGTTTATGGTTTCTTTGTTTCCATCACAACAGAGCGAGGCAGATGTTCCTTCGCCCACTGAGGAGGCAGCAATGAGGCGAATATGACAGGTAACAAATGGAGACGTCACAGCGTATGAGAGGATTAATTAGCACCTGATCTAAAAAAGGCTTCACACCGCCGTGTTATGCGGATCAGAGCTCCACTTCACACAATTCGACTCATCTGAGGTGTGCATCAGTGTGTTTTCTGCTCTCATCTTGAACCTCAGAGACAGTCAGTGCTCGCTCTCCACTTTGCCCTACTTGTGTTCAGGATGTTCGACTCCACGCTTGTCCTCTATTCTCCTGATGGGTACAGCTGTGTCTTGTGAGGATGTTTTTTTTTTTTCTGCTCCTCCATGCTGTTCTGCTTTGGAGGTCACGGAGATTTAAGGACTTTGAGTGTACTGCTCTGTGCCTGACCCAGTTTGGGTGAAATTTCCCATTTCTCTGCAAAAAGTAGCCAGATTAGGTATCACACACTGATGTCGACTTTGTTTCAGAAGTTAAGAACAAAGTGTAGAGTTTGTATCTTGTCCCTGATGTTGTTGGATCATTTATAAATTACACTTTCGTGCAGGTGGCGACAATATTTCAAAGAACAAATGTTTCCTGTCACTTTCTGTGAATTATTATGAAAAACTACTCCACAGATTCTGCATCATCCCCTCAGGACTTCACCGCAACAACAGCATAAACAAAACTCAGCGTGCTCCTAATATAAGACCACATTAAGACCCAGAATAGGCACCCAGGAATAGCAGCGAAGAATGTCTCCTCTCACTGTATCTGGACACCGGCCCACCTTCAGGTCTGGAGCTTTAACCTTCACAGACTTGTGCTGATGATGTGGCTTAGGGTTTGGCTGAGCCGAGCTTTCTGGGAAATCAGCCAGACACAGAAGTGTGGGTAGATGAGCGGAATGAAGAATTCATTTGTGAACAAAGTGTTCGAGTTTCTCCTGGAAAAAGAGGATATTGTTGGGGTGGGACAGATATCATGAAAGGTTTTGGTCCGTTGTGTATTTTTTGAGCAGAGGAAGAGCAGAGACTCTGGTGTGAACCAGCTGGGCTTTCACAGAAACGCAGAAGGAAAGCGCTAAACGAGAAATAACCGAGAAGTTTTCAATGAATCAGTCGGGTACAAGGCAGGCAAAAAAAAATTATTAACACATCGTAAATATCTCTGAATTGGGTATCGTACTGTTTTTGACTTGCTGAGGGAATCCTAGATAGATGTTATTAAATGAGAATTAAAGAGTTAGCTTAGAAAGCTGTGTGGAAAAAAATGCATCATATCTGAGTGCTGACTTTCATGACTTCTGTTTCTAAAGGAAAGGACGCACGAAATACATTAAACTACTGAAAAGTTCCAGATATATTCAAGACAAGATGCAGATTGTTCCCGCCCATTTCCCTGACAGTTTTCTTCAGGGTGAAGGACTGTAAAGTCACGACACTTTGCAGCAGGTTAGTGAGCGATATGACTTTCATGTAACGGGGCAACACATTTATCTTCCACATTTCCACACATGTGTGACTTCTCCTTGTAATTAGAGTCGAATGTCTGTCTGGTTCCTGCTCCTTTTGTTCAGTCTGCACATGCTCGGTGAGAGAGGCTGCCTGGTTACGGTAACGCTAGAGACGGTGTTATTGTCTGCATCACTCATTGTCTCTTCTTCTTAGGACTGCTTTTTGTTGCAGCGTCAGTCAGGAGAGCAGGCTCTCAACAGATACCTCGGAAAATTCAGAATACAGTATGGTGGCCCTAAAGTGCAAAACACGACAAAAAAGAGACAACACAAAAACAAAAAGAAACTGCAACAACATAAAAGAGAAAATCCAAAAAAAGAAAAGAAAAAAAAAAGCAAACTTTTTTCTTTTGTTTTTATTTTCTCTTTTGTGTTTGCATTTATAATAATAATAATAATAATAATAATAACATGACAGTTATAGCATAAAGGCTTTCCAGGAGTCCTGTGATACGGGGGCCCCAAAGTGCAAAACACAACAGAAAAAGGACAAAAAAAAGAAAGAAAATGAAAACAAAAGAAAAATTGTTTGCGTTTTTTATTTTCCTGCATTTTCTCTATTATGTTATTTCTATTTTTTTTTTTTTTTTTGGTGTGTGTGTGTGTGTGTGTGAATATTAAGGCCACAGCTTTTTCATAACTGGGTATGGTTTGTTTATTTCCAAGATGGAAATCATTTTATGCTTTATATCACCTTCCTGGGAACATACTGGTGACATCACACTGACTTTCTCCATTTCTACACTCGGTGGTGTGTTTCAGGTCTTACCAGAGCTTTGGTCTCCTCCTCATCTTTGTAATAGTAGAGCTGCTCCCCTCGCAGAACAAACCAGCGGCTGTGCCAAGTCTTGACAAAGCCTCCTTGCTTCCTGAGCCACCCACACCTGATGACATTGAGCCGTGCCTTCTGCCGCTGCGTGTCCGTGCTGCTCTGACCTCTGCTGCGCTGGGGACTGCCGTGGGACACGGACTGATCGTCCATTACAGCAGATCGAACCTGAGAAGTGACAAAACAGACAAAAACTGTTCAGACTTTCAGACGCTTGAAGTAACAGGTGGACACTTGGTAAACTTTCTGCAACAAGATACAAAGAAATGAGGCAGAATGTGCTCATCTAATGTGGATATTATTTTTCATCTGGCATATTCTCTATTAATTCTGACAAATGCACAAGATATAAATAAGATACATCGTTACCTTATGCTCTTATTCCCTAACTCTCTCCATCTACAGGCCAGAGCTCCATATTTCATACAACATTCCTGGAACACATTCTGGAAGATTTCAACCAGTATAAGAAGGTGCTGGTATAACAGGGAGAGTGCAATATTTCAAGTAACCAAAATCACACCAAGACTGTTCCTTTATTTCTCCACTTCCACTGTTGAAAACCATTTTCCTACAGTAAAAGCCAATTTCCATTCAACTGCATCGCATTCCCTGTCCCTTCCAAACCTCAGCAAACAACACCTTAACCATCTGCACTGCAAGATACCAAGTGAGGTAAATGGGGGGGAAACTCTTTTTGTTTTGGAGGATTGAGACAAACTAGCCTCAACAGGAATGTTTGGCCGATTTGCTGTTTTCCATTCATCGAACATTATGGACTCTGAGGCTTAGACAAAGGCAGAAAGAGAAGTGTGGGAGGAGAAATTTATAACAAGACAACAGGCCAAACCCAAGATATTTCCAACTATTTCTGTGACACCCACTGACATGAACTGTCCCATCTTGCTCTTGCCTTGGTATAAAGTTTGGATTCTCCTTTAAGCCTCTTCCATTCTAAGTTTGAGATCAGCAGAGCCATATTTCTTTGTAACCTGCTCATGTCTGCCCATCTGGCTATCTTTAATGAAGGTCCATCTGTCTATCTTTACATCCATCTGTCCGTCTGTCTGGTTGGTTAGTAACCAGTCACTATGCTCTACTTTTCCCGATGCACTTTTGAATACTCAAATAAATTAAAGGGGTGTTATTCATTAAAGAGGGGTATAATAGCCCCTCTTTAATTGAGGATAATACCCCATTAATTTACTTGCTTTGCCACGTGTTAAGAATAGATATAAAGTAGCAATGCTGAATGTAAAGAAAACTGATTTTTACCATTTCATTTAAAAAAAAAAAAATTCTTCCTGGGATTAATAAAGTATTTCTGATTCAGATTCAGATTAAACCTCTACATATTTATATGTCGTATAAATCCATGAATCTGTTTATAAACTTCTCAAAATGATCCGTTCTATAACTAGCAGAAGATTTTTGCAAGGTCTTCACAAGGTTGTCACATGGACTTCCTGAAATTATGAAGTCATCACATAATTATCTCCTGACTGGTTCATGACACTTTGGAGGGGGGGACCTCAAACACCAAGGTCCACCAAGCTCTGCACCAACATACCTCCATATTAGTTGCATATTTACTATTTTTAAATCAGAAAAAAACACATTTGTGACTCATTCTGCACAAGTATATTCTACAATACTTCAACAAGTGTTAACAATAATTACAACAATAATAATAATACATTTTATTTTAATGGTGCTCTTCAAGACACTCAAGGATACCTTACAATTTACAATAAAAATTAAAGTAATAAAATTCATAAGTAAAAAAGGGTATAAAAATACACTAAGCACACTTTAGCATCTTATTTAAGAAAGGTGTGATAAGTTTGCATATTTTAATCATGAATTCAAGGTAACAAAGCTGGATGTTCATACTGAACATATGCATTTTTTTTTTAAAACTGCTAAATATTAATATGTTGTAGAAATCCCTGAAAACGCTCCATTCTAGAAATTGCATGTGATCCTCACAAGGTCTTCTCAGGACTTAGTGAAATGTTGAGATCATCGTGTAATGATCTCCTATCCATAGCTATGCCCCTGAGTGGTTTCCAGATGGCTTGCTAATCAAAGGGAAGGGGGTTGTGGATTGGGGAGCCTTAAAGAGACAGCAGCTAAAACAAAGTGTTTCAGACTGGGGCTGGAATATGGGTTTCCTAAATCACTGGTGTGAGAAAAACAAGGATTTCTTTTGAGCTGTAAAGCATGTAAAGCTACTACAGGGGCACCAGAGGGACATAATAAAACCCCAAAAAACAGCACAATAATCCCTCCTTAACTTTTAGACAGCACCATAAAATAACTCTCACTCAGCAGTGGAGTGTATAGTAAATAGTATTGGAAGGGATTGGTTTCAGACTGTGTCAGTGTTTCCAAAATAAAACTGTACTGTTTCAACTTCAGTGACATCTGCCATCACTTGGAGCCCGCTGCTGTCAGTGTTTCAGCTTTGCCATGTTATCTGTGGCTCTGTTTGAGCTTGCCTTGGTGAAAATCCAAACAGCCCACAGGTCCAGATGAGGACCAGATGCAGCTCAGCAGTGTTCCAGTGGTAGTGGAGCAAGTGCAGCGGGTCTGTTGTGGTGATTTGAAACCATGCTCTTGTTCCATGCACACAGTCCAAGTCAGTGTGTCCTGTTTGCATGCCATATGCATGCACAGACATGTTGACCCATCTGTATTCCTCAAAGAAAAATAACTGTTTCTTGCTTGTTTCGCAACTCTGTTGGACATAACCTACTTATTATCTTTTGTTTGTCGCTGCTTCATATTTGTTGAGCTTTCATGTTGGATGTGTGTGAGGAAAAAGTGTGTAGGGCTCCTAGTTTGACAGCAGTTAAAGCTATCATCCATTTAAGGGTTCATTCAAGGGAAAATTCCACATTGTGTGGGATCATTTAACTCTAATATTGCAGAGAATAACCTCTCCTAACCTGCTGCCTCCCACACACTTTATTCTCTTAGCTTAAACAATCTGCAAGCACACACACTCGTCATATTCTGTCAGGATACACCCATCTGTGAATGTGATTCATGCTGTGCTGCTAGTCTGGTACCGCAGCCCCTTTACAATTCCATGCCTCTTTCACAGAGCCTGGTTAACAGCACTACTGGGACTAGACTGCAAAGAATCAAAATGGTAAATAACTCTGGGATTTGTTCATGTGCATAACTTGGACGCGGCTGGCAGTGGAATCATGGTCCGAAATTTACATTATGTTGTTGGTCCAGCGGAAACAAATGGCCGTGCATGCAAAGTGGGTATGATCATGACTAAATCTATAAATTAACAGACAAATGGAGAGAGATTAGTGGAGATGTTTGTGGTTCTTCAGTACATTCAGGAACAGCAAGATAAAGTGTGACCTTTTAAAGGAAACTGCAAAGGGTACATCATTCTTTGTTTATTTTGCTCCTACTAGAAGACATTGTGAAAACACAGCCATTGGGTTATATTTCACAACAGAAGGTTAAATAATGGTGGAATGAGAAAATAAATATGAGTTTTATTCGAGTAATTACTATTTTTAAATCACAAAAACTTATTTGTGCCTGATTATGCAAAAGTATATTCTACAATACCCCTGCTTTAACTTTCTATTAAAGAGAGGGTATGATGCATTTGCATATTTCAGTAATGGATAAAAAAGTAACTTTTTTGGATGTCCATTTGTAGAAATCCCTGAATCTGTCTGCAAACTGCTCAAAATGGTCTGTTTTAAAAACAGCACAAGATCTCCACAGGACTTTTGAAATGATGATGTCATCACAAAGCCATCTTCTAACTGGTGTATGATAGATTTTATGTGGTGGGCCTCAAACAACAACATCTGCTTATAGATCTGCCCCTCGACAGGCCTTTCAGGGGGCTGGCCAATCAGAGGAAAGGGGGTTTGGGTTTGTGGGGCAGGGAGGCTTTAAAGAGACAGCAGCTTAAATGAAGAGTCGAAGTCTGAGGCTGTAATAAGGGTTTTCATCAGTGTGAGAAATATGGGGAACAAAAGCACAATGACCCCCTCCCTTTAAATAACTTCCTAGCCACTGCTTATTCAGTTAAAGTATAAAATTCCTCAACATTATTAACAATCTTCATACATTTTGCCGTTTAACTGCAGTTCTACATTATAAATCAAGAGCAAAGAATAAAGGTTGACAAGAAGGAGAGATGAATGAAGATTATGCATAAAGATGTGTGAAGAAATATGAGTACAGCTGGAGTAATGAGTCATATCAACATGAGGCTTTTTCTGCAGTGAGCCTTCCTTCAAAGCCCTTTATTGTTAGAACATATCACTACCTCATTTCGTCCATTCAGCACACTGAAAAAAGCCTATCGCAGGTGCATTCTGTGTTCCTAACATACACACTGCAGGTGCATGCGTCTGTAATGTAGTTATATGTGTTTGTATGTCTCCCCTGAGCTGCTGCCTCCAAAATAAGCAGTGGAATTGAACCTGCAATATTAATAACAAGGAGAGGAATGTTTTAACCCTTTGACTACCTCTCCTTAAACAAACATCAGAATTTTATTTTTTATTTTTTGCAAAGCTGGCTTACTTGGAGATATAGAACAGCTTTAAGATACTTTCACACTGAATAGATGACATTTTTCAAAGACACACAGCCACACACGGCACATGTGTTGTGTCAAATTTCGCTGCTTTCTTGAGCAGAGAAGTCTGAGCTTTTGAGAAGTACTGAAAATCTTGCATTATGACATATTCAATTTCAAAATCAGAAATTAACACAAACATTACTGAGTCTTAAGTGTCAAGCTGCATAAACTCAGACATTCAGAGTCAACAAACATTAAGAGTTTTCTCACAGCTCAGAAGACATCTTTCACCTCATCTATCACTCTGCAGTGTTGATACTTGATTTTGATTGATCAAAACCTTTAAAAACATGGAGACCAATTCAGCAAAAGCAACACTAGGACAATCTAACACATTATATTCAACCAATCTGAATAAAGAAGTACGTATAATTTCACCTCTGCCTGTTGACACTGTGGCATGAATGTGTGTTAGCATGCTAATTTGGCAGGCTAGTAATTACACAAGGGGGAATCAGAAGGACTATTTGTTTTAGCTCTGAAATTCTTTAGAACTCAGTGAACTCCATTTGGTAGGTGGGTTTATAGTCAGGGTTAGGGGTGGGTGTCAATCAAAAATTTTGGATTCCTGTACCGATACCGATACCAATACTGATACTGATACCTATACCGACACCTTTACTTTGATACCAGTTCCTGAATGATACTTTTTTTGATACCAATTTTATAATATCAAATGTGTTTATAACAATAACAATAAATTAACTTTCTTCTGTTGATTTATTTATTTTTTTTAAACATCAAAATATCAACCCTCCTCCTTTATCCAGGCTTTTGACCGGCAAAAGTGACCCAACAGAGACAAACATTAGCAGAATTTATTTGCATGCAGTCGACTGCTCTGGCTGCAGCTTGGAAGGACTGCTGCGAGCGGGGAAGTCTGCCTGTGAGTGTTTTGGAAGGGGAGGGGCTACTGAGCGAGCAGCGGGTGCTGAAGCTCAAAACATGCTTTCACTTTGTCCCCAAACTCCAGAAAAGTCTCTAGATTTGACGCTAGTTGGTTTTTGTGGTTGTTGCTGTTGTTGTTGTGTTAGTTTCTTTGAAAAAAATATAAAAAAGTCACCAGAGGGTTCAGAAAAGTGATTAACCCTTTGGGTACCAAAACTGGGTACCGAAAGATGAGCCATCAGTATTACCGAAGCATTTCAATTGGTGCTATAAAAGAACCGAAGTTTAGTACCCAGCCCTAGTCAGGGTTCTGCTCATCCTGTCAGGTTTCTATTTTGCATAATCACCTGTTGACTAAACATCGTCTCATACTAAAACACCCTAATCCATACTGTAAACAGGAGCCACACACATTATAACCAACAGGAAGAACAACATAAAGACAGTCACAAATTCAAATTATGCTTCAGAAAGTCAAAAGAAACTGAGGACTGAATTTTCAATAAGGGCTACAAATGTTCCAAACTGAGGTATTAGTATTCTCTGTGTGTCTGTGTCCATCGGTAAAACAGATTCTGAGCAAGGCCATCTGAGGATCAGGGACGCCTTGTTGTGGCTTAAAAATGTGCATCTGTCAGTGAAATCCTAAAATACAGCTGCTGGATGTGTCTGTGGTGATAAAAGCTGCGCTCAGAGCAGCCAGGAGAGCACTGAATTTTTCAGCAGTGTTTCAACTGTTTCCTGGGATCGTACCATTGGCTGTAAACAGATACTTTGATGATTTTATAAAAAAGTGTCCTTAACAGCACATGGTGTCTACATTATGATTAAGAATATACCATCACTCAAATTAAATATGCTCATCAAACAAACTTAACGTAGCTGTGAAATGTAATACCTCCAGACTGACTCGTCCACACAAGGTCTGACTCGCAGAATCAGGAGGTTTCTGGTGTTCAGTGCTTCCACAGAGTATTCGTTCCCCATATGAGAAATTACTGAAGCTCACAGCAACAAAAAACCCAGAGCTACTGTTTAATACTTTTTTGTTTGAATCCAGCTGGTTCGGTGGAAGGGAGATTGAGGCTTCAATTCTCATTCCGGACCATGATCCTCTGGGAAATTAAAGTTGTGCAGGGGAACACTTTCAGGATAAAAAAGTAACTAAAACCATACATTTTGGACTGCAAAAAGTAGAGCATGCCATTTTCTCCAAGCTAAAATTCTTTCCCAAACTTTAAAATATATTGGTGTCGGGTAGGGACAGTGGCAGGAAATCATAGGTGACCACAGGAAGCGGCCCGGTCAACAACACCAACAAGGGAGCAATCTGTCAGGGGAAAATTGGACTCAGCAAACTTAGATCGACTGGTTTTCCCATAGAGTGGAGACTATAAAGCTCCACAAGCCAAGGTGGTAAACATGAAGTGCTTTTTACAGACCTCACGGGACAGTTTCACACGTATCAAACTGCTGCAATGTTGAAACGATGTGTCTTAATTTGAGACAACAACGGTCAGCATCCAAGGCTAGTCTGGCCTCTCCACTGTGGGTTCTGGATGTTTTTCTTTGATTTCTTGGTTTTGAAAACTACAAAACAAAAACATAAAGCCGGGTATGGTTGATTGAGGCCACGCCATGGCATGATTCAACAAAAGGAGACTTCTAGAGGAGAAGTTGAATAAAAGGTCATTTGTTGACATGCAATTGATCACATTGTTCAAAACGTGTTTTGGTTAAAACTACTAATCTCCTTCATGAAGACTTGATGATTCACTGATGATTAGCAGACATAAATTCTTAATTCATACTCATTAACATGTGACAGACAGTCATTACCGTCTGTCTGCCTTCAGCAGCTGCTGTTCTCCACGTTGGCCTCAGCGCTTGCCAGTAAAGCCTGCGCCAACTTTCCTTGCATGATGCAAAGGTCAACGATGTGTTAAACAGAAAATGTCACAATGAAGGTTGAAAACAACGCTGCCATTGAGTATTTTCAAGTCTGATGAATCCATCATTGAAGAGTTTATCAGTGCAGGAAATAAACAGACGATAATGGGTTTTCTTCATCGGTATTATTTTTACGATATTATAATTTTATCTGATAACAACATTAACATTACTATATCAGTCCAATCCAACAAACAGAGCAAGACCCTGTGTTTGTGTTTTCCACCTTTGCATTGCATTACATTGGATGATGTAATAGGACATCAAAAGGGATGCACCAGAGCACTTTTTCACTGTGCATTATACAGAATGTCAACATTTGTCCAAGTATGAATATAGATCTGCAACTCTTTCTTTGTAAACCTTCACAATCTAATATTTAGGGATGCACTGATCCAACTGTTCTAGTACCAATACCAATACCTGGGCTTTGGGTAACAACCGATATTACCCTGATCTGATACCAGTGTAAAAATAACAACCTGCATGCCCTACTGTGGGATAAATGAGCACATTACTGGAATTACTGGTGTTGATATTTATTAAAACTATAAAGTGTTGAAATGTTGTCCAGCAGTTTGGTACAAACACTTCTTCAGAACTTACAGAAATTAATATTTAGTCATAAACTTTTACACCCTGTAGACTGGTAATGCAGCAAAAAATAAAGAAAGTGCATCAGAGGGAACATTCAAGTACAAAACTGTGTTACACAACTGTTTATACCGCATATTGTAAAAAAAACGACAGAATAACTAAAACAACCTTGTTTGCTTTAATCATAATTTTAACCTTAGTGTCAAGTTCTCTAAATGACCACAAAAACTATCGTAAAAAAATATGACGCGCCGGTTAAAAAAACTAGTTGCAGCTTTGAGGGGCTCAATCCAGCCAATACCCAATACCAAGATCGGATTGGTGCATCCCTGCTAATACTGTCTAATCGCACAACAGGGCCCTAAAGTAACATCCGCCAACCTGCCAAATGCAGGTGAAAATTCAGTTTGGCGGGAAAAAAAAAATACACTAGCCAGCTTGGCTGGTGATAAATGAAGCACTTTATCATCTATTTCATGGGATGCATGGGCACAGTTTCCATGGGAACGCATCCTCACACACCCCAGTGTACACAGACACCTCTAGGTAGGACTGGATGTATCAGTCTCAACTTGTCAGAGGAGAGTGGCCCGCTGCTGTGGTACAAACCATACAAGATACGATGGCTCCATCCACTACAGCCTGCTCTGCAGCAAACAAGGGTGTGTCTAGAATTTTTTTCTTTGGGGGGCAGGTAGGAGCAGACTATAGAGAGGTGGCACACCGAAATTAAACATTTTTCCAAATACAATTAAAAAAAGTGTGCTAAGGTATGATCGATTTATTTTCCACAAATAATCCACATTGTATAGTCTCACATAATCTGGCTTTTTACACGGGAAAAAATTTGGCTCGTGAATTAAAATAATTAAATCTCATTTCTTATGTGCATGTCTCCAAACCAGCCATTTACCCTGCGCACAGTATAAAATGTGCAGTAAAAACTGCATCCGAATTCGAAACATGAACTTCACATCGCCAGTCAATGCTGTAGACCCTTTAAATATCCCTTTGCAACCTTCCACCTTACAGTCTGCACAGTAGGGCCTCCATGACCCACATGTGTTACAGACAAATATAACCCTTCTGCTACCCAAGCTGCTACCTCAGGAGCAGTCTGTTTCTGTTAGACTCCTGCTGGAAAGTCACGGAGGTGAGGGGAGGCCATGCTCCTTGCTGGGTTTGTAGCGGTTCATGAGGGTTAAGGGAGGATGTAAAAGAGGAAGGGTTCCAGAGCGGTCACAGATGGAAGTATTTAAAAAAAATCGACATCTTCCAATGCATAAAAGTCAGGTCTTTCTGGATATAATTCAGAAGGCCAGCTATCTTTTATTACTATGTGAAAACTTTGCCCATATGTCCCAATGAGTCACAGCTGGATAGATTGAACTAGGGAGGGAAAAACTGATGATGTAATGAGATACAGACAAAGTCATTTCATCTCAGAGCTAGAATCTCTCTTCTCTGGTTACCTCTGAAATGCTGATAAAACTCTGTATGAATCAAGCGCTGAATCAGAGTCTATTTTGTCTGTGCACTAACTCAAAAGCCATATGTTGCCCCCGTCATAGTCCACAGCCTGTTTAGTGTGATGCCTTAATACTCACTCTCTAGCACTGCTGCCCCTCCCTCTTTATTTTCCTCCATGCCATGTGTCACAGTATGTCTGGGAACTGAGAGGCAGCCCAGCGGAGAGAAACGGGGTAAAGATTTCACATTGACTCACTGAACATGTGTTTGACACAAACTGAGAGCCTGATACTGCTGATGTGGCTCTCCTTTGTAATCGAGTAAGGTGAATACAGGGGGATATTTTTCCAGACTAAATAAGATGGAAGATGCGGAAGTCACAAGGTGAGCGGGGGCGAGCTGAACATCACACCTGTGATCATAGTCATTTTCCCCTGAGATGTTGTGTGCAGTTTGTGAAAAGCTGACTCTGCGTTCTAACCTTCACAAGTGTCACCTTACTGTTTGTTTTTTGATCCTGTTGTTGAGGTTATTGCTTTCTGGAGCAAAGTTGGATTCAACTTGAAGGTACAGTGAGGCTTATTGCTAACTCATCAGTAGGGAAAGTAGCTGTTGGCTGTTCTAGAAGTCGCTAAATCTGCATAATTGACCATTAGCATATATTGGCCTATGGCGAAGTACCATACATTGGGTTGAAATGTATTGCAGAGAGTCGGTTTTTGTTCAGTTTTATGAAGTTTTTCTGAGATTTTAAGCTTGAAAATGATCACATGGTGTTCATGGGGTACATGCAACTCAGACACAAGGTATCCTGAGAGGATGAGCAACAGAGTCTATTTTTTTACTCTTTCCTTAAGCCACACCTCAACCCAGAAAAGTGTCTTCTTTGGATGACAACATCAACTCAGCGTGAATAAAATTAACAAGGATGTTTACGTCTTTTCTAAGGTAAGTTAGCATTGTATTTGAGGCGACACATTGACACTCTGCTGGAAAGAAATATAGAGTTATCTTTAACACTAGAACCACCACAGCAGTCTGAGGGACGGTTTGGGATTTTCTCCAACATTAGCTAAAGTTAGCCTAGCGTTAGCTCCTAGCTGTGTTGTTCATCATGTCTCTTCGTTTGTTGAGAGTTCATTGGCCTGTTTTGTTTTAGTTTCTGTTCTTTGGTGATCGTCCATCATTGTTAGCTGTTGTCCAAAGGGCTCTAGTTAAACTAACATTAGCCTTTGGTGCTTAGCTTCATTATCTTATCTGTAATAGTCCAGATAACAAAGGTTGACAAACACTCTGCTAAATGAGTGTTTGGAAAAGTCGCTAGTGTTGTGGCTAGTTGTTTTTTTTAAAAACAACTGAAGAGGGAAACAGAGAGGTCTGAAAAGTCTGTAAATATAGCGAAAAAGTTGCTAAGTTAGCAACACTGGTGAGGAGAAGATTAGCTTAGCTTAGCTTAGCAAGAAGATTGAAACAGGAAAACAAGTTTACGAGCACCAAAAAAGCTGCACAAAAACCTGCAATACCTTGAGTGGCCACTTGAGGCTAAAACCTGAAGGAATCCCAGTTAGGTCCTATATTGAAGTAGCTAATTTGGGAGTGGCTAAACTCATAGAGACATCCAGCTATGTTGTAGCTGTTTGCTACTTAGCTAGCCACCTTATCACAACCTCTCTGTCGTTGCGAGGTTGGTTGAGAGAAAGTTACATCACATAAACATTTCCAATACAGCTCCCTTCATTGTTGGGTTTCATAATATTTCACGAGAAACCAGCACATTCCACTGAGACTAGGTCTATTTTCTATACAAACTAAACAGCCAGTTAGCTTAGCATTAAGAGTGGAAGCAAAGAGATCCTTCTACTCTTTAAAAGTTATTAAATCAATCTATCCAACAAATCTACATCTCTTTTCATACTTCATTTGTTTAAGTGAAACAAAAATAAATTCACAACTGTGCTTCATAATAAAATAAAGGATGCTAGCTGCTGCTTTTTACCTTAAAGCTCCTACAATGATTTTTTTAAACAATTATGAAACTGGCTGAAATAGGTGTTGACACCTCTCTGTGACCCACAAAAGCAAAAAGGGCAATTAGCACCAAAACTGACTTTCCATATTGAGACTTTAAATGTCTAAAACAGGTGTGAGGGGGTAGGTGTCAATCGAAAGGCTATTTATATGTTCTACATTGAATATTCCTAAATGAATGACACAACTGACTGTAAAATCAGCAGGATGGGACATAAGTCCGAGGCCATTACTTACGCCTGAGATGAAAAGATAAGCAAAGACTTTGTAGTGGTGCCAAAATTGACCCAACCAAGAGTTCCTTACTGGAGCTTTAAATATTCTGACACTTTTTCAACAGATTACAGAATTTTATGGTGCTGGCAGGTAAATATGCCTAAATTAAGCCAGTTTAGCTGTTTTTCTTTGTTTACTCTTATCACTAAGCTACGGTGGCATCAAACTTAAGAGCTACTGTGAGGAACTTTCAGTTTGCTTGGATTTTTCTGAACAACACAAACAAAAATCTCATCCTGCCCACTTGTAACAGTCAAATGAACCACTCTTTGAGAAACTTTGCTGTTCAAAATGAAAATAAAGGTTGTTAGTGTAGATTTAGGCAGCAATATGAGATTTTTTTTCTTGATGGTCTGATTCTTTATTCTGTAAGAGGCATCAGTTATAACCAGCAAAAATATCCTTACAGGAGCTTTAAAAGTTGGAACTGACAGCCACAGTCTTCATCAAAGCATATGAGCCAGTTTCTCAAAATGTCAACATGTTCCTCAGCTCCAGTTTTGCTGTTGCTTCTGTCCTCCCAGTCTCCATCCCTTCTCTCTTTCTCTCACAACAAACTGCTATCACAGAGTTGGACCCTGGAAGAGTCGAGTGCGGCAGCTGACACAAGGAACCTGATCCCTGGGCTTTCCAGCAGCACAGCTTGTGCACTGCGCACATTCCTCGCACAGAGGAGTCAGCAGCCCTTGTTCTATCTCAGCTCCAGCCTTGTTTGCTTTCACATCTTCCTTTTTCTATTAACGCACCAGGCGGGGGGGGGGGGGGGGGGGGGGGGGGGGTTAAAGCTATAGCAATGCTCTCTTGACCTCCTTCTTGCCATTTTTACCAACATGTACCCTCCTTGTCCTTCACTTCTTAGATATTTTATTTTAATTCAACGTTTCTGCCTGTTTTCAGAGACATCATGAGCCAATACTTCTGACAACAAGTGCATTAATCCAGACATAATTGAGTTTTCCTCCTTGTTTGGCTCGCTGACAACCAGACAGGGGGTCAGTGAGTTTTTGGATGGCATATGCAACGGTCTGGCCATCTGCATGTTCTGCACCAGAATTAGCCAGACCTTGCAAAATCATGGTCCAACAGTGCGCTGAATATTAACGACATGACTAACAGCTGCTGGAAAAGTGCACACAAAGTACAGATTGATGATTTCCAGCTGACCAAAAGGCATTGCCATGGTTACTTCCAGGTATACTCTTGCAGGCTAACACTACTGCTTATGTGCTTTAATTAAAACCTGATCTGATCTTTACAGATTCACTGAAACTCCCACTTGTACTTAAGTTGTCTCAATATGAAACTTACTGCTGACGACAGAGCTGTATCATTACATGTGATTGACTCTGCCTGAGAAAGCAATTGATGCTACAGGTTTGACTGGAAGATATTCAAATTACATATTGTGACCATATTCTGCTTTTAACATATGAGCTCCACAGACACCTGCTTAAAATATGAATTACATAACAAAGTGTGCCTCAAACATGATGAGACTGAAGCAGTCAGCCAAGAAGATTTGCCTTTAGCATCTTCCTCCTCATGTTACACCATGTATGTAAAGGGAAAATGCAGCTATACTGCCACATCACATTTTTGTGACACCTTGACAGAACCACCCCCCCATAAAACTGCACAACCTGTAACAGCAGACTCACCTTCCAAATAAACAGTGTGTTTAAATCCCTCAGCTCTGACGTGTGGTGATGCACAGCGATGGTATCCAATCCAGTTACAGGTAATCAGTCAGCGTGAGCGCAAGTCTTGGGCTGCTGTGAGTTGAAGTTGCTGCTGCTGCTGCTTCCCTCCAGAAAGAACTCAGTGTGCAGAGAGAAATTGAGTTGTTGAGGCTCAGACGAGCCACCTGAAAACTTTCCCCCTGACTGCTCGCACCATCTGCATGCTGAGGGAGCTTTCGGCTGTGGACAGGATGGCTGTCGCGGTCAGTACAGTCACACATGGGGCACCATTACAGTGGGAGTCCGCCCAGACACATGCACTCACAAACACTCACACATGTGCACTCAGACACAAGCGCTCTCTCCCTCTCTCTCTCTCCCGGCAAACACTGCAGGCTATGCAATCCTCGCTCCCCCAGTCATCCCGGCTGGTGAGGCGCTCACACTCGAGTCAGGGAGGAACGTGTGTGTATGTTGGTTACAGAGAGGAGGAGGGAGAGAGGGAAGGGGGAAGTGTGTGAGTGTGTGTGCTTGAGCACTTTTAGGAAGTCTCAAGATAGGAGCTCTCATTGAGCAGCGCTGCAGCACACACTCATGTTTTCACTACAAGAAGCAACTGGCAATGCTATCCATGAGGAAATGTACAAACTTTTCCACGCCTCATCGCGTGGATTATAAATCACTTTGAACCTCCTCATACATCATCAGTGACTAACTCTGCAAACAAACACAGAGAGCTGCCCCAGTTTTAAACAGTCTTCAAGGCGACGCGTACAAATGACTGCATGCACGCAGCTTCACAAACATTTATTCGGTGACACTATCCTCACTTTAGTGCAAGCCCAGCTGTATACACACTGGTGGAAAGTGCATCTTGTTTACCTGTGAGTGGTTGAAGATTACAGAAGAGCCTCACAGTGGAGGAACATTCAGGGCCAATCAGAAAGTTCCTCCTTTTTTACAGACCTATGTTCAGGCGAAAAGATGCCTGTGTTGTAAGGACACACGATGAATGACGTGCGCTGTGATTCAATCTCTGCTACACCGTCCTTATAGTATGAGCTGCCCACATCCCAGAGTCAAACTGAAAGTTCAAACTTTCAGGTTCATTACTTATGGTACAACTTTGAGTAAGCACATGCAAATGTGCGTGCTGCAGAGAGCCTGCTAGCTGCAGTTAGCTTGCACGCTACAAAATCTGTCTCGCTTTAAGGCTCCATTTATACAACAACATTTCACTTTTAAAGTAATTGAAGAAAAAACTCCTACACACTTGCCAACTTCCAGAAAATAATTTTTTAATGCAACATTTCAGTCATAGTCCTTTTTAAAGTAAATGTGGAAGTTAATTTCCGAAAGTTGGCCAGTGTGCGGGATATTTTTCCTCAGTTACTTTGAACTTAACTTTCTCTGTCCAACGCAACTGCCCGAGAAGTTGATGTGCAAAGATTTTTGCTGTTCACAGCGTTTCACTCTGAAATGCAAAAAAAAATGAAGTGGAAAAAAATCTGCGTTTACACGGAAATGCCGAAGGACTGAAAATGCTGTAGTATGAATGCCAGGCCTGTAGTTGGCGATATAACAGTAAAGTCTTTTGGTAGCCAGCACAAGCACAACACGGTTGTCCGGCAATTAAAAGTTCCCACATTGAAAGTGGAATGCCCATGCACAGCATTTCTACTGAAAACGCCGGCTTGCTGTTTACGCGGCAACAGTGGCCGCATCATTTCAAGAAACTTCCACTCTGGAGGCCATTTCCAAAAATTTGCATTTTAGGTTGGCGAAAACACCGTTTCCATGTACACAAGTGGCCAAAATGCAAAAATACCTTTTGCGTTTCATCCTAAAACCGTTGTTGTGTAAACGGGGCCTGTAGAAGCCATGAAATTTATGGTTTATTTTTACGTTTCAGGGTTTTGGAAAACATATTGTTTGAATATTATGTGTGGTGTTTATTCGTTGTTTGTTTGTAAAGGATACAGCTTAATTTTGGGAACACGTTGATTGGTGTATGGTTGGTCATATGGATAGGGTCACCTGTTACCTTTTGTTTGGTGTGGTTGAGAAAGGGAGGGTGAGCTGGGTCATCGTATTTTTTTTTTGTTGACCGCTGTTTTAGTTAGATCCCCGATAAATATTTTATTTTTCACGTTACCATGAGTCTGTCATCAGTTTATCATTGTTTTCATCAATAAAAGGTAAAACTATTTTTTCCAATTGGGGTGATTTTTTTTATTTTCGCGCGTCAGACAATACTGGACCGTACCTCAACCTTTCAGTGACTTGTTTGTTCTTTGAAAATATAACTGCTAGATATGTGAAATCAATGATTTTTAGAATTTGAACATTGACTACATCTCTAATACACTGAAATGGCTAACGTGCTTCCTACAATTTATATCCATCCCACTCAGCTGCAGAACATTTATGCAGTCTTAATGTACCACTGGCACGTGTCAGCCACATCCACAGCTAATTTCCTCAGCACTAATAAGGGAGGGAAATTCCAATCAGTGTGGGAGGCCACTGACGTGTCAACAAAAATAACTTCCTTAAAATCCAATCATCACTATCAGAATGAGTTCATTTCGGCCTCACATGAAGTCCGGTGTATTAAAACTTGGGGAAACTTCACTGGAAGTGAGTTTATGGTGGTTTGGTTTGGTGACGCTCACTCATTTGGGACTCTCACAGCCGTGGTTTTCACTGTGGAGGTGGTGCTGCGGACAAACATGGCTGGGTTATTAAGGTACGTGTGAGGGGGTCAAGAGTCAGGTCAGGCTGAACACATTACCTATTGATTTGTTTGATCTACAGGCAGACCCTGAGCACTGGGGGGGGGGGGGGGGGGGGTAGCTGTCACATTTGAACCTTCGATTAGCATCAGTCAAAGGATTGATCAAAGAGGAGGCAGCAGCACATGAATCTGCCCCAAGCTTCAAACTCTGACTAATAAATGTGCCAGACAACCTGAGTGAGTGCAGGACTACCTGAGATAAGAGAGCAGCATCTCACATAACAGGCTGCATCAATTAGAGATGAGAAGCTGTGAGAAACCGGCAATAACATTTTTATTTCAGTATAATCTTAATGGGGCTGCACAGTGACGCAGCTGTTAATGCTGTTGCCTCACGGCAAGAAGGTCGCTGGTTCGAATCCCGGTTCGGGCACAGTGTACTCCGGCTTCCTCCCACAGTCCAAAAACATGCTCACTAGGTCAACTGGTGATTCTAAATTGCCCAAACATGTGAGTGTGAGGGTGAGAGGTTGTCTGTCTCTATGTGTCAGCCCTGCGACTGACTGGCGACCAGTCCAGGGTGTACCCCGCCTCTTGCTCTAAGCCAGCTGGGATAGGCTCCAGCCACCCGCGACCCTGAACAGGATAAGAGGGATAGAAAATGAATGAATCTTAATGGCCACCTTATCCTGTGGTCCCACGATGTTTTCAGCTTTTAAAATTTTACAAACCGGAGTGAACTTTATTATTAATAACAAAATGTTTTGTCTCTACTAAGACTTATATTATACGCAACTTGAAGTATGGCTGATTTCACTGACAAGCAGGCACAATGTAGCAGGAACTTCCCCAGGAACTAAGGGCTTTTCAACCAGATGAACTAGGATCTAAATTTAGTTTTGAAGGGCGGGGCCTGGAAGGTGAACTTTTCCGATTGGTAGAACACCCACAGTGTTTATATTTCACCCTTTGTCCACAATAACATCCCACACAGCTGGGATAATTGTCTTCTTTGAGCCTGATAATTTGTAAACCACTGAGCTTGGTTTTTCTGTGGTTTTCCAGTCAAAGCTGTTTTGTGCTCAGCTTCGACTGGTGACAGCTTTAGCATTAGCATTTTTCTCCTTTCAGCTGTCAATGAATTCACCTGCGGTGCAATAACGCACGAACAAAACAAGCACGGGCTAAATATCTTACATGCTAATAGGCTAACTATAATACTGCACATGATGCCGGCCTGTTCCCTTACTGCCCTCTACTTGTGTGGCAGTATGTTGCATTAACCTTCATTTTACTCCATACACCACTGGCCTGGTTCGCATAATCTACCCCCGTCTCCAACTCATGATGGGAACAAAGACAAACAATGGGCTCCAGGATCCATATAGTTCCTGGGAATACTTTACCAAGAACTATAAGTTCCTGGAATTTGTGGTTGAAAAACAACTCGTGCCTCAGTTCCTGCGTCTAGTTAGGATAAGTCAGCATTTCCAAAAAATGCAATCATCAACTGTGGGCTCCAAAAAGTCTCCAAAAATCAATTGGTGACTTAGACGTTAAAAACGGTATAAATATATAAATACAAGAAAATGAATCAAAAAGCATTAGAGGGATACAAACATCATCTCAGCTGCATCAGATCAGGACCTCGTGGTATGTCTGAATTCACTACAACCATCATCAAGAGGTTAATTTATTGTTGAGTTACTTTTTGGTAAAAATTTCTTTACAAAATAAATGTTTTTTTTTTTTTTAAGTAATATTTTTAGTTAACGCTATGTACCATATTTTTGTTTTCTTTTGTAGCTTTGAAGTTTTTCTCCATTAATATTTAAAAGTCAGCAGAAAATTCATCAGGTGAGTAGAA
This sequence comes from Labroides dimidiatus, assembly GCA_030710495.1. Taxonomy (NCBI): domain Eukaryota; kingdom Metazoa; phylum Chordata; class Actinopteri; order Labriformes; family Labridae; genus Labroides; species Labroides dimidiatus. The sequence goes on along the minus strand of CM061157.1, from coordinate 25,006,855 downwards.
TCATAAATAATCACACAGAAGAAGGCTTCTCTTGGCGCTGTGAAAGGCCTCATTAAGACAAAACGAACTGTTGAGTCTAAACCAGAGCTAGCTCTGAGCCATCTGTCCTCAGCCATCCTTCAGCATGTTTTATTATATTTGCAGGACGTGGAATGCTGAACATGAAGCACTGTGACCTTGTGACGTAAGAAGTGGCCATCTGTAAACAAACTAGAGCTGCATCTACTCTCATGAGGAACTCTGTGGGGGGGCGTATCTGACAGAAGATAACTCAGGAGATTAGAGAGGATGAATCTTCACAGAAAAGACTCCTGGGAATTGAATTGTTCTCAATGGAAATGCTATTCTCATGGCCTTGCAGTCAGAGGTTTTGGACAGTTGACTTCTGGAAGGATAACAGAAATCCTTGGGGGGAGGATGTGAAGCTTTTCCCAGAACTCATTTATAATATACTGTCTTCACATTTTGCTCTCTTCAAAAAAGTGGAATTCACTTGCCTTTCATTATGGCCTTGGGTAAAAATTCAACTGCATATAAAAGTAATATAATTCTCACTCAGATAGTGTTTTAATGTTTTCCATGCTGTATATGAAGGCAGGAACTACAGAAAGCCATAGAAGCTGCATCTGTCGACCAGTTACTGTGAAAATGAGTTTTAAATAGAGACTGTATCATAACCACACAGAACTGTTCACAGTAAAGCACATCTGTGTTGTCTCAATAGCTCATTTCTGATGCTCCCAAGTGGCCAGAACGGTTATTGCAGTTACAACGTCCAAATGTTTTTAGTCAGAAGGCTGTCACACATTTCACACAAGTTCTTCTACATCATCCCCTTTAAGCCAGCTGTTACTGAATCTTTAATTGCATTAAATGCCTTTAAAAAAGCCAAAATACACTTATGCAAGCTTCTGTCTTTTAACAGACATAACAGCAGAGAAGGTATCTCATGAGGAGGATTTTCAGTTGTGTTGTTGTCGTTATTCTTTCCTCTGTGCCTTGTGTCCTGACACTTTTTTCCCTCCATAAACTCCATAAACACCCTTCACAAATAATATAAGTAAATGCACCTCTAAATTTGGGTGATAACTTTTCTGCAACTTAAGTCCTTGGTTGTTTTAATTTGCTCTTGTCAAAGGTTTATTCTGAAAGGATAGCTTTGCTATAAGAGATTAATAGACTTGGGTGTCCCCTGTTCTTGGGAATCACATCTCATTCATTTTTTGATGCAACGCTGCCCCCTGCTGGTCACTTCAAAAACATCTAACCTCAAATCCAAATAAGCATGTTTCTCTTCCTTCTGCAAAGTTCTGCACATACAGATATGACCAAACTTTGAACATTTTTTTAAAAAAAAGTAGTCCTTTGTAATGATTCAGGGCAACATAACCCAATCCTACAACACATTTTGGCCAGAAAAAGTTGAAATTCTTAAAAGTTCATACAAGAAAAAAGAAAATTAACATGATACCAATTTGAGCTCGAAATGGGACAGCACTGAAATAAAATATTAATAATAATAATTAGAAATCACCAAAGATGCCATGGCAAAAAGTAAATCCACATTAAAAGTTGTGTAACTATCTGAATCTATCATATCTGAACTATAAATGGGGAAATTTTTTGTCCCTATATCTTCAACTTCCTTCATAAAATTGACTGGAGCATTGTAAATCTGATTAGACTTCAGCGTCAGTGTTCAACAATTAACTTTCCAGTCAAATGCGACAGTTACCGTTCATATCTATAATAAGACTATGCAGATGTTTTTGTGCTTAAGCACCGAGCATTTAACACTGTTATGCTGAAAATAAACACTTACCTTCAATGTAAATTCATAACCTGATTCAGTAATGACAGTAATTCAAAGGTGACATACTTTTTACATCATGGGCAATTAATCTGTAGTGCTGACTAGAGCAGAGTAAACGTCTTGCTTTACAGGGGCTGGCAAAAAACAGCTCTTGCTAGCTTGCTACCTTGCAGCTTGCTATGTTTTCCTGCCAACTAGGGCCACTGTCAGCTCAATGCACAAAGCAAAATAAGTTTATCACTGTCCCAGAAATACAATTTAAAGGCAGCTTACCTTGACGGACTTCTTCTTCGTGTTCCTCTTTACCCATCATGTTTCACACAGTCTATGGTTTACTTCCCCTTGTTAGCGATTAGCATCGTCGTTATGGGTATTAAACTTTGCTATGTGAACTTTTGTCTCTCTCGTTGTTGTTTTTTTTTTTGCAATCACATTTTTCATTAAGCTTTATACTTAGCTATTTTACGATTTTCCTAAAGTATAGCATTTATTAAAAGCACTTGTTTGCATATTTGTTGTTTAGTACATAAGAAGAGCTGTAAGAGCATGGGGCAAAAGCTATAAAGCATGTTGGAGCCTGTCTATGTTCCCACAGCTCTATGTTCCCACATTTCTGAGATCTTCTTTATTTGTTTGTTTGTTTGTTTGTTTGTTTGTTTGTTTGTTTGTTTGTTTAAATTAAGGCCCTATGTTCCCACATTTCCTTTTTCAATTGACTGCTGATGGAATGTAGCTTTTGGCTACTTCCGGGGCGCCCATCTCTTTGTTTCCTGCAATCATTTAATGTAAGTGCATGTTGTCCTTTTCAATAAACAAACTAAACCAAGTAGCACAGAGGCCTCACATTGATTGGCTTCTGGCCACAAACCATAGGCTGCAGAGCATCAGTACTTTTGGAAAACCAGGGTTGGAGTCTAGTGCTCGTAGGATGCTTGGAGCCACTTTCCAGCCCTCATTTGCTTATGAAAACAAAATTTAAAAAATAACATATCTGAAAAAATGTAGAATATTATAAGATTTCTTTTTTTGTGTGTGCGTACACATCAGTAACATCGGTAAATTATGCATTTACATATTTATGTTTGTGGGTATATAAATATATATATAAATATATATAAATACATCCTTAGGTATTCAAAGATATTCTCATTTTCTTATGCAATGTCCAGGTTTGAAAAAGTGTGGTGGTGGTTAATCACTTTTAGAGTAATCTGATTACATGTGATCAGGATACTTCCCCCTTAAATATTCTGAAGTAAAAAGAGAACATTCTGCAATGTAATCTGATCATAGGTTTGAAGCCCACTACACACCAAAATAACCGATTTACCCACAAGTAATCAAATTACTTTTGTCAGAGTAATAATACTAGATATGTAATCAGAGTATCACAAATGCAACTACAATACCATTTCACAACTATGCACAAGTGTTAATCTGCTATTTATTGATTACATCCAACATCCATGATTTCATCTGTTCCCGCCTCTTCTGCTACTCAGCCAATGAGGCGACTGTTGAGTGTGAGAAGTGTCCACTGTTCCACACTCAACTTCTTTTTGCCTGTTTTGAGTGACCAGCTGAGAAATCAAAGTGCACTGCATTTTTCCATACTCTCAGTGTGAACATACTTAAGCATTCAAAACAGTGAGTGCAGAAGTATGAGATTTGGGACACAGGATATGAACCCAAAAACAAATGTAAAGGTTAGGAGGGGAACTCAGAACCACCTGGATGTGAGTGTGAAGCACTGGCCACAACATCAAGATGCTACGCAGCTCGTTATTCCATTTTGGTTTGATATGCCTTCCAGTTAATTCTGGTAATTCTTGAATTACAGCTTAGTGAGAGAACACGAGACTCCAAACAGGAAGATAGCTCAGGTGACCATCTTACTTCACTTGTTTATCTTCCTTCCCCTTGGTGTTTGGGAAAAGAGCTTTATTCGATCAGTTTGACTTCTTAACCCAGCAGCCTGTGTGTCAGAGTGCAGTTTAGATATTTGTTATCAACGCAATCAACCTAATGGCTTGATTTCCTTCTTCACAGTGTTTGTGTGTTGTCCCCATTAAGCCTTGTCGTCCAAGGCTCTAATAAACAACCTGTTGAGGCCGGGCCAGACTGTAAATACCAGAACATCTATTTGCAGTAAATCAGTGTTATTTACTACTCCATTCACGCACCTTTGTTTCTACAGAGGCGGCAGTGACGTGTTCAGGGAGTCAGATAAAGGGTATTTCTCACCAACGCTTTCCTGTTATTTTCCAGGGTCCTTTGTTTGGTTGCGAGGCCTCAGCCTGACGGTTCTCAGGGGAACAGGAGGAACATTTGAGCTCGAGCACTTATGAACAGCCTGGTCCTAAAACACAGACTACTTCCATACCTGTGTGTGAATTTGTGTGCGTTTCACCTCGTCCTGGTGTTGAGTGGGCGCATCCCTGCTGTGATAATTGTCTGTTTGGGACACTTTTAATAAACTAAAGTTAATAAAATCTTAAAGGCTATGACAAAATCTCTAAATTCAGTTTCCTATTATTTCAAATAAACATCACAAAAATAAATAAATAAAATAATGAAAGAATTGGTTCAAAGTCTGTTGCTGAACTTTTTTTTTTTTTTTACAGTAAAAATAAAATACTTTGTCAGGCAAGTTTACTACTTGAGTAATTTTTTTTTAATTTAAGCAAATGACTTAAAAAAAACTATTGGAAACATCTTTGTCCTTGATTTATGCCTTTTTTTTCTCAATGCATTAAAGTTTAAACTGTGTTTAACTTTGTCTGTGTGCCATTTTTTGAAAGAAAGGTATGTTGGTCCTTTAAAGAAAAAAATAAATAAATAAAACAGAGAGGAAGTTTCCTCTTCTAACAACCCTACAAGGGAAGTTGTTTGTGTCACTTATAAATTCCAAGCTTTTTGAGTGTCTCTTGAAAAAAAAAAAAAAGAAAGAAAAAAAAACAGCTTTTAAATTCCTGTCCTGGGTAGACACAACAACAACAGGAAGAAGGGCCATTTTCACAGGTGTCAGGAAGCACGGGAAACAAACAAGCTGAATACTGGAAAACATTTTTTCCTTTTTTTTTTGTACCAGTAAGAGTCTGAGGTGAGGCTCATAAGAGTTATTTTTAGACAGGACAGGAATATTAGTGCAGTCTGGGTTAAAATTTTAAAATGAATTTAATCTGTGTAAGATGCTTTGTGCTTTAATAATGCAGTGTGACGTTTTAAAACTGGATGTAAAAGAAACATGCATCATACTCCATCAAACTCAAAATAAAAGGAAGTTTTAGAAGCACCTTTAAAAATTAAAAATAACAAATACATGATACTTAAATCTTTTATTTATTTATTTATTTATTTATTTATTTATTTATTTATTTATTTATTTATTTATTTATTTATTTATTTTACCACATTTAGGATGGAGCATTTCGTTTTACTAAAGTGTTTAACAGTATTTTCTGATCAGTATGATTTTCTAGTTAATACACTTTCACTAAAATAACACAAAACTGTTGTTTTCTGTGCTTTTGTGAAAGTTTAGGATACATAATCAAAGGGTTTTATATTTAAATTCAACATTTCTGGAAAGCAGTTTACATGTCTATCTTTTCAGGTGAAATAATTTGTAAAAAAAAAAAAAAAGAAGAAAAGAAAATGCTGATTTATTTCAGTTGTACTATTGCAGAAAAAATATTCTTAAAAAATAGACTTATTATAAATTTTCACCAAACATCGATTTCTCAGGAAAGACCTTAAAGCTCCTGTGAGGAAATTTTGTTTATGTCAGTTTTGGCGTCTCCTGTTGACGAAGCTGTCTTCGCTGGTTCAAACGTGTCACTCATCAGAAAACATAACTTCAAAATGTGACAAAAAGGCTGCATCAGCTGTGTTTGGTTTATCCCTTTATCTGACACCTACCCTCTGACAGCGGTTTCAGACATTAACAGAAGCTGCACATTGTAAAGACAAACTTCTTGTTATTGGCCTGTTTTAAACATTAACTGTGATTGAGTCATTTCTATAAACTGCTTTCTTTGCACTGATGAGTAAATATGTTTTAAAATCTTCAAACTGAAGCCTGTAACCCATCTAAGCTCTTCACTTCTTCTCATGTTTTCTGCAGTTGAATATTTTTCCATCCCTGACAAATATTTCATGCATGGGAACAAAGAGTACTTCGCCATTTGTGGGGAAAGAAGGGCATCCCAAGACTTAAGAGTCAAGGATGCCTGAAAAACTTCTCAGCCGCTCCGACCACTTTCAGATTTCATGCCATCATGGGAAACTATAATTCCTTCTACTTAAAATACATCCTTCCACCCTGACTACTTAACATTTTTACTGTCTAGAGAAGCTTTCACTGTCTCCCTTAAATCAAAATCTCTGAAGGATTTTTTCCACCCTTTTACCTCAAATAACATTAAAAGAAAGATCTTCAACTTATCCAACCTTTCTCTCCCAGATGTCTTATCCCTTTAACTTCCAGCTCAACCATTTGGTTGAGCATTTTTTTTAAGTCGAAATATCTTGTTGAAAATGTGTTGAACTGAGTCAAACTTGAATGACTCGTCTCTACAGCTCAAAATATTTTTTTCTAAATTTTGTGGTTTCTGATTTTAGTGCCCCAACAGCACAGGAAAAATACAAAAAAAATCTTATTTATTTTTCATTTTTTTTTGGATGGAACATTCAAAGGTTAAAAATTAAAGAGACTTCATTGACTGCATTTAAAAAGTGAACGTTAAAGGGTTAAAAGGAGAGTTAGTTGAAGGTTTATTCAGAGTTTACATGACATCAGTTTTCTAAATCGAAGGTAAAAGGTGAAAATGAAACGTGTAATAATGTCATATTCTTCTAGAAAAACTGTATGGCTTTGATAAACTAACCACTTCGAGAGACTTTTAACTGAAAACATGTCTCCCCAACCTTTTTTTAATAAACAAGAAAAAAAAAAATCACATCTACTCCAAAGCTGCTCTAATTTCATCTTTTCTGGAACATGTTAGAACTTTTGTCGACTGAGTAAAATCTGACTGTTTAGACAACAATTCACACAGCTAGGTCTTTACAGTGAAAAGCCTCAGAAACTCAAAGCACATGAAAGTGCTAAAAATACTCAGAGTATGAGGTGCAAAAAAAAAAAAAATCCCTCAGCTTTGTTTTTCGCTTGTAAAATCCAGCTAATATTCCCAACACAGAAGAGGAAACCTTAGAGAAACTTTGGTTGATATACAACCTTCGATTACTCGTCTCATATTCATAAAAATATGACAATTCATTGAAGTTTAAAGGCATCAGACTTTGCTGTTTCTTAGCAGTTTTATCCATCTCTTAAGTGGTTTTGTTTTGTGATACCTATCTTAAGAATCATACGATAGTTCTAACTTTTACCTTTAAATTCCAAACTCTTCAAAATTCATAATACATCCATTTCACATCAAATGTTTGAGTTTAAGACTGTTAATAGTACCAAATAATACACATCTCATGAAGTCAAAGGATAACAACACTCAGTGATAGCTTTGGTTTAATTGAAAGACCATTCTTTACATTGGCTGGTGTCATATACAGGATATTTTACATGCCTGCTTTTATACAGCACAAATAAAAAGGAAAAGTCATGGGGAAGTAGTTTGAAGTAAAAGAACCAAGAGGATCTGACCTAATAGGAACTGAAAATGGCTCATTTTCATAAATTTATTCAAGAAACAGCTTCAGAGAAATAAAAACAGAACAGAATTCAGAGAAAGAGAGAGAGAGAGAGAGAGAGAGACATTTCATCTGCATATTTCTGAAAAAAAGAAAATGTCAAATAAGGACCCATCAAACCAAATTCAGTAGAAACATTTCAACATCTTTTTTTAAAACATACTAAAATATATCTTTCAGTTCATCTATAAGTTAATGCTACATTTACATAGAAGAGATTCAGTCCTCTGGTCAGCGAGGGATGAGCTGCTTCTGAGATGTGGATCTGTCTGTGTGCTGATCTGTGCTCTGAGCAGCGCTGACCTCCCCAGAGCCCAGCTCTCCCCCTGAAAACACATCAATTCATTCATTCAGACGAGTTAAAGAGACGTCTAACGGAGAGAGATACTCTGTATGGATCATGAGAAATTTCCACGTTACCTGCTTGTGACTCCGTCTTCAGCTTGCCTGCAATTCTGCCAAAAAATTTGAGGTTGAGGCACGCTCCTGTCTCCCTGTCACAGATGCCACCTTTGCAGTTGCAGGTCTTGCGGCACTCAACTCCCCAAGTCCCATACAAGCAGTCTGCAAAGATGTATGTATATGTTATATGTATTTATAAAAACTCATGTAACAGTGAACTGGCTTTTTTCCCTGGAAAAGTAGACATTATACGCCTCTTATACAGCCCTCTATTCTAGTGTCACAGATCTATATACTGATATTTAGTTATCAATATAGAGGGGGTTATACACACAGATAATACAAATCAATAGGTGCATGAGCACAGCTATTTGTATGTAACTTAAGACTGTCATGGTTAATTGCTAATGCATTAAGCTAAGTGGTGTTATTTTGTGATAATAAGCCTTAAATATTGTAAACATTATGGGGTTTGGTGCAGTAGGGCAGCACAGATTTAAAATGCAGCATACAGGCACGTGAAGGTGTTGGATGTTACCCTACCTTTGCAGATGCCATACTCGTCTCCATAATCGTCTTCATCCTTGTAGAACTCGCAAAATAATCCGGGTCCGCACTTCACCCCGTGCATCCCCGACACGGTGCGGTAACAGTGCTCCCCTCTGCCGGCCGCACACACCTGGCAACAGCCGCAGTCATCCAGGACGGTCCGTGTGCAGCGCTGCGTCCCGCCGCACCGCTCCACGTTGCATCTGTCCGGACAGTTCACGGCGTACTTGACATTGTTGCCCCACGCCGCCGCATCATGCACGAGAAGTGAAGACAAGACTGTGAGGAGGAGAAAAGACATGGCTGGATGCAGGGAGAGCGCGGAGGGCTGCTGTGTTGGCGATGGAGAGAGACAGAAGCACGGAGCACCTCTGGGAGACTTGTGCAGAGTGACCTGCCGTGCATCAGGTTGTATGGTTATCAGCAATGAACAACTTTGTTTTGCACATGACTTACCCTCCTCGTCAATTTCCTCATTCCGGTGTTGTCCTTTTAGGCCAGTCGGCCCCCTTTTTAGAGATCCGGCTTGGAAGTGGGATTTACTCTGCACCGCCATCCAGGAATTGAAAAGCGTGTGACCTGATGTCAAGTTATCTTTGGTTTGTTTTCGTCTCAGTGAGTTAGTGACGACACCCCCAAACATCCCATTGCATCAGGTTTGTCGTGACTGGCTGCGATTAAATGTTTCCAGTCACAACATCCATTAACTACAGGACAGGAAATGAAACTGACACCAAACATGATTTCACATACAAGATTTTGGCACAGTTTATATATATATATATATATATATATATATATATATATATATATATATATATATATATATATATATATATATATATATATATATATAATTTTTGGTTTGTTTATTTAATTTTGTTTATTTTTTGTTCTCCATTATATCAAAGGGTCTCTTGATATCTGTTAATCAGTAAATCTGTTAATGAATTCAATTGATGACCCATCCACAGCAAGTTAAACTTACTCATGTGCTGCATATTTTTCTTACCTTAGCTGGAGTTAATACGCTGTAAACCTGGATTACAACATGCAAGGTCTTCACAGTTAGGAGAAGCAGTACCAATACAGGAAGTTAATTTCATTTTTTTTTATTTTGTTTCACTTAATTTTATTTAAAAGTGTCTTAATTTTTTATTAGTTTATGTTAATTTTATTCATTTTAATTTCTTATTTTATTTTAAATGACTTCAGTTCATTTTAATGAACTATGTTCCTTTATTGCACTTAATTTAGTTAATTTAATTTTGAATTTTAAACTATGTTGTAGCACTATTTTTACATTTTGCTGTTATTTTTTGCCTTTTATTCTACCGCACTTTAGGTTGCATTTTTAAATGTATGAAAGGAGCGATATACACAAAAATGAGTTTGAATTATAGAATAAGTGAAATTATATAAATGAAAATCAAAAGTCTTTAAGTTATTACTTAGTGATGATATATGATAAAAAGAATTTAAAGGTCATACTTACCTGTTTGGTCTGTTTTATTTTGTTTTTAAAGCTGCATGTCGTCCAGTCATTATGACCGCAGTTCCTACTCCCAGACGTTAGGTGGTGCCACTGGTTGTCATCTGCGTTTATAACCAGAATAGACGAAGAAGAAGAGGAAAGCGGAGAAGGTTGATATGATATTCACGTCCAAGGGAGACCTCACTGGGACGGGACAGGTAACGTCAACCATAAACCAGCGGAGGTTTACTGTCAAGGTAACTTACCTGCTTGCGGTGTGTTTTTATCACTACAGCGATAAACTGTAAATGTTGTTGGGACGTGAGCGCGTCGCTGTAGTGTTTCTGTGGAGGCTGTCAGCCAACCAGCGGAGGGGCTTGGTCCGTTTGACAGCCATGGAGCTGACTAGCAACTGCACTGCAGCCAGCGTTAGCTCAGCTGTCAACGCAGATGCAGAATAATATCACCGGTGTTTTTGAATGACACGGCGGAGACTGCGTTTCAAATGAACGTGTTTACCTCTTTATGTCGGTTGGTAGTATAAAAACAGCTTCACCTAACGGTAAGCTAACCGTTGCTACATTTTGATAAACATGTAGGCGCTGCAGAATGTTGACAGATGCTGAAGTGAGAAGGCAGATGGACTACACCGTTAATGTGAATTAATTGTATGATTTATTAGCATAAATCTCCGACTAAATGCTGCAGACCTTACACTGTAAATTAACTGAATGTATTTTGGCTCATTTTCTTTCCTCCATCTGGTGGAAATGACGGATAAATGCTGAAGATGCAGTCCTATATTTAGAGTATGTTGTGTGTTTTGATCAGCATTCATCATGCATTTATTGATACAGTTGGGCTCATAAGTTTGCATTGCCAGGCAGAATTTGTCATCAACAGAACCAATAATTTTCAGCTTCAATAAATCTGTGCAGCTCTGAATGAAATATGCAGCCAAGAAACTCACTGATTATTTACACAAGCACACTAATTACAATCTAACAAATCACAGGTGATGACATTTACCCCTAACCGTGTGATCAGGCCAAACATTCAAGGATATGTCCACTTGTGATTAAGGCCATTTGGAGATTTAAGTTATCATTATTATTTAGAGACGGTAAATGTAAATTTGTGGTGATAAATGGCTTCACCTGACCTCTATCTCTAAATTAAAGAAAAGTTTCTGTACGATCAGTCTTATTTTTCAGAAAAAAAGGGTCAATATTAACCATCACTTTGTGACCTCTGCTCTTGAAAGGTGCGACATCACAAAACTTTCTTACATTTGTCCGTGTTGTCGAGACAACAGCAGCCTGAACGTGTTTTCAAGTGAAATGTTAGGCATCCACACTGGTCTGAAGTGGGCCTTAGGGGTTACCTGAGATGGAGACAGGGGGTCAAAGGTCATCCAGGTGTCAGAGCCACCTAGACTGACTGATTTAGGAGGGTAAGGATCCTCCCAAATCTTTCCCCTCTTACAGGGGTTCAAGTTAAATTTATGCTTTTCTTATAACTCAGTAAATTAAAAATCTTTGACATTTGGGGGAAAATGAAGGAGAATTCATAACAATATCCGATTTTGGGCTCAGATATATATATATATATTTCCCACTTCTTTACTTGTAGCATTTCGGAAATTTACACAAACAATAAAAAAGGGCACCCCCATTTGTTTCTCATTCTCTTGTGAAAAAGCTTGGTAATCAAGAGTAAATAAATAAAGAATCGTAACAAAAGTAGTTGATAATAATAGTGTACTTATCATGGGCTAATATTTATTTAATGATAAATTAAGGGCAGTTATCCTGCAGCACACTTACAGCATCTGGTTTCTAAATTGACCAAATAAAAGTGTTCATCTGGGTTAAACTTTTGCTCATCTTTAAGCTCTTTGTATACGAAATCTTTGAGATTTGGGGGAAAAAAGGAAGATTCATTGTCACATCAATTTTTGGGCTCAGATTTTTTTTTTTTAGTTCTTTTTGTCTTCTAGAAAACTTCAAAAAGCGAACAAAAACAGAGAAATCATTTCCATCAGTCAGATACGCCCTTATGAAAAGCCTGATAGTCAAGAAAAATAACAGAAATGATGATAATCGTGTATAATTATCATCAACTTTTATCTATTTAATGATGAACTGATTTACAAAATCCCTCAATCCAAATGTGAAACCATTTCAACCTTTTTTTTTTGTAAATCCAAACTAAAATATGTCTCGTTAAAAGTCTACATTTTCCGCTTAGAAATGTGACCCAGTTTCACTCCCCGATGTGACTGACATTTACTTTTCTTGTTATCACACAGGCTGCTGCATGTATTTTGAGTCAGTCCCTGATCCTGCTTTTTTTCCATGCCACTGCTCCTGGTTTAATTTAGTCTCAAGACCGAAACATGAGCCCTTTATGTTTTTATTTCTATTTCATAGCTTACTGGCAAGTCGCAGGTCGTGACTTGTCGTCTGTAATTAATAACAAGTAATACAATATGTTTTATGTCTGCGTGTATTTATAAACACTCTAAATAGGCTGGTGAGAGCCGTATTAAGACTGAATCTTGCGGAGTGAGAGGAAAACAGAGGCAAACCCATGAGACGCTCTGGATGTTAATTTCCCACATTTTCAGACGGATATTTCTGGTGGTTTCGTGCTGGTGGTTGTCGCACTAAAGGGCCCATGACTATATCACTGCTTGGTGTTATTTTGGGCCAAAGTGGAAACCATATAGCCTCGCAGGCCTCAGGCAAAGCAAGACGGCCCAGGCTCCGTGACTGTGGAGTCTGGTCAAAGCGGCATGCTCGCGTCTGTGACTGGCATTCTCTCACTCCGCTGACATTTCGTGCTTTTCTTGCACATGTTTTGAATCCCATTGAGATTCCAAGTCGTCGGCCGAGAGCAGGGAGATTTATATCCTGCAACTGATTTTACCAGCCAGCTTTACTTTGACTTGATGATCTTTTATGTAAACCTCAGTTGCATTGGGGTCTTCTTAACAGCACAATATGGAACAGTTTACATTTGCAACATTTCCTTTTCACAGCATGCTTAACAGTTATCAAATCTCCTCTGTCACTGGTTTAAGATTTACGAGGTGTTATTAATGTCTTTGAAGTGTCATGAAATCGATATTACCAGTAACCTGGAATCACCCATTGATATATGATTGCAAAGTACCATATTGCCTGTTGAAATTTCCATTACCGTTTTGGTACCAGTGCACAAATAGGCGCAACATCCTCATTAACCCCGACTCATCAAAAAAAAAAAAGAGACAGAAAATTCAATTTTTTGGGAACTGAGATGTTTTTTAACCCTTTGTTATATCATTTTGTTTATGATATTTTTAAGTTCCATATTTGACACATTGGGTGTTTTTGGCAGAATTCAGTTCTTAGAAATAGCATTTAAACACGAAAAGTAATGTTGGAATCTGTCCCCATCTCAGCGTGATGAGGGCCATAACCTAAGCAGCAACCTCCACCCAAAATAGGCTTGCATACATATAACAATACCCACAACCAGGGCAAATTTGGCCAGTTTCACAGTTGACATAGTAAGTAGACATAACCTCTGTTCTCAGGGAACATGTGAGAAATTAAACACAATGGTTTACCCTCTGACAGTAGATGTGCATGAATTAGTCTTACGGACAGGAGCCAAATCTATGACTTCTCAATCTACAAAAAAAAAAAAATGATAATACAGAACATTAACAGCAGCTTCAGTTCATGGCACTGAGATCGTAATTTTATGGTTTATTATATCGGCTTTTTAAGCCAATATCGTCTGATACCAATATGGTGCCGATAATATCGTACATCCTAAGTCTTATAAATTATTTACTAGTAGCTTTGGAGTTGTCTGTACTAACAGACATCTTGTAATGGTTATTAAACATTGGGGCCTGAATGCACTTCCAGCCATTAGCGATGAAAACAGACCATTTGTACTAATACTAATACTACTGTAGAAGTTTAGTCTGATACTAAAGCTGGTGATGTGTTTCTACGCCCAGGAGTGATTTGGCTGACGCGCTGTGAGTTGATACTGTACTGTTCGCCTTATAGTTGTTTCAATGAACCTCAGTTGCAGCATAATACAATCCATATTATTGCGGCAAGTCCAGTTGCAAAAGGTTTGCATTGAAATCCAACACAACATGCAAACAATAGTATTCCACGTTTCTTACCATCACAGCGGTCAAAAACCATATGCCCTTCTGGGGTCAAACGGGCACACAATAGCCAAGAAAGTGACATACATTTATACCCAGCAAGCAATGGAACAGCGACACCCAGTGGCAAAAACCGGAATACAAATTTACCCACTTGACATGAATATGGCTCTTACAACTACTTAAAAAAAATGAGTGGCAGTGTGCATGAGCCAGATTAACGCCCCATCAGAGCATTAAAACCATTACAGGCGCTAACGGCAAGATTCCCAAATCTCCTAGGCTGTTTTAAAGATGGCGGATGTCGTGCTAATCGAGTACCATTTAAGATGAAAGATGCGAAGAGAATGGATATTTAGGGATCAAATGAATCCTTTGGCAAATTATGACAATGTCAAGATACACAGCAAAATTAGATTTAAGAGACATAGTTTTTGAATTTGAATTTGTTGGAAAGGAGTTTTCAAGGACGATATATAACCCTCTGGCCTTACCTTGCTTTCATAACAGTACGTTATGACTAAGGGTCCTGCTTGTGTAACCACTGGACATGCATACAGGCCCTGATGGTAACACTAATCTAACACTGAAAATGCAAATAACTGACAAACTAATCCATTTAACCTAATATTTTTACTTTCTTTCTTTTTTTATGGGTTTTGATCGATTTATTTCCCTTCTTTTACTTCCCTTCTGAATGATAAGAAATCAAATATGTTCCTCTGTACCTCGCAGGACAAAATCTATCAGGCATACGTCTTCCTAATAGTGTGGGAGTGTTGATTAGCACTCATCATAGGACAAGCTGACCCATTTCTGTGATACCCACTGGGCTTATGCTACTAGCCTGGATGTATTTTATGTTGGAACAAAGCCATCGCTAAAGGAGAAACCTGACACTTGTACGGTGAATTTACTTGGCGGAGAAGCCATTAGGAGATTGGTTCTTGGCAGCAAATGTTGCCTCTAAATGAGTCATGTCGTTTTGTTGATGAAGTGTTTGGGAATTTAATTTGTGAATTTTATTATCTGCACATACACAGGCCTTTTTGCTCCTTTAATCGTGTTTTTTTTCTTGTGTTTTTGTTTTTTTAGGTGGAGATGAGGGCGTAGATATAATGCTCAGACATGGTGCCCTGTCAGACCCATGTGTTACTGAAGTGGCAGGAGCACTTTAACAGCTCCTGGGCTTCAGAGGACAGCGTACAGACAGCCAGGAGGGATGGAGCTGCCGGGCTCTACAACAAGCTCCTTCACAACAAGGAGGTGGTGACTCTCGCTCAACCCGTTCAAGAGCTCGTCGGCCCACGCCTGCCAGACTTCGAGTGCGAGTCCAGTGCCTCAGCGGAGAAGGAAGAGTACCTCTCATCCCTGCTTCACAGCCAGCGATGGCTCACTCACCGCATGCTGACACAAACTTCCTACACCCTCGGCCTCCACCACAGGCTGGTGGTCCTCCAGAGGATCTACTATGCGCTGCATAGCAAATACCATGACAAGTTCAGGGTGCAGCTCCCCTCCCAGTCCACAGACAGCGGAACTGAATGTGGGCAACTCGAGCTGGCCTCAGAGCCCTGCCTGCCGGGCGCTGCATCCAAAGTCAAATCCGGTACAGATGTTCTGATAGAAATGGGCGTGAGGACTGGTTTGAGTCTGCTCTTCTCTCTGCTGCAGCAGAACTGGAGATACGCAGCCTCTATGCATCCAGAATCGGTGCTTTGCAACGATGTGCTCGCTACGGCCTCGTCTGTGCTGGCCTCTCTCCCGCCTCTCTCTCTAGCCAATGAGAACAAGATTCCATCTGTAGGGCTGGACTGCCTGGCACAGGTGGCCGACTTCCTGAAGAAGACGTCGGTGAGCAGCGGGGCTGGCGGGGCAGATCCGACCGGGCGGAGGTTAGCGCTGGAGCTGCTCCTCGGCCTGGCCATGCAAAGAGGCTCTCTGAAGTTTCTGCTGGAGTGGGTGGAAGTCGCTTTGGCTGCTTCCATGTCCTCACCCACCACAACACTGTCTTCCTCCTCCTCCTCCTCCTCCTCCCACTCCCCCTCCTCCTCCTCACTGAGCTCTCAGCAGTCAGCTGGTGTGGGCTTTGATGTAATCCATAAAACACTTCTTCAAATGAGGCAATATTCGGTACGTAAAGTGTTCCTCACACTTCTACACCTCTTTTTGTTAAAGCAACTTTCTCTTTCTCAGGAAAGAGCTTGATGCATTATTAAAAATCTAAAAACATCCTGTAAGAGTTGTTAAGATACTTTTACAGCACAAATTTGCTTGTTTCTTATCTATAAGCCTTGTAGTTTCCCTGCTTACAGCCTGGCATGTTATGTTTCTCTTATATTATATTGCATCAATGTATTTCTGTTGGATGAAGAGGGTAGTTCATAAATAATATGCGGTAACTTACATAAAACATGTATGAATGTTCTGATAAATGAGGCTCATTGTTTGGAGAGCAGGAAAATGGCTTCCTGCTGCAGGCTGTCCTTATTTGTACTCATTTGGAGCTCAGAGTGATACATTCGTGTGCAGACAAGGATTATGACTGAGTCAGTCTTCTTGCTATCTCCTGATATGAACAGCGAGTCATCCTCCAGAACATCAATCAGCCCTGCAACGTGTTTGTCGAGAGATGTGCGTTTCCAGCAACCTCACAGTTGATGATGATTTATGCATCTGTAGTTATCATAGACAGCAGGAAGGTCCACACTATGGTGGCCCTGAGAGCTCACAGCACTGCACCTAAAGAAGACACATTCAAAAAGATGAAACACAAACAAATTGAGAAAACATCTTCATCAATTCGACAACAAGTGCAGCATCTAGAAAACACGCTGCAAAGATGTAACACAACACATTAGAAAAATGTGCTGCAAAGGTCGCAACACATTAGAAAAACGCGCTGCAAAGGTGGCAATACAATGCATTAGAAAAACGCGCTGCAAAGACTGCAACACAACAGATTAGAGAAACGCGCTGCAAAGACCGCAACACAACAAATTAGAGAAACGTGCTGCAAATATACTGCAACACATTAGAAAAACACGCTGCAAAGACTGCAACACATTAGAAAAACACGCTGCAAAGACCACAACACAATACCTTAAAAAATCGCACTGAAAATAGACTGCAACACATCTAATTAGAGAAACGTTCTGCAAATATACTGCAACACATTAGAAAAACGCGCTGCAAAGACCGCAACACAACAAATTAGAGAAACGTGCTGCAAATATACCGCAACACATTAGAAAAACACGCTGCAAAGACTGCAACACATCACATTAGAAAAACACGGTAAAAAGACCACAACACAATACCTTAAAAAAACGCTCTGCAAAGACCACAACACAACAGGAAGTGTTACCAGAGGACTCTGAGGAACCAGAGGAATTATTTGTTGCCCCTTTGAGATCATTGCAGTGACACGTCACCCTTTTTCTGTTCTGCTTTCAGCAGAAAATATGCACTAAAAAAACTCAGGTCACACACATGCAGGTTGTGAGATTGTGACTAAAAACAGACACTAGATTTAACCTTGATCCTTTTTGTCTCGCAGGGTTTCCGTGGGGACCCCGTCAATACTCAGGTGCTAAAAAAGGACACTGATGGACTCTGTCGTCTCTCTCAGGCTGCTCTCTGCCTGTTTGAGGAGGTAGGAGAAATTTTACTCCCAGACAGTAACATTTAGATACTATTAAAAATGGATTTTTTTGGACTTGGCTCTGCTTTTTTTTTTTTTTGGCAGATTTGTAACCTGGCATCCTACTGCCTGTGCTCCTGCAGCACAGATGCAGCTTCTCCTGGTACGGATAGCGACACAGTGATGGTGTATGTGTGGGGCAGCAACAGCAGCCACCAGCTGGCAGAAGGAACTCTGGAGAAAATCCTGCTGCCAAAGCTCACCCAGGGCTTCAGTGATGCCCAAATGGTACCTAGTAGTTACAAGTCGTTTTTTATATTTCATATGTAAAATCACCCACACATCTTAAGTCCCTGTTTGTGTCATTTAATCATTTAAATATTGCTACTTCCTTAGAGGCAGCATCAAAGTCGCCTCTGGAAAAATAATTTATGTGCTAGTTTTAATATAACTCGCTTTGCAACAAGGCCAAGATTGAGATAAAATTGTCACAGAATAATTTTTGACATGATGAAACCCCCTTTAAATCATAACAAGATCTGGAGCAAGAGCTGCACATGCACATGTGTATATGAGTCTAGAGCAGATAAGTGAAACACATTACTTCCTGTTGACAGTAGAGGGCGCTGTAGGAAAAAAACAAACAAACATATAGATGCACTCAGGCTGTGACACTGAACACGTTTTGGTCCAGATCCAACATTGTATATGAGAGCCATTATGTTTTAGCATTTTGCCGAAAAAAATCGTCAACCTGGGCAGTTGTTTGTGGCCACGCCCATTGAGTTACAAAAAGTCCGTTGATAACTTTTAGTCCTCAATGTGTTTAGTAAACACCATTTTTTAAAGATGATTTGAAAAAAAAAATGTGGGACAAGTTTGTAAAATACGTGAAAATCCGACCTTTAACTCCAATTTCCGAACTTCCTGTTCGGAATTCACCATGGTCATAAGAGAGTTTTTTTTGTACGCTGAAGGCATGTAATTTAGGGTTAAAGGCGCAGAAAGAAAAAAAAAAGAATAATCCGTAAGGTTTCAAGAGAGCCTTCATCTCGATTCTTGAGCTCAGGCCCTAAAAAAAACCTTTTATCTTATAACAACAAGTAAGAATCCCTTTAATCCGTTGCAACAATGTCGTTTAAAAAAGTCAGAAGACGCCAGAAATTTCAAAAGTTCTTTAGAAAATGTGCTCTGAATGTTTTTTTCTCTCTCCCCCTTTTTCAGATCGAGGCAGGTCAGTACTGTACCTTCTCGGTCTCTGCAGACGGATCGGTGAAGGCATGTGGAAAAGGCAGCTATGGTCGCCTGGGCCTCGGGGACTCTAACAACCAATCCATGCCCAAGAAACTGGTACTGGAGCCACACAGGAACATGAAGAAGGTTTCCTCCTCAAAGGGGTCTGATGGTCACACTTTAGCTATCACTTTAGAGGGAGAGGTGAGGAGTAAAACAATATTCTTGTACATATATCTGATGTTTTACAAGCATAATATTGATGTCTGAGTTGTTCCTTCTTTAAATTATTACCATATTGATCCAAATATAAAAAACAACCCCCTTTTTACGAGACAGATTTTTGAAAAAAAAAGGCTTTCTGAGGACAAAATCTTGTTTTATCACGAAGAAAAATATTTGAAAATTCTAATAAAACATTGATGAAAAACAACGTAAAAAGGTAAAACACTTTTCCCTGAGTGTTGGTATTTTAAGACGTTCTTAAAGCACGCCGTCTTCTCACATCACATTGTGAGACGCCTCGGCAGCATTCACCACAGTGCTCTTAAATGTAGCATCATAACTTTTCCTGTTTAGCTTTTCCACTTGCACGCCACTCTGGTACGCTGCTCCTCTCTGCCGTTTTGTGCATCACCTGTGACTATAGGGAGGGTTTGTTGAGGACAGAGAAGGTGCTGCAGCTGTTCAAAGCTTAGCCCCCGAAAATAAAACAACCCCACCTTTTCAAAGGGGAAAATACTTTGTCTCATATTCGGAACAATACGGTATCTAAAAGTCTTGGGGATGGATCGTCTTGATTGGGGAAAGTTGGGGAACAGTCATATCAGCACCAGTAACAACCTCCAGCTGTGGGAAATGAAGCCCGTGTGGAAGTTATTTACAGATTCTTCCTCCATCTCTATAACAGCAGTTAAATTTTCATGCATTTTCTTCCAGGTGTTCAGCTGGGGTGATGGAGAATATGGGAAACTGGGCCACGGGAATAGTGCAACACAGAAATACCCTAAAATCATCCAAGGGCCGCTGCTCGGCAAGGTAGGCATGCAGAAAACACCATATATCAACAGGCGATGAAATGTGTGCTGTTTTTGAACTGGGTGTGAAACTCATCATGGGAGTTCTTCCCTCGTTTTATTCACAAGTATTTTTACCCACAAACAAACTGTGATTCAAGCTTATGTTTCATATATCGTGGTTTCTCTGCCAGGTTGTTGTCTGCGTGTCTGCTGGCTACAGACACAGTGCTGCTGTGACTAACGATGGAGAGCTTTATACGTGGGGAGAGGGAGATTTTGGCAGACTTGGTACATGCTTTATTTCTCCTCTCATCTTTGCTTCTGTCCCAAAAATTCCACAGAAAAATCTACAATGACTGTTGTCCTGTGTGTGTGTGTGTGTGTGTGTGTGTGTGTGTGTGTGTCCTCTTTTCAGGTCATAGTGACAGTCAGAGCCGCAACATGCCCACACTAGTGAAGGACATCAGTGGGGTGGGTCAGGTGGCCTGTGGCAGCTCACACACCATCGCTGTGGCACAGGATGGACGGACTGTGTGGTCGTTTGGAGGAGGGGATAACGGTAGTGGAAATGATCATAGTAGCATTATTATTATTATTATTATTATTATTATTATTATATTTTTTTTATACTCAAGCATGACTCATCCTTGCAGGTAAACTGGGTCACGGAGATACCAACCGTGTGTATCGCCCAAAAGTCATCGAGGCTCTGCATGGATTCATCATCAGGAAAGTGTGTGCAGGCAGCCAATCATCTTTGGCCCTCACCTCTGCAGGACAGGTGAGATGACCCATTTTAAGTCTGACATAGTGCAGAGATAAGATAAGATAAGATAAGATAAGAGTTACTTCATTAATCCCAAAGGAAATTGTGTTACCAGAGTACCAGATACAAACGTTAGTTAAGATAAAATACAAAAATACAAAATGTTAGTAAGTAAAGATTGAAAATACAAATACAGAGCAAGTGTCTGTTCAACAATTCAAAGTGTCTGAGTGGGGATTTGATAAAAAAAATATCCAAGGTAAGAATGTAAAAAAAAGAAAAGCGCCTAAAAATGGCAACAATGAATAAATGAGAGTGAAACTGATGAGTGAAAAATAGTTTGTTAGTGATGAGGTTACACATTAATTAACTATTGCATAAAATTATTGCAATGTGAAACTATTGCACATATTAAAACCAATAAATTGACGAATGAAGTGAAATTTTTAAACAACCATTTTACTCACTTAAACCAATTTAAATCCAACCTGTCTCTTCTTTATGGAATACAGTGCTTTTATTTTGAAGGGGCATACTATCATCACCACATCAACAATGATTCTCTTGCTTCTTATTTTTTATACGTAACATTTGTATTTCTCTACTACAGAAGCGTATTGCTGTCACGCTAGAAAAAAAAAGTGTCTCGTTATTTCGTTATACTGAATTATGACGTTGATGTTGTTAAGGGGGGACGTTAAAAAAGACGGAGTTGACCTGCGTAACATGAAGCGTCTGTTGCCCATTCTACGATACAAATATAATAACCTGACAGTTATCACATGATGGGTTTTTGGCAAAATACATATACATATTTAATCAAACCAACAATAAAAGCTTAGAAATTATAGTGTAATAATTCAGTATCACGTTATACTGTGAATCTTTTTTCTAGCGTGGCAGCAAAACACTTCCGTACTCTACCTATCAATACAGAGTAAGAACAAGAAAGAAAAGGAAGCAATGATTTAACAAATAACTTAATGTAAAATCTGTATTTTCGTCTGCTTTTCTTGTTTCTCCAGGTATTTGCATGGGGCTGTGGCTCATGTTTAGGTTGTGGCTCCTCTGAAACAACCTCCCTGAGACCCAGGTTTATAGAAGACCTGAGTATCACCAAAATCATTGATATCTCATGTGGAGACAGCCACTGTCTGGCTCTGTCACATGGTAAGAACATTTCGGCCTCGGGTATTTAGTTTATTAGTTTAAAGGATTTTCTGTTGTATTTCTTGGTTTGATGTGTAAATGCGACGTCACCTTTCCTCAGAGAACGAAGTGTACGCCTGGGGAAACAACACCATGGGTCAGTGTGGGCAGGGCCACACCTCAACACCCATCACCAAACCCAAGAAAGTGCTCGGTTTGGAGGGGGTGTCCATCCAGCAAATCACTGCTGGCACTTCTCACAGCTTAGCTTGGACTGCAGTCCCAACAGACAGGTACAACCTCAGAAAAAAAAATCCAGGCTTTTAATCTCATAATCTTATCAACATTCATCTCATTTTCTTCCACTCTGTAAAAAGTATCTGATCTTACTCAAAGTGACAGCTCCGTCTCGTGTTCAGCGTTATTATTTACTGCTGATCTGCTCTTTTCCCCCCTCACTGTAAAATCTGAGGATGTGTTTTCCTTGTTCTGACACATTTGTGCTGGCTCAGCTTGTTTTAAGTGACTTTGCATTTTTCCAGGCAACTGGTGGCATGGCACAGGCCCTTTTGTGTGGACTTGGAGGAGAGTACGTTCACCTTTCTGCGCAACTTCCTGGAGAGTTACTGTGATGGAATCGGGGACGACACACCTCCAGCTCCATTCTTATCCAAACGGTACATCATTAAAGGACCAGACTCCATTCTTAGGGTTGAAAATAATAATAATAATAATAATAATACATTTTATTTATATAAGGCTTTTCAAGAACTCAAAGACACTTTACAATTGTTAAAATTAATTCAAACAATAAACACAGGTTAAACACAGGTTAAACAAAACAAAAACAGCACAATCACAAATTAAAAGCTAACTTAAAAAGGTGAGTTTTTAGCAGAGATTTGAATGTTGAAGAATCAGAGCAGATTTGGATATGAGTGGGGAGAGAGTTCCAGAGCGTGGGGGCAGCTATAGAGAAGGCTCTGTCTCCCCAGGTTCGGCGCTTGGTCCTTTGAGGTTGATTTACAGGAAGGAGTGTGATAGTGGAGGAGGTCAGTGAGGGAGGACGGGCCTGGTTATTCTTGATACAGTGTGATGCCACTTCTTTTGATAACTCCAGGAGCGTCTGCTTCATTAACCCTCCTCACTAACTCTCTGTTTGTTGTCTTTCAGGGACCACCATCAGTTCCTCTTGTTGTGCATGAAGCTGCTATCCATCCACCTCTCCTTGGCCCATGCTGGAGGCACTGGCGCTATGGTTTTGGGGGCTCAGGGGAGACCCCTGAGAAACCTGCTCTTCAGACTCATAGATACAAAAATGCCCGACTCCATACAACAGGTGAGCTTACAGCGTGTTCCTTAAAGGGATGAGCTCCAACCACGAAAAACATGACTATTATCTCATCGTAAAAATCGGGGCGCAGTGAGCCTAGCGGTTTAGGTCGTGCACCATGAAGTTCACCCTTGAGTGGGTGGCCCACTCGAATCCAGCCTGTGGCCTGTTTCCCTCATGTCATTCTCCGCTCTCACCCTGTTTCCTACTCCAACCACTGTCCTCTCCTATCCAGTCCCTCCAGGAAGTTGCGATGTAGCGACTGCAACAAATAACACAGATTCAGTCAAATCCAATCTACTTTATTTACAGAGCACATTTAAAAGATAAACAAAAAAACAAGGTTGCCAAAGTGCTGCACAACAAAAAAAACATAAAATAAAAAAGTAAAATTCAGATATTAAGATATATATATATATATATATATATATATATATATATATATATATATATATATATATATATATATATATATATATATACATATATATATATATATATATATATATATATATATATATATATATATGTGTTAAATGCACAGCAAAATCAGGCATTCTAGCCTGTAGCAATCCCAGGACTACCTGTCTCCTTAAAGGCAGGAAAAGCCCCCCAAAAAACCTTAAAAAAACCTTAAATAACTCAAGCACCGGTGTAAAATTCAGAAATGGAGAAGAAGACAGACTTCTGCAGTGTTGAAGAGTTCTGGGAGGAGCTTTGAGGAAATAAATAAGCAAAAAATGCGGATAACAGCAAACTTTTTTTCCCCTGTAAAACAAGCCTTTTGATGTGTCTGCAGTGGTTTATTGTTATCTATTCATTTTATGCTAATCATTGTCTAATTAAATTGTGACGACCTCTCTGTCCGCCTTCAGGCTGTTCTAAACACTCTTTCCATCGGCGCTTCCCTGCTGCTGCCTCCACTGAGGGAACGGACAGAACTGCTGCTCTCCCTCCTTCCTCAGGGCCCTCAGAGCTTAAATATCCTCTCCAAAGGACAGGTATGTCCACTTCTTTGTGACTCTTTTTTAGAATGAACTTAGGTGACAGTATTTCTGGATACTCTTGGCAAACTGGCTTTTCTGTTCCGGTAAATGAAGTGTAAAGAATAGAGAAAATATATATTCCCTTTGCTGCTTCCTGTCCTTATTTAAACTGCTGCTTCATAAGCAAATGGATAATTAAACCAACAAACAGCAAGCTCATCTTAACTCGGAGTGTTGCTAAGCAATCAGAATTATTATTCCTCCTCAGCACCTTCCTTTTTTTTCTCATTCTCACATTAAGATGCTAAAAGTAGTGACATTTTCCGCCTTCTTCTTTCTTCTTTCTTCTGTCTTTTAAAGCGTCTGCAGCTGGACATGGTCCTCAGCAGCCTCCAGGATCAGAGCCACGTAGCTTCACTTCTGGGTTACAGCAACTTTGGGGAGGTGACCGTCCTGGGACCCCCTCTGACACCCGCCATGTCTGTGAGAGCGGCTTCCTCGTCCAGCTCCGTCGATGCTTATGACCCTCTGCACTTAGCGGAAGTGCTGCTCAGGACTCTCCTCCTCAGCATCGGCTTTTACACGGTACGGGAAAGAGGAGCCTTGAATTGTCTCACTTTTGCACATTTGTGTGTTAAATCAGAGTGATTTTCCTGAGCCTGCACATGCTTGTGTTTTTCTCATGTGTGCGCAGGAGCGGGCGTTTGGGGAACTGGAGAAAAACAGCGACAAGCAGCTATCATCAGATAACCAAGGACAATCTGCTCCTCCCTCTCATTTCCACCAGCTGTTGTCTGGACTTCACAAACACCTGCTCGCCCATTGCTACATCCATTCCAGCACGGAGGTACGACACGGCTCATTTCCAAAGAAATCAAAGTTTTGCTCCGTTATCTTACAATTGAGTTTATCTTCCTGTTGCTCTGCAGGACGACAGCAGCGTGATGCTGCTCCGTGAGCATCTTTACCTGCTGCTTCCATGTGCTGCTGAAACCCTCAGGAGATCCACCAAACTGTTGAAGGACAGCTCCCTGGATAAACAAATAATCAAGAAGCTGCACAGTAAGAGCGGACTCAGAACGTTTGATTAAATTCTGAACAAATCGGTTTAAAATGTCTAATCTTGTCTCAACTCTCGTCTCAGTGGTGTTGTACAACTCGGTGTCTGGCAGCCTGCTGTGCCAGGTTATGTACTCCTTGCTTCTGCTGCCTCTGGCCACAGTTCAGCCGCTCTTGAGCCATTTGCTGTCCTTGTTGGAGCACCTGAATGATTTTAACCGGCTGCTGCCGGAGACAGGCCTCCTGGAGGAACAAGAGTTAGGGATGGAGGCTCAGAAAACCTCTGCAGGTAAGCGAAGTTCTGATCCACCAACGACTCAAAGTTTGTCCTTGATTATTAACCCTTTAACACCTGAGCCTCAAAATGCCTGCGTGGATTTTTTTTTTAAAAACTTATTTTGACTATAAAACGGTTCAAAAACATCCTGTGAGTAAAAGCTTTGGCCCATTTTTCCGGAATACTTGGAACTTTCAATATCTGGATTTATTTTCAATTTACAGCCTGTTACATGAGAGTAAAACAGTTTAAACTGAAGAAATACACAAACAGATTTGGATTTTAGAGGTTTAGCGAAGGAAAAACAATCATTAGCAACTTGTATGTTAACATTTATGAGACTTTGCCTCTTGTTTTGTTAGAATAATAAATAAATAAATAAATAAATAAATAAATAAATAAATAAAAAACTGACAGCATGAGCAGAACCTTTGGCATCCCCAACGCGTCCCCCTCTCCGAGCACATGAGCCACCTGAGGACGTCTGCTCCTCATCATGAGACGCTGTGTGCGACACACACACTTACACACATGTAGTACTATGTTCTAAAAAGGTTACTACACATCGTCAATGTGAATTAAGCAAATATTGTACAAATCAGACTTGGTATACTGTTCTAAAAAAGTCACCACACAATACAAGCATCAATCTACACAAACAACTACACACACAAAGTTCGGAGCTTCATTTATCCTCAGATTCATCCCCTCTTGTGTAGCTTTTTTCTCATGAAGTCGCTCCTTTGGTCTCAAAATCACAATCATCAGGATCTCCTTTTTGGCATTTTTAGAAAAACTCAGCTCCTTTTTCTGTGTGTGTTCGCGAGCTTCCTTAAATGCCGGAGTGAGATTACTGTAATAACCACATGTCGACTGAAAGAGCAACATCTCTGCTCTCACAAACCGTTGGAATTTTTCCGATTGTGCAAACCATTTAGGAATAACAGGCATTCAAAGTGCGCTTGTGCAAATGTGTCGGTGCCAACACATCTGGTGTTAAAGGGGTTGAGTCCATCGTCATTAAAGTGATGCCTGTTATTCAACAATGACTTGGGATCTTCCTCACAGAGAAAAGTGAAGAGAACGCATGCCCGCAGGAGGACTGCAGGTGGGTTTGGCTGTTGGATCTGGAGCGCTCTGTCGCGTTGGCAGTCGGCCGATGCCTCGGCGGGATGTTGCAAGGTCCACCGCCCTCACTTCAGGAGAAACTGTCAGAGTTCTGGCTTTCAAATGTCCTCCTCAGGAATGGCCTGGAGACGGACTACGAAGGACTGGGTAGGAATACGGACAGCGACAAAATTTATACCGATGCAGCCTTTTGTCTGCTTTGCTTTTAGTGAGTTATTTCTGTACTTTTATGGATGCTGTGTTTTTTTTTTCGCATGTGATTCGTCGTCCTGTAGATTCCAGCATGGCGTGGCTGACAGAGGCAGTGCTGCTGGGCAGTAGCGACGCCAGACTGGCGGAGCTCAGTCTGACCGAGGAGACCAGAACTTTACTGGAGCTTGCTCTGGGATCCTCCAGAGGGGCAGCAGGGAGTCTGTGGCAGAAGATGGAGCAGTATGCTCACAGTAAAGGTACTTTTGATGCATCTTTTGGTGCATTTAGTGTTGGTCCACCGACTGTACGAGAGGATTCTGCGTTTCCCTTTTTGTGCCTGCGACTCTAAATTAGTGATGTTGTTTTGCCTGGAACAGAGTGGGAGAGTGGAGGCT
The DNA here is from genome assembly GCA_030710495.1 of Labroides dimidiatus. NCBI lineage: Eukaryota > Metazoa > Chordata > Actinopteri > Labriformes > Labridae > Labroides > Labroides dimidiatus. The sequence continues at coordinate 24,979,548 of CM061157.1, read as the reverse complement.
CTTCAGGAGACTGTTTGCTGCAGACTGTCTGTCGCTGCAGCCTGGCAGCTCTTCTGAAACACACTGGGCTGCAGAATGAGGCCTGCTGGCAGGACAGGTCGGTAGTACGCATTGTTGTTTGTGTCGAAAAATGCTCGTTTGTGTGCTTTTCACTCTGAAACGCTAAATAAGGCACCTAAAGATGATAAGTTTTATGTGTTTGAATGACCATAAGGAGTGGAGTGATGTGATCTGTGCTGCAGTGCAGAAGAAAGCTAGTAATCCTCTTTATTTATCCGCTCTGTGTTGACAGATATGAGCCCAGTGAGACGCTCTTAGACCTCTTTGAAACAGTTTATAAAATCAGAAGCACCCTGTCGGCTCATAAAAACTCTCCAAAGATGTCTCAGGTGCAGACTGCTGCCAAACAGGTACCGTTATGTAGACAAGTGCACTTCATCTAATAACCAAATACACGCAATGCAGCAGTTGCAGCAGTTTAGGGTTAATTTCTTGTCATTATTTATTTCCCTCGAGTTTTAAAAGAACATAAATTAATTTAAAGGTGTGTTTAACATATTTTCTGAATTGCAGACGACTCAGTCTCCTCAAAGTCCTGAGGCAGACCAGCAGGAGCCCAGCACCTCAGCAGGGCAGGCGGCGAAGGATCATGAGCAGCAGTCCCGATCTCTCTGCAGCCGGGAGGTGCAGGTGCCCCCGACCCCCACAGCGAACCACAACCAAGATGAGATCACAGAGGAGGACGCGTTCGGCAACAGTCGCATGTACCTGTCAGGTTAGAAAAACACACCTGCGTATCTTGATCCTCCTCAATTAGTTTTGAAGCGTGTCTCACATTTATCCATTCTGTTCCTGCAGAAGTCTTGGAATCATTCATGGCCACCCGAGAGGCCATGCAGGTGCAGCAGAGCGTCACGGTGTATGAGTCCTTCGGCACCTCCACCCTCCCCAACAGCATGGAGAGCCCGGTCAGTCCAGAGAGGGAGCTGGATCCGAAGCAGCAATGGGAGAAGCAGAGGGAATCTGAGGAGAGCATGTCTTTCCCCGCCGCCTGCCATCTGGTGGTGTCCCGCTGCCTCTTCCTGCTGCTCGGGGTCCGGCCTGCATGGGTGGAACCGAGCGAGAGCGAAAACAGCCAGGGTTTGAGGAACGGAGGGAGGTAAGGAAATACCAAAAACAGCTTCTTGAGTAAATGTTTGTATATGTTTGCTCCTGTGCTCACTGTCTCACTGCATCATTTTAGGAAACCAACAGCGGAGTTCTTTGTGACGTCTGCTGATGCTCGTAAACAGGTGAGTCTCCCCCTGAGCTCGAACTTCACGCTATCCGTCTCTTTTTTGTGATAAATGAGTTTAATCCGTTTTTTTCCTTTTTGTAGACGGACCAACCCAGAACTCCTCTTGGATCTTCGAAGAACAAAATGGGTAAGGAGAATATGTTTATGTAAAGCTTCCTATATTGAAAACACTAATAAATTATTTATAAAAGTCTCGCACGCTAAAATTGGAGAAGATGTATTTTATTGAATTCAGTTTCACTCTGAATGAATCTGAAAGTCAAGGAGCTGCACCGTCAGCACAACCCAGAGCAGTTTGGGGTTCAATGTACTTTGTTTAAAGAAACTATTTTTTTATTTAAATTCATATCAGAAACAACAACAGCAGTACCAGGCTGTCATCTCTCGGTTTGTCTGCTTCAGGTTTACCGCTCTGTTCTCTGGGCATCATGAAGGACGCCTGGGATCGTCTTCGGCAGTGCATCAGCCCGACCACCTCCATGCCGTACTGCGGCGACAACACTCTACCTATTCTGAACCAGGTGTTCCTCTTCGTCTGTGGAAGCCTGAGCAGTTTGTCCCCCTCCTCACCTTCGCTGCTTCCTGCTGGACAGACGTGTTGCCAGGCAGATCCTAAGGCCATCACTTTTGCTATACTGCAGCAGCAGCAGAGGGCAGAGGTACTATTTTCTACCTTACACAGTTTATTGAGCTCAGGGATGCATGTTTTTAAGAGCACAAACTAACTGAGCGTTCCCTTTGATCAGCTGCGTCTGGAGGCTTTGTGTCAGATGTCGTCCTTCCTGTCTAAGATGGAGGAAAAGAGCAGCGGGTTCACTGCCTCCCCTCAGTTCCCGACATTGTTGCAGTCGGTGCAGCTTCAGTTTCTGTCTGGATGCTTCGCTTTGGGAACCCAAATCATTAGCTCTCACTCTGGAGTCAATTATGAGCTGCAGCATTACATGGTAAAAGTTCTGGACATGCAAATCCAAATGTTTGAGCAGATATCAGTTATACGATGTTGTTTACTCTTCTTTTTAATCTCTTAATCCAGTCTGGCACTCGATCAGCTTCACTGGACACACAAACAAACCTACAGACTGCAGCCCACCATTTCTACCAGCAGGTGGTACGTGTCCTCAAGCAGAGGGTCGTGTTGGAAAAAGAGCATCCAGGTTTCTTCTTCACTGTTTTGCATGTTCAATAAAATAATGCTTAAAGCTTTTGTTGTTCTCGTGGTTAAGATTTTCCGTCTGTCACGTCCAGGTTCATGCCAGCATCTCCTGCTCGCGACGATGTTTGCACTAAATTTCTGCTACCAGCCCGTGGACCTGGTGCTCGTCATAAAATGTGGCATCCTGGAAATCCTCTCCACTCTGACCAACAACAGCTGTGCACTCATGAACCAGGGCTGGTTTGCAGCTTCTACCTCTGGATCTGTGTTACTGAGCGGGGCTGTGAGGTTAGCGTGTGCTCGCCTGCTGCAGATACTCACGGTGGCTGCAAGGTGAGTGTGCACGGTTTCTTCTAAATGACAGTGTTGTAGTCGAGTCCCAAGCACAGACTGTATAATTAATGGTTGTAGTCTCCGCGACTTCACCCGTCTGTTTCTGAAACGGATTTTTGAAGCAAAACGGCCGGCCCAGCCATATTGGAAATGAGGCGGGCTGTGAGTCTCCACAGTAACAACCACAGGACGCTCCACAGTCACGTGATCTGGGCTGTGCCTCTGATTAGACGAACTGGCGAGCTTAATATTGTGGAAACTGCTGAGTTAGAAAGAAATTCACCCCCCGTACAGTGCGTGCCGTTAGTGAAATTAGCGATTCAGACAGGAAATGTTCTTTGTACCAGGCTGTAAATGTGCTTATTTTGGCCGTGAAAACAGCTTTTTTTGGCTTGGTGTGTACGTGACTTCCGGTACTTCCAGAGCCAGCCTCTAGTGGACACTCGAGGAACAGCAGACTTTGGCACTTCCTCATTGCCTCATTTTTTCAGACCGGAGGTTGCCACTTGGTCCCAAGTCACCAAAGAAAAAAATCTTGAGTCGAGTCCTCTTCACCTGAAATTTGAGTCCAGGTTGAGTCCTTATTAGAGCTGCAACAATTAATCGAATAATCGATTATTAATGAATTACGAAATTAATCCTTAACTATTTTGATAATTGATTAATCAGTTTAAGTAATAATTTTGAGAAAAAGAAGTCCAAACTCTCTAATTTCAGCTTGAAAAATGTGAATATTTTTTGGTTTCTTTGCTTTCTTTCGACAGTCCTGAACATCTTTGGCTTGCAAACAAGACATTCGATGATATCATCTTGGACTCCAAGAAACATGGAGATTTTTCACCATTTTCTGACATTTTATGGACCACACAAACACTTGAATAATAAATAGATTAATTGATCATGAAAATAATCGTTACTTGCAGCCCTAATCCTTAGTACCTTAGCCAAAGTCCACAAAAGATGTTTTTAAATACTCATCTCAGGTATCTCAGTGAATATAGCAACACTCACTCTGTAACTGTTGGAATCATAAACCAACCTTTTTGTTTGTCAAAGTTGTTCAAAGTTTAATATTTGGGTTACATCTGTGTTTTAAAAAGCAGATTTATTTTGAAGAAGGTGCTTTTATTTTGAAGTTGCCTGTCAATCAAGAAGAAGGCGGCTTCACAGCACTGAAGGAAACAGAGAGAAGAAGCTCTTACGCATGACGACGTGTGAAGAATGTGACCTCCTGTAGTTAGCATGCAGCCAACCAGTTTAATGTCACAACCACCACAAGAAACACAGAAAAAAAGCTTTTTTAAGTGATCCACGGGCGTCTCTGTGAAGATGAAATACTCGCTCTCCTACTCACACCACATCATCACATCTTATTTTTCGTCTTCTATTTCATGTTTTATTTTTACATCATGAACATGTTGCTCAGCATTTGCCAACGTTAGCCGTAAAATCTTTAAAAAACAAACCTCACAACCTGTGGCTACAAACACACGCGCCGGCCATAACCTGAAAACCGATCTGTTATTAGGCTCTGATACCTGAAGAAATAATCAATTAAAATTAACAAAGCGTTCATTGATAGATAAGCCCGAGTCCTGACACAGCCAGAGCTTGAGTCTGAATCCAAGCCTGCACTTATTAGTCTGACATATCCAGACTCAAGTCCAAATCCTGGACTCGACAACACCGTCAGATGACTAAAAATGAAGTGTGCTTTTTGCTGTTGATCACAAACCGTCTTGTCCTCTCAGCTCCTGTGAGGACTTTCTGCCTCTGGACGTCTCCCATGCTCTGATGGAAGTGATGTGTGAGCAGCTCCAAACGATACTGCACGCTTTCCACCAGCTGCAGACAGCAGAGAGAGGAACAGCCGAGCGAGGAGATCAGGAGTCCGGGAGCAAGAGCGCAAATTTACATGGTGTTGTTAACTAAGCTTATAAAATCCTCTGTTTAAATTGATCTGAGGCTCCTCTGCGTCTTTGAGACGTTCTGTTTTGTTGTTTCAGGAGTGGAAAACAGCAAAGTGGTTGAATCTCAGCTGGCAGATTTCCTGGTGTTTCTGAGGCGCGTGCTGTCGTTACGAGTAATGAAAAGACTTTCCACTTTTGTAAAATGGGTTGATCCACTAATGGCCATAATTTCACACAAGTGCACTTTAGGTAAGACATTTTGACAGCTTTGATACTGTGTCGGTGTGCAGAAAACTTCCTCACCCCCGCTATCTTCTCTTTAGGTTCTCCATGCTTCCAGAACCTCCGTACGAAGCTTTTGGCCTTCCACGTTCTGGAGAGACTGTTACCTGCTTGTTCTGAGCCTGCTCAAATCCAACAGGTATGAAAATAAATGCAGAAGCTCAAGAAAACCTGTATCCAATATGAAATTCAAATCAATTTAAAAAAATGGTAATGAAAGTTTTTTCTTTTCTCTGGTTTTGTTGCAGATTGTTAAACAACTCTTTCAGCTTTCATCTGTTTACATGTGGAAAGAACCACTAATCGAAAGGAACCACGAAGACACTGAAAAAGACAAGGGGGTAACACATCAGTTTCACCATACTTTAATATTATCAAACACATTTTTACCTTTTTTTTCCTCTTAGTGAGGGATAACATCTTACCAAACAATCCTCCATATTTAGTTTATTTCATTTAAAACAAATCATCAGTGCGGTTCTCTGCAAATCTTGCATTATTGTCTGAAAACGATTTTTTTTCCTGCTTTAAGGAAAAAAAGAATTAATAAATTGTGTATTATTAAATAAAATTAGTGAATGAAGGTAGTTATTGAGGACTTCCAAAAGGCCACATTTAGGAAGAAGTGAAACTCACTCCTGGCAGTAATGAATTTAAAACAGCAGGACCCTGGATTGAACAGATGGGCCTTCGCATGTGGGAGTGACGGAAAAATAACAACAAATTTAATTAGTGTCACATTACACAAGCGTGGGTATTAAACACAACATCAAGTATATCAGTATCACTGTCATGAGGAGATTTTTGCAGTAAGACTGCCCTGTGGTAAAAAAAAAAAAAAAAAATCATGAACAGTTGTTATGAAACTCAGAGTTGATGCCTCAAAATGCAGTTATATTTGATACACGAGTTTATAAGACCTCTGCCTCATCAACCACATTTTTTTTACTTAAAACCTGTTGAAAAAAATAGAATTAAAAAATGTATTTTACCAGGAAAATTTCCTGGTTCCTTTCCAGGAAGGTCATTGCTAATTTTAAAGAAGTAGTTTAAGAATGACATCTAAACTGTTACTCATTTCTTAAAATAAGTATTTTCTGCATTGAAAGAATACATATTTACTAAAAACTTTACTAAAAAAAGTGACCCAATGGGTCAAATATGATATAAACAATTTTGGAATTTGGTTAAATGGTTAATAAACATCTAAGTTCCAAAAAAATAAGATTTCTGGCTTTTATTTATTTATTAATTAAGATGGCTCAGGCTTTTAGAGGGACTGTGAGGACTTTCTAAGTGATCTTAAAAAAAGTTTCACTTCTAGATATCTGCCTGATCCTAATCCACAATTTAAAATGAGATTATCAGCACTAGTATAGGTTATTTCTAAGTGCCATTTCTTAGCTTCCCGATCAGGTCGGACAGGACTGATTTATGGCACGTTGAAGTCTCTATGACAACACCACGCTGGATGATGAAGTTTAGTTGCAAGAAGAGAGATCTGTGTTTTTCTCTGCTGAAAAGGATTTCTTGGATTTATTTAGCAGTGATGGTGGAGACTGGAGCTGAACTGACAGACAGAAAAAGACGTCAAAGCAGAAGAAAGCTAAACAGGAGAGCGATAGCACGGGCTAAAGGCTAAAACATGGGCTAAAGGCTAAAACACAGGCTAAACTGTTTGTGATAATGTTCATTCCAACCCACATGCAGCAGTTTTTCTGAAGTGATCTGATCAAACTTGAGAGTCTGTCAGTAAAATGAAGAGTGAGGTTACGTTAGCTCAGATTGGTGATTCAGGTAGGTTAGACTGCCAGGCTGCGAGTGGCACTAAATAGAGCCGTCCACTAAACTACAGTACAAACTGACAAAGTTTACTTGTTGTCACGTTTCAAACAACAGCGCTGTGTAACTGTTGATAAATACCTTACCCCGTCACATTGTATCCAGTAAAAAGTTGTCTTGAACAAAGAAAAGTAGTGTTAAAAAGAAGATCTGATCTCCATTCATTTCCAAAACAAACACACGCCTTAAATCAAGTCATCACGACTGTGTGCGCAGGATTCCAGCCAAAAGGTGTCACTGTGATCCACTTCAAACAGAGAGTCCTCACAGACCCTGTAAGGGTGGACTTGTGTTTGTATTTGTTTGTCCAGCACTGCGTTACCTGAATGGAAAAGTACCAAACAAACAAAGTTATTATTATTATATGTCTGTGTCTTGCAGAATCATGGCAGCTATGATGAATGTATTCCCATTGGAGATTTTTCCTTTGACCCACACAAACTGATCTGCTGTTCTTTGGAGAGCGGGAACATCCTGTCACATGGTTCAGGAGGGAAAGGTTACGGCCTGGCCACCACCGCCATCACATCTGGCTGTTTTATTTGGAAAGTACGGACCAGTTTTTACTAAAAGACACTGAAACGTTTAATACTTATTGTGCGCCCAGTTTGAAAGTGTTTTAAAAAACTCCTCTCCCCAGTTCTACATAACCAAAGAGAACAGAGGCAATGAGGGCACGTGTATCGGCGTGTCCCGTTGGCCGGTTAGAGATCACAACCATCACACCACCACTGACATGTGGCTGTATCGAGCCTACAGCGGGAACCTGTACCACGGAGGAGAGCTGGTCCGCACACTTCCTTCTTTCACCCAGGGGGACACCATCACCTGCATCCTGGACATGGAGGCTCACACCATTTCATTTGCTAAGAATGACAAGGTTTAAGTTAACATAAATTCATCAGTGAAATTCAAGCTTTAAATCTTGTTGATTTGGTTTCTTTAACCACTGTTGTGTTTCTGTTTTTCTGCAAGGAGCCTAAGCTGGCATTTGAAAGCGTGGTTGCCTCTGAGCTGTACCCTTGTGTGTTGTTCTACAGCAGTAATCCTGGGGAGAAGGTACTTAAAATACCTGACGTACACGGCAAAAACTAAAATCTAAGCAAGTGTTTGTCTCATTGTTCTGTAAAAGTTGTCTAATTGGACTTTATGGGAGCCACATTCACAGGAAAAGTTAAGAAAAATATCTCATTTCAAGATTTTATTGGCTTGCTCATATTAAAACTGAGACTTTTTATTCATTTATTTATTTTAAGCTAAACTAAGGCATAAAGTTGCTTAGGTTTAGTTTTTTTCCTGTATACATACATTTATTTTTATATTTTAATTCTTTGTTGGTTATTTTTATATTTTTACACATAAATAGCCCACTGTTGAACACGTTGGCTTTACATTAGATCAAAATAGTCACTACAGATGAATTTAAAACAGTGGGGAGTCCAACTTCCAGTAGCAGTATATCTGTTCCATCAGAGTTAACTTCAGAATTATTTGTCTTTTTTTGTTCCCTCTTGTAATTTTTTTGTACTTCATCTTGAATAACGTCCACTTCTCCCACTTGTCATCCATCTGTGTTCCTGTAATCTCAAACAATGCATCCAAGGAGACGGGGCTTTTTCTGTTGCTGCTCCTAAACTGTGGAACGATCTTCGACTTCCACATAAGACAAGACTGTCCGTTTTAAAAACTCGTCTTAAAACCCGTTTTTATTCCCGGGCTTTTAACCTGGCTTGAGACTCGACTCCTGTTTTAGTGTTTATATGGGTTGTTTTCACTTTTTGGTTACTGTTTTTATTGATTTTAATTGTTTTAAAACCAATGAAACAATTCTAGTGTATTCTGTTTTCTGTTTTATTTTAATTTAATTTATTTTAATTTAATTTTATATTTGTTACCTTTATGTACAGCACTTTGTTTCAGCTGTGGTTGTTTTTAAAGTGCTTTATAAATTAAGTTGAGTTGGTTTTTCCATTATGTAGATCTCTTCCACTGTCTCAAGCCATTGATCTTGGGTTGGTGGGTCTACTCTGCCCCACTTCCTCGCAATAGATTCAGGGTATCTGCAGGGTCTTAAAAAAGTCTTAAAATGTCTAAAATCCAACAATTTGAATTGAAGGCCTTAAAGTTTCTTAAAATCTCATAAAATATTTTAAATTTTATTCATTATGGTATTAAAATAATCATAAATTTGACTTCTGCATCCGTCAACAATATTTCAGTCCCAGCGTTTTGTTTTCAAATAATCTTGGACCACAGCTAATAAAATTAGATTTTCAAGGCCTTCCAAAGACACTGCAAAATTTCAAATACCGCTGTATTCATAAGAGTGAAGCTGTAAATAGTTCCTCTGTTTTCCCCACAGGTGGCGCTGCGTGACCTCCAAATGCGAGGCATGCCCAGTAACCTCCTTCCTGGGGATCCTTTCTGCAGCCCCAGAGCCACGGTGCTGCTGGAGTCGACCGTGCAGCTCCTCCGCCGACTCCATCAGTGTGACCAGTGGGCCTCACACGTCAGCGAGTACATCCACACACACCTGGAGCTCATTGGTCCCCTGCTGAAGGAGGGAGACTTCGGGAGCTGCAGTTCAGGTCAGATAGAGACCAAGAAATAGATCACGCTTTAGTTTGATCATAAAACATTTCATAAATATCTCTCTCATTTTCCTTCAGGTCTCAGCACCAGTGAGAAGGAAGAGAGTGAGAGAGACGCTGCAGGTGAAGATTCAGCAGAGCCGCTGTCACATCATCGCTCTCTGTCCGACGCCAAACTGGCTGCTCTTTGCTCTGAAGTGTGGCCAGTCCTTGCTATGATTGGAGGTGTGGATAACGGCCTCCGGGCTGGGGGTCTGTGCCGGCACAAGCCTAGCGGGCGACGGGCCATCCTGTTGGGAGTCCTGAAAGAAGGAAGCACTCTGGCTAAGCTTCAGTGGGAGGAGACGGATCTCTCCGTCAGGTATTACAGATTTATAAACGAATGTGATTTTCCCTCATTTACATCCATTTAAATATTCTTAAACTTTTTCTTGCCTTGGTCCTTGTAGCATGTCAGACAGTGTTATTCTTTTCTGTTAGTTTTCTTTGTCCTTTGTTGTCTAACATTTTACTTTATTCCACCATTCACCCCTAAATCTTACTTTCTTCTTGCTTCTTCCTCTTCATTCTTGATCCATGTTCCCCTCTTGAATCCGTCCTGCTGTCACTCCATGCTGTATCTGTGGGTTCTTCCCATCCTTCCCAATAACTAAGCTACATGAATTCTTGGTCACCTAGCGACACGCCGATCATCTCACTGGAGCCCTGCAACGTCTCCTGCTGCAGCGTCACCCAGCTGGGAGGCCTCAAACCGACGGTGCTGTTAGATCTCATTTATTTGATGGGGCTGCTGGAGGAGCAGGGGTGGCTTGGGGCTAACGTGGCCCCAAAGAGGAAACACTCAGAGGAAAACATGAAGGAGAGTGAGGTGCAAAGTCATTTGGATGAAGACGTGAGTCAGGATGACGAGAGGAAGAAGTTAAAAGAGAGTGTTGAAACAGATCCTGTTTCAAAGACCGCTGATCATCAGGAGTCAACCTGTCCAACACACACACTCCAAAACTCCAAACTGGATGCCTTCTCCATCGAACTCCGAGCAGTTAGAGTCTCATACCTCCTCACTGGGGCACTTAAAACCCTCACCGTCATATTTAGTTGTGAGAGGCTCTCAGATTTGCTTCTGGTGCCTAAACATGAACCTCCCAACCCCGCAGCAAGTCCCTTAACGAGCCCAAACCCTGACCAGGGGAAGACCAGCGGCAAACAGTGGGATGAGAGCGCGGAGCTGCGCTCGGTGCTGCAGTACGTGGTGCAGAGCATGGTGAAATGGGCTGTGAGGCCATGTCCCATCAAACAGAGCGTGTCTCTGGCTGACCTGGAGAGGGCGCAGGTGATGATCTACAAAGGAGCCATCAACAGGATGCAGGAGGACAAAGAACACAAAGGTACGTCAGATACACCTGTGGATCAGATACAAGATACTTTTCTCCCAAGTTTTGTAGAGTTGTTGTCCAGATGATACCCCAAATAAAACAGGAACACAAAAAAGTTGCCAAAACCGCCCAGTTTATCAAATTTGATACAAAAAATGCATCAGAAACAAAACGATAGAGCAACTTTTTTTTTCTTTTTTTTGTGAATTTTGTAAAAGGGGTCAATAAACTTCTCAGTTCCAAAAAATGAAGATTTTCGGACTATTTTTGGATGGGTCAAGCTTAGGGATGTACCAGAATAAAAATTCTTGGAGCGAAACCAAAACACCAAAAGAAATTATTATGCCAGTTTTTAGTACCATTGTATAAATTATTATAATTGCTCCACAGAATAATGTGGTTTTCAGAGAGATGAACTGGCAGCACTTTAAAAAAGGACGATTTTTTTCCTGCGTCTCTTGTGGTGGTTGTGACATTATTTTCTGCAATCTTTGTCTGCTACACGGAGTGTACTCGTCTTTGTGTGTGTGTGTATTTTTGCGCTCAATATGTACATCGGAGGGAAGTCTGCCGTGCTCGATACAGAGAGCAGAGGAGAGTTGTGAACACATGACCATCCCGTCATGTAAAAAGATAAATAACATGAGGCTATTTAGTCAAATCACTATCTGTTGGTCTTTGTCAGATATATTGAAATATGTCAGCCCTTATCCAGACAAGAGCGTTCCGGCCACAGTTTTTTGCTTGCGTCATCACAACAAACGGTTTTGGCCGTGTTGTTTTGGAGATAAAAGTCTTCCAGCCAAAAACTAAAAATGCACTTTTGGGCCATTTTTAGCAGCTCAAATTTTGGTGCAACCCTAGTCAAGCTTTTAAGGATTAAAACAAATATGTGTGTACTTACTATGTAACCAAGTTGGCCAAAAAAATCTCAGTCTCATCCTTATATAAGGAATAGAGAATGCTGAAATAACAGTTATCAGAACAGCTCTGCATTGGTATGGGCCGATACCAAAGCCAAGGTATCGATAAAGATATCAGGACTTAAAAAGCTGGAATGGTGCATCCCTATTAGAGATCTAAAGGACTGATTTACAATCATCTCTTGAACCTGACTCAGACTCTTAAACGGACATGAAATGTTTATCTTTTTTCAAGATAATCCAACCATCTTCTCTACTTGCAGAATCGGGCCACCACCCAGCCTCTCAGCCCGTCTCCAAGTCCTCCAGCTCTGTGTCCCTGTACAGCGCCGGCTCTGAAGGCACGGCCATCTTCGGCCAATCAAACAGAGCTTCTGCCTCATCCTCCAACACCGACTTAGCTTCCTCTCTGCCGACAAACCTGCAGACGGACGCCCTGGATAGTTTCAACCCTTTCTTCCCTATCAGCCTCCTCCAGTGAGTATAGTTTGAGTTTTTTATTCATTTTCTGTGAGGGAACAAACTCAGTTACTCTGCCTTTTCTTTTTTTTAATTAATTTTGTGGCTGATAACTACAAACCTGCATCTTTTGGCAGCGACAGCTATCCTGAAGTCGAGGGAATGGGTGAGTTAGGATGTTCAGAAATTAGAGAGTGAGGGCTTTGCCTTCTCTGCCTTTAATCTTCGCTGCGGCTCAGCCTGCTTGTTCTCTTCCTAACACAGCCAGCTGACTGAAGCGTCAGCGTTGTTACTGCTTCAGTGGGCAAACAAACAGCTTCAGTGCTAAAGTATTACGCAGAAATGAAATCAAGCACTTCAGTCTACCATCTCTGAATGTGTTTGATGCTCCAAGAGCAAACACCAGGCTCCAGCATGTTATAAATAAAGATACATGCTTGGTTGATGACTGCTGGGTACCTTAAAATGCAGAATCAGGGTTTCAGAAAGTGCTCCAGGTTCTTTCTCATACAGATATATGTTGAGGACTGAAACGCGGTCACACAGCACCACTTTCTCTGTTATTACTCTATCTTTACTTTCTCTAGGCACATGGTCTTAACTCGGTTTCCTACGCTTACCGGCCTGGTTAGCACCGCCCCTGTGCTGCACCCTTGCTTCAGCCTGGCCAGCTCTGCTTCTTGTG